>OZ012673.1:43803391-45018391 GCA_963942505.1 Lordithon lunulatus
GGGGAAAACATGAAATTTCATCAAATTCACATTTTCTCATCGCTACAGCGCGAAAACGGCAGAAGCTAGAAAAAAGCGTCTATCATCAATCTATAGGGGTAGGAATACTCTACACTTTCATTTGTAAATAATCTCTCTAGTGTTTGAAATAGAGACGCTACAGAGTTGAAACAGGGGAAGAACATGAAATTTCATCAAATTCACATTTTTTCAGTACTACAGCGCGAAAACGGTAGAAGCTAGAGAAATGTGTCTATAATCAATCTGTAGTGCTAGGAATACTCTACATTTTCACTTTTAAACCATCTCTCTAGTGTTTGAAATAGAGACGCTACAAAGTTGAAACAGAAGTAAAACATGAAATTTAATCAAATTCACATTTTCTCAGCGCTACAGCGCGAAAACGGTAGTGGCTAGAGAAAAACGTCTATCATCAATCTATAGTGCTAATATTACTCTACATTTTCACTAATAAACCATCTCTCTAGTGTTTGAAATAGAGACGCTATAGAGTTAAAACAGGGGAAAACATGAAATTTCATCAAATTCACATTTTCTCATCGCTACAGCGCGAAAACGGCAGAAGCTAGAAAAAAGCGTCTATCATCAATCTATAGGGGTAGGAATACTCTACATTTTCACTTATAAACAATCTCTCTAGTGTTTCAAATAGAGACGCTACAGAGTTGAAACAGGGGAAAAACATGAAATTTCGTCAAATTCACATTTTCTCAGCGCTACAGTGCGAAAACGGTAGAAGATAGAGAAAAGTATCTATCATCAGTCTATAGGGGTAGGAATACTCTACACTTTCACTTGTAAACAATATCTCTAGTGTTTGACATAGAGACGCTACAAAGTTAAAACAGGGGAAGAACATGAAATTTCATCAAATTCACATTTTCTCAGCGCTACAGCGCGAAAACGGCAGAAGCTAGAAAAAAGCGTCTATCATCAATCTATAGTGCTAATATTACTCTACATTTTCACTAATAAACCATCTCCCTAGTGTTTGAAATAGAGACGCTATAGAGTTAAAACAGGGGAAAACATGAAATTTCATCAAATTCACATTTTCTCATCGCTACAGCGCGAAAACGGTAGAAGCTAGAAAAAAGCGCCTATCATCAATCTGTAGAGCTAGGAATATTCTACATTTTCACCTATAAACCATCTCTCTAGTGTTTGAAATAGTGACGCTATAAAGTTAAAACAGGGGAAAATCATGAAATTTCATCAAATTCACATTTTCTCAGCGCTACGACGCGAAAACGGTAGAAGATAGAGAAAAGCATCTATCACCAATCTATAGGGCTAATAATACTCTACAGTTTCACCTATAAACCATCTCTCTAGTGTTTCAAATTCAGACGCTACAGAGTTGAAACAGGGAAAAAATATGAAATTTCATCAAATTCACATCTTCTCAGCGCTACAGCGCGAAAACGGTAGAAGCTAGAGAAAAGCGTCTATCATCACTATATAGAGCTTGGAATATTCTACATTTTCACTTGTAAATCTTTCTAGTGTTTGAAATAGAGACGCTACAGAGTTGAAACAGGGGAAAATCATGAAATTTCATCAAATTCACGCTTTCTCAGCGCCACGACGCGAAAACAGTAGAAGATAGAGAAAAGCATCTATCATCAATCTATAGGGCTAATAATACTCTACAGTTTCACCTATAAACCATCTCTATAGTGTTTCAAATTTAGACGCTACAGAGTTGATACAGGGGAAAAATATGAAATTTCATCAAATTCACATCTTTTCAGCGCTACAGCGCGAAAACGGTATAAGCTAGAGAAAAGCGCCTATCATCAATCTATAGGGATAGGAATACTCTACTTTTTCACATATAAACCATCTCTCTAGTATTTGAAATAGAAACGCTATAGAGTTGAAACAAGACAAAATCATGAAATAACCTCAAATTCACATTTTCTGAGCGCTACAGCGCGAAAACGGTAGAAGCTAGAGAAAAGCGTGTATCATCTATCTATAGGGATAGGAATACTCTAGCTTTTCACATATAAACCATCTCTCTAGTATTTGAAATAGGGCCGCTATAGAGTTGAAACAGAGGAAAAACATGAAATTTCATCAAATTCATATTTTCTTGGCACTAGAGGACGTAAACGCTAGAAGCTAGAGAAAAGCGTCTATCATCAAAATATAGGGCTAGAAATACTCTACATTTTCACATATAAACCATCTCTCTAGTATTTGAAATAGGGCCGCTATAGAGGTGAAACAGGGGAAAAACATGAAATTTCATCAAATTCATATTTTCATGGCGCTACAGGACGTAAACACTAGAAGCTAGAGAAAAGCGACTGTCATCTATCTATAGGGATAGGAATACTCCACATTTTCACATATAAATCATCACTCTAGTCTTTGAAATAGAGACGCTATAGAGTAAAAACAGGGGAAAAACATGAAATTTCATCTAATTCCAATTTTTTCAGCGCTACAGCGCGAAAATGGTAGAGGCTAAAGAAAAGCGTCTATCATCAATCTAAAGGGCTAGTAATACTCCACATTTTCATATATAAACCATCTCTCTAGTATTTGAAATACAGACACTATAGAGTTGAAACCGGGGAAAAACATGAACTTTCATGAAATTCACATTTTCTCAACGCTACAGTTGACAAGACACGATCACAAATGTTATTATTGTTAGTATCTGCTGATCTCGCTCATGAAATATTGATGTGACTAAATTCTGTCTTAGTTCTTTCTTGGTCTTTATCCTTTTGTACCCGTGTTGGCTGTCAATGTTGAGCTTCTATTGCGTGTTGATTTTTCCTGTCTTACGAATCTTATTTTGTCTTTCTGAACAATTTAAATACATCGATAATTGCCTAGTCAAACTCGAAGAGGATAATTTAAGGCGTCGCACAGAATTTAGTGCTGCTTGTCTCCAGGTGTTGCTTTTGTGTTGAAGCGTTTTACCAATTGTTGCGTTCGTGGTCAGCCTTTTGATCTCTTTCCTATTGCTCTTACTTCCCTAATTATTAATTAAATTAGGAAGCAAGAGGCAAGCAAGAGCAATAGGAAAAAGATCAAAAGGATGGCCACGAACGGGACAATTGGTAAAACGCTTCAACACAAAAGCAACACCTGGAGGCAAGCAGCACTAAATTGTTTGCGAAGCCTTAAATTATCCTCTTCGAGTTTGACTAGGCAATTATCGATATATTTAAATTGTTCTGAAAGACAACTGCTGTATATTGACTTTCAAAGTGTTAAATTGCTTCTGCATCAGATCTACATGTATTAAAAATATTGTAGAATTATGAGATGGACAATTAACTCGTGAGGACATGCATTACATATCCATCCGATGGCGCATTTCCATCTCCGCTTTTCATTTACATACAACTTGAATAGAACTCTTCTTCAGGTGTTAAATCCGTACACTTTGAATGTAACCATTTATTGCCGCTCACAATAGCCGCTTTCGTTTAACGTTCGGGAGTTGTTGTGGGCTAGTCTTAGCTAGCTTAGAACAGCCTGGAACAGCTGCCGAAAGATAAACGAAAGCAGCTTATAATAGACACCGTATAGATATACATATACGTATACATATACATATACATATACATATACATATACATATACATATACATATACATATACATATACATATACATATACATATACATATACATATACATATACATATACATATACATATACATATACATATACATATACATATACATATACATATACATATACATATACATATACATATACATATACATATACATATACATATACATATACATATACATATACATATACATATACATATACATATACATATACATATACATATACATATACATATACATATACATATACATATACATATACATATACATATACATATACATATACATATACATATACATATACATATACATATACATATACATATACATATACATATACATATACATATACATATACATATACATATACATATACATATACATATACATATGCATATACATATACATATACATATACATATACATATACATATACATATACATATACATATACATCTACATCTACATCTACATCTACATCTACATATACATGTGTGTATATGTATATTCTACTCGACTCATATCACATACAAATAACTCGTAACGTATACACTCAAAAAATAAAATCAATCACTCACATAACTTTTTCGAACGCGCCCGGTCGTGGCTCCCTCCACCACCCCTATGTAGCGATAAATAAGCATCCCTTCGCACCGATATCGCATATTTTTCGCGAATTATTGCTTGCGGCGGCGAGTGAAATTATGTGCAGGCGGGGTGTAGAAGAATTAAAACCGGCCGTTGTTAAGAGGCGGCGTAAAATTTTATCTAACTCGACGCGGCCCTCTTAGACGCAGCAGCGGCCCATTACTCTGAATTAGGCGATAAAATATTTAAAGTGTTATTAACGCGCGTTTGTAAGGGCCGTGGAAAAATACAGCACTTTGAAGGCAAGAGTTCTCTAGTTTTTTTTTATTAGTGAGTGGTTTAGTAGATTATTTCACCGAAATAAGCAATATATTTTAAAAATCATACTCAATTGTATTAAAGTTTTGTTATCTTTATGTATTCATTACATATATTTATGTTTTTGAAATATTATTTATATTATATATATATATATATATATATATATACATATATATATATATATATTTATATATATATATATATATATATATATATATATATATATATAGAACAGAAAGAGTGGAAAGCATTTACAAATGTATAAACAACAATAATTGTAAATTATAATGTTAAGTAATGTAAATGTAATAGTCTATACCGAAAGGTAAAAGGCAAATAGATAATATATTATATATATATATATATATATATATATATATATATATATATATATATAATATATATATATATATAAATATATATATAGACTATTATATTTACATTACTTAGCATTATAATTTACAATTATTGTTGTTTATACATTTGTAAATGCTTTCCACTGTTTCTGATCTTTGCCAGTTCTCTTGCTTGACAGTCTCTCCTTTCTTGATCATTAGATTATACAATTGTATAATTTGGTATATCGTTTGGTACATAATAATGCTGTGGTTTTATAAGAAAAATTGTGAATTACTAAATGGCACAATCCCCGCGGTCGGGAAGTGCATAATTTACACATTTAAACTTTCCCATCGCGCACACCGCAAACAGGGATTATCCGTCATAATTACGACCCCCGAAATGCCTCGAGCAGGTTTAAATCACAAAGCTGGTGAGGGGGCACGTGCCTGAAATAATATGTCCCAAAAATGTAACTTCCTTAAAAATGTAAGTTTATAAATGATAGAATAAGATTAATAACAAACTTAAATGGCTATCTAATGTCAACGTAACTATACCATAATAATAGAAAGAAAAAGAAAGGATAAGTTGAGGCAATAACATAATGAATATGAAAATAAAGGAAAACTATAGCAAGAAGCAAGAAAGTAGATTGCTTTATAAATGACAGAATCAGATTAATAACAAACTTAAATGGCAATCTAAGGCCCAATTCACACATAAACGGCGTCGGGCGCAGGCGCGGTGTAGGCGAGGCGCAGGCCCGACGTCGACACAGGCAATTATGATGTCCATATGCAGTGAAGGGGTGGACATTGTACCTTATTGTTACATAGAGGCGGCGTGGAAGAGTTATGCCTTTCGTCTCTTTGCCTACCGTGTCTTAGGCGAAGGGGCGAAGACTCGCTGCGAGAGGCACGACGCTTCAAGCCCCCTCTATATAAACATGTGGTGCAATGCCCACTTAGGTGACGAGGCGCGGGCATTTGCCTCGTGCCTCTCGCCGCGCCGGCACCGCGTCTTCGCCTCTTCGCCTGAGACACGGTAGGCTAAGAGGCGCAACTCTTCCACGTCGCCTCTATGTAAACATAAGGTGCCCCTTCACTGCATATTGACATCAGAATCGGCTATGCGACGTTGCTCCTGCGCCTCGCCTACACCGAGCCTGTGACCGACGCCGCTTATGTGTGAATTGGGCCTTAAGTCAACGTAACCATACCCCAATAATAGAAAGAAAAAGAAAGGATAAGTTGCGGCAATAACATAATGAAAATGAAAATAAAGGAAAACCATAGCAAAAAGTAAGAAAGTTGATTGCTCATAGGAAAGAGCGGATCAAATTCTACAAACAATGAGGACAGGGTCCAACTGAATCAAACTAACCTTGATATATCAAACGGGTATCGAAGGTAACGATTAAGAAACAGAAGATTGTGAGGCTAACATCCCTTTAATATAAAAACAAAGACAATGTTTTGAAGCCGACCGATCTGTCATTTATGACTTTTGTGCTTTCAGGTCATGTATTGACAACTCTTTTTATTACTGACAGTTTTAATTGTTAATTGGGTATAAGGACAACACTATAGTAGGATAATTGCGTCTATTATTATACGTTTCAGCTGGATAGTTAGAAGAAGAAATAGAGCGCATAATATTACATTCGGTATTATTTTGAGAGGAGAAGTATACAAAGAGTTACACAGGCACAGAGGAGTTGCCAAGATAGTTGAAATTCCCGTCGAGGACGGCGTTATATTAGCCGGGAATTTCAATTTCACCTAGAAGAATATATTATTCTAAACAAAGTTGAGGTTAACATAAATCGTCGTAAGAAAACATACATATATTTGCTTATATTTCGGCTTTAGGTTTATTTGTACATAATTTTAATTGGTTTCATGTAAACTAGAAGAATGGTTTTGGTTTAGTTGCACTTTCGTTATCATTCGGCAATTTAATGGATTCTTTGGGTAATTTTCGTGTTTCGATTAGCTCCTTGTAGAATTTCGCTGAGAGTTTTGGCGTTCTCGTCCTATTGGGACTGTCGAAGTCTACTTGATACAGACCGAACTTATTCCTGAAATAATTAACACTATATTATTCACTAAATTACTGTGTTATTAATATATATACAATATACAATATACAATATACAATATACAATATACAATATACAATATACAATATACAATATACAATATACAATATACAATATACAATATACAATATACAATATACAATATACAATATACAATATACAATATACAATATACAATATACAATATACAATATACAATATACAATATACAATATACAATATACAATATACAATATACAATATACAATATACAATATACAATATACAATATACAATATACAATATACAATATACAATATACAATATACAATATACAATATACAATATACAATATACAATATACAATATACAATATACAATATACAATATACAATATACAATATACAATATACAATATACAATATACAATATACAATATACAATATACAATATACAATATACAATATACAATATACAATATACAATATACAATATACAATATACAATATACAATATACAATATACAATATACAATATACAATATACAATATACAATATACAATATACAATATACAATATACAATATACAATATACACTGATTTAAAAATAATTATTCCACCAAAAGTGTTTTACACTGCCTAAATGTTCAAAGTCTACTTACGTATATCCATCAATCCATTCGAAATTATCCAGCAAACTCCATGCGGTGTACGCTATCACATTGACTTCGTCGTCGTGTTTTGCTTGAATTAATTCATTGAGGTAAAGCTGTAGACATAAAATATATCAGAAGAAAAAAACCACAAAATTTATTAATTATGTACTTTTTATAATTTTCACGCGATTTTTGTTATGCTGCCAAATTTACAATTTTGTGTTCAGTCATTTACTAAACATCTAGGAATGATGTTTTTTTTTGCTATTTTTCCCCCAGATCATATATATAGATCATGCTATAACGTTTTTTTACCCACCGAAGAGTAAATGCAACATATACATACCGCGTATATTTCTAACAAAAAAATGCAGAATCGAATCAGAAATTGAATGGTTTTGGCGTCTACTACGTGGTAATTAATTTTCAATAAAGGAGATGAATAAAACTACTATGTTTTTTTACCACTTGTTTAATTGTTAGTAAAAAAAACATAGTAGTTTTATTCATCTCTATTTATCTAATGCGTCAACTATAATGTTCTTGGAATATATTTATTTAATGCGTAGTGAATCAAGTTTCTTATTATCTGAGGATATTAACTCTTAACTAAATATAAATACAATAAACATTATGATATTTTTTTTAGAGTCATATTATTCAGGAATAAACCTGCTTATCGCAAACTATTTTTGGACGGCCCGCTCGTCGAAGAACGAACGACCTAGAGCGAGCGCCAGCGGTCAGTACGGTCAAGACACTTGCGCGAGCTCCGCATGTTCGCGTTAAAAATTAAGTGTTATGTGAGTGCCTGTGTATACAAATACTAATTGTGCAATTCTGTGATGACAAACTGCTGATTATTGGCGGCGAATTACGCGTGGCGTCTACTAAAAGGTATTTTATTAGGTTATGCAAATCATGATTAACTTATTGCTGTATCATTGTAATGTTATGAAGGTATTTTACACAGTTAATAATACTATCAGTATTTTAAAATTTACAGTATTACTAAGCGTGTAAGGTGTAGTATTGATGGATTGAATAGAATACTGACGTTAATCCGGATAATTTATAATACAAGCAAACGCCAAAATTATTGCGAGGCATTTTTTTGTGTATTGATATGTACATCTTTTGTCTTCATTATTTATAAATTTTACATGTTATTAGCCTTCATTTGTCACCTTCAACACCCTAAGGTCTTACGTGGAAGGACATAAGTTCCAATTCATCGGTGTATAATGATATTTTGGCAATTTCGTGTAATTGTGGGATCGATGAAGAATAGAAAATTATGATTAGTAATAATACCTGATAATAATTGACTCGTTTATAATCCTGGAGTTCTCCTGTATCAGACCAACCATTTTCAGTTACTATTATTTTCGGATTATTGTACTTTTCTTTTATATACAGAAGAGTTTTTCGGAACGCCCAGGGTACTAGCTACAAATTAAAAACAGAAAGTTCTATAAATCTAAAAATCGAATTAGGCTTTTATATATATATATATATATATATATATATATATATATATATTTATCGTGAAGGACTTGTTGCCGTATACGGCTATCTGGTGATTCTTCATTCAAATAGTCGTATATATATATATATATATATATTGAGGGTAGTTTGGCGCCAAAAAATTAGTTAGGAGGCACTGTAGGGAATGCGGTTTGAGGGCTAAGAAACTGCTTCTTTTCAATTTCAATTCTAGTCCTCACGCGCAATCCTAAAAGTATCTCCTATATATATATATATATATATATATATATATATATAACCTTTTTAAAGTCAGGGAACACTTTTGATCATAAAAATTCGTGGAGGATCAAAATCAAAGAGCCAAATAATATATAGGATAAACTTTTATTAAAAATTGTACTGATTATTAAATAATAAGGGGAAGTACCTAGTGAGCGAGCGACGTCTCTCGATCGGGTACTTGTAAATTTTTTAACTACTGGTTTAGACTAATCAATTTTCTGAAATTTACTTCTTCTTGATACGTTTATGTTTGATCATCCGAATATCAATTATATTAATCAAACCAAGTTATATTATTGCTCTTCGGTTTATAATGATAATCTTCACACTGTGTATTTGGTGTACAATATACTATTATTTATTACCTTCAACCAATATGATGCAGCAGTCTCTTCGGCCGGATCTAGCTCCATTTTCACTCTCATGTCGTTTCCTAAGGAGATTTTGTCCGTGGATCCAGGTGTAGCGTTTGACACCAAAAACGACGAATACATATTGAGTCCCATGAAGTGGTAAGATCCTTTAATTTCTTTGATCTCCGCAAGCGTGAACGTAGGCAGACGTGACTGTTTAAAACCCTCTAGCTTACTTCTTTTCTGCACTGCATCAATCATTAATTTCGGATAATTACCTTTTCCGAAAATCGGCTGCGCATACCAGTCAAACTATAAAAGAAAAATAAAGGATAAACATAACGATTTATCACATGATGTGATAAAAAAAACAAAGCAAAAATCGTTTTATTTATCTTTTAAAATGAATTATCACAAAGTAGACGCGTTAACAATCTAATATTTTAAAGAAACATATATGAATAAAAATATAATAAATTTTAAATATTATACTTATACTACACTATTATAATTATATAAGCGGAGAAAACTATTCTATCTCCCTTTAACAGCGGAAAATCCCTTAAATAAACTATAGCCCTCTAAAGAGGGAAGTTTTTTTTAGAAAAAAAATGTGCTGTAATACGGGACATTACACCACATTTTTATTCTAAAAAACTTCCCTTTTTATAGGGCTATAGCTTATTTAAGGGCTTTCCCGCTGTTAAAAGGAGATAGAATAGTTTTCTCTCTATATTAAAGCATAATTGGAAAATGTTAAATATTCTCACATAAAATTGTCGCGCCCTCGCTGCTGCTTCCATATCCGCATAACTGTTTGTTTTTGGCTCCATCCAGAAAGACATATCAAGTGCAATGCCCATGTTTCCTAAATGTATATTAATATATTAATTTAAAGTTCTTTTTATTGTAAACGTCGTTTTAGACAAGACAATTTCTTGACTCAAAAGTTAAGGTCGTTTTAGACAAGACATTTTCTTAGCTCAAATGTTGTTCAAGAAATGAATTCATATAACCTCCTCCCATACAATTTGTCCTTGGCAAATAGAACACGTTATATTTTTCCATTCGATCTACTATCCAATTCAATATTTCAAATAATTTGCTGTATGATACAAGACAATTTAGATTGTCTCGTATCTTGACTAACTTTTGAGTCAAGAAATTGTCTTGTCTAAAACGACCTTTAGTCAAGATGCGAGACAATCTAAATTGTCTCGTATCATCCAGCAAATTATTTGAAATATTGAATTGGATGGTAGATCAAATGGAAAAATATAACGCGTACTATTTGTCAAGGACAAATTGTCGTTTTAGACAAGACAATTTCTTAGCTAAACAGTTGTTCAAGAAATGAATTCATATATCCTCCTCCCAAACAATTTATCCTTGACAAATAGAACGCGTTATATTATTCCATTCGATCCTCCATCCAATTTAATATTTCAAATAATTTGAAACGAGACAATTTAGATTGTCTCGCATCTTGACTAACTTTTGAGTCAAGAAATTGTCTTGTCTAAAACGACCTTAACTTTTGTCTTGTCTAAAACGACCTTAAGACAAACTCAAAAGTCTCGGGACGATTTTAACGAGTGAAGAAAAAATATATCCTGTTATTGTGTATATGACTAATATGTGCTATATTTTTGGAAAATATATAAAGCAAATACTACCCACTTGTCGGATATAGCTCACGGAAGCCGGATGTACACTAATTAAACTAATTGTAATTGTTACCTTCATATTTCTTATCGTACAAATGAAAAGCTTTCGCGTGGGCTCTAAGGATGTTGTGCATGCACAGATAGTCACCCACGCCGCTCGATTCCATCGCAGGAGCAAGAAGGTTCATCCCGTAGGCCAGCCTACAAACATTGCCCGGCTCATTGAATGTCAGCCAGTACTTGACGCGATCCCCAAAATGCGCAAATGCCACCTCCGCGTAGTCTTGGAAATAACCTACCATCTTTTCATTTGGCCACCCACCTAAGAATACAAATATTTCATTGAATGAGTAGCTTGTACTGTCCATCGCTTTCCCATTAGCTGTACAATCATAAATATTACAAAAACTACCTTATTTGAATAAAAAATACACTTAGAATGAACTAATTCACTGTTAATCTATGGAAATGAAGCGCATTTAAAAATGGTTATTCAAAATTTACCCAACAACAATCAGACAAGGTCAGAACATATTTGCAATTGTTTAGATATGTGTATATTTTTCTGTCGCTGTAGCGTCTATTTAGTTATATATATATATATATATATCTATATATATATATATATATATATATATATATATATATATATATACATATATATATATATATATATATATATATATATATATATATATATATATATATATGTATATATATTTAACCGCTTGTCTGAGACATATTTATGACACACTCAAACAAGATTATGATAGATTGTTCTTCAAAACACAGTTATCTATAAAAATATTATTAAATAAATAATAAATAAAAGATTGGCATCGTCCTTATCATCAGTCCTTGGCATTACCTTAAAAATTTATTATTATTTATGAGTGCGCGCGTATTTAATTTTCTATAACAAAAAATAAAATAAAATATGTTCGGGGCGGGTATCCCGGGATCTCGATTATGCAATCCCTATATATATATATATATATATATATATATATATATATATATACATATATATATATATATATATATATATATATATATATATATATACATATATATAAAACTCGCTTGTCTCTGAGACATTTATGACAAACATGATTATGATAGATTGTTCTTCAAAACACAGTTATCTATAAAACATATTATTAAATAAATAAAAGATTGGCATCGTCCTTATCATCAGTCCTTGGCATTGCCTTAAAAATTATTATTTATGAGTGCGCGCGTATCTAATCTTCAATAACAAAAAAATAACAAATAAAATAAAATTTGTCCGGGACAGGTATCCTGGGGTCTCGATTATGCAATCCCTATTGAATGAAAAAAAATTGTTACTTTTTATTTTTATTTTTATGTATTTTTTGTTTCTTACTCTAGTTGTTATGAGCATTGTGTAATTCTTGAGAGGTATGCCAAATATAGGTCATTTTTTATGAAATAAACAAATAAAAAAAAGAAATATATAAATAATTTTAAAGTGTTATTTTTCATTCAAAATAACCCTTTTAAATTATTTATATATATATATATATATATATATATATATATATATATATTTATATATATATATATATATATATATATATATTTATTTATTTATTTATTTGAGCATAATCTCATAAACCGCATCTTAACCATACTTACCAATAGCTTGTAAAGGTTGTGGAAGATCCCAATGAAATAGTGTAATCATCGGTTCAATTCCATTATCCAACAGCTCGTTAATTAGAGCGTTGTAGTATCTAATTCCATCCTCGTTGATTTTATTTTTGAATCCTGTGGGCATAATACGGCTCCAGGATAGCGAAAACCTATAGAAATTCACCCCTAGTTCCTTGCAAATCCGTACGTCCTCCACGTATTTATGGTACGAATCACAAGCTACATCTCCGTTGTTTCCATCCTTAATCCGCTCAGGCTGCGTATGGGTGAAACGATCCCAAATGTTCTCTCCTTTACCTGAATTTTAAATTGTTATCAATTAACAATTAATATCATTAATAGTCAAGCGTGGCAACGGAAATGAAAACTGATAATATGGAAAACATTGTAAATGTTCAGAAAACTGCAAATATGTAGCTGGCGGTTTATACTATGAAAAATATTTAGTTATACCCATTAAGCTAAGAAATGGCATAGATTTTAGAACAAATTTACTCATGGCGTTTCTTCTACAGTAAATTGCATGGACGTTTATCATTTACATTCTACAAAGCAATATCTTGCACAAGAAAATACACATGGATGGGCTATGAAATGGCATAGATTTTAGGACAAATTTTCTCATGGCGTTTCTTCTACAGTAAATTGCATGGGCGTTTATCGTTTACATTCTACAAAACAATATCCTGCACAAGAAAATACATATGGATGGGCATAGATTTTAGGATAAATTTACTCCTGGCATTTCTTCTACAGTAAATTGCATGGACGTTAATCATTTACATTCTACAAAGCAATATCTTGCACAAGAATATACACATGGATGAGCTATGAAATGGCATAGATTTTAGGATAAATATACTCATGGCGTTTCTTCTACAGTAAATTGCATGAACGTTTATCATTTACATTCTACAAAGCAATATCTTGCACAAGAAAATACATATGGATGGGCTAAGAAATGGCATAGAGTTTAGGATAAATTTACTCATGGCGTTTCTTCTACAGTAAATTGCATGGACGTTTATCATTTACATTCTACAAAGCAATATCTTGCATAAGAAAATACACATGGATGGGCTATGAAATGGCATAGATTTTAGGATAAATTTACTCATGGCTTTTCTTCTACAGTAAATTGCATGGACGTTTATCATTTACATTCTACAAAGCAATATCCTGCACAAGGAAATACACATGGATGGGCTAAGAAATGGCATAGATTTTAGGATAAATTTACTCATGGTGTTTCTTCTACAGTAAATTGCATGGACGTTTATCATTTACATTCTACAAAGCAATATCTTGCATAAGAAAATACACATGGATGGGCTAAGAAATGGCATAGATTTTAGGATAAATTTACTCATGGTGTTTCTTCTACAGTAAATTGCATGGACGTTAATCATTTACATTCTACAAAGCAATATCTTGCACAAGAAAATACACATGGATGGGCTATGAAATGGCATAGATTTTAGGATAAATTTACTCCTGGCACTTCTTCTACAGTAAATTGCATGGATGTTTATCATTTACATTGTACAAAGCAATATCCTGCACAAGAAAATACACATGGATGGGCTAAGAAATGGCATAGATTTTAGGATATATTTACTCATGGTGTTTCTTCTACAGTAAATTGCATGGACGTTTATCATTTACATTCTACAAAGCAATATCTTGCACAAGAAAATACACATGGATGGGCTAAGAAATGGCATAGATTTTGGGATAAATTTACTCATGGTGTTTCTTCTACAGTAAATTGCATGAACGTTAATCATTTACATTCTACAAAGCAATATCTTGCACAAGAAAATACAAATGGATGGGCTATGAAATCGCATAGATTTTAGGATAAATTTACTCCTGGCATTTCTTCTACAGTAAATTGCATGGATGTTTATCATTTACATTGTACAAAGCAATATCCTGCACAAGAAAATACACATGGATGGGCTAAGAAATGGCATAAATTTTGGGATAAATTTACTCATGGCGTTTCTTCTACAGTAAATTGCATGAACGTTTATCATTTACATTCTACAAAGCAATATCTTGCAGAAGAAAATACACATGGGTGGGCTATGAAATGGCATAGATTTTAGGATAAACTTACTCATGGCGTTTCTTCTACAGTAAATTGCATGGACGTTTATCATTTACATTCTATAAAGCAATACCTTGCACAAGAAAATACACATGGATGGGCTATGAAATGGCATAGATTTTAGGATAAATTTACTCATGGTGTTTCTTCTACAGTAAATTGCATGGACGTTTATGATTTACATTCTACAAAGCAATATCTTGCACAAGAAAATACACATGGATGGGCTATGAAATGGCATAGATTTTAGGATAAATTTACTCCTGGCATTTCTTCTACAGTAAATTGCATGGATGTTTATCATTTACATTGTACAAAGCAATATCCTGCACAAGAAAATACACATGGATGGGCTAAGAAATGGCATAGGTTTTAGGATAAATTTACTCATGGCGTTTCTTCTACAGTAAATTGCATGGACGTCTATCATTTACATTCTACAAAGCAATATCTTGCATAAGAAAATACCCATGGATGGGATTAGAAATGGCATAGATTTTAGGATAAATTTACTCATGGTGTTTCTTCTACAGTAAATTGCATGGACGTTTATCATATACATTCTACAAAGCAATATCTTGCACAAGAGAATACACATGGATGGGCTATGAAATGGCATAGATTTTAGGATAAATTTACTCCTGGCGTTTCTTCTACAATAAATTGCATGGACGTTTATCATTTACATTCTACAAAGCAATATCTTGCACAAGAAAATACACATGGATGGGCTATGAAATGGCATAGATTTTAGGATAAATTTACTCATGGCTTTTCTTCTACAGTAAACTGCATGGACGTTTATCATTTACATTCTACAAAGCAATATCTTGCACAAGAAAATACACATGGATGGGCTACGAAATGGCATAGATTTTAGGATAAATTTACTCATGGCGTTTCTTCTACAGTAAATTGCATGGATGTTTATCATTTACATTCTATAAAGCAATATCCTGCACAAGAAAATACACATGGATGGGATTAGAAATGGCATTGATTTTAGGATAAATTTACTCATGGCGTTTCTTCTACAGTAAATTGCATGGACGTTTATCATTTACATTCTACAAAGCAATATCTTGCACAAGAGAATACACATGGATGGGCTATGAAATGGCATAGATTTTAGGATAAATTTACTCCTGGCGTTTCTTCTACAATAAATTGCATGGACGTTTATCATTTACATTCTACAAAGCAATATCTTGCACAAGAAAATACATATGGATGGGCTAAGAAATGGCATAGATTTTTGGATAAATTTACTCATGGTGTTTCTTCTACAGTAAATTGCATGGACGTTTATCATTTACATTCTACAAAGCAATATCCTGCACAAGAAAATACACATGGATGAGCTAAGAAATGGCATAGATTTTAGGATAAATTTACTCCTGGCGTTTCTTCTACAGTAAATTGCATGGACGTTTATCATTTACATTCTACAAAACAATATCTTGCACAAGAAAATACACATGGATGGGCTAAGAAATGGTATAGATTTTAGGATAAATTTACTCATGGCGTTTCTTCTACAGTAAATTGCATGGATGTTTATCATTTACATTCTACAAAGCTATATCTTGCACAAGAAAATACACATGGATGGGCTATGAAATGGCATAGATTTTAGGATAAATTTACTCATGGCGTTTCTTCTACAGTAAATTGCATGGACGTTTATCATTTACATTCTACAAAGCAATATCCTGCACAAGAAAATACATATGGATGGGCTAAGAAATGGCTTAGATTTTTGGATAAATTTACTCATGGCGTTTCTTCTACAGTAAATTGCATGGACGTTTATCATTTACATTCTACAAAGCAATATCTTGCACAACAAAATACACATGGATGAGCTAAGAAATGGCATAGATTTTAGGATAAATGTACTCCTGGCATTTCTTCTACGGTAAATTGCATGGACGTTTATCATTTACATTCTACAAAGCAAAATCTTGCACAAGAAAATACATATGGATGGGCTATGAAATGGCATAGATTTTAGGATAAATTTACTCATGGCATTTCTTCTACAGTAAATAGCATAGACGTTTATCATTTACATTCTACAAAGCAATATCCTGCACAAGAAAATACACATGGACGGGCTATGAAATGGCATAGATTTTAGGATAAATTTACTCATGGCGTTTCTTCTACAGTACATTGCATGGACGTTTATCATTTACATTCGACAAAGCAATATCTTGCATAAGAAAATACACATGGATGAGCTATGAAATGGCATAGATTTTAGGATAAATTTACTCATGGCGTTTCTTCTACAGTACATTGCATGGACGTTTATCATTTACATTCTACAAAGCAATATCCTGCACAAGAAAATACATATGGATGGGCTAAGAAATGGCATAGATTTTAGGATAAATTTACTCATGGCGTTCCTTCTACAGTAAATTGAATGGACGTTTATCATTTACATTCTACAAAGCAATATCTTGCACAAGAAAATACACATGGATGGGCTATGAAATGGTATAGATTTTAGAATAAATTTACTTATGGCATTTCTTCAACAGTTAATTGCATGGACGTTTATCATTTACATTCTACAAAGCAATATCTTGCATAAGAAAATACACATGGATGGGATTAGAAATGGCATAGATTTTAGGATAAATTTACTCATGGCTTTTCTTCTACAGTAAATTGCATGGACGTTTATCATTTACATTCTACAAAGCAAAATCTTGCACAAGAAAATACATATGGATGGGCTATGAAATGGCATATATTTTAAGACATTTTGATTTCTCTTTTAACTCGAGATGATTTATATTTGCCATTTACCGCTTTCATTCCAAGCCCCCTCAATTTGGTACGAGGCCGTGGCAGCCCCAAACAAGAAATCCTCTGGAAACTCCAACTGGCTGAGCCGGACGCTCCGCGTGGACGTCCTGAAAAGTTGCAAAATTGAAACTTTCCGCCGACTTTACCGGGTTCATTACTACTGACACTGCTGCGCCGAGCACTAACAAAACCGCACCGACCACCGTTGTTGCGACCATTTTGCGACGCGCCGTCCCCGCCGCCACCAATTTATAGCCGGCCGCTTATCTCTCTATCCTTCCCCCCAGTTGTAAAATTAATCGCACGATAAAAACCGGCCGATTACAATAGTAAAATCATAATTGCTTCCGGATAAATTGCCCTGGGATTAATAGATTTTAGTTACGACCTTTAGGAAATTAAATGCATCTGGTTCTTATTTTGTTTGTATTGTGCTCTAAGAAGGGTTATCGTACGTATAAACACTTTAGAGATAAAATTCGGCTCGAGTGTTATTGTTGTAATAAGTATTATAAGTTGAGGTTTGTTGTATAAACAGAAAAATATATTTTTATTGGGGTCAACAAGACTCGCACCTGTCAGAACAATAATTTATTTTATGCATAGTAAGAATATTTAAATTTAAGTTTCAAAAATTATTAAAAATCATCAAAAAATTAATAAATACATTTCTTACACAGGATCGGCCAATAAATATTTAATAAAACCTTTATTTATGATTTTTGCAAAAATTGCTCGAGCTTATAAATTTAAATTGCCAATTTTTAATAAAAGTGTCAATTTTTTCGACCATTTTTGAATAAGCAATCACATTATATATATATATATATATATATATATATATATATATATATATATATATATATATATATATATATATATATATATATATTCCGAAAAAAACGTTATCGTGGTGGCGATAAAAATAGGAACGTTCCAATTTATTTTTATGAATGTATTTTCAACAGAAATTCGTAGACTTTTAGATAATAAAAAAAAAACAACAACCTACCTTGAAGGTCGTCTAAATTATTGGTGCGAGTAATTTCAATATTTATGTTACCGTGTGCAAAACGTATAAACAAATATTCACATATTAAATGTTTTATATTTAATATGTGAATATTGGTTGTTATTGATGATATTAAAAATGATCGTCTGTAAATCAAGTGCTAATAAAATCTCCTATCATTATATCATTATAATAACAGATTGAATCTCTTCGCATATTTCACAACCCTTCTCGCCATGAATTAATTATACCGCCGCCTCCGTTATTCAATAAGTATCGCCCGGTTCGCCTCCCCGAGGAGCTAATTACAAATCCGTAACTTATTACCCTTTACATCCCACCGAGCCCTGTTCCGGATTATCCGTCTTCGATATGCAAAACCGTCATCGATTCCGCTTCCTGTTTCGCAGTCGGAACGGCACGATAAGTGGCGTAATGCGGCGTAGGCGGCGGCTACAGGGAGGGGCGGCGGTTTATTTGATTTCCCGTGTTGATATTGCACATCGGCCCGCGCGTTTTCGGGGTGGAGGGCTACGCGGGGGTGTGCCGGCACCTGTTGCCGCCGCCGTTTCGACACGGACGCCTCACTACGAGCTTAATCTTGATACACGATAGTTTTTTGACCAACGCGGACTGAATTGATAATATTATTTAATAGCAACTTATCGAACGTTTTTTAGAATATTTCGTTACTGCAGATCAAATATTATGCAGATGTAGGTGTAGCATAATATTTGATCTGCAGTAACGAAATATTCAAAAAAAACGCTTGGGCTAAAATGACTAATAATTTTTAACTTGACAGTCGTTAAAAACTACCAGAACCTATTACAATAATAATATATAAATTTTTGATTATAACTTATGCTGACCTAATGTGCTAAAAATATGGATAACTGTTTTTTCTAAGCTGTTAAAATTGAACCGAATTGGATAGCTGCAGTATGTTTCTGAAGGAATTGCAACATATTTAGCAATATTGTTTACATAGTAACAATATTGCTAAATATGTTGCACTTCCTTCAGCAACAAACTGCAGCTATCCAATCCGGTCCAATTTTAATAGCTTAGAAAAAATACTTGCTATAAACTTTAGTAACTGAACTTTTTAGAAACCACTAAAGTAATGTCTTATAAACAAACTGGTTATTTAAAGACAATAGTGTATGGGCACATACATTTGTTATAAGCTATCCACGTAAATGTTTTTAGTCATTAAAAAATTATATAATAAAAAAACCTGAAACTTAATAATAATAATTTATTGCTCTGTAAATACACATCTGTGTATGTATATATACACAAGTGTGTATTTACAGAGGTCAAAAACATATGTGCTGAAATATTTACGAGATACATAATACTTAGTACAATACAATTGTTACAATTTCAGATATAGAAATTCATCAAGGCTGTATGGCGCTTGCTCCACTAGCAAAGCCTTGGTTTTTTTGTTTAAAAGTTTTCATATCAATACAATCTTTAATATAACCTGGTAAAGTGTTGTAGAATTTTACCGCAAAAAAATTTACTGCATTTTGCGACTTTTACTTACGTAACGTACCGAATTTAAGAGATTAAATTCGGTACTAAGTTTTGCGCTGTACGTGTTGGATATGAATGCAAATGGCTATGGGATTTATAGTTGCTAATCTTCGCCTTGGCATAAACATTCATAAATGTATACACTAGGGGTAGTTAATATGCCTAGGCTAATAACTTAGATACATGAGCAGAAACATTTAATTGTGAGTCAAATAGGACCCCCAAGTCGCGAATTTCATTAACACTTTTTAACTCAATATCATATAAAACATATTGTGTCATCAGCAACGAAGACTTCCTACAAAAGGAGATAGCTAGTGGCTTGCACTTCGATACGAGTAGTGTCGGAGTGGTGTGGCATGCCACACTTTCGCCACTACATGGCAGTGTACATTGGGCCATACGTTAGCCGTTTTCGTTTATCACTCTGGGCTGGTACGGGCTTATTGTCCAGTGTTCTATTTTTTGCTTCCAATGCACACAATTATACCTCGGCCCTTTCAACCAGTGGCGCACGACCTGAGCGATACTGCACGCCACGGGGGCGACTAGTAATGCTAAACCATGCTAAACGAAAGCGCCTGTTAACATATAGGTGGTACAAACCAATCCCATACCAGCGCCACGCTAGTGTCATACGCCAGTCGTGTGTGAATTAAGCCTTAAGGTTATTTTACTCAAGACAAGTTCTTGACTCAAAAATTAGTCAAGATGGGAGACAATATAAATTGTCTCGTATCATACAGCAAATTGTTTGAAATATTGAATTGGATTGTAGATTGAATGGAAAATAAAACGTGTTCTATTCTTCAAGAACAAATTTTGTACGAACATGCATGAGCACGGACCAAAAGTTATTTCAGAAATTGTTTCGCATGATTCAGATTCATCAATTAAACAAGGCAATTTCTTAGTCTTAGTTACTTAGAATTAAGACAGAACTAAGCCATGTAAATAAAAGAAATGTAATAAAATGTAAAACTAAAAATGTAAAAAAGCAAACCATACACAGGCAGAAACTAGAAAAAACGAAAGAGACAGAATAGGTAAAAAAAATCGAAAAAGAGAACAACAAAATATGGAGAATAGCAACTTGGAACATATAGAGTATACACGGAAAAGAGGAAGAACTGGAAAAAGAGTTCGAAAGAATGGAAGTGGACATATTGACAATAACGGAGACAAAAAGAAAATGGAAAGGAATATACACAACCAATAACAAACATAAAATAATATATAGCGGAGTAGACAAGGATAAAAGGGCAGCCGAAGGTGTAGGATGCATTATACACAGAGACAGTGAACACCAATTAGAAACATGACAAGAAATATCACCAAGGATACTAACTGTAACACTAAAAGAAACTAACATAACCAGAACAATAATTATAGTATATGGGCCAAATGAAGATGATGTAGTGAGCAACAAAGAAGCATTTTGGGAGCAACTCAGCGAAACAACCGAAATAGCCAAAGGAGAAGTTTTCGTTGCGGGTGACTTCAACAGCAGAATTGCTAAGGAAGTAAAAGATAACGACTTGACGAGAGGAAGATATGGCGAAGACGTACTAAACCAAAATGGGAACAAAATGCTAGATTACTGTAGAATGAACAACCTATTAATAACGAACACACTATTCAAACACAAGGACATACACAAATACACAAGGGAAGTGGTAAGCAGGAACGAAAAATCTGCAATAGATTACGTTTTAATAGAAAAAGTAACAAGGAGCAAAATAATAGATACAAGGGTAAAGAGAAGCTACGAAATTGGAAGTGACCACTATCTAGTTGTGACGACAATTAAGGAAGACTACCAAGACAGTGACAGAAGGATCCAGCGACCAAATATAGCAATAAACTACAACAAGATAAGATCATACAAACTTGGAGAAAAAGAAACAGCAATACAATATATGGAGAAAATGGAGATGAAGATAGAAGTGACCAACGATAGAGAAGAAGTAGAGGAAATGTGGAATAACCTAAAGAAAAATATGCTTGAGACAGCAAAAGAGACATGTAGTACGAAGAAAAGCACAAACAAGAAACAACAGACAGCCTGGTGGTCGGAGGATATACGAGAGAAAACAAAAGAAAAGAAAAACGCATGGCTAAGATACCTAAGCGACAAAAATAGCGAAAACTACAAAAAATACAGAGACAAGAGAAAAATAGTAAAAAACGAGGTTAGAATAGCAAAAATCAGGGAATGCGAAAAGAGAGATAATGGAAAAAAACGCAAGGGAAAACCAAAAGCTACTTTATAAAACCATAAAAGGTTGCAGGAAAGAAAAAGGACAACAAATGAGATACATACAAGACAAACAAGGAAGAATGCTGAAGGAAAACGAAGAAATATTTGAAATATGGAAAGAATATTTTGAAGAATTACTAACCTCAAATAACGACAAAGAACAAAAGACAAGAATTAGAGACAAGAACAATACAGAAGCAGATACAGAGAGTATCAAAGAACAAGAACTACTAGAAATAATAAGGCAATTAAAAATAGAAAAACACCAGATTACAGCGGAAATGATCAAGCACCTGGACCCAATAAGTAAAGAAAATCTACGGAAACTACTGAACAGCATATGGAGTACAAATAGCATACCAAAAGACTGGCAAACAGCACTAATCGTACCGATACACAAGAAAGGGGATAAGACGAAATGCTCAAATTATAGAGGAATAACACTAATAAGTATAGGGATAAAAATATTAGAAAAGACAATAAACAAGAGAATAATAGCAAGAATAGACCAGACACTAGAAGACTCGCAATGCGGTTTAAGGAAAGGAAGATCCACACAGGACAACATCTTCACAATAAAACAAACCACAGAAAAAAGAACTACAAATAATAAAAACACATATTTAGGATTCATAGACCTAGAAAAAGCGTTCGACATGATCCCAGGAAACAAATTATGGAAAATCCTGGAAGAAAGAGGTGTAGAAAGGAAGACAGTCGAATTAATACAAAACATATATAACAACAACACCCATGCAATAATACACAAGGAATAAACATCAAGAACATTTAAGACAACCACTGGACTCAGTCAAGGAGGCGAGCTCAGTCCTACGTTATTTATCATATACATGGATGAAATAATGAAGAGCATGAAACCAGAAATCAAAAAAGGAAACATAGGGTACAAAAACATGCAAGTTTTAAAAATATCGGAAGGAGCATTCGCTGATGATGTCGTAGTGATAGCAGAAAATGAAGTTAATTTGCAGCACAACTTGAGTGTATGGAACAGATATCTAGAAAAGTATAATATGAAAATGAATTATAACAAAACAAAAGTGATGGTAATAGGAAACCGGAAAGAACAAATAAATATAAAGATAGAACAATACAAAATAGAGCAAGTAGAATAATTCAAATACCTAGGAGTAGCACTGACAGAAGACGGGAAAATGGAAGGTGAACTTAGTAACAGAATAAACAACACAGTAAAAACATACCACGCATTGTGCAATATACTGACTAACAAAAAAGAGATCAGCAGAAGGACAAACATAAATATATACAAAAGCTTATATAGACCTATACTGACATATGGGAGCGAGACGTGGAAACTAACGAAGAAGGACAAAAGTATAATACGGGCAATGGAAATGAAATATCTCAGAGGAGTAAAACAAGTTACGAGAAGAGACATAATAAGAAATGATGACATCAGAGAAGAATTTGGAATTGAAGCTATAGAAAAATATATAGAAAAGAAACAACTAAACTGTTGGGGACATTTAATTAGGATGGACAAAAAGAATCAAACAAAATAGGTATGTGAAGCAAGAACTGGAAATAAAAGAAGAAGAGGTAGACCAAGAAAAGAGTGGGACAACAGAATAGAGGAAATAATAATCAAGAAAGGAAAGACAGTTATACAAGCAAGAGAACTGGTGAAGAACAGAAAAGAGTGGAAAGAATTTACAAATGTATAAACAACAACAATAATTAGTATAATGTTAAGTAATGTAAATTTAATAGCCTACTCGGAAAGGTAAAAGTCAAATAGATTATATATATATATATATATATATATATATATATATATATATATATAAATATATATAGAATATAATTTGATAAGGCTTAAGTACAGTAGTATAATTTTAATTAATATATAATTAGTCATCCGTGCAATTATCATAAAATGCTCCATTATTTCGAAATGAATTTATTCCTAGGTGCGCACCCCTCCAGTTTTTCCTGGGGTGACGGCTTGTATACTCCGCAAAAAAGTAGCAGTAATAAAAAATATGTAATTCCATTAGTCTTACAATGCGTTTTTGGGATAGATTTTCAGCTCAAATCCTCGAACGACATTCTAGAAGATTCGCCTTAACATATAGGTGGCACAAACCAGTCGCATGCCAGCGCCATGCCAGTGCCATACGCCAGTCGTATATGAATTGGGCCTTAGGCCATATTTCTCGTGTCATCCTTTGTACGGACATCTTATAAAAAGTTTAAAAGTATATTGAACATAAATATCTTAAAATCTAATGACTGTTGAGATATATTTTAAATTCTGATTTAATATTAATGAATACCCAACTCAGTGGCCGAGTGGTCTCGTATTGAGGATTGGGGAGCTTGAGTTCGATCGCAATTAGGGCGAATTTTCGCAAATCTCCTTTCACAGTTTTTCAGAAGTTTTCTGTGAAGTTAAGTTAAATACCGGGTGATTAAACTCCTCTGAGCTTCACTCTTGACTGGCAGAAAAACCACTTAAAGATTACACAAGATTAAAAATAAATACCCTGCTCAGTGGCCAAGTGGTTAGAGGTGTCATATTGAGAATTTCTCCTTTCACAGTTTTTCAGAGCTTTTCTGTAAAGTTAAGTTAAATACCGGGTGATTAAATTCCTCTTAGCTTCTTCCTTGAGCGGCGAAAAATCCTCATGGCTGATAGCCTTATAGAGGTTTTATTAATTAATGTGTTAATTCGGCGAGTCGTATGGTGCCCACACCAGATATTTTTCATTGTAGTACAATAAACGCAAAATATTTTTAAAAAAATATCCGAACTAGCAAGCTTATCTATGCCAAACATATATATATATATATATATATATATATATATATATATATATATAATGAAGAATCACCAGATATATCTATGTTAATTAATAATTTCTCAAAACTCGAATCCACGTCTCCGGCTATCGCTGCTGTTGCGCTACCAACTGCGCCACGGAGGGTGGTAGTGGATAGCGCGTCAGATGTTCATTATGTCCAATTGGTAGTATATATATATATCTATGTATATATATCGTAGCTTTTGCAGCTACATAAAATTGTATTATAAAATTTCATTTAATATTTCATACACCGGGTATTGTAGTTTTTATCCCAATTGGATTTTGTTTGTCGAGCATTTTCCATGCTGAATCGGAGAAGATAGTTCCCAACAGGACAACAGTAACACAGCGAACGAACGGACGGGATTGCGGGCGTCCGCGTCGCTCCGAGCGCGGAGCATTGTTCGATATTAGAACAATGCACTCTCGGGGAATACACGCAATTTCAAGACCCCGATGGGTTTTGCAGCGGGCCCCATGCAGAATTTAGGGACGTCGGAGGTGCGGTAAACGAGAAAAAAAAAATATCCATTGCGGCGAGTGAATGCAATCGTGTTATTTTATTTTAAACAAAACGTCTAATAATTAATATTTTCTCACTCCCTGTTTTTTGCTATTCTACTATTTACTATTACTATTTACTTGTTTTAAACAAAACGTCTAATAATTAATATTTTCTCACTCCCTGTTTTTTGCTATTCTACTATTTACTATTACTATTTACTTATTTTAAACAAAACGTCTAATAATTACTATTTTCTTACTCCCTGTTTTTTTGCTATTCTACTATTCTACTATTTACTTGTTTTAAACAAAACGTCTAATAATTAATATTTTCTCACTCCCTGGTTATTGCTATTCTACTATTTACTAAAAAAAAGACCTTTATTGGCATTTCCCTCACTGCCCTTCCACATCACCAACCACAACAAAAACATACAAAAATAAAAATAGAAATACAAATAGAAATAGAAATAAAAGTAATAATCCGCAAAAAAATACAAATTACCCTCATCTATCACCGCTCCCTCTGCCCTCGCCACTTTCCTCTCCCACGTAGCCTCCTGCAGATTTTCACGCCTTCCCCATCCTCGCTTAATCATTCATTCAGCTTTCTGCAGTCTCCCACCCACTCTGCTTTCACACCCTCATATTATTCACTAAGGTGCCACCACGTGTCGCTTCCCTTACTATTTACTAGTTTTCTCTTTCTCTGTATTTTTCGTAGTTTTCGCTATTTTTGTCGTCATGGAAGGCACACTTTTCTTCCTCGCTCATCTGAACCACACCTCGCTCTTGCCATGCATACTTTGTCCTCTCTGCTCCACTCTCCGCTGGCTAAGTAGCTCGGGAGTTGCCCCTGCACTTGCCACTCTACATAGCCAGGGTTGTATGAGCTCTCAGCCATTCTCACTTGCCTTTCTTGCCACTCAATATCTCCCTTATCTCAGTTCCTAGGCTACCCCTTTCTCTCAGCTTCTTTTCTACCCACACCTCAGACATACCCACTCTTTCATACATCCTTTCTCTATCCTTCCTCCATCTACTCTCTGTTCTACTCTTACACCTCATCGATACCTCCCGTACCAGTCTTTCCTCGCCCAAATCCTGCAATGTTTCCTCAAACTTCACAACCCTCACACACGACTCCCATCACATACTCATACGACTTGTTTCCTGCAACAGCACTGCCCTCGGTGTCGACCTTTCGAGCCCTAGCAGATTCTTCAGAAACCAACCTTGCTCCCTTTCTATTACCTCGCATTCACGCAATCCCCACACTTCCATTCCATACAGCAATATAGGTTTTACACACGAGGTTACACGAGGTTACCACCCCACAAACTCTCCCATTTTCTGCACGCAATCCTCCAAGCCATTCTTGTTTTCGCCTGCATACACTCCACATGCATCCTAAGCCCTCTTCCACAGTCAAACCAAAAGCCCAAATTGTATCTATTATTTTGTTCCTTTGTCCTTGTTCTATGAATACGTAATCTATTATAGATCGTTCCTGCTTACCAATTCCTTTGTGTGAATAGTGTGTTCGTTATTACTAGGTTGTTCAGTCTAGAGTAGTCTAGCATTTTCTTCCCATTTTCGAGTAGTACGTCTTCACCATATCTTCCTCCCACCAAGCCATTATCTTTTCTTCCTTACCAATTCTGCTATTGAACAACGAAAACATCTCCGTTGGCTATTTCCCTGAGTTGTTTCGAAAATTCTATACGCAAGGAGTGGCATGAAAGTGGTCGAATACATCATCTTCGTGTGGCCCATAGACTATAATTATTGTTCTAGTTCTGTTGATTTCTTCTAGCATTATGGTTAATATTCTTCGTGATATTTCTAGCTATATTTCTATTTGGTGCTCGATGTCTGTGTATATAATGCATCCAACTCCTTCGGATGCCCTTTTATCCTTGTCTAACCCGCTATATATTATTTTATGTTTGTTGTTGGTTGTTTATTTTCCTTTGCCTTTTATTTTTGTCATTTTCTATTATTTCTAATATAAGTAAACATATTAGCAATAACAGAAACATTCTTTCGAACTCATTTTTCAATTCTTCCTCTGTACCGTTTATTCTATAGCATGTTCCAGGTAGCTATTAAGTTAATTTTATACCTATTGTACCTCTTTCCTTTTTTTCTAGATTCTGTCTGTGTTTGTTTGATTTACAGTATTTTACATTTATTTTATTTACATGGAATAGTATTACTTTCCTCTTTGCTTAGTTTTTTTTTGTATTCTTTTCCTTGTTCTTCGCATTTTTCATTCATGCACATGTTTTTGTATCCTATTTTGACTCTTTTCCCATCCTACCTTTCCTTCCTTGCTATCTTCCTTATCTCGTATTGAATATCTCCCTTTTTGTGGGTTAGATCATCTTCTATGTATATTTGTTGTCCTCTCAGTTTGGTTTTGGTGGTCATTATTTTCAAAAGCGCGTTCGTTTTTGTATCTTATTTTAACTCTTTATTCATCTTGCCTTTCCTTCCTTGCTATCTTCCTTATCTCGTATTGAATATCTCCCTTTTTGTGGGTTAGATCATCTTCTATGTATATTTGTTGACCTCTCAGTTTGGTTTTGGTGGTCATTATTTTCAAAGACGCGTTCGTTTTTGTATCTTACTTTCACTCTTTATCCATCCTGCCTATCCTTCCTTGCTATTTTCCTTATCTCGTACTGAATTTCTTTCTTTTTGTGGGTTAGATCATCTTCTATGTATACTTGTTGTCCTCTCAGTTTGGTTTTGGTGGTCATTATTTTCAAAGGCGTGTTCGTTTTTGTATCTTATTTTCACTCTTTATCCATCCTACCTTTCCTTCCTTGCTATCTTTCTTATCTCGTATTGAATTTCTCTCTTTTTGTGGTTTAGATCATCTTCTATGTATATTTGTTGTTCTCTCAGTTTGGTTTTGGTGGTCATTATTTTCAAAAGCGCGTTCGTTTTTGTATCTTATTTTCACTCTTTATCCATCCTACCTTTCCTTCCTTGCTATCTCCCTTATCTCGTATTGAATTTCTCTATTTTTGTGGGTTAGATCATCTTCTATGTATATTTGTTGACCTCTCAGTTTGGTTTTGGTGGTCATTATTTTCAAAGGCGCGTTCGTTTTTGTATCTTATTTTCACTCTTTATCCATCCTGCCTTTCTACCCTTGCTATCTTCCTTATCTCGTATTGAATTTCTCTCTTTTTGTGGGTTAGATCATCTTCTATGTATATTTGTTGTCCTCTCAGTTTGGTTTTGGTGGTCATTATTTTCAAAGGCGTGTTCGTTTTTGTATCTTATTTTCACTCTTTATCCATCCTGCCTTTCCTTCCTTGCTATCTTCCTTATTTCGTATTGAATTTCTTTCTTTTTGTGGGTTAGATCATCTTCTATGTATATTTCTTGTCCTCTCAGTTTGGTTTTGGTGGTCATTATTTTCAAAAGCACGTTCGTGTTTGTATATTATTTTCACTCTTTATCCATCCTGCTTTTCCTTTCTTGCTATCTTCCTTATCTCGTATTGAATTTCTCTCTTTTTGTGGGTTAGATCATCTTCTATGTATATTTGTTGTCCTCTCAGTTTGGTTTTGGTGGTCATTATTTTCAAAGGCGCGTTCGTTTTTGTATCTTATTTTCACTCTTTATCCATCCTGCCTTTCCTTCCTTGCTATCTTCCTTATCTCGTATTGAATTTCTCTCTTTTTGTGGGTTAGATCATCTTCTATGTATATTTGTTGTCCTCTCAGTTTGGTTTTGGTGGTCATTATTTTCAAAAGCGCGTTCGTTTTTGTATCTTATTTTCATTCTTTATCCATCCTGCCTTTCCTTCCTTGCTATCTTCCTTATCTCGTATTGAATTTCTCTCTTTTGGCGGGTTAGATCATCTTATATGTATATTTGTTGTCCTCTCATTTTGGTTTTGGTTGTCATTATTTTCATTCTATCTTCAAAATATTCCATTTGCACAATGTTTATAGAATTTTCATCATTTTTGTGTGTTCTGATCATTTTAACTCTCATTTCTACTACGAGAGGAATCATATAGAAATTATATACCATGGGAAGGAATAAAACAATTTACACAGGACAGAAAAACATAGACAGAAAAATACAAATATTAAATATAATATTATAATACAACCATTAGTCCTTATAGTCATCGTCCTTCAATTTAACAGCAGCATATATAACTATACAATTAGTTGCTTTTGCGATTGGCTATCGTCTGTACAAGATTTTCCTTTTAAATAATTGAATCAATTTGCATCCCCTTTCGTATCAAATTAAATTATTGTCGCTGTTTTCCCCTCTAAACACAATACATACAATCTGCGGAAATCCCTCTCCTAAGAACACCCCCGGCCGTGTAATCTGCGCGCCACGTAATCGGATTCGTTTTTTCTTTCGTGCCCCAGTGCGCCCTTGCAAAAGGCGCGTTCGTTTTTGTCGTCCCCCCTTACGATCGCCTCTGCCGTTTTGCGGATTTCCGGCGGCGTTTTTGTCCGCTCGCCGCCGCCGCCGCCCCACAGCGCAGAGGACCCGTAAAACGATTCTTACAATTCACTCCGGTTGTTGTGTTGTACCTTTTTCTTTCCCCGCACGAACATGGTAATCGCGTTTAAACAGCCACAGTCTGATTTTCGTCCATATAAAATAAAACGATTTGTACACCTCGTGGGGTTGTTTATAAATTATTTAAGAATCTAAATATATTTAACATTTTACCCTTAAATCGCAAATAAATATACTTATTTGCGTCTTTACCACAATTTACTTTTATTTTATAATTTTCTTTCTTATATGCAAGTATAAAAACACCATTAAATAAAAAAACTTTGTTGTTCTCCCTTAATCATATTTTGTAAGAATGACCTCCAAGTCGGAGGAGATTGAAAATGGTCAAAACTTGGGCGAAACTAGTTCCAAAGTGTAATTAAAGTGTGATAAAAAAAAGCTAAACTATGCCCATTCACTATTTTAAATGACTTGAACTATGCACTACATTGTTCCCTACTTTCTTTTCAAAATTAAGTCTAACTTAATAAATGAAATTAATTGAATCATAAAAAGTTATGAAAAATTGTGTAGTGCAGAGTTCAAGCCACTTGAAATAGTCGATTTGCATAGTTAGGTTGGTAGGGGTCAAGCGCCCACCCACCCTTTGTTATCATAGTTTTTTCATTAGATACAGACGTTTTATATTGTAAAACTATTCTAGGGAGAGTGGTATACCATAGACATATAACGCGCATCAAGGTTAAGTTGTTTAAACTACTTGGAAAGTGTGCAATCCCATGAAAAAACTATGCCAGCGAAGGTGGGGTGGGCGGGTGGCCCCTACCAACCAAACTATACCCGTCCACCATTTCAAATTACTTGAACTATGCACTACATTGTTCCCTACTTTCTTTTCAAAATTAAGTCTAAATTAATAAATGAAATTAATTGCATCATAAAAAGTTATGAAAAATTGTGTAGTCCAGAGTTCAAGCCACTTGAAATAGTCGATGGGCATAGTTTGGTTGGTAGGGGCTAACCGCTCACCCACCCTTTGCTCGCATAGTTTTTTTCATTCGATACAGACGTTTTATATTGTTGAAACTATTCCAGGGAGAGTGGTATACCATAGACATATAATACGCATCAAGGTTAAACTGTTTAAACTACTTGGAAAGTGTGTAATCCCATGAAAAAACTATGCGAGCGAAGGTGGGGTGGGCGGGTGGCCCCTACCAACCAAATTATGCCAGTCCACCATTTAAAATTACTTGAACTATGCACTACATTGTTCCCTACTTTCTTTTCAAAATTAAGTCTAAATTAATAAATGAAATTAATTGAATCATAAAAAGTTATGAAAAATTGTGTAGTGCAGACTTCAAGCCATTTGAAATAGTCGATGGGCATAGTTTGGTTGGTAGGGGCCAACCGCTCACCCACCCTTTGCTCGCATAGTTTTTTTCATTAGATACAGACGTTTTATATTGTTGAAACTATTCCAGGAAGAGTGTTATCCTATGGAAAAATTATGCGAACAAAGGTGGGGTGGGCGGGCGGCCCCTACCAACCAAACTATGCCCGTCCACTATTTCAAATGGCTTGAAGTCTATGCATTACATTATTTTTCGCATATATCTTTTAATTAGTCTTAAATTAATAAATGACATTAATTTAATCCTAGAAAATTACAGATAATAGTGTAAGTAAACTCTGCTATGCTAAACAATATGTAAATTTGTGCGTATATTGGCGATTTAAGGGTAGCCAAGAGTTACATTTGGTTAAAAAAATAGGGTACATTGTTAATGATTCTGTTGTGTTATTTATTTATTTGAAAATTTTGTAAAATTATATCTAGCAGCACGCTGATGTGCGCTTTATGAACGGGCAGCCCTAGTTTGAATAGGCCTGGGTTGTCTGTACGGTATTTGTCGTTGGGATAACGATACTTTAGAAAACTCGGGGACGATTTTCTGAAATAGCAAGTCCTAACACTTATATACACATACACTAACGCACGGGTGAAGGACCCGAATGTCGATAGCCAGTTATAAAACTATTACTATTACTACTGCTACTATATCTAGCTGCAACGATTTTCAACATTCAGAATTATAGCATTACGGAAAATTCATATAAAAATTGTGCATGATTTTAATTTCTCAGCTAGCAGTTCGAATTCTATATACAACTACTTTGATTAGTAACGCCTCCATCAATAACGATTTTAACTTTACATCACTGATATTTATGCGCTATATAATTTTAAGTGTGCCACCCACCAGTCACCTAGCTCTAGCATGCATTACACGCATTCGTAACGCAGTCCAAAATAAAACTGGGTCGGATAAATATATAAATGTGGGACGTAAGAAATTGCACGTTTTTTTGGGGGGGGCTAAAAATAGCGGGGCACCGTCGCGCGCGATTGCCCTTTTTCCAGCGTTAAACCTGCGGCTCGGTGCAATACCAACAGCCGAGCGGGACGAATTAATTAAAAGCCTACTAATTACAATGGGGGGCGGTGTAATTAGCTCATCTGTTGATGATTGGAATGAGTTGAAAAACCGCGTACGTAAATTGGCGAACGGCCCGGAATTGTTATTATGTCACTAAAATATGCACTGGTTAAATTAATGGCAGTTAATTAGGGATGTAATTCAAATTTTGTGAAATGCACTGTCGAGAGCAGATGAATGGTTATGTGCTAAATAATAGTGAATTTTAAATAAAAAATCTGGTAATATAATGAAATAAATACAGGCTTCAGAGCGAATTTATAGAAAACAAAATATGAAATTATTTAACATATATAAGTATGAATCCTTTTAGCAATCTACATATGTAGATTTCGATCTTATTAGATCTCAGTTTATATATTTGTTTTTGTCGCGAGGTCTGTCAAAATAATCCTGAGAGGAGTTTCTGTTTTCTTTTTTCTCCCTTGCAATCTGATGAAAAATGACCAAAATTTTGGCAGTTAAAGCTTTTTATTGGACTATTTTTTTCATTTATTCTGCATGATGATATGAAAAAAATAATAATTATAGTAATAATTATAAAAAATTATAAAAAATTAAAAAAATATATATAAATAATTTATAAAAATGGTATTGATATAAAAAAATTAAAAAAATTGAATTGAGAATTAAAAATTAAATTTACAGCCACATATATATGTGGTAATACAGAAATGTCAAGGACAAATTGTATGGGAGGAAGATATATGAATTAATTTTTATAACAACTTTGAGCTAAGAAATTGTCTTGTCTAAAATGACCAAAATTGTGGCAGTTAAAACATTTTATTTGACTAATTTTTTCATTTATTCTGCATGATGATAAATAATTTATAAAAATGGTATAGATATAAAAAAATTAAAAAAATTGAATTGAGAATTAAAAATAAAATTTACAGCCACATATATATATATATATATATATATATATATATATATATATATATATATATATATGTGGTAATACAGAAATGTTGATTCCATATGTAGGAATATATTGGTTTGAGAATGGAGGTGAGTTTTACCTGGTAGATCGGAAATCCAGCACTTTCCGGGGGAGAAGGTCTTATTGACCTCCAGCGCGTCTTTGAAGATTCCCCACCTCAAGCCCAATAACAAAAAAGGCTAGTGAGGATAAATTCACACAATAGAAAATGATAACTACCCACACAATTTCTTGACTGAAAAATTATTAAGTTTCGACAGAATCTAAGTTGTCTCGTATCATACAGCAAATTATTTGAGATATTGAATTGGATGGTAGATCGAATGGAAAAATATATCGTGTTCTATTTGTCAAGGACAAATTGTATGGGAGGAAGATATATGAATTAATTTCTTGAACAACTTTTGAGCTAAGAAATTGTCTTAAGATCTTAGGAAACATATGTGCCTCATCCATGATATGCTAGCTAGGGTAAATTTCTTCAGAGCAATAGATACGTTGCCTTGAAATAAATTAGAAATAATAGGTGTGATTATATTTCAGGTAATTAGCTGGAAAATAATTCGCATAACAACAATCACAAAAATATTTAAAATTTTAATGAAAAATATTTTAAATAATACCAATTGGGATAATAATTAAAGACTGCTATTATCACTGAATGCATACATTATCATACACATAGCGATATGCATGGCATTGGATATACGTAATGATTTAATTTTCTGTTTCTCTCTTACATTACGATTCACATGGAATGCTATTATCTAATTTCAGAAATTGTATCCACAAAATGTTCTCTTAGGTTTTTGTGAATTCACTACTAGTTAAAAAAAGACCTTTATTTGGCATACCGCTCAAGAAATACACACATCTCCCAATACACAATGCTCATACAGCTAGAGCAAGAAACAAACAATACATAAAAATAAAAATAAAAAGTAAGAATTTTTAATTTGTATTTGTTCGACTTTTTATTTTTATGTATTTTTTGTTTCTTGCTCTAGCTGTATGAGCATTGTGTATTGGGGATGTGTGTATTTCTTGAGCGGTATGCCAAATAAAGGTATTTTTTTTACTAGTAGTGAATTCACAAAAACCTAAGAGAAAATTTTGTGGATACAATTTCTGAAATTAGATAATAGCATTCCATGTTAATCGTAATGTAAGAGTAAATCATTACGTATATACAATGCCATATCGCTGTGGGTATGATAATGTATGCATTCAGTGATAATAGCATTCTTTAATTATTATCCCAATTGGTATTATTTAAAATTATTTTCATTATAATTCTGTTAGAATATACTAGTAAAATAAAATTATTTATTTATAATTCGGTGAACAATGCAATAAAACGTGTTTGACCGCAAATCGTAATAAAACGATTAATCATCATGCGACCTATCTGTCTGTCATCGGTTACTCATCTCTTCAGTACTCGCTAGCCACTGTACACCAGTGCACGTGCTCCGCGCATCCATTCCAGTGATAACCTCAATTTAGTGCATATGTGTTTGTTGGATTACCATTAATTCGTCGCTTAAATAATCGGTAAGTAAAGCCATCGCTAATTTCCCCAGCGGTCGATCGCTGAGCGTTCGCGCGGCCAACCATTTGTTTCACGGGACGTGCCGCAATACATCCGACTTGGGGGGGGCGGCAAAGAAACTACCGCCCCACAAGCATCGGGCGATTTTCCTGCTGACTGTGTCCCGGCGCGGCGCCCCATTTGTTACTCGTCAGGCCGGCAAGAAGTGAAATTTTGTGCGGTTTAATTTTGCGCTGTGATTAATTTATAGCAGTAGGCACACCAAACACCTAAATCATCTAGTTCTAGAGGTTAGAACACATGTGTTACAATGGTTTTAAGGGAGTTGCGAGCAAACAAAATATAATATAAGTCGGTTTATGCTGATATAATATTCAAATTGTTTTCGTAATTATCATAAATGAAAATCGTTTTATTTTTTTAAAAATGACTTTAAATTTTATATTCGTTTATAACAATCTTTCAACTAGGGATGGCACACCTTTTTAGGATTGCGGGCCGAAAACTATATATTCTGGGCCTGACTGGCCCACAATATATTTTATATTGTATTTATATTACATAATTATTTGACACCTTAGTTATATGCTAAGACTTTTAATTTTGTAGAAAATTAAAAGTCTTAGCATATAAGATAATAATAGAAAATAGGCTAAAGTTTTTTTTATTGGACAATTTTAATTTTATTTTTATTCACTTCTTCTGATTTACCGCCAAAATGGTACCCTTTATATAACAATGTTTTTTTGGAATTAGAATACCTACAAAATGAGATCAAGCACAACTCTCTCTAAAAAAAAAATTGGCATGACAACTTAAAAAAATACAAAAACCCTCCAATATATAATGCTCATCAAGAACAACAACAACAACAAAATTATATACATAAAAAATAAAAATAAAAGTAACAATCAGCAAAATACACATTAATAGCATAAATAACACTACACTCCCTCTGCCCTCGCCACTTTCCTTTTCCACGTCAGCCTCCTGCAGACTTCACGCCTTCCCCACCCTCTTCTAACCATTCATTCAGCTTTCTGCAATTTACAACTCACTCTGCTTTCACACCCTCACTCACATTCATTGCTAAGGTGCCACCACGTGTCCCTTCCCTCATAACTCTCTATTATGAAATACAATTTTCCAAATTTGCCATGGTCTGTAGCTTTACCGGTTCCATTTGATACAATATTTTTCCCACTATCGTAGACTATATTTCAAATCAAATAACTTAGTTTCACTGTCATGTCACTGTTATGACAACGCCTGCTTTGACGCAACGGAGGATAGTTTCGGCAATTTTGCCGATTTTTATCACTTTTCAAATTAAAATTGTGACTGGTTTATCTTTCGTTTTAGGGAAAAATTGAACCTTTTTTTTAATTTTTAATTTTTTTTTAATTGTAAATTGTAAGACTAACCCCCCTATTCACCGACGTTCTATAAATCTATCAATAGCTATTGAACCCATAAGTATTCGTTGTTATAGCAACAATAAATACATTATCTAGGGAATGTAGGTACTTTAGACTATCTCTATTGCAAACACTGAATAGTTAAACAAAAGGTGTCATCAGAGCTCCAATCGCAAGCGCTATTCAAGGCGTTTGACATTTGTTTTAGCATATTCTGTCACAATGACGTTGTCAATTTGTCCATTCAATAGCTTATGGGACCTATAAAGTTTATGGGATGTTGGTGAATACGGGCTTATGTTTACCAAAATAAAAAGTCTTATGACTTTTTATTTTGGTAAACATTTTTCTATCCAATATGCTAAAGTTGATTTTTATTGAACAATTTAAATTTAATTTGTATTCACTTATTCGAATTTACCGCCAAAACGGCCCACAATATATTTTATATTGTATTTATATTCCAAAATTACTTGACACGTTAAGGTCGTTTTAGACAAGACAATTTCTTAGCTCAAAAGTTGTTCAAGAAATGAATTCATATATCCTCCTCCCATACAATTTATCCTTGACAAATAGAACTAGTTATATTTTTCCATACGATTGACCATCCAATTCAATATTTCAAATAATTTGCTGTCTAAAACGACCTTAACGTGTCAAGTAATTTTGGAATATAAATACAATATAAAATATATTGTGGGCCGTTTTGGCGGTAAATTCGAATAAGTGAATACAAATTAAATTTAAATTGTTCAATAAAAATCAACTTTAGCATATTGGATAGAAAAATGTTTACCAAAATAAAAAGTCATAAAACTAGTTAGTGCCAAGTAATTTTGGAATGATTAAACAACAAATGTAAGTTAATTATCTCCTCTACTAAATTTTCATACATAAAATTCAATTCAATTCAATTCAATTAAAAATTCTCGAGGTCTAGGCGCGTAAAAATCACCAAAATTTATAATACAAAATAAATTGTATCGTTTTTTTTAAAGATTTCGATAATCTTGAAATCGTATAGAAGATTCTCCTTCTATCGACTCGATAATTGCACAAAACTCATTTGATAATTGAGTGTGATCGAGTTGTTCATTATAACAGTTAAAGAGTTATGCATTATAACAGTAAGGTACTTCAATTACTATACTTTTTTATGAAGTACCTTACTGTTATAAATCACATAGTCACTATGAAAACGATCTTTTTTTTGGCATTTACTGGATATGTCACTATGTGCATTAGTTGGCATACCATTATAAACAATTTTTAATTTTCTGAAAACAATATTAATATTGAAATAAGTTAACAAATAGTTTCTACTTGTCGCCCAAAACAAAAACAGTAATAATCAAATTTTTTTAATTTCCATTGGCCATCCGGTGCACTGATATGTTTTGAACCAAGATCAGTAAAACAGTTTAAAAAAATATGTTGTATTATTTTTTTATAGACTCAGCCCTAAAATCGGATTATCCAGATATGAGCATAAAAGTTTAAAATTAAAAAAAAAATAGAAAAACAAATTCGTTGGTACACAGACTTTCCATTTTACTTTATCATATTGTTATAAACATTAATCAATTTTTTTCAAATCCATGACGATTGTGCGTCTTGGTTAAAAATAATAATAATGATATACAAGTTAGTCGCCGAAAAAAAAATACTTATAATCAAAATTTTCCATTTTCCTGCGGCCATCTGGTACACTGATATGTTTTGTGCTAAGATCAGTAAAAAAATTAAACAAAATATGTTGCATTATATTTTTATCGACTCAGCTTCTAAAATCGGATTATCCAGATATGAGCGTAAAAGTTTAAAATTAAAAAAAAAATAGAAAAACAAATGCGTTGGTATACAGACTTTCCATTTTACTTTATCATATTGTTATAAATATTAAGCAATTTTTTTAAAATCAATGACGATTGCGCGTCTTAGTCAAAAATATTAATAATAATATACAAGTTAGTCGCCGAAAATAAAATACTTAGAATCAAAATTTTTCATTTTCCTTCGGCCATCTGGTACACTGATATGTTTTGTGCTAAGATCAGTAAAAAAGTTAAACAAAATATGTTGCATTATTTTTTTATCGACTCAGCTTCTAAAATCGGATTATCCAGATATGAGCGTAAAAGTTTAAAATTAAAAAAAAAATAGAAAAACAAATACGTTGGGATACAGACTTTCCATTTTACTTTATCATATTGTTATAAACATTAAGAATTTTTTTTAAATCAATGACGATTGCGCGTCTTGGTCAAAAATAATAATAATAATATACAAGTTAGTCGCCGAAAATAAAATACTTAGGATCAAAATTTTTCATTTTCCTTCGGCCATCTGGTACAATGATATGTTTTGTGCTAGGATCAGTATAATAATTAAACAAAATATGTTGCATTATTTTTTTATCGACTCAGCCTCTAAAATCGGATTATCCAGATATGAGCGTAAAAGTTTAAAATTAAAAAAAAAATAGAAAAACAAATACGTTGGGATACAGACTTTCCATTTTACTTTATCATATTGTTATAAACATTAAGCAATTTTTTTAAAATCAATGACTATTGCGCGTCTTGATCAAAAATAATAATAATAATATACAAGTTAGTCGCCGAAAATAAAATACTTAGAATCAAAATTTTCCATTTTCCTTCGGCCATCTGGTACACTGATATGTTTTGTGCTAAGATCAGTAAAAAAATTAAACAAAATATGTTGCATTATATTTTTATCGACTCAGCTTCTAAAATCGGATTATCCAGATAAGAGCGTAAAAGTTTAAAATTAAAAAAAAATAGAAAAACAAATACGTTGGGATACAGACTTTCCATTTTACTTTATCATATTGTTATAAACATTAAGCAATTTTTTTAAAATCAAAGACGATTGCGCGTCTTAGTCAAAAATAATAATAATAATATACAAGTTAGTCGCCGAAAATAAAATACTTAGGATCAAAATTTTTCATTTTCCTTCGGCCATCTGGTACACTAATATGTTTTGTGCTAAGATCAGTAAAAAAATTAAACAAAATATGTTGCATTATTTTTTTGTCGACTCAGCTTCTAAAATCGGATTATCCAGTATGAGCGTAAAAGTTAAAAATTAAAAAAAAAATAGAAAAACAAATACGTTGGGATACAGACTTACCATTTTACTTTATCATATTGTTATAAACATTAAGCAATTTTTTTAAAATCAATGACGATTGCGCGTCTTGGTCAAAAATAATAATAATAATATACAAGTTATTCGCCGAAAATAAAATACTTAGGATCAAAATTTTCCATTTTCCTTCGGCCATCTGGTACACTGATATGTTTTGTGCTAAGATCAGTAAAAAAAATAAACAAAATATGTTGTATTATTTTTTTATCGACTCAACCTCTAAAATCGGATTATCCAGATATGAGCGTAAAAGTTAAAATAAAAATAAAATAGAAAAACAAATACGTTGGTATACAGACTTTCCATTTTACTTTATCATATTGTTATAAACATTAAGCAATTTTTTTTAAATCAATGACGATTGCGCGTTTTGGTCAAAAATAATAATAATAATATACAAGTTAGTCGCCGAAAGAAAAAATACTTAGATTCAAAATTTTACATTTTCCTTCGGCCATCTGGTACACTGATATGTTTTGTGCTAAGATCAGTAAAAAAATTAAACAAAATATGTTGCATTATTTTTTTATCGACTCAACCTCTAAAATCGGATTATCCAGATATGAGCGTAAAAGTTTAAAATTTAAAAAAAAATAGAAAAACAAATACATTGGTATACAAACTTTCCATTTTACTTTATCATATTGTTATAAACATTAATCAATTTTTTTCAAATCCATGACGATTGCGCGTCTTGGTTAAAAATAATAATAATGATATACAAGTTAGTCGCCGAAAAGAAAATACTTATAATCAAAATTTTCCATTTTCCTTCGGCCATCTGGTACACTGATATGTTTTGTGCTAAGATCAGTAAAAAAATTAAACAAAATATGATGCATTATTTTTTTATCGACTCAGCCTCTAAAATCGGATTATCCAGATATGAGCGTAAAAGTTTAAAATTAAAAAAAAATAGAAAAACAAATACGTTGGGATACAGACTTTCCATTTTACTTTAGCATATTGTTATAAACATTAAGCATTTTTTTTTTAAATCAATGACGATTGCGCGTCTTGGTCAAAAATAATAATAATAATATACAAGTTAGTCGCCGAAAATAAAATACTTAGGATCAAAATTTTTCATTTTCCTTCGGCCATCTGGTAAACTGATATGTTTTGTGCTAAGATCAGTAAAATAATTAAACAAAATATGTTGCATTATTTTTTTATCGACTCAGCTTCTAAAATCGGATTATCCAGGTATAAGCGTAAAAGTTTAAAATTTAAAAAAAAATAGAAAAACAAATACGTTGGGATACAGACTTACCATTTTACTTTATCATATTGTTATAAACATTAAGCAATTTTTTTTAAATCAATGACGATTGCGCGTCTTGGTCAAAAATAATAATAATAAAATACAAGTTAGTCGCCGAATAAAAAAATACTTAGAATCAAAATTTTCCATTTTCCTTCTGCCATCTGGTACACTGATATGTTTTGTGCTAAGATCAGTAAGAAAATTAAACAAAATATGTTGCATTATTATTTTATCGACTCGACTACTAAGCTATAGGTGAATTGAGGCTCTGCAATAGAAAAATGTATAGGTTAGAAGTTATAACCAATGATCATGATAATATCCTTGATGCACTCAAGCGCTTATAGGCTCGAATCAATTTTATGAGACCTTCCTTTTACTGCAGCAGTAATAATTCCATAAAACCGCCATTTACTTGAATTGAAAAACAGCATTCGTTTTGACTTGTAAATTTCCGGTTTCGTATAGCAATTCATTCCTGTGTGTAGTGGCGAGGCGGCAGGGAGGCGGTCGGTGGCGCGGTGTTCAGCGTAGATGGCATGTTAATGCACGTGTAGGGAGCCGTGTTATTCCGGCTCCAAATTAGATTCATGTAGGGCAAACAATAAACCTGGACTGATGTCGTGTTTCACGTAATAACAATATCAGGCTCCGCGGCCCCGAGATTAGCATACAAACTGCAGACATCCCGCCGGTAGTATAAAAGACATCGGTGGGAGTAAGGCGGCGACCTTATCACTTTATATCGCCCGACCGCTGTCGCACAGCCGCCGAGACCAACCAACCCTCCCCCACAACCCGTAATGCACACGGTGAAAAACGCAAGAATAATTTAGCCTTTGTTTAACTTAAGGGAATTGAATTTTTGATAATGCATATTATACATTTATTATAACTGTTTAGCTACAATCTGGAACCAATAAGATGCGTTTTTCTCCTCATTTACTAACAAGCTTGACTTCTTGCGCACTAATTAAACAATGCCCTCCTTTTTACATAATCCGCGTTAGATTAGCTGATGAGGTTTAGTTCCTTGCAGTCGTCTTTTCAGATTTGAGGCATCCGGCAGCCATACTAATTATCTTCTATAAATCAAATCTTATATCTGCTTTTGCGGTATCTTGACAATGTCCATGATTCGCGGCCGTATATATAGATATATAGATATATAGATATATAGATATATAGATATATAGATATATAGATATATAGATATATAGATATATAGATATATAGATATATAGATATATAGATATATAGATATATAGATATATAGATATATAGATATATAGATATATAGATATATAGATATATAGATATATAGATATATAGATATATAGATATATAGATATATAGATATATAGATATATAGATATATCATCATCATCATCATCATCATTTGCACATATGCCTCCTCTAATTCTTTCCAGGCAGCACGATGTTGTGCTTTGTTCATCCAGTTTTGTGACACCCTCTTGATGTCGTCGGTCCATCGGGTTGGTGGTCTACCTCTACTTCGTTTATCGGCACGGGGTCTCCATTCCAAAAGCCGTTTAGTCCAACGGCCATCCCTAAATCTGGCAACGTGGCCTGCCCATCTCCATTTCATGTTAGAGATGCGTGTTATAATGTCGCAGACACCCGTCCTTTCCCTGATGACCTCGTTTCGTACCCTGTCTCGCAGGGAAATGCCTAGCATGGCCCGTTCCATTGACATCTGTGTTACCTGCAGTTTTACTGCGGAACGCTTTGTTAGTGTTAAAGTCTCTGACCCATACGTCATTACCGGCATCACACATTGTTCGAACACTTTCCGTTTGAGACACATTGGTAGTTCGCTCTTCAAGATGTTAGTTAGTTTTCCAAACGCTGCCCATCCTAAACCTATGCGGCGCTGTATCTCGCATGTTTGGTTATTGCGGCCTATGCATATCTGATGCCCCAGGTATATATAGGAAGTTACTTCTGCTATATTAGCATCATCTATTTTGATTTGATCGCTTAGCACTAGGTTGGTCATAACTTTTGTTTTTCCCATATTCATCCTAAGGCCCACTTTTTCCGTTGACTGTTTTAGGTCATTGAGCATAGTTTTTGCATCTTTGATATTGTCGGCTATTAGGACGATGTCGTCTGCGAATCTCAGGTGGTTAAGTTTTTCTCCATCCACTGTAATTCCTAGGTGTTCCCAAGATACCATTTTAAAAGCATATTCGAGAACCGTGGTAAATAGTTTTGGGGAGATTGTGTCCCCTTGGCGAATTCCCCTGCCAATTTTAAATTTGTTGGTATTTTCGTGTAGCCTTATACTTGCTGTAGCGTTTCGGTAAATATGTTCAATTAGCTTGGTATATCGATAGTCTATTCGTGCTTGGTCTAGAGCAGCTTTTATGGCGGGTAATTCAACTGTATCGAACGCCTTTTCGAAATCTATAAAAATCAGGACAAGGGGCTTATTATATTCATTACACTTTTCAATGAGAGTTTTTATAGCCTGAAGATGGTCATTTGTCCCGTACCCCGATCTAAACCCAGCCTGTTCTTTGGGTTGGTAGAAGTCTAGTTTATTTTCTAACCTTTTGGTGATTAGTTTATATAAATGTGGTAGCAAACTTATCGGTTTGTAGTTTCCGAGCTGTGTTATATCGCCTTTTTTTATGTAGGATAACTGTGGCGGCGTTGTTCCATTCGCCAGGTGTAGCGCATTCTTCTAAGCAGGTGTTGAATAGTGCTTTTATGGCATGTAGTAGAGCGTCTCCTCCTTGTTTTATGGATTCGATGTGTATGCCATCTTCCCTCGGGGATTTGTTGTTCTTCATCTCTGCAAGGACGTTCTTAATTTCGGCTATCGATATACTTGGCATATATTCAGATCCCTGATTTATGACCTTCCCGGTATGTATTTGTGTCGGTTCCTCTGGTTGTTCTTGTAGCCGACTCATGTAGAGAGTTGAGTAAAATGTTTCCGTTATTTTCAGTATATCGTCTCTATTTGTGGTTAGTGTTCCCGTGCTGTTTCTTAGTTTGAAGATTTCTTTTCTTCCATTTGACATATTTCTTCTTAGTACCTTCATACTTCTGTTGTTCTCAATAGCTAGTTTCGTTTGTTCTGTGTTGTATCGACGTATGTCATTTTTGATATCTTTTGCAATTGTCTTGTTTAAATCTCTCAGTTGTTTTGAGTTTGTATCGCCGTTTTGTCTTAACACTCTTCTAGGTTTCATAAGCTCTTTGGTATGCTTGCTGATTTTGTTTATTTGTTCTTTATTTGGCTTACAGTATGTCTTTGTTGCTTCATTGATAGCTTCGACGATTTTGTTATTTATTTCGTCTGCTGTTTTGTGCCTATATTCAAACTGTGTAGTTTCCAAGTTGGTAGTTATCATTTCTGCATATTTGTGAACTTGTTCTGGTGTTGTCCAACCAGCCTGTCGTTTCTTTGTTACCAGCTTACGTCTTTCTTTACTTAGGTTTAGAGTTATTTTTGCCCTTACCATTTTATGGTCGCTTCCTGTTGTGAAACTATTTATCACAGTGACGTCGTTGACGATAAGCTTTTTATCAGTTATTATAAAATCAATCTCATTTCTTGTGTTTCCACTTGGACTCACCCAGGTCCACCTGCGATGTTCTTTTTTGTAGAAGAAGCTGTTCATTAAGTATAGGTTTTGCATTTTTGGGAAGTTCATAAGCATTTCTCCCCGATCGTTCCGGTCCCCTGTTCCATGGTTTCCGATCACTATCTCCGCTGCATCCAGCTTCTTGCCTATCTTAGCATTAAAATCACCTCCTACCACTGTAAAGTGAGTAGGTGATTCACTCTTCGCCTGGGAAATGTCTTCATAGAAACTTTCTACTATTTCGTCTTCATAATCGGTGGTGGGTGCGTAAGCTTGTATAATTTTTATACTATATTTGGAGTTTAGTTTGAGTATTAGATATATTACTCTTGTGGATATACTCTTTATGCATATGATATTTTTTGCATCCTTTTGGTTTATGAGGAAGCCTACGCCGCCTATGGATTTGTCTGCTTCTCCGACATGATAGAATATATTTCCCGACTTAAGTGTTCTCCATTCTTCTCCACGCCTTCTTACTTCACTTACTCCCACTATATCCCAATTTATTTGTCTCAGCTCTTCTTCCATTTCAATGAGCCTCCCATCGGTTGCTACTGTTCTTGCGTTATATGTGGCAATGTTTAGTTTGTGTATTTTGCCTTTGGTCTTGTTTATTTGTGTTTTTGTCAACTTTTTGTCTCCCCCAGAATCCATGAGACAGCCTGACTTATCAGGGTGAGATTTTGGGCTAGCCCTACTCACCTGGGGTATATTTACGTTATAAGTTGCCATTTCATTCGTTAGAGGGGTTTGGCATTTAAACGCCGCGCTTGCCAAGCGTATTGGCGAGTTTGAGAATTACATTTCCTTACTTCTCGATGGAATGGTTATACCGCCATGGCTCGGTCGCCAGAGCCTCGTTCGTTATCTAGCAGCGGGCACCGCGTGCAGGAGAGGTTGACATTTGGGTCGGACTTACTTGGTGGTTTTTGCCGTCGCCCCTTACCCACCATATAGATATATAGATATATAGATATATAGATATATAGATATATAGATATATAGATATATAGATATATAGATATATAGATATATAGATATATAGATATATAGATATATAGATATATAGATATATAGATATATAGATATATAGATATATAGATATATAGATATATAGATATATAGATATATAGATATATAGATATATAGATATATAGATATATAGATATATAGATATATAGATATATAGATATATAGATATATAGATATATAGATATATAGATATATAGATATATAGATATTATAATATCTGTATATAATAAGTGTGCTATATGCGAGTATACTCAAATAAACTATTATTTTTTTACACGTAGAAAATCTCAAGACTCAAATCGAGTTTACTCCAGTAGCAAAGCGCGCACCCTTTTCGGCCCACTTTGATCAAATCGTCCCGAGCCGCCTTTTACACGTTCACGCCGTCCCCAAGCCGCGCCGCCGCCCCCTCGCCATCCACCACCTTCTTTGTGCTGCAAATTTGTTTTCGCACGGTCCCGCGGATTCAATTCCGTCCGCGTCGCTGCGGTTCGATTGTTTCAAGTGACAAAGATGGTGTGCGCGCGTGCTGCCGCCTTCGCCGCCGCCGCCGCCGCCGCCTCCGTGGCAGTTCGCTAATTGATATTTGATTATAATCTTAATGCGGGTCCCGCAGTCTAGCCTGATTAAGTTCGCCCCCACGGGCGTCTAATTCCGTGCGACAATAGGCCGGCGGGATTAAAACGCGAACGCAATTAAGAAGGAGCGGGGCAGGGGAGGGAAGTTTGACCGGTCGGATTCGCTATTAATTTAGGGTGCTGATGATGAGTTTGTCGAGGCGAGATTTTGTAAAGAATTGTTACGACTGGGGGGGATTTAATGAATCGCATTGTTTTAATTTATGCAAAACGCGAATGAAGAAAACATTTCTAATTTGCTTGAAAATTATATCTGTATCTTGGAGGCATAGAATACTATATCCATATTTACATGTTTTGTAAAAAAACTTCTATCTTGATAGGGCTATCAGCCGTGAGGATTGTTCGCCGGTAAAGGAAGAAGCTCAGAGGAGTTTAACCACCCGGTATTTACCTTAATTTCACAGAAAACCTCTGAAAAACAGTGAAATGTGTGATTTGCGAAAATTCGCACTGTTGTGGTTCGAACTCAGACTCCCCAATGCTCACTCAGACTCCCCAATGCTCACTCAGACTCCCCAATGCTCACTCAGACTCCCCAATGCTCACTCAGACTCCCCAATGCTCATTCAGACTCCCCAATGCTCATTCAGACTCCCCAATGCTCACTCAGGCTCCCTAATGCTCACTCAGACTCCCCAATGCTCACTCAGACTCCCTAATGCTCACTCAGACTCCCCAATACTCAGTCCCCAATGCTCACTCAGTACGAGACGGACGACGCCTCTAACAACCCGGCTACTAAACTGTGTTTCATTAATGAAAAAATAAGATTTGTAGAAAATTGCGGATAACAGGCTCATTTTTATAAATGCTTCTTCTTCTTGTGGTGCCGTCTCCTATCGGAGGTTGGCAATCATCATGGCGATTCTACTCTTTGGCGCTGCAGCTCTAAATAGTCCGACCGATGTTTGTCTGTACCATTCACTAAGGTTCTTTAACCATGAGGTTCTGCGACGCCTCATGCTTCTTCTTTCTTGTATTTTTCCTTGCATGATCAGTTGGAGAATAGAGTATCTCTCTCCCCGGGTGATGTGTCCCAAGTACTCTAGCTTTCGTGTTTTGATCGTAAGGATCAGTTTCTTTTCTTTATGCATTCTTCGCATGACATCTTCGTTGTTTACTAGGTCCGTCCAGGATATCTTAAACATGCGGTGATAGATTGACATCTCAAATGACTCTAGTTTTTTTTATGTTATATTTCTTTAATGTCAATGCTTCGATCCCATTCTTTCGATTTTGGTATTGATGACGATTGTGGCTCGTACAAGTCGGTGTTAAATCTGTTTAGGACAGAAACGTCTGTAACCATATGTTTGTTATTTACAAGAATATAATCTATTTCGTTCTTCACGCGGCCGTTTGGACTTAACCATGTACATTTTCGTTGGGTAGATTTTTGAAAGAAACTATTTATGCGAAATAAGTTCTCGCTTTGCAAATAATTAAGGAGCATCTCTCCCCTTTCATTCCTTTTCCCCATTTCAAAGTTACCTACCTTGTCGGTATGTTCTTGGTGCGTTTTGCCGAGTTTTGCTTTAAAATCGCCTATAACAGTTCGAAACTTTACTGTTTTTGATCTTATAGCTGCGGTGATATCCTCATAGAATTGGTCGACTTCCGCTTCCTCAGATGTACTGGTATGGGCGTATACTTGAATGACTTGCAGGCTATATCTTTCACTTAGCTTGAGAATTATGTATATAGCACGGGTTGATATTACTGCCATTTTGGTTACAAGGTGTTTAAGCTGTTGGTGTATCAGGATTGCTACGCCTCCGATGTGCGATTTTCTGTCAGAGTTATTTTCGTATAGCTGATGTCCAGATTTAAGTACGGTACACTTTTCTCCTGTACGTCTTGTTTCACAGAGTCCAATAATGTCCCATTTGATTTGCTTAAGCTCTTCTTCTAACTCTTCTAGTTTTTCGTCTGTTCTAACAGTTCGTGCATTATATGTTGCTATTTGTACTTTGACAACCTTCAGAAACCCAGTGATTCTTTGCACCCCTAACCCGCTTCCTTCTCCAACCGTTGCCTTGGCTGGCGAGTTGCGTGTCGCTGGGAACTTGGGGCCCATAATTTCATCGTGTGTTCACTCTCTATTGTTTTCGAACTATCAATAGTGCGATATTTATATAACTATCAACTATCGATGGTGTGAAAGTTTCTCGACCATCGCTAGTTTTTCATCAATGAATAGTGCGTTAGTTTCCCGAATATCGATAGTTCGATTATTTCTCAGCTATCGATAGTTCGATTATTTCTTAGCTATCGATAATATCAAAAAAAAATTGCTGCAACGCTTCAAAAAGTAGTATGCGACACTTCTTGCGATTGTTTTCCAAGTATAGATAGTGCAATAGTTTTCCGATTATCGCTACTTTTATTTTTTTAACTATAGACAGTGCAATAGTTTTCCGATTATCGCTACTTTTATTTTTTAACAATAGATAGTGCAATAGGTTCCCGAATATCGATTGTTCGATTATTTCTCAGCTATCGATAACGCAATAGTTTGCCGACTATTGGTAGTTTTTAACTATTGATAGTGCAACAGTTTCCCGAATATTGAATATTCGATTATTTCTCAGCTATCAATTACGCAATAGTTTTCCGACTATTGGTAGTTAGATTGTCTTTCAACTATCGATAGTGCGATTGCTTTCCAACTAACGTTAGTTATTTAATTTTATAATATTTCTTCTACTATCGATAGTGTGATAATTTCCCGACTATTGATAGTTCGATTGTATCGAACTATCATGCGTTATAGTTCGTCGCCGGTTCCCAACAATTGCTAATTAGTTTATTCGACGAAAACAAAAACTACACTCTGTTACTCTTTTACACAAAACATTAGGGATGGACACTATCGACAGAAGTCTGATAACTAGACTAAAAAGGATCGATAGTCCGCTATTATATATTATCGACAAAATTTTATGCAGGCTCCAAAAAGTAGAATGCGACATTTCATTCGATTGTTTTCCTACTATCAATAGTTTCCCTACTATCGATAGTGCGAGATAATTTCCCGACTAATGATAGTTCGGTGGAGTTTCAACTAGCGAGCTATCAAGTATGATAGGTGTTCTTCCCAATACTTGCTAGTCACTTATTATATATTTCGGCGAAAATAAAAACCACTCTCCCTCACTATTTAACCCAAGATATTCGGGACGGGAACTAAAAAGTATCGAAAAAGTATCGATAACAATCGAGTAGAAAATATCGTCCGTCTGATAATTCGACCAATATCGACACATTTTGGTCAAAATTTGTTAAACCGTCCATAAAACCTAGTGTGAATCTATTTTCGATTGTATCTATAGTACCATATTTTCTTGCATATCGGTAGTTCGATTGACTTTCATCTATAGAGAGTGCTATAGTTTCCCTCCCACGATAGTTCAATAGTTTTTCAATAATAGATATTACGATATTTTCCCGATTATTGATAGTTTCATGATTTTTTTAGTAGGATAGTTTCTTGAATATTGATACTTCGATGTTTTTTAAGCATTGATAGTTCGACTAATGATGAGTTCCCACGTAATGATGAATCTATTGTTTTCAACTATCGATCTATTAAGTGCGATAGTTGATCTTCGTCTGTTCCCAACAATTGTTAGGTCTTAATTAATTTCGAAAATAAAAATTACTCTCTTTTACTATTTTGCACAAAACATTAGTGATCGGCACTATCGACAAAAAGCTATCGATAAAAATCGACTAGAAAATATCGTCCGTCTGATAATTCGACTAAAAAGTTTCGTTAATTCGCTGTAATCGACAAAATTTAGTCTTTCGATTGATTTCCAAGTAACAATAGTGTAATCAATTGCTGATTATCGAGAGTTCGATTGATTTTCAACTATCGATAGTGCGATAGTTTCTTGAGTACAGATTGTTTCTTAGCTATCGACTGTGCAATAGTTTCCGACTGATTGTATTTCTAATATCGACAATGCAATAGTTTCACGACTATCGATAGTTCCACACTTTTTCAATAATCGATAGTGTGATAGTTTCTCGACTATTGATAGTTCAGTTGTTTTTCAACTATCGATAATTCAAGTATTTTTCAAGTAATGATAGTGCGAGATCATTTCGCCATTAATAATAGTTCGATTGTTGTTGTTTGAACTATCGAACTATCCAGTGTAATCGATGTACTTTGTCGGTTCCGAATAATTGCTAGTCGCTAATTAGTTTACTCACCAAAATAAAATTACTCTCTCCTACTATTTTACACACAGCATTAGTGATGGAAACTATCGACTAAATATGTCTATAACAATCGACTAGAGTACATCATCCGACTGATAATTAGACTAAAATGTATCGATAATTCGCTATTATCGACCAAATTTGCAGAATGCTCGAAAAAGTAGTATGCGACATATCTGTCGATAGTTTTGCAACTATCAATAGTACAACATATTTCTGATTATCGACAGTTCGGTTGTTTTTCAACTATCGATAGTGCGATAGTTTCATGACTATCGATAGTTCGATATTTTTCAATTATTGGTAGTGCGATAATTTCCCAGCTATCGATAGTTCCATTGTTCTTCAACTATCGATAGTTCAAGTGTTTTTCAAGTATCGGCGTGTATATATTGTATTGTTTTTCAACTACCAAACTATCAAGTATAATAGTTGCCCTTCCCGCTTTTCGATAATTTCTAGTCGCGAATTAGTCATCAGCAACATAAAATAATTTATTATATAAAATAAATTTCTTTCATACTATTTTACACACAAAAATAATAATGGGCACTATCGACTAGAAAATATCGCTCGTCTAAATTCTACTAAAATGTGTCAATAGTGCGACAAAATTTGTTGAACTGTTCATAAAAGGTAGTACGCGAATTTTTGTTTGATTGTACAATTGAAATTTCAATAGTGTGAAATTATCCTACTTATCACTAGTACGATTGATTTTCATCTATTGATAGAGCGGTAGTTTCCCGACATGGATAGTTCGACTTTTTTTCACTAACGAAAGTGCGATAGTTCCCCGCCTATCGATAATGCAATAGTTTCCCGCCGACGATTTTTTTATTGTTTTTCAACTATCGATATGTGGATAGTTTCCCGACTATTCATTGTTCGATATTTTTTCAACTATCGATAGTGCAATAGATTCGCGACTATTGCGAGTTCGATATTTTTTCGGGTATCGATAGTGCGATTGTTTCCCGCCTATTGATATGGCGATAGTTTCCCGTCTACGATTGTTCGATTGTTTTTCAACTATCCATTTTCCAGTTTTGTCAATTATCGATAGTGTCAGATAATTTCCCGACTTGGTGGTTCGATTGTCCGATTATCCAACTATCAAGTGTGTTAGTTTCCCTTTCTCAGTTCTCAATAATTGCTAGTCAGTAATTAGTTTTTTCGGGGAAAATTAAAAGTACTCTCTCCAACTATTTTGGTGATGGGTACTATCGACTAAATCTACCAATAACAATCGAATAGCAAATATCGACCGTCTGTTAATTCGACTAAAAAGTATGGATAGTTCGATATTATCGACAATATTTTCTGCAACGCTCCAAAAAGTTGTATGCGACATTTATTCCCATTGTTTTCCATCTATTTATAGTGCGGTAGTTTCCCGAATATCGATAGTTCTATAGTTCCTCAGCTATCGATAGCCCGAGAGTTTCACGAACTATCGATAGTGCAAGTGTTTTTTAAGTATCGATAGTCGAAGAGAAAAGAGTGGTACAACAGAATAGAGGAAATAATAATCAAGAATGAAAGACAGTTAAATAAAAGAAGTGGAAATAAAACAAGAAGAGGTAGACCAAGAAACGAGTGGGACAACAGAATAGAGGAAATAACAATCAAGAATGAAAGACAGTTAAATAAGCATGAGAACTGGCGAAGAACAGAAAAGAGTAGACAGAATTTTTTACATATATATATATATATATATATATATATATATATATATATATATATATATATATATATATATATATATATATATATTTCTGCTGCTTGTATTTTGCTTTCAAGTCTCTTGTCCAATGTCCATGTTTCGCTTCCGTATATCAGTGTTGGTCTATATATTGTTTTGAATATTATGAGTTTTGTTTTCTTCGATACTTGCTTATTATTAAGTATTATTTTGTTTAGCATAAGGTAGCTTTTGTTTGCTGCCCGTATTCTATTGTTTATTTCTGATTCCATAGTTCCCTTGTTATTGATATTTATACCCAAGTATTTAATTTTTTCCACCTGCTCGATAAATTTTTCCACTATTTTGATATGTGTCTCCACTTCCTGTTTTGCGATCATCATAATTTTTGTTTTATCTATGTTTATTGTCATATTGTGTTTATTAAGTTCTTCGTTCTTCGGCTATCATTGTGCGTCGTAGTTTAAGGTCGTCTTAGACAAGACAATTTCTTGACTCAAAAGTTAGTCAAGATGCGAGACAATCTAAATTGTCTCGTATCATACAGAAAATTATTTGAAATATTGAATTGGATGGTAGATTGAATGGAAAAATATAACGCGTTCTATTTGTCAAGAACAAATTGTATGGGAGGAGGATATATGAATTCATTTCTTGAACAACTTTTGAGCTAAGAAATTGTCTTGTTTAAAATGACCTTTATAATATCCTATGTCTATTTTCCTTGTTTTCTCCTTTATATTTTTTAATATATTATCTAGGAATATTATAAACAGTAGAGGGCTTAATGCTTCACCTTGTCTTAGTCCTTGTTTGGTTGTAAATTCCTGTGATATCTGATTTCCTGTCCTTATATAATTGTATGTCTTTATTTATATACCTTTTATTGCTCTTTGTAGTTGTTTACTTATTTGCCTCTTTTGTAATATATTCCACATCGTTTCTCTCGGTACTCTGTCGAACGCTTTTTCCAGGTCTAGAACCCTTGAATATTAAAAAAGAAATCACTGCAAGCAACATTTGCATATATGTAGTTTGAAAAGTATGCCCCAAGTCGTAGTTATGCAATATGGTATTTTCTTTTAATTAAGTATCTACATCCGTCCATCCATTCATTTGTTCAGAGGAATATAAAGCAGCCACGCGTGCGGTCCACAATTTTTCTCGCATTATTCTCTGTATAATGAGCCCCGTGCAATATTCAGACCGTTGGAGAGGGCGGTCGTAAAATAATAAAGTCGCGCCGCCGTCGCAGCGCCGCCGTAAAGTTTTAATACGGAACGCGGTCACGTAAAATATTCGCGGCCGTCCGTGGTGGCGGTGGTGCTGCTGCTGCTGCTGCTACTGCGCGCAGACACCGCCGCCGGGGGCGTGCGGATAAATATGATACACAATGCATGCTAATATGTACGACCAATATGCACTTGTACCAAGGGAAACACAAAAGCTTTGAGAAACCCTCGAATTATAAATAAATATATAAATATCTATAGTTGTCATGTACGGACTTCTAACTGAAGAATCCCAGATATATATATATATATATATATATATATATATATATATATATATATATATATATATATATATATTATATACAAAACTGTAATGGTTGCTTTGTATTGTTTCAGAAAAAATTCAACGATTCTCGAAAAATTCCACCTACGCATCTCCAAGAATGAACTGTACACGCGAGAGGATACAACCGTGGAGGATCTCCTACGGCACATGGCCACAGACGAAGTCATCCATGTCGGTGAGTGCAATATTTCTATCCGCGCCCGGCGCCTCCACCCTTTGTTCGCGCGCGGTGGTTTATTTATTCGATTGCGGTCGGCTACCGGCTACATCTTAATATTAGAAATCTTTAGTTTCTTTGCGCGCCGCTTTAAATTTATTATTTAATCAAACAGCGCGGATTCTTTTCTGTTGCAAATTGGCACGTTCGCACCCCCTCCCCGCCCAGCACACATACACTCGCGAAACAAGATTCAATCTAATCTGAAGAGGGTTTACCACAGTAAACCCCCACCAGCACCAGGCAAGCGGTGATACATTTCAATCCATAATATATGATGTTGCGGAATTGCGCGGTTCGCTGACGTAATAATTGTGGCACACAGTGGATGTATCCAACCTCAAAATTATTGCCGTTTATTATTGTGCACTATACGGCAGTCGGACGGCGATACCGCAAATCAACGAGCCAATTCTATCTACAATAACGTTGCGTTTGCGTTATGGACGGCTTTTAGAATATTATTTATTAGCGTGCACCGCGCAACGACGGATGATGTTAATTATCGGTTGCGGTTTCCAAGCACAATTGCAATAAATTCATCACAAACTAAATATATTTAGCTGTATATGGCTAAATCTTTGTCATTTAAATGAAATACATTTATTTTTGGAATTATCTTCTTAATCAAAGCCCCGCCTGAATTAATGAAGCGTTTTATGCAACTCCTTTGTGTGTAATGAGCGCGCCAAGGGGTTCGGTTATTATTGTAGTCGGCGATTTATTTCCACCTTCACAATGCGGACGAGCCGGGTGCGCTCTTGCCAACATTTGTCCGCGGCTTTGTTCCCGCGGGCGGTCGCAATTGGCGGCCGCGGGATTTCTTGCGCTAATTAACACGCCAGCCCGCCATTGTCGGGTTTATTGGCCATCATCATAACGTCCGTCGTAACACGGGCGCTTTTAAGCTCGAAAACAGACGTTCGCGGCCGTAAAAACAAATTGAATCCGGTTAAAAATTGGATTTGAGAAAGAGGGTGGCTGTGTATGTGTGTGTGTATGTGTGTAAGTGTGAGTCGGCTTAAAATTTTTATTACATTCACCTGAATTAAAATTTCATCCGACCTAACGACGTGTCGCGCGGGGCACGTGATTTATTATTTACCCACACCTCTCTAGTACAATGGGTGGTAAGGTGGAAAAGGCGCATTAAATATGCTAATTCGGGCAACACATCAATCACAAGCGCACAGTATAGGAATTGTATAAATGAAAAATGAACGTGTGCTGTTTGAATCAATGATTATTATTAAAATTTTATTAGCATATTTCTTATGTCGTTAGACTGTGGTGTCGCTTGGAAATCATTCTACAAACTGATCAAAATTATAGTTACCACTTTTTCTTGTACTATAATAAATATCTACCAGTATATCTGCGACATAGATAAATATTGACTTATCAGCTCGTTATTATTATATCGCGATTAAAGTCCTGGTTTCCTAGCAAGCGGTGTCGATATAATATACGGCCGTTTTTGACGTCATTTACACATTACAAAATATGTTTTAAGTACATATAATTGAATAACTCACCAGATTCCAGTATAATTTATGACATTTTCTCAATACTTTACGGTATACAGCTCTCTGAATTACCAGATTTATTTAAATATACATAAAAGAAACGTGTGACGTCAAAAATACGCGAATTACGGCCGTTTTGTCGGCACCGCTTCCTAGGAAACCAAGGCTTAAGTCCTGGTTTCCTAGGAAGTGGTGTCGATAAATACGGCCGTTTTTGACGTCTTTAACAAATACGTTTTAAATACATGTAATTGAATAACTCACCAGATGCCAGTGTAATTCATAATATTTTATACATATGTATATATATACATATGTATATATATATATATATATATATATATATATATATATGTATATATATATAAAGGGAAAAGTAGGAAACTAGAAACTGTGCCAATTTTTCGCATTCTATTTGGATGCTTCTTCAGGGCTTGACTATAATGTATAAGTGGTAGAAGCATACAATATATATATATATATATATATATATATATATATATATATATATATATATCTATTCGAAATGGCGGAACGGTTCAAATCTTCTCCTTCGTATTTCCTGTTTACAGAGAAATGGTGATTATGGCTTTGATATAGTGGATATCAGTATATTGTGGCACGAATACTGTTGGTAATTTACCATTGTTTGTAAAATACCGCAATAACTCGAGTTATAAGAAGCCGACTTACATTTATGCATTAACCAAATTATAATTACTATATTGTAATCATTTTAATTGTTTAATTAAGGCCTGATTCATTAAAAAAAATGTATAAAAACATTGTAAACAGTGACCATCCAAACTACACCCAACCAACTATTTAACATACTTGAACATGACACTACACCATTTTCAATGCTAAGTAGAAAAGATAAAAGACATTTAAGACATTATAGTACATTATTTTTGGGAAGCCATCACTAATGCAAACACATCTCCAGAAAACGCGCACACCTGCGTGAAACTAGTTTCCATGTTAGGTAATCATTTTCCATGAGATGTGCGTATCGTTGCAGAAAATTACGCTCGATGACAATAAGCAAACAGTCGTCGCCGGCTGCGTGATGATATTTGCAAACGGGCAAAAAAAACATACGTATGTTCCGCAATTACTTTTACGATGAATTTCAAACGTACCAGCAACCCAAGCAAAAAAAAATAGCACACGCAATTGCTCATTAATGCGGCTCTGTGTATTTGTGCGGGCAATCAAAGTAATATGGGTCGCGTTTGCAAATATTTGCAGTGGGGGTGGTCGAATGACAGTAAATAGTTTGCACGGTGTACGTGCCCGCGTTTAATTTATCACGGGGTCGCTTTTATTCGCCGCCGGGTACCGACGGCGGGCGAGGGTTTATCGGTGGACTGTGTGCTTGACCTTAAGCAAGCAAAATATTTACGGAATCCGAATGGGAGAAAGCTTTCGTTGGAAAAATACTGATGTTGAGGCACCTATCGTAAGATTTTACCGAACAAAAAATTATTTCAATCCACTTACGTCTTTCTAGACGAATATTTAAAATAAAACATTGGTCGTCGGTTAATGGACATTACTGTAGTGAATTTTGAGTCTTGAAAAAAGTCTTTAAGCAAGGTAAACCACGCCTGGGAATTCCGAATGCGACGTACAATCACGGCGCTATATTCTCTTTCTTGCGGTATTTAGACTCAACGGAGGAAGCAACATATTGTTTTTGTATAATTGGTCATTCACGTATTTTTCGAATAATTATAAATTTATAAATTATTTGTACAAATATATATACAGTTATACAGTTACATAATTCTTCTAAAAAAAGCAAATGTACCTTAAGTTTAAAATATTACGTATACATTTCATAAACAACAGAACCTCAATAGATTTTTTGATGCATTACAAATTGTTATTTTTGTAGTTGTTTCTTTTTTCTGTATACTTTTATATAGTTTCAATTCCCAGTTCTTTTCTTATCTCATCATTTCTTATTCTGGCTCTTCTCGTAATTTGTTTTACTCCTCTGAGATATTTCATTCCCATTGCCTGTATTCTACTTTTATCAATATTTTAAAATATTATTTTATACATTAAAATGATGAACAAATGATGAACAAATGATGAACAAATGATGAACAAATGATGATCAAATGATGAACAAATGATGAACAAATGATGAACAAATGATGAACAAATGATGAACAAATGATGAACAAATGATGAACAAATGATGAACAAATGATGAACAAATGAACAAATGAACAAATGATGAACACATGAACAAATGATGAACAAATGAACAAATGAACAAATGAACAAATGAACAAATGAACAAATGAACAAATGAACAAATGAACAAATGAACAAATGAACAAATGAACAAATGAACAAATGAACAAATGAACAAATGAACAAATGAACAAATGAACAAATGAACAAATGAACAAATGAACAAATGAACAAATGAACAAATGAACAAATGAACAAATGAACAAATGAACAAATGAACAAATGAACAAATGAACAAATGAACAAATGAACAAATGAACAAATGAACAAATGAACAAATGAACAGATGAACAAATGAACAAATGAACAAATGAACAAATGAACAAATGAACAAATGAACAAATGAACAAATGAACAAATGAACAAATGAACAAATGAACAAATGAACAAATGAACAAATGTCTGTTGAGAAAATAAATAAATAAATAAAATAAATAAATGAACAAATGATGAACAAATGAACAAATAATGTACAAATGAACAAATGATGTACAAATGAACAAATGAACAAATGAACAAATGAACAAATGAACAAATGAACAAATGAACAAATGAACAAATGAACAAATGAACAAATGAACAAATGAACAAATGAACAAATGAACAAATGAACAAATGAACAAATGAACAAATGAACAAATGAACAAATGAACAAATGAACAAATGAACAAATGAACAAATGAACAAATGAACAAATGAACAAATGAACAAATGAACAAATGAACAAATGAACAAATGAACAAATGAACAAATGAACAAATGAACAAATGAACAAATGAACAAATGAACAAATGAACAAATGAACAAATGAACAAATGAACAAATGAACAAATGAACAAATGAACAAATGAACAAATGAACAAATGAACAAATGAACAAATGAACAAATGAACAAATGAACAAATGAACAAATGAACAAATGAACAAATGAACAAATGAACAAATGAACAAATGAACAAATGTCTGTTGAGAAAATAAATAAAATAAATAAATAAATAAATAAATAAATAAATAAATAAATGAACAAATGATGAACAAATGAACAAATAATGTACAAATGAACAAATGATGTACAAATGAACAAATGAACAAATGAACGAATGATGAACGAATGATGAACAAATGAACAAATGATGAACAAATGATGAATAAATGATGAACAAATGATGAACAAATTTATTTATTTACATATGATGAACAAATGAACAAATGATGAACGAATGATGAACGAATGATGAACAAATGAACAAATGAACAAATGAACAAATGAACAAATGAACAAATGAACAAATGATGAACAAATGATGAACAAATGATGAACAAATGATGAACAAATGATGAACAAATGATGAACAAATGATGAACAAATGATGAACAAATGATGAACAAATGATGAACAAATGATGAACAAATGATGAACAAATGATGAACAAATGATGAACAAATGATGAACAAATGATGAACAAATGATGAACAAATGATGAACAAATGATGAACAAATGATGAACAAATGATGAACAAATGATGAACAAATGATGAACAAATGATGAACAAATGATGAACAAATGATGAACAAATGATGAACAAATGATGAACAAATGATGAACAAATGATGAACAAATGATGAACAAATGATGAACAAATGATGAACAAATGATGAACAAATGATGAACAAATGATGAACAAATGATGAACAAATGATGAACAAATGATGAATAAGTGATGAACAAATGAACAAGTGATACACAAATGATGAACAAATGGTGAATAAATGAACAAATAATGAACAAATGAACAAATGATGAAAAAATGAACAAATGAACAAGTGATGAACAAATGAACAAATGATGATCAAATGATGAACAAATGAATAAATGATGAAAAAATGATCAAGTGATGAAAAAATCAACAAATGATGAACAAGTGATGAAAAAATGAACAAATGATGAACAAATGATGAACAAATGATGAACAAATGATGAACAAATGATGAACAAATGATGAACAAATCATGAAGAAATGGTATACAAATGATGAACAAATGAACAAATGATGAACAAATGAACAAATGATGAACATATGATGACCAAATGACCAAACGACCAAATGACCAAACGACCAAACGAACGAACGCCCGAACGACAGAACGAATAAATAAATAAATAACTTTAAAAAATCTTGGATAAGATTGCTTGTATTGTTGTTCTTCGCATGCTGCTGAGCTGTTAGGAAAATGTCCAACAAGTAATTGTTTTGGCTTTGTGGAGCATTAAGCCCTCTACTTTTTATAACATTCGTAGATAATATATTAGAAAATATAAAGGAGAAAACAATAAAAATGGACATTATAAACTACGACGCACAATGATTTGCTTTTGCCGATGATATTGGAATACTAGTCAAATCCGAAGAAAATATACAAGAGGTATAAAGAGATTTTAAAAGATTATATATAATATATAAATAAATTGTAAGACCAATAAGAACATATGACTGAGACGTGAATGATGGCAAAAGCAAACGAAGAAAAATGTGGATGCTTTGAGTGTAAGATCCTCAGAAAGGATCATATTATGACAAGAAAGAAATGTACACCGCATTCGAATAAGCGTAGATATCAACAAGAAATCGTCAGAGAAATTAAATCTTCCTAATGAGCAATATCCTTAACTGGTATGGGAACACACACCATGCGGGAAAACGCCCTTAGATCGCCTACGGATATCACTGTAATCAAATTCAATTAGGTTGTCTTTGTGCTCTTTTGTGCCATCGTAATATAATATCCTCAAACCTTTCTGAAACCATCCTACAACCTTTTCTAAGCACCGAAATTAGTCTGACACCGATATATTTTGCACCAAACAAATTTTTTTAAATTTAATTTACTCCACTCTAGTAATTTAAAACCAATCTGTACATATCGACAGCAAGATATATTCGAATAAAAAGTTATTGGACAGTAGTTAAATAATAATTCAATTTTCCCTATCAACAGTTGCAGTTGGATTTTTTGTCCCCCGCATTTTTCGAGACCATAAAATCCCTACGTATGCAGTTTTAATTATTCGCCTCTCGAATAATCGCCGCCCCAACAAAAAAAACCTCGCATATTGATCACGCAATTCTCGCCGACCGCATTTGAATAATCCACATTTCATGATTAATTGGTTTCAATTCAATGCGGCTGCAATGCCGTCACCGCATGTACAACTTTGATTTCTGCACATTTGTATTATTTTTTTACTTTATCGTACTAATGCCTGTGTTCATAAACGATAGTTAAAACATAAGGCTACATTAAATGTACAATGGATTGTTACATATTAACAACTGATTTTAAGGATATTAGATGTTATACTAAAGCGAGATATTATTTGTAACCATATCTTCGGTTAAAAATAATACCTCGCTTTAAGAGCTTAATCTAGGGGTTGTCAAACTTAGGAGCCAATTGTATCCCTCACATAAATTGAATTTTCTTTTGAGTATCTTAAATATTTGTATCATATGTGTGTGCGTTCTTTTATGGTTCCGTATCGAGTAGAGATATTTTAAAGTGGCTGTTACACCTCCTATGCGCAGAACGTGAAAAACGTTGTGTTTGTGAATTGCTGTTCATCCAAACACATAGCCACAACACAGCGCAAAAATGTTTTAGCATGAACGGCGGAATGCCTACGACGCCTCAGCACCCCGGATAACACAGCTGATGTTTTTAGGTTTCACTTTTTTATTAACAGCTGCACCTCTTATTTAAGCCATGAATAGCGAAAAAAATCTATTTGTTTGAGCTGGGCTCGTCACATCTATATATGAGCCTGTGGTGTAGATCTCTTTTGAATTGTTTTGAAAATGAAAAAGAAAAAAAAAAGATTTTATGGTTGGTATTTACTTATACATACCGGTATCATTGATTAATCAATGCCAGTATACACATTTATTTTTTTAAATAAATAAAATTGTGTATTTTAATTTTTAATTTAAAAATAAGTATTGCTCATTTATAGTGGTAATGTTTAATGAAAATCATAAAAAATCCCTAGATTTTTTTTTTTAAATTTCAAAAAATTATAATATTCATACAATACCTTTGGACCCGCCAGATCAAATTGTATCTACTCTAGCTCCGATGCGAACCTTTCGGGGCAGCTAGAAATGATAAACGAAAGCAGGTTTTATAAATTACCTTGATGATTTCAAAATAAAATGTCTATATTACAAAAACAATCTATTTATTATAATAATTATATGATTACACGTATGATATGTGATTTTTGATTTTCTCTCTCTGTTACAGCACAAAAGACTGGAGGCACACAGATCAAGCTCGTCATCGATTACCAGAACAATCTCCAGGCGCTGTTCAAACCGATGAGGTGAGTGCGAGAAAGTTTGATTATTACCGCTATTCGATTAATTGGTCAGCTGGGGGGGATGGTGTGGTAGCTTTTTCAGTCTCAGCGGCACGAACAAAGTTTAAAAAGAAAGAAAAAAGTGCTTACACCGAAAGATTTGTAATTAACTTTCTTTGCAAATTCAATCAATATAAACAGCAACAATCGGCGGTTCAAATGGTTACGTTTTTGTGAGGTAAACTCACTCATTACACATTCATCTCACGTTTTGAATCGATTTCGCGGCAGCGATTAGGGCGCGTATTTAAATGGAATTTTGTAATGTGCAGTTGCACCGGCGTGGTGAGTTAATGCAGCCGCACATGCCACGGCCGTATTAAGTCATCAGGTGGAAAATGCGAGCGGGCTTTATCTGATTAGCGTAAAATTACGAGTCGTCGCGGAAAAAAGGACACAAAAGCTATAAATTGCATTTTAAGATGCTTATATACTATGTTACAGTATTTTAATTGGATGCGTATGCATTTTCTGCTGCTACTTGTAGAAAATATAATTTCTGTCCTAAGAATAAGTCATTTCTCGCAATGATTTGGGTACGGGAAATGCTATTTCCCGCACTAGTGCGGGAAATCAGCCAGTGTTGCCGACTCAAAATTTGGTACCAATTTAAATGATGTAATGTGTATTTATAAATATAAGAATGTGTGCAAGCACAGTATACACCTCTTATACTTCAAGTAGTATTCAAAATTAACAATATCATACTGAAAAAATACAATTTTATATTTTTAGAATCTGACCATTTCAGAATTTACATATACATATACATATACATATACATATACATATACATATACATATACATATACATATACATATACATATACATATACATATACATATACATATACATATACATATACATATACATATACATATACATATACATATACATATACATATACATATACATATACATATACATATACATATACATATACATATACATATACATATACATATATGTTATCCATTAATTTATATTCTATTCAATTAATTCCATTTGTTAATTTACGCCTAATTCGTAAAAAAAAATGTGAGAAACAATGTAGTTCATAGTTCAAGTCGTCTGAAATAGTAAAAAGGCATAGTTAAGTTAACGACTTGAACTATAACTACATTGTTTCTGACATATTTCTATGAATTAAGCGAACATAAATAAATGAAATTGTTTTAATCATAGAAAGTAATGGATAACAGTGTAGTGCAGAGTTCAAGTCGTTTGAAATAGTGGACGGGTATAGTTTGGTTTCTAGGGGCCGCCCGCCCACCCCACCTTTGTTCGCATGGTTTTTTCATAGGATAACACTCTCCTTGGAATGGTTTCAACAATATGAAACATTTGTATCCATTGAAAAAACTATGCGAGTAAAGGTGGGGTGGGCGGGCGGCCCCTACCAACCAAACTATGCCCGTCCACTATTTCAAATAACTTGAACTCTGCACTATACTGTTATCCATTAATTTATATTCTATTCAATTAATTCGATTTGTTTATTTACGCCTAATTCGTAAAAAATGTGAGAAACAATGTAGTTCATAGTTCAAGTCGTTTGAAATAGTAGAAAGACATAGTTAAGTTAACGACTTGAACTATAACTACATTTTTTCTGACATATTTTTATGAATTAAGCGAACATAAATAAATGAAATTGTTTTAATCATAGAAAATAATGGATAACAGTGTAGTGCAGAGTTCAAGTCGTTTGAAATAGTGGACGGGTATAGTTTGGTTGGTGGGGACCGCCCACCCACCCCACCTTTGTTCGCATGGGTTTTTCATAGAATAACACTCTCCTTGGAATGGTTTCAACAATATGAAACATTTGTATCCATTGAAAAAACTATTCGGGCGAAGGTGGGGTGGGCGGGTGTCCCCTACCAACCCAACTATGCCCATCCACTATTTCAAATAACTTGAACTCTGCACTATACTGTTATCCATTAATTTATATTCTATTCAATTAATTCCATTTGTTAATTTACGCCTAATTCGTAAAAAAATGTGAGAAACAATGTAGTTCATAGTTCAAGTCGTTTGAAATAGTAGAACGACATAGTTAAGTTAACGACTTGAACTGTAACTACATTTTTTCTGACATATTTTTATGAATTAAGCGAACATAAATAAATGAAATTGTTTTAATCATAGAAAGTAATGGATAACAGTGTAGTGCAGAGTTCAAGTCGTTTGAAATAGTGGACGGGTATAGTTTGGTTGGTGGGGGCCTCCCGCCCACCCCACCTTTGTTCACATAGTTTTTTCATAGGATAACACTCTCCTTGGAATGGTTTCAACAATATGAAACATTTGTATCCATTGAAAAAACTATGCGAGCAAAGGTGGGGAGGGCGGGCGGCCCCTACCAACTAAACTATGCCCGTCCACTATTTCAAATAACTTGAACTCCGCACTATACTGTTATCCATTAATTTATATTCTATTCAATTAATTCCATTTGTTTATTTACGCCTAATTCGTAAAAAATGTGAGAAACAATGTAGTTCATAGTTCAAGTCGTTTGAAATAGTAGAAAGGCATAGTTAAGTTAACGACTTGAACTATACACTACATTGTTTCTCACATATTTTTATGAATTAAGCGAAAATAAATAAACGAAATTGTTTTAATCATAGAAAGTAATGGATAATAGTGTAGTGCAGAGTTCAAGTCGTTTGAAATAGTGGACGGGTATAGTTTGGTTGGTGGGGGCCGCCCGCCCACCCCACCTTTGTTCGCATGGTTTTTTCATAGGATAACACTCTCCTGGGAATGGTTTCAACAATATGAAACATTTGTATCCATTGAAAAACTATGCGAGCAAAGGTGGGGTGGGCTGGCGGCCCCTACCAACCGAACTATGCCCGTCTACTATTTCAAATAACTTGAACTCTGCACTATACTGTTATCCATTAATTTATATTCCATTCAATTAATTCCATTTGTTAATTTACGCCTAATTCGTAAACAAATGTGAGAAACAATGTAGTTCATAGTTCAAGTCGTTTGAAATAGTAGAAAGACATAGTTAAGTTAACGACTTGAACTATAACTACATTGTTTCTGACATATTTTTATAAATTAAGCGAACATAAATAAATGAAATTGTTTTAATCATAGAAAGTAATGGATAACAGTGTAGTGCAGAGTTCAAGTCGTTTGAAATAGTGAACGGGTATAGTTTGGTTGGTTGGGGCCACCCGCCCACCCCACCTTTCTTCAAATAGTTTTTTCATAGGATAACACTCTCCTTGGAATGGTTTCAACAATATGAGACATTTGTATCCATTGAATAAACTATGCGAGCAAAGGTGGGGTGGGCGGGCGGCCCCTACCAACCAAACTATGCCCGTCCACTATTTCAAATAACTTGAACTCTGCACTATACTGTTATCCATTAATTTATATTCTATTTAATTAATTCCATTTGTTAATTTACGCCTAATTCGTAAAAAATGTGAGAAACAATGTAGTTCATAGTTCAAGTCGTTTGAAATAGTAGAAAGGCATAGTTAAGTTAACGACTTGAACTATAACTACATTGTTTCTCACATATTTTTATGAATTAAGCGAAAATAAATAAATGAAATGGTTTTAATCATAGAAAGTAATGGATAACAGTGTAGTGCAGAATTCAAGTCGTTTGAAATAGTGGACGGGTATAGTTTGGTTGGTGGGGGCCGCCCGCCCACCCCACCTTTGTTCGCATGGTTTTTTCATAGGATAACACTCTCCTTGGAATGGTTTCAACAATATGAAACATTTGTATCCATTGAAAAAAACTATGCGAGCCAAGGTGGGGTGGGCGGGCGGCCCCAACCATCCAAACTATGCCCGTCCACTATTTCAAATAACTTGAACTCCGCACTATACTGTTATCCATTAATTTATATTCTATTCAATTAATTCCATTTGTTTATTTACGCCTAATTCGTAAAAAATGTGAGAAACAATGTAGTTCATAGTTCAAGTCGTTTGAAATAGTAGAAAGACATAGTTAAGTTAACGACTTGAACTATACACTACATTGTTTCTCACATATTTTTATGAATTAAGCGAAAATAAATAAATGAAATTGTTTTAATCATAGAAAGTAATGGATAACAGTATAGTGCAGAGTTCAAGTCGTTTGAAATAGTGGACGGGTATAGTTTGGTTGGTAGGGAACGCCCGCCCACCCCACCTTTGTTGGCATGGTTTTTTCATAGGATAACACTCTCCTTGGAATGGTTTCAACAATATGAAACATTTGTATCCATTGAAAAAACTATGCGAGCAAAGGTGGGGTGGGTGGGCGGCCCCTACCAACCAAACTATGCCCGTCCACTATTTCAAATAACTTGAACTCCGCACTATACTGTTATCCATTAATTTATATTCTATTCAATTAATTCCATTTGTTAATTTACGCATAATTTGTAAAAAAATGTGAGAAATAATGTATAGATCAAGTCATTTGAAATAGTGAACGGGCATAGTTTGGTTGGTAGGGACCACCCGCCCACCCCACCTTTGCTCGCATAGTTTTTTCAATGGATACAAATGTTTCATATTGTTGAAACCAGCAGAGTGTTATCCAATGAAAAGAAAAGAAGAGGTACACCACACAAAACGTGGGAAGACAATATACATGAAATACTAACGAGGAATGGCATTAGATGGCAGGATACAAGGACAATTGCGAGCAATAGGAGGGACTTTCTACAAAAAATATAATAGATTTAAAATATGCTTAAATAATCTCGACACCCGAAAGGGTATAAAGAGATTTTCAGAGATTTAGCTTTAAAATATTGTCACTTTAGCGAACGACTTAATTCTCGCACACACAAAGTTACCATTAAAAATAAATCACGTCGGCCCCTCGCCAGGCAAGCGCAAACAACCACCCACCGACCATGTCATTATTACTATCATCATAATTACTGCAGCCGCAATGATATTTCGGTCGCTTTACGGCCGTCTGACATGACATGCCCGCGTCCGGACGGCGGTGGCGGCGGCGGCACAGGATTTTTCGCTCGCGCACAACACGCCCCTCTAGTTAGCATTAATGGATTTAAATTTAATGCAGCCCTCCCCGTAATCTTATAATAATATAGCGTGTAAACATATTAGCAACTGAAATGAGGCAAACTTCGAGTAACGTATGCGCGCTGAGCCCCCCGCGGTGGGCCCCCCTAGTGCATGGTAATTAGGGACAAGTTTGCGGGCTGTGAGGTTGGAAGTTTGCGAGGGTGGAAAAATTAAGATACATGAATTTTTGTGTTGTGAGGGTTATGTAGGGGGGATTATGAATCTAATTAGCTGGTTGTTATATCAGCTGGAGGCCGGTCGACATTTCTGGTGGTGGTGCCGGGTTAATTATGTTAAAATTATATATATATATATATATATATATATATATATATATATATATATATATATTTATATATATATATATATATATATATATATATATATATATATATATATATTTCATCCTCTTGTTCTTTCTTGATACTTTTCTCTTCATCAATTTTAGTTTCCAATTTGATTTTTAATAACAAAATCTGGACTTTATTTTATTTTTTAAACTGTTTTTTTATTGAAATATCTATTACATGAAAATAAATTAATAATAAATAAATAATTTAAGTGACTTTAGTTTACAGAATCTAAATTAAAGTCAACTTTTAAGTAACTTTAGTTAACCGAACTTTTTACTGCAGTCAACTTTTAATTCATCTTGGAAATATAATCCTTTTTTTAAGAAATAAAATATTTTTGATTTTTAATTATTTTTTATAATTTTCTGCAAGATTGTTATAAATTACAGATATTTAAAACAATCCATGCAAGTAATGTAGTACAGATATTTTTTTTTTAAGAAGTCTAACGTCAACTTTTGAGTCAAGATTTTGTTATTTAAAAATTAACTCGTAAGTTCTTTTAACTAGAGAAATTTTAAATTAAATTTGAGCTTAAAGTTATGTTAATTATATGCCAACCGACCTTTATGTACGCACCATATAAATAGCGAGATATTGTTTGCGAAAACAGAAAACTCAAATGAATAAAATTACGCCTGTAGTTGGAAATTAGAAAGAAATCTGCTTGTGAACACACAAATTCGATTAACTCTTAAAAGACCGTCTTGTGTCCGTATATAAATTACATCTGGACAGATTCTCCCCGAGTGCGGGTGGAACGCGTCGGGGGAATGGCAAAGATAGCGAGTCCCTGGGGGGATGCAAATCAGGCACGCCGGACAGGTTATCTCCGCAACGGACGGGGGACTGGATTAGCTGCCGCTCCTTTAAAACCGACGCCGTCTTGGGCCTGTGTCAGGCCGGGCACACCAAGGATGATCATGTAGTTGCACATGTTCTTGAATTAAATTAAAATACTCATCGAATAACATTTTCTTCCATTTTCATTGAGGACTATTCCCTTACCGGCAAACGGTGACTCGACGATGGCGGCAGCAGCTTAAACCACCGCACAATGGGATAGAATCTCAATCTAGCCGAAATAAAAAAAGAAAACAAACAAATTAGTTAAATTTTCTCGGAACAAACGGGAATTTGTTGAGAAATGTCCAAACCTTTGAGAAAATCCGAAATTCTCAGAAAATATTAATTAGCTTTTAATAGGCGGCATCTCACGGTTCATAAAAAGCTCCCTGAATTCTACTTAACGTTAGTTGATTTTCAACGCGTGGTGTTAAGAGTGTTTTTCAGTAAAAATTGTTCGTATATCATGACTTATGATTATAGTATATATATATATATATATATATATATATATATATATATACAAGGATCCAAATTAAAAAAAAATCATACCTCTAAAGTGAAAAACATTAAAAAATTTACGAATGCAGAAGCCGGCTATAATCAATTTAAAATTTGTCTAAGCACCAATACTTGTACCAATATATTAAAGAAAGGATTAGACGTATATCCTTTTTACTGCAATTAAGTCTGAAACAGAATCTTGCTACCCACTAGAAAGCAGTATTTCAATTTTTTCTACAGAAAGCTTTAGCACATGAGTCAGTTCTTTTTAATAAACTATGTTTCTGTCAAAGTGTTTTTATATTAACCCTTTTATGTATATATAATTTAATAATATATACAAAAAATGTAAACAATTTTTTATTATTATTATTATCATTATTTTTGTTTCAGTTATTTTTTATAAGAATTAAAACCAATATTTTAAATTTACGACAATATTGTCGCTGTATGAAGAAAGAAAGAAAGAAGAAATTTACAAAAGATTGCATGTCTGCTGATATATCATATTTAAAGAAAATCATAATAATTAAAATTTCCACATTTATAACATTTTGAAGAATATTTATTCCTTAATGTGTTATCCTCATAATGAGGAATCATTAATTTATTGGCTTGGATTATTATAAATACAGTCGAGAAATTTACAAAATATTGCATGACTGTTTAACACTATCATGATAAATCAAATTTCCTCATTTATAACATTTTGAGGAATATTTATTATTCCTTAATGTGTTAGCCTCATAATGAGGAATCATTAATTTATTTGCTTTCATTATTAAGAATACAGTCAAGAATCTTGCAAAATATTGCAAGACTGCTGATATACCATATTTAAAAAAATCATAATAAATCAAATTTCCACATTTATAACTTTTTGAGGAATATTTGGGATTCCTTAATGTATTCGCTTCATATTGAGTAATCACTAATTTATTTGCTTTCATTAATAAGTCAAGAAACTTGCAAAATATTGCAAGAATGCTGATATTCCATATTTAAAAAAATCATAATAAATCAAATTTCCATATTTATAACATTTTGAGGAAGATTTGTGATTCCTTAATGTATTAGCCTCATAATGAGGAATCATAAATTTATTTGCTTTGAGTATTAAGAATACAGTCAAGAAAATTGCAAAATATTGCAAGACTGCTAATATTCCATATTTAAAAAAATCATAATAAATCAAATTTCCACATTTATAACATTTTGAGGAATATTTGTGATTCCTTAATGTATTAGCCTCATAATGAGGAATCATTAATTTATTTGCTTTCATTATTAAGAATACAGTCAAGAATCTTGCAAAATATTGCAAGAATGCTGATATTCCATATTTAAAAAAATCATAATAAATCAAATTTCCACATTTATAACATTTTGAGGAATATTTGTGATTCCTTAATGTATTAGCCTCATAATGAGGAATCATTAATTTATTTGCTTTCATTATTAAGAATACAGTCAAGAACATTGCAAAATATTGCAAGAATGCTGATATTCCATATTTAAAAAAATCATAATAAATCAAATTTCTACATTTATAACATTTTGAGGAATATTTGTGATTCCTTAATGTATTAGCCTCATAACGAGGAATGATTAATTTATTTGCTTTGATTATTAAGAATACAGTCAAGAATCTTACAAAATATTGCAAGACTGCTGATATACCATATTTAAAAAAATCATATTAAATCAAATTTCCACATTTATAACATTTTGAGGAATATTTGTGATTCCTTAATGTATTAGCCTCATAATGAGGAATCATTAATTTATTTGCTTTCATTATTAAGAATACAGTCAAGAATCTTGCAAAATATTGCAAGAATGCTGATATTCCATATTTAAAAAAATCATAATAAATCAAATTTTCGCATTTATAACATTTTGAGAAATATTTATGATTACTTAATGTATTAGCCTCATAATGAGGAATCATTGATTTATTTGCTTTCATTATTAAGAATACAGTCAAGAATCTTGCAAAATATTGCAAGACTGCTGATATACCATATTTAACAAAATCATAATAAATAAAATTTCCACATTTATAACATTTTGAGGAAGATTTGTGATTCCTTAATGTATTAGCCTCATAAGGAGGAATCATAAATTTATTTGCTTTGAGTATTAAGAAGACAGTCAAGAAAATTGCAAAATATTGCAAGACTGCTAATATTCCATATTTAAAAAAATCATAATAAATCAAATTTCCACATTTATAACATTTTGAGGAATATTTGTGATTCCTTAATGTATTAGCCTCATAATGAGGAATCATTAATTTATTTGCTTTCATTATTAAGAATACAGTCAAGAATCTTGCAAAATATTGCAAGAATGCTGATATTCCATATTTAAAAAAATCATAATAAATCAAATTTCCACATTTATAACATTTTGAGGAATATTTGTGATTCCTTAATGTATTAGCCTCATAATGAAAGAGTTATATTCATGTCTACACAGCCTGGAGGAGCTAGCTAAATATAACAAACTAGAACTCTGCTGGATAAAAGGACATAGTGGCATCAAGGGGAACGAAATAGCAGACGAACTTGCCAGGAAGGGATCCTCACATCCTCTAATAACCCAAGAGGATGAAATACTTTCCGCAGGTACTCTGAAAAAAATAATAGAGCATAGGACACATGCTCTACACAAGGTAAGATGGCGAGAAACGCCGGGCTGCAAACAATCAAAGGTTGCAATCAGGCAGCCTTGTAAAATTGCAGCCACGGCCCGCCTTAACTTATCTAGAACCAGTCTGAAATTATTGACTAACATCCTAACCGGCCACTGCCGGCTAAACAAACACCTACACACGATGGGCCTGGTGAACAGCCCGTTATGTAGAGGGTGTAATGAAGAACTAGAAACAGCAGAGCATGTAATATGCCTCTGCCCAGCTCTAGTAAACACCAGGCATCAAATACTAGGGGAGTGCTGGCCTAGTATGGTCAGCATTGGCAGCTCCTCACCCGCCAGGGTTTTGCGGCTTGCACGCAAAATTGACTGGTGGGACGAGTGAGCAGCCTTTAAAGGGAGGTTTCACAATGGGCCGCCCATCTTGAGGCCTAAGTGTCTGTAGCTATGCTACCCTCCAGCCAACTATCCATCCAGCCTCATAATGAGGAATCATAAATTTATTTGCTTTAAGTATTAAGAATACAGTCAAGAAACTTGCAAAATATTGCAAGACTGCTGATATTCCATATTTAAAAAAATTATAATAAATCAAATTTACACATTTATACATTTTAAGGAATATTTGTAATTCCTGTATTAGCCTCATAATGAGGAATCATTAATTTATTTGCTTTCATTATTAAGAATACAGTCAAGAATCTTGCAAAATATTGCAAGACTGCTGATATACCATATTTAAAAAAATCATAATAAATCAAATTTCCACATTTATAACATTTTGAGAAATATTTGTGATTCCTTAATGTATTAGCCTCATAATGAAGAATCATTAATTTATTTTCTTTCATTATTAAGAATAAAGTCAAGAATCTTGCAAAATATTGCAAGAATGCTGATATTCCATATTGAAAAAAATCATAATAAATCAAATTTTCACATTTATAACATTTTGAGAAATATTTGTGATTACTTAATGTATTAGCCTCATAATGAGGAATCATTAATATATTTGCTTTCATTATTAAGAATACAGTCAAGAAACTTACAAAATATTGCAAGACTGCTGATATTCCATATTTAAAAAAATCATAATAAATCAAATTTTCACATTTATAACATTTTGAGAAATATTTGTGATTACTTAATGTTTTAGCCTCATAATGAGGAATCATTAATTTATTTGCTTTCATTATTAAGAATACGGTCAAGAATCTTGCAAAATATTGCAAGACTGCTGATATTCCATATATAAAAAACTCATAATAAATCAAATTTCCTCATTTATAACATTTTGAGGAATATTTGTGATTCCTTAATGTATTAGCCTCATAATGAGGAATCATTAATTTATTTGCTTTCATTATTAAGAATACAGTCAAGAATCTTTCAAAATATTGCAAGACTGCTGATATTCCATATTTAAAAAAATCATAATAAATCAAATTTTCACATTTATAACATTTTGAGAAATATTTGTGATTCCTTAATGTATTAGCCTCATAATGAGGAATCTTTAATTTATTTGCTTTCATTATTAAGAATACAGTCAAGAAACTTGCAAAATATTACAAGACTGCTGATATTCCATATTAAAAAAAATCATAATAAATCAAATTTTCACATTTATAACATTTTGAGAAATATTTGTGATTAATTAATGTATTAGCCTCATAACGAGGAATCATTAATTTATTTGCTTTCATTATTAAGAATACAGTCAAGAATCTTGCAAAATATTGCAAGACTGCTGATATTCCATATATAAAAAACTCATAATAAATCAAATTTCCTCATTTATAACATTTTGAGGAATATTTGTGATTCCTTAATGTATTAGCCTCATAATGAGGAATCATTAATTTATTTGCTTTCATTATTAAGAATACAGTCAAGAATCTTGCAAAATATTGCAAGAATGCTGATATTCCATATTTAAAAAAATCATAATAAATCAAATTTTCACATTTATAACATTTTGAGAAATTTGTGATTACTTAATGTATTAGCCTCATAATGAGTAATCATTAGTTTATTTGCTTTCATTATTAAGAATACAGTCAAGAATCTTGCAAAATATTGCAAGACTACTGATATTCCATATTTAAAAAAATCATAATAAATCAAATTTTCACATTTATAACATTTTGAGGAATATTTCTGATTCCTTAATGTATTAGCCTCATAATGAGGAATCACTAATTTATTTGCTTTCATTATTAAGAATACAGTCAAGAAACTTGCAAAATATTGCAAGACTGCTGATATTCCATATTTAAAAAAATCATAATAAAACAAATTTCCACATTTATAATATTTTGAGGAATATTTGTTATTCCTTAATGTATTAGCCTCATAATAAGGAATCATAAATTTATTTGCTTTGAGTATTAAGAATACAGTCAAGAAACTTGCAAAATATTGCAAGACTGCTAATATTCCATATTTAAAAAAATCATAATAAATCAAATTTCCACATTTATAACATTTTGAGGAATATTTGTGATTCCTTAATGTATTAGCCTCATAATGAGGAATTATTAATTTATTTGCTTTGATTATTAAGAATACAGTCAAGAATCTTGCAAAATATTGCAAGACTGCTGATATACCATATTTAAAAAAATCATATTAAATCAAATTTCCACATTTATAATATTTTGAGGAATATTTGTGATTCCTTAATGTATTAGCCTCATAATGAGGAATGATTAATTTATTTGCTTTGATTATTAAGAATACAGTCAAGAAACTTGCAAAATATTGCAAGACTGCTGATATACCATATTTAAAAAAATCATATTAAATCAAATTTCCACATTTATAACATTTTGAGGAATATTTGTGATTCCTTAATGTATTAGCCTCATAATGAGGAATGATTAATTTATTTGCTTTGATTATTAAGAATACAGTCAAGAAACTTGCAAAATATTGCAAGACTGCTGATATTCCATATTTAAAAAAATCATAATAAAACAAATTTCCACATTTATAATATTTTGAGGAATATTTGTTATTCCTTAATGTATTAGCCTCATAATGAGGAATCATAAATTTATTTGCTTTGAGTATTAAGAATACAGTCAAGAAACTTGCAAAATATTGCAAGAATGCTAAAATTCCATATTTAAAAAAATCATAATAAATCAAATGTTCACATTTATAACATTTTGAGAAATATTTGTGATTACTTAATGTATTAACCTCATAATGAGGAATAATTAATTTATTTGCTTGTATTATTAAGAACATAGTTAAGAATTTTACAAAATATTGTATGACTGCTGATATTCCTGGTTTAATACAATCATGATAAATAAAAGTTCCTCATTTATAACATTTTGAGGAATATTTGTTATTCCTTAATGTGTTAGACTCATAATGAGGAATAATTAATTTATTTGCTTTGATTATTAAGAATACAGTCAAGAAACTTGCAAAATATTGCAATACTGCTGATATTCCATATTTAAAAAAATCATAATAAATCAAATTTCCACATTTATAACATTTTGAGGAATATTTGTGATTCCTTAATGTATTAGTCTCATAATGAGGAATAATTAATTTATTTGCTTGGATTATTAAGAATACAGTTAAGAATCTTGCAAAATATTTCAAGACTGCTGATATTGCATATTTAAAAAAATCATAATAAAACAAATTTCCACATTTATAACATTTTGAGGAATATTTGTCATTCCTTAATGTATTAGCCTCATAATGAGGAATCATTAATTTATTTGATTGAGTTATTAAAAATACAGTCAAGAAAATTGCAAAAAACATAATAATTATAATTTCCATATTTATAACATTTTTAAGAATATTTCTTCCTTAATGTTTTAGTCTCATAATGAGGAATAATTTATTTATTTGCTAGGATTATTAAGAGCACAGTCAAGAAAAAAAATTAACTAATTACTGAAATACCTCATTTAAAAAAATTTCTTAATAATTCAAACGCGCATATTTAAAAATATCGCTATGAATTAAGGATTTATTAATGCTTTACTCCCACAATCAAGTCGATTTTTTTAAATTTCTTGACATATTAAAAGCACAATCATGAAAGTTGCAATATGTATTATACGAGGGATGTAAATAAAATAGTAAATTATAATAATTTTAAAATTATTGATCCATATATAAGCATAATACACAAAATGCTGAGGCGCCATTCCGAATCAGGGTATAGCTGAAACCATAGAAGCTTATCCTTCATTGGAATTAAATCCAATCACTTTCATGTAGTTGGAGTAAACGTAACATTCTAGAATAGTACAAGTATATTTGCATTATATACATTATTCTAATGCCAAACTAAAACTGTTGACTAATTTAATCATTACATTCTATACACAATACTGTAGAGTCATATCGCCCGGGAGGGACGGGCAGCTAATTGTTGGCTGGGCAGACAATCGTAATTTGCTTACCGATAATGGAAACGGACACGTGACACACGGGGGGCTGCACCAGAATTAGATATAAGGTGCATTAATGGACGTGACGATAGGCGACACTCTCGAGGGGCGCAAAGAGCATCTCCGATGACACGAAATATCTGTTTACCGGGTAATCCGTTAAATCAGAACCCGCTGGGAGAACTAAAAACGTCGTTGTTGTCAGCGCAAAAATAAACCAATTAAATAAAACACCGCTCGCGAGGGTGGTTTTAATTAAATCTGAACGGCGGCGGTAATTAACCCCCTATGGTGCGATGATTTGTCGGTAATTGCAGGCGATTAGTTGGATGGAAAAAAATACTGAGGGCGGGACGTGGTTTAACGCCTGGGGAAATGACTGACGGAGGAAATCTAATATAAGGGAGAATACGGCGGGCGGACGGCGCTGGTATATGCGCCGCTCGGAATTGTGTTTAGGGTTATTAAATTTGCGCGCTGGATTTGATTTGTTTGAGAGGGAAAGGAAGGAAATACAATAGCAATTATTGCATATGGGATGTTTAAAGAATTTCATAAAAACATTTCTGTATCTGTAATAATTTATTTTATTATTTATCATTTTACTCTATAATTAGATCTTATATTTGTTGAGAAATAAATATAGAAATAAATAATATAGAATATACAGTGCTTACCTCAATTTTCTATGATTCTATCAATTTAATTAATTAAGTATTCCTGTGATAATTTAAAATCAACCCCCTACATCTCGAGTTTGCGCTTTAATACTCTAAATATTTAAAATAATAACAATTTGTAATTGCAAATAAAAATTCAAATTACATTTACATATAGGGAATCAATCTTTATTTAGGCTATTGGCCAAATGCCTTTCTGCCACGTTACATTTTTATATATTACAATATTACAAGACATTTTATTTTATTTGAAATGTAAATAAAATATTATGTTATATTTCAAATAAAATAAAATAAAAATTTCTTGAATGTATAATAAATTATTTGAATCAAACATGTCATTCTTGATTATTTACACATAAAATAAATTCTTTGTATTAGTCTTGTTAGTCATAAAGGAGTTCGTAAAGGGTGTATAATATAATTAAATAAATAAATTTAAATAACAATAAATTATTGATATTTAAATTTTCTATACATTGTATATTATATCTGAATTTAACGCACATTCGATAAATGTGAGTAGAGTCTAAAGTAAAAAGTCGCATACTTTATTCCTCCGCCCATCATTTCTCCAACGTCAAACACCATACGACTCAAAGCCCCGCATTTGCCTAAATAATCTACCCCCATTTGTGTTTTGCCCCAAGTCCTCTCGCTGGGCCAGAAATTGATAGCTAGCCGGCGGCGGCGGCAGTGGCGGGATGTCCTTTAATAAAACTCGCATCCCGGCGCCTTCGCCTTAAAAATCGCGGCCGATCCGTCAAGTCGGAACCCCGCGCAAACGCGCCGATCGAAGCAGCGGGGAGGATTGAGAGATTAATTCCGAGGTGCGCGCATATTATGCGACCGCCACAATTCTTTTGTCGTTTACCGCCGCCGCCGCCACCCCGCTGCGGCCAGATTAGGCACGTTCCGGAAACACTTACGGGGCGCGTTATAAACGTTTTTATGTCGCTCTTCCATCCGCTTCTGATGTGGGCTGATATCCTGCCACTCGGCTGTTGTTACTGGGTGGAGGGGGCGGTAGTTAAAACGAAATCGTGAAATAAAATGTCGAGTGCACGACTAGGGGGGCGCCGCGTGGTTTTTACTACCGCAAAACCGCTGGCCAACAATTGTATTACAAATAAAAATGTTGCATTAATTTAATTAAAGGCTGGATTTTGTAAGCACCACTTACAAGTCTTTATAGACGAAATATCTCAAGGTCTCATTTTAGGGCGTTAATAGCTGGCGAGGGCTGTGGAACAATATGTTTATTATGGGATGAAATCTAATCTAAAACTAGATATGAGAAATGTGCAGATCGTGTGATGAGGAAATCGCCTACGACGCTTTTTCTGTTAATTAAGTATTCGCTTCCTTAAAAGAATAAAATCACAGCAAAAACGACATAGAAACATGCAAAGATCCACACACAAGTATAAAAACAAGTGTAGAGTAAAGATACAAAGATAGAATAGATTTATTTTGTGCCATGAAAAACCATCTCAAATTGTTAATGTTACAGGTATGTTGTAAAATTCAGCGGGGTAGTGTACTGAATTATGTACAACATAGCTGTAACATTAATAATTTGAGATAGCTTTTAATTATTTTATGATTAAACTAGAACGTAATAAATGTGTGCGTTTATTTACATTCCCCTTTTTTCCTAAGGACAAAGGCAAGTTATTATCGAAAGGGACCACTTTTGATAATGGCTTGGGCTTGTCCTTGGGAAGGTGAAGAAAATATTTTGCACACAAATTTTATTGTCAAAATTAAGCTAAATTACTTTTTTAAACTAGTGGTATTACATTAATTGAATATAAATGGGGGTTTGTGTATAGAAATGTGCACTAAATATGAAATTTGGGTTTCTAAAGTTCCGGATTCTAGTGACATTCCTCCTTTCTGCCTTGTTCTCTTCAAGTGTAAAATATAAAGATATAGAGATCGACAAAGATATAACAAAAACAAAGATAGAGATATCGAAACAGGTACAAATAAGCACGCAATTATATATAAATAGCAATACAGATATAGACAAAGATATAAGCTTACAGTCAAAGATAATCATAATCATAATCATAATTTTATAGGTGCTGTTGTTCGTATTTACACAAGTCATATACATATAAAAATTAAAAATAATAATACAATTTAAAAATTTAATATGATGATTAAAGATGCATATAACTTACAGTCAGTGATAGAGTTAAAGAAATATAAAAAGATAGACACATACAAGTGGACAAACATACAGATACAGTTAAATAAATACAATAGTAGAGACAAATAAACAGAAAAAATTACCAGTAAGAGGCCTGTATATCAATAGTTATTCACTTCACAAGTAATAGTAAAAAGTTGCAAAAAAAACGTCCATTGATAACTATGATGTTATGCATAGTATGAATCGGTGGTAAAAAAATTCCAAGTAAAACTCTTTTGATAAATTCAAGACCAAATTCCCTCAATATATCAAAATCATGTGATCGACGACGACGCCATCGCAGTTTATTGTCGCCTCCCTCCTCCCCCGACAATAAATTCGCGCGGCGGGATTGTTTAAAAATCCGCCGTCGAAGACGCGGCACGCTTTATATTCAGGCGGTGGAAAATTATAGAATCAAATCATATCCGGAGAAAACCCATTTCACGTCCCGGCCCCTCCACCACCACCGCCACCTTTAAAATAGCCGAAAATCACGCGAACGCCGGCGGAAAATCATATTTCGCCGCGACGACGTCGCCGCATTGTTTATCATAAGAAAACCCCGAGCATGAATAAAATTTGTCGCAATCGCGCTGCGTTTTTAGAGCTATAAATCATCCCGAAATTGATCTGATTTGTACGGCATTGTCGTGAATTAAACCCGCAGACAGACGCAATTACATTTTTCGACTATCTGGTTTTTATTGCCCATCGCTAGACTCGCTGCGGCTCGCGTTATAAACGTATTCCTGGGGGTAATTCGTAATATCATTTTTTTTGCCGAGCGGAACGTCATTATGTTGCCGGCTGACGTGCCGCGGCGAGATAACGAATTGAGCTGTGGCGTACGTGCCGGGGGTGCGGGATGGGATTTTGCATATCCACCCGACTTGCGCCGCCGCTGCACGTCCTGGCGAAAAAACAAAGACGTGCTAATCTCCGCTTCCGTGCCGCGCTAAATTCCGTGACTCCGTAAACAGGCAGGCGCCTTTTAACGAGAGGGGCCTTCTCAGTGCAAGTAAGCAATTTAAAATTGGGCGAATGGGTTTGGTGTGTTTGCCAGATTTCACACGGCAGCTCGTTTAAAATCACAAAGTTATACACAAATCAAAAATTAATATTGTTAGGTACAGTCAGGAAAGGAAATAAGAGAACGTGCAGTATTTATAAAGGAATAACCATTACTTGTATATCAGGAAAGATTCTTACAAGAATAATAATAATAATAATAATAATAGGCTTTATTCTCCTACAGAAAATATTCCATTTACAGGACAAAAACAAATAAACAATACAATTTCAATAAATCATTCGAATAGATAAAAATATAAATATATAGAATAATTGAAAAAGAATCAACATAGAAATAGATAAATATATAAATATATAGAATAATAATAATATACATAATATAATAATAATAAACAAAAAAGAATCAAGGAGAAGATAGAAGAAATAATCGAAGACACACAGGGTGGATTTAGAATAGGAAAATTCATGTAGAGCATAATTTTCATAATACGACAAATGGGTTATAGTAATAAGGAAGAATAAGACATACACATTTGCTTTATAGACCTAGAAAAAGCGTTTGATCGGGCGAAATGAAAATACTTCTGGAAAGTACTGGAAAAAAGAGGAATAGAGAATAGAATAAAACTGATAATAAAAGAAACGTACACAGAGAACAAACATATAGTAGGGACAAACAACGAAGAGTCGAGAGAATTCGAAACAGAATAGGAGTGAAACAAGGATGCATTAGGAGGCCAGTACTATTCTCTTTAGTACTAGATGAAGCTATGAAAGAAACGAATACAAATATGAAGCCGCTAAAAATGGCATATTGGAGAATGAAAATGACACCAGTACCGGAAAGAATTTTCGCTGATGACATGGCTATAATGACAGAAACGAAAAAAGTCCTACAACATAACATACAGGGACATGAGAAGGAACTGGACAAAATAAATATGAAAATAAGGAAGAAAAATTAAAAAAACATAATTGTCTCCAAGGAAAAGAAATTATCTGGTGTGGACACCATACGACTTTCCGAAATAGATTGACATTTCTACCATTTTTAATATTTTTGTCATTTTTGAAATTTATTACGTTTTGTACGTTTTTGACATTTTAGACCTTTTTGACGTTTTTTACATTTTCGACATTTTGACAATATTCGATATTTTTTTACGTTTTTTACATTTTGGACATTTTGACAATATTCGACATTTTTGACAATATTCGACATTTTTGACAATATTTGAAAATATTGGACAATATTTGACGATATTTGACAATATTTAACTATGTTTGACGATATTTGAGAATATTTGACGATATTTTACTGTATTTGATTATGTTCGTCAATATTTAAGAATATTTGACAATATTTAACAATGTTTGACTATATTTCACTTTATTTGCCTATTATGACAATACTTGACAATACTTGACAATACTTGACAATATTTGACAATATTTAACTGTATTTGACAATATTTGACTATATTTGATGAATATTTGACAATATTTGACAATATTTGACAATATTTGACAATATTTGACAATATTTGACAATATTTGACAATATTTGACAATATTTGACAATATTTGACAATATTTGACAATATTTGACAATGTTTGTGACAATATTTGGCAATATTTGACAATATTTGACTATTTTTCTTTATATTTTACTTTATTTGACTATTTTGACAATACTTGACAATATTTAACTGTATTTTACAATACTTGACTATATTTGACGAATATTGGACAAATTTGACTATATTTGACCAATATTTGACGAATATTTCACAATATTTGAGGAATATTTGACAACATTTTACGAATACTTGACGAATATTTGACAATATTTGATAATATTTGATAATATTTGACAATATTTGACGATATTTAAGAATAATCGACAATATTTGACTGTATTTGGAAATATTTGACAATATTTGACAAATATTTGACAATATTTGGCAATATTTGACAATATTTAACTATATTTGACGATATTTGACAATATTTAACGATATTTTACAATATTTTACTATATTTTACTATATTTGATTATATTGGACTATATTGGACTATATTGGACTATATTTGACTATATATGACTATATTTGACAATAATTGACGATATTTAAGAATATTTGACAATATTTGACAATATTTGACTATATTTGACTATATTTGACTATACTTGACGAATATTTGATGAATATTTGACAATAATTGACAATATTTAACAATATTTAACTATGTTTGACAATATTTGAGAATATTTGACGATATTTTACTGTATTTGATTATGTTCGACAATATTTAAGAATATTTGACAATATTTAACTGTAGTTGACGATATTTGACTATATTTGTCGAATATTTGACAATATTTAACAATATTTGACAATATTTGACTATATTTGACTATATTTTACGAATATTTGACAATATTTGACAATATTTGACTATACTTGACGAATATTTGATGAATATTTGACAATAATTGACAATATTTAACAATATTTAACTATGTTTGACGATATTTGAGAATATTTGACCATATTTTACTGTATTTGATTATGTTCGACAATATTTAAGAATATTTGACAATATTTAACTGTAGTTGACGATATTTGACTATATTTGACGAATATTTGACAATATTTAACGATATTTAACAATATTTTACTATATTTGATTATATTGGACTATATTTGACTATATATGACTATATTTGACAATAATTGACGATATTTAAGAATATTTGACAATATTTGACAATATTTGACAATATTTGACTATATTTGACTATACTTGACAAATATTTGGCGAATATTTGATGAATATTTGACAATAATTGACAATATTTAACAATATTTAACTATGTTTGACGATATTTGAGAATATTTGACGATATTTTACTGTATTTGATTATGTTCGACAATATTTAAGAATATTTGACAATATTTAACTGTAGTTGACGATATTTGACTATATTTGTCGAATATTTGACAATATTTAACAATATTTGACTATATTTCACTATATTTCACTTTATTTGACTATATTTCACTATATTTCACTTTATTTGACTATAATGACAATAGTTGACAATATTTGACAATATTTAACTGTATTTGGCAATATTTGACTATATTTGACTATATTTGACGAATATTTGACAATATTTGACTATATTTGACGAATATTTCATAATATTTGAGGAATATTTGACAATATTTTACGAATATATGACAATATTTGACTATATTTGACTATATTTGACAATATTTGACAATATTTGACAATATTTGACAATATTTGACAATATTTGACAATATTTGACAATATTTGACAATATTTGACAATATTTGACTATACTTGACGAATATTTGGCGAATATTTGATGAATATTTGACAATAATTGACAATATTTAACAATATTTAACTATATTTGACGATATTTGAGAATATTTGACGATATTTTACTGTATTTGATTATGTTCGACAATATTTAAGAATATTTGACAATATTTAACTGTAGTTGACGATATTTGACAATATTTGACTATATTTGACTATATTTTACGAATATTTGACAATATTTGACAATATTTGACGAATATTTGACAATATTTAAGAATATTTGACAATATTTGACAATATTTGACAATATTTGACTATATTTGACTATACTTGACGAATATTTGGCGAATATTTGATGAATATTTGACAATAATTGACAATATTTAACAATATTTAACTATATTTGACGATATTTGAGAATATTTGACGATATTTTACTGTATTTGATTATGTTCGACAATATTTAAGAATATTTGACAATATTTAACTGTAGTTGACGATATTTGACTATATTTGACGAATATTTGACAATATTTAACAATATTTGACTATATTTCACTATATTTCACTTTATTTGACTATAATGACAATACTTGACAATATTTGACCATATTTAACTGTATTGGACAATATTTGACTATATTTGACGAATATTTGACAATATTTGACTATATTTGACGAATATTTGACAATATTTGACTATATTTGACGAATATTTGACAATATTTGACGAATATTTCATAATATTTGAGGAATATTTGACAATATTTTACGAATATTTGACAATATTTGACAATATTTGACAATATTTGACAATATTTAACGATATTTGATGATATTTGACAATATTTGACAATATTTAACCAATATTTGTCAATATTTGATAATATTTGACAATATTTGACGATATTTAAGAATTATCGATAATATTTGACTGTATTTGGCAATATTTAACGAATATTGGACAACATTTGACTATATTTAACGAATATTTGACAATATTTGACGAATATTTCACAATATTTGACGAATATTTCACAATATTTGAGGAATATTTAACAATATTTTACGAATATTTGACAATATTTGACTATATTTTGCGAATATTTGACGAATATTTGGCAATATTTGACAATATTTGACGAATATTTGACAATATTTGGCAATATTTGACAATATTTGGCAATATTTGACAATATTTAATTATATTTGACGATATTTGACAATATTTGACGATATTTAACTATATATGACGATATTTAACAATATTTGACTATATTTGGCTATATTTGACTATATTTGACTATATTTGACTATATTTGACTATATTTGACTATATTTGACTATATTTGACTATATTTGACTATATTTGACTATATTTGACTATATTTGACTATATTTGACAATATTTGACTATATTTGACTATACTTGACGAATATTTGATGAATAGTTGACAATAATTGACAATATTTAACAATATTTAACAATATTTAACAATATTTAACAATATTTAACAATATTTAACAATATTTGACGATATTTGACGATATTTGACGATTTTTGACGATATTTGACGATATTTTACTGTATTTGATAATATCTGACTATCTTTGACTATATTTGACAATATTTGGCGAGTTTTAAGAATATTTGACTGTATTTAACAATATTTGGCGATATTTAATGATATTAGACAATATTTGATCATATTTGACGATATTTGTTGTTTGGACATGTGTGCCGGATGAATGAGGAACGATTAACAGTATAGGAAACAAGAGTACAAGGGACAAACTACAGGGCAAGACTAAGAAAAACATGGGAGGACGGTATACGAGAAGAAGCAGAAGGAAAAGATATACCATGGAAAGGAATAAATTTAACACAAGACAGAACAAAATGGAAATAAATATACAAATACAAAGGATAAAAGGAAAAGAAGACATCTACATATTAGGGCAAAAGGTATATAATTAGAAAAAGGGTACAGACAGGCGACTTGTACCGTCCAGGATTATGGAAAACTGCACTCTCCTCCAAGTAGCATTAGTAGATTGAATCACGACAGTATTGGTTCGATTTATTATGTGGTGCACTCCTTTAGTATCTTTCTGTCGATGTTTCCTGTGTACTTCAATGCAGGCAACTGTTTGTATCAATTAATATAACGCTCTACAATAGTTATTTTTATTCCTATTCGATTCAGCCATTTTCCGTCCTCCCCTGGACATATGGCTCTTCCAACCTTTTCCAGATATTTCTGTCGCCCAGTGAAACCAGTTTTATGCTATTTGCCCATCTTTCTAGGCTCGTCTTCATTTGTCTTGGTCTCCATGTTGTTATTTTAGTTGTGCATCTGTTTTTATTGCCTTTTCTTGCCCATTAGTTGGACTACTCAACTGGTTCTGGTCTCACTCTATCTCTTATTAATACCCAGCATTGCTTCCTCCATCGAACCTCTGTGTGGTCCTGAACCTACAGGCACCGTTTTTGTTTCAAGGCCGTATGTCATTACTAGCATGTTTCCTTTCTTTTCAGATTTATTGAGATACTTTGGTTTTTTAATGTCATTCAGCTTTCTGGCATTTAGAAGAGCCCATGTTAGGTATATTCCTCTATTCACCTCTCATAGTTGATTTGCCTTGTCTAGCTGAATGTTGTGGCCTAGGTATACTTACTATCAACGGTTTCAATGAAATCACCATCAATCTAAACCAGGGATGTGCAACATGAGGTCCGCGGACTTCACTATTTAAGACCCGCGGAGCGGCCTCTAAATGTATAATTTAATGTCAAATACGAAATATGCACAATTCTTACATTAACGATAAAATAACGTGTGTGCCACTGGCGACGGATAGAAGGCCACAGTGAAGTTACTGGGGCCCTGTCCGTTTGGCTACTACTAGTGACACATGTTGACCTCACGCTCATACAATAGTATAGCGCGGCGTCAGCATTTCTCACTACTAGTCACTAGTAGTAACCAAACCGACAGAGAATCGAGAAGCCACATGCACGTATATAAATAAGAAGGTTGAGTCAAGCGGGACAGCAGAGTTAGTTAATAATTGTTCTAGTGTGCGGTACGCACCAATTCTAAAGCCTTTTTGTGTTTAACTTAAACGCCACCTCTGTTTTGCGGACAACATAATTTTGACCTCGAGTGTCCTAAAAGAACTGAATACCATGTTACTAGAATTAAGCGATGTATGCAAACATATCGGACTAGAGATGAATGTACACTTACATTATGCGCACCAGCTAAGTGATTCACTTAGCTGGCGCACATATTTATTCTCTCCAAATTCATCTCTAGTCGATATATTTGCATAAATTTATATAGTGCGAATCGAGGTGTTGGTAAAAGCATTGAAATCCAACGTGTTTGTGCATGTATTTATTTGCACTGCTAAATGTAAACCTAACATTTGTATTTCATTTTAATTTAATTAAAAAATAATATACTCTCACTCTACTTTTTTTTTGGGCAAATAAATTTTAATTGATTTTCGCGTGATGTTATTTTTTTGCGCGGTAATCCGTTTTCCCAATGAATAGCCCGGTTAATCAAGCGCCCGGGAGCATGTAAGGGTATTCCGCTAAGTACGTGCATTTGTTGCAGATTCCCTCGGGAGCAGCAGACGCTGCCCAATCACTTCTATTTCACGGACTACGAGCGGCACAACGCGGAGATCGCCGCCTTCCACTTGGACAGGTACACGAGATTAGCTATTTAAGATTGTATGGGGGGGTGGTATTGATGACATGTATTTTGCAGGTTGTTGGGCTTTAGACGTGCCATGCCGGTGACTGGTAGGCTGCTAAATATGACGACGGAGTTGTACCAGCAGGCCGATGGGGAGTTGCTGAAGACGTTCTTCGTGTCGCCCTCGGAGAATTTGTGTTTCCACGGGAAGTGTAGTTATTATTGCGACACATCGCATGCGATTTGTGGGAGTCCTGATGTACTGGAGGGCAGCTTTGCAGCGTTTTTACCTTCCAATTATCTTGCACCAAGAAAGGTAATATATTGAAAATCCTTTCGTCTTACAACTAAGATAGATAAAGTAAACTAGGCAGATTATAGCAGAATTATCAAAGTCTCGATCGCGTAACTATTCCTAGTCATTCGCCGTCTGATGTAAACATGGTTTATTATTAAACTAATTAGTTTGTGGGAAGAAATCATTATTCCTCTTATTGAAATAATTTTTTTTTCTAAGTTATCGATAATTATATTTTATAGCTTCTATTGTAAGTTGAGAGTTGATTTAGATTTAGTACTTATTTTGGATGTGAATGTTTTTAAATTTAGTAATCGGCTTGTGTGTTCACTATCTGTTAGGTTTGGAGGCATCCGTGGCGTCGATCTTACCACAAACGCAGGAAAGCGCAGTGGGAAACTGAGCCCAACTACTGTGCCCTCGTGCGCGAAATCCCTCCGTACGACAAGGGTAGACGGCTTTACGACCTGATGGACATGTCGGTGTTCGATTTCCTCATCGGCAACATGGACAGACATCATTACGAGACATTCAGGTCAGTGGAGAAAAAGAAAACGTACAATTGTGTATCGACCAGGACAATTAACCTGTAACCTATATCGATGTCTTAACGTAACATATTTTATTATATTAGTATTTAAGTTACGTTGCCCCTGTCGGTAAAGTTTTCACGCAGAAAAGCAAAATGTAACCGTCAAGACATTTTTATTTTGTTCGCAGAGCCATAAAGTTATTTATTTCATCCTAAATTGTTATAGTAACCATAACTTGTGTGTACTCATGTCCTAAGACAAGTCAATACCCGCAATGATTTCAGTGTGGGAAATACTATAAACTATCATAATATGATGCTAATACCAGTGTAAATGTGTATTTATAGATATGAGCATGTATGTAAGCATAGCGTACACCTCTTAAATTATATTTTTATTGTCTGTCCACCTTGCCCTTGGTCCTCCTCTCCTTCCGTTTTCCGTTGGCTTCCATTATATAATTTCTCTTATTGTTGTTTTTTTATTGAGTCCTTTAAATCAGTTTGAACCTTTAGTTCAGCAGAACTAATTGATGTTAATTATTTGTTGCAGGGAATTTGGCAACGATACGTTCACGCTTCACCTGGATCATGGTCGAGGATTTGGTCGACCATACCACGACGAACTATCTATTCTGGCGCCAGTCTTACAGTGCTGCATGATCCGCCAGTCCACCCTTAATACCCTCCTAAAGTAAGTCAACTTATTATCTTATCTTGTCCCAAAAACACAAATTTAGGCTATTGGCCAGTGGCCTTTCCGCCAAGGATTACCAGATTTATTTAAATATACATAAAAGAAATGTATAACGTTAAAATGACATAACGTCAAATGCGGCCGTTTTTTGTGGACACCGCTTCCTAGAAAAACCAAGGCTTTAACGCCAAACATACAATGTAAACTGTTTACAGCCTTTAAACTTTAAAGAAATTCTTAACACATCCGTGTTATGAGCAAAGTCATAAAATCGTCTGTGTCTAGTTTGTATTAAATCGATGCATGAGTATGTAGACGAGAACAAATATTATTATATAAACCTTGACACTTAGTTGTTATGAGCGAAGCCATAAAATCGTCCTTTATATTAAATCTCTTAAACAAAATCGCTTGCCTTATTAACCAAATCCCCCGATAAAAATCTCCTCTTTACCACTCATTTTTTTGCTTACACCCCAGTGCCCTCCTCGTAATTCAAATCCTCCCCCGCCAGTCATGTTTGCGCATGTAGATAAGACGCGCGAAATGAAAAGACGGCCGCGCGCCGCTCTTTTTACGCCCGCCGCCCCCGTGTCTCGTGAGACACGCGATACACATCGCGAATTCGTCTGCTACACTGCATTCGTACACAAAAACTTTTTCCGGCGGCGGCGGCAGCGAGGGCCGCGTACCGTGCGCGATTCGGAATTAGTTTTTGCCTTTTAAATACCGCCCGGTCACGGAAGCGAGCGTGTGCTTGCTGGGGGGTGTGCTAAAACCACCTGTAACTTTGGAATGTAATTAAGCGAGAAACAAAGATGTACCGGGCGGAAATATTTAACCCGTTTTAGCGGGCATGGGGGGCCCGTGCAGTAATTTTAATTGAATTATTTGTACCGGGGGAGGCGCCCATGTTTCAGCAATCATAATTGATGACGGGACGAGGGGGAGTAATTATAACAAATTAATTTTAAACATGTTAAATATAAAATGAAATAGTAATTGTATTAGCGATTTTCATAACGTTATAAATTATAGCTGGTGAATAGCGGGAAATAGGCGTGAAAATTTGCAGCATAGAAAATTAATGTTTATAAACTCTTGGATAACATGATTTTCAATTAGAGAGCTTAGAAATTATAAATTGATAACTAGAGCGCGGATTCTCAGCATTTTGCTGAGTTGTAAGTTTATAAACAGAATAAGTGTGTTGAGTTCTCAATATTACACAGAATAGAAAAACAGAACAGAAAGCCTTTATATAAACCTTGAAACTGTTTGGGGTGTTAAACTCGAAAAACGGGGTATAACTAGCGACCTTAGCCTCAATTACCAGCGTAAGAATCATGCAAAATAATTCCAGACGCTCCTGCCGTGGATACCACAGGATTAATAATAATAATAATAATAAAACACTAACGTTCATATGGTTACAAAACACTTTTTGTAAACGTTGGATTTGGTAATTTCGCTTTATAATGTGTTTTAGAATTTTATAAAATTGCCTTGACTTTAACATCCAAACAAATATTAAATATAACAATTTATGAATGCAATAAATTGTTATATTTAATATTTGTTTGGATGTTAAAGTCGAAAATTACAAAATCCAACTTTAATAGGGTTGCAAAAAGTGCTATAATTCGTTTTATAATTTTCAGAATTTTATAAAATTGTCTTATCTGCATTCACAAATAGTTATATTTAATAATTACAGCATATAAAATTCCTAGCTCAACTGTTGTTGTTTTTAGGGTGTTAAACTTGAAAATTGAAAATTCAACTTTGTAGGGTTACAAAACTGCTATAATTCGCTTCATTATTTTTTGAATTTTATAAAATTTCCTTGAATATATTCATAAATAATTATGTTTAATAACTACAACGTTTGAAATACGTATCTCAACTGTTTGAGGACTTGTTGGGATGTTAAACTCAAAAATTATAAAATCCAACTTGAATAGGGTTACAAAAAGTTCTATAATTCGCTTTATAATTTTCAGAATTTTATAAAATTGCATTGACTGCATTCACAAATAATTATATTTAATAACTACAGCATATAAAATTCTTAGCTCAGCTGTTTGATAATTTTTTAGGGTGTTAAACTTGAAAATTAAAAAATTCAACGTTGGTAGGGTTACAAAACTGCTATAATTCGCTTAATTATTTTTGGAATTTTATAAAATTGCCTTAAATATATTCATAAATAATTATATTTAATAACTACAACGTTTGAAATACGTATCACAACTGTTTGAGGACTTGTTGGGATGCTAAACTCAAAAATTACAAAATCCAACTTTAATAGAGTTACAAAAAGTGCTATAATTCGCATTATAATTTTCAGAATTTTATAAAATTGCATTGACTGCATTCACAAATAATTATATATTAATAACTACAGCATATGAAATTCATATCTCAACTGTTTGATAATTTTTTAGGGTGTTAAACTTGAAAATTAAAAAATTCAACGTTGGTAAGGTTACAAAACTGCTATAATTCGTTTAATTATTTTTGGAATTTTATAAAATTGCCTTGAATATATTCATAAATAATTATGTTTAATAAATACAACATTTGAAATACGTATCTCAATTGTTTGAAGACTTGTTGAGATGTTAAACTCGAAAATTACAAAATCCAACTTTAATAGAGTTACAAAAAGTGCTATAATTCGCTTTATAATTTTCAAAATTTTATAAAATTGCATTGACTGCATTCACAAATAATTATATTTAATAACTACAGCATATAAAATTCCTTGCTCAACTGTTTGATGATTTTTTAGGGTGTTAAACTTGAAAATTAATAAATTCAACGTTGGTGGGGTTTACGAAACTGCTATAATTCGCTTCATTATTTTTGGAATTTTATAAAATTGCGTTGAATATATTCATAAATAATTATGTTTAATAACTACAACGTTGGAAATACGTATCTCAACTGTTTGAGGACTTGTTGGGATGTTAAACTCAAAAATTACAAAATCTAACTTTAATAGGGTTACAAAAACTGCTATAATTCACCTTATAATTTTCAGAATTTTATAAAATTGCCTTGATTGCTTTCACAAATAATTATATTTAATAACTACATCATATAAAATTCCTAGCTCAACTGTTTAATGATTTTTTAGGGTGTTAAACTTGAAAATTAAAAAATTCAACGTTGGTAGGGTTACAAAACTGCTATAATTCGCTTAATTATTTTTGGAATTTTATAAAATTGCCTTAAATATATTCATAAATAATTATATTTAATAACTACAACGTTTGAAATACGTATCACAACTGTTTGAGGACTTGTTGGGATGCTAAACTCAAAAATTACAAAATCCAACTTTAATAGAGTTACAAAAAGTGCTATAATTCGCTTTATAATTTTCAAAAATTTATAAAATTGCATTGACTGCATTCACAAATAATTATATTTAATAACTACAGCATATGAAATTCATATCTCAACTGTTTGATAATGTTTTAGGGTGTTAAACTTGAAAATTAAAAAATTCAACGTTGGTAGGGTTACAAAACTGCTATAATTCGCTTCATTCTTTTTTGAATTTTATAAAATTGCCTTGAATATATTCATAAATAATTATGTTTAATAATTACAACGTTTGAAATACGTATCTCAACTGTTTGAGAACTTGTTAGGATGTTAAACTCAAAAATAACAAAATCCAACTTTAATAGAGTTACAAAAAGTTATATAATTCGCTTTATAATTTTCAGAATTTTATAAAATTGCATTGACTGCCTTCACAAATAATTATATTTAATAACTACAGCATATGAAATTCCTATCTCAACTGTTTGATAATTTTTTAGGGTGTTAAACTTGAAAATTAAAAAATTCAACGTTGGTAGGGTTACAAAACTACTATAATTCGCTTAATTATTTTTGGAATTTTATAAAATTGCCTTGAATATATTCATAAATAATTATATTTAATAACTACAACGTTTGAAATACGTATCTCTACTGTTTGAGGACTTGTTGGGATGTTAAACTCAAAAATTACAAAATCCAACTTTAATAGAGTTACAAAAAGTTATATAATTCGCTTTATAATTTTCAGAATTTTATAAAATTGCATTGACTGCCTTCACAAATAATTACATTTAATAACTACAGCATATGAAATTCCTATCTCAACTGTTTGATGCTTTTTTTAAGGTGTTATACTTGAAAATTAAAAAATTCAACGTTGGTAGGTTTACAAAACTGCTATAATTCGCTTAATTATTTTTGGAATTTTATAAAATTGCCTTGAATATATTCATAAATAATTATATTTAATAACTCCAATGTTTGAAATACGTATCTCAACTGTTTGAGGACTTGTTAGGATGCTAAACTCAAAAATTACAAAATCCAACTTTAATAGAGTTACAAAAAGTTATATAATTCGCTTTATAATTTTCAGAATTTTATAAAATTGCATTGACTGCATTCACAAATAATTATATTTAATAACTACAACATATAAAATTCCTAGCTCAACTGTTTGATAATTTTTTAGGGTGATAAACTTGAAAATTAAAAAATTCAACGTTGGTAGGGTTACAAAACTGCTATAATTCGCTTAATTATTTTTGGAATTTTATAAAATTGTCTTGAATATATTCATAAATAACTATGTTTAATAACTTCAACGTTTGAAATACGTATCTCAACTGTTTGAAAACTTATTGGGATGTTAAACTCAAAAATTACAAAATCCAACTTTAATAGGGTTACAAAAAGTGCTATAATTCGCTTTATAATTTTCAGAATTTTATAAAATTGCATTTACTGCATTCACAAATAATTATATTTAATAACTACAGCATATAAAATTCCTTGCTCAACTGTTTGATGATTTTTTAGGGTGTTAAACTTGAAAATTAATAAATTCAACGTTGGTGGGGTTTACGAAACTGCTATAATTCGCTTCATTATTTTTGGAATTTTATAAAATTGCGTTGAATATATTCATAAATAATTATGTTTAATAACTACAACGTTGGAAATACGTATCTCAACTGTTTGAGGACTTGTTGGGATGTTAAACTCAAAAATTACAAAATCTAACTTTAATAGGGTTACAAAAACTGCTATAATTCACCTTATAATTTTCAGAATTTTATAAAATTGCCTTGATTGCTTTCACAAATAATTATATTTAATAACTACATCATATAAAATTCCTAGCTCAACTGTTTAATGATTTTTTAGGGTGTTAAACTTGAAAATTAAAAAATTCAACGTTGGTAGGGTTACAAAACTGCTATAATTCGCTTAATTATTTTTGGAATTTTATAAAATTGCCTTAAATATATTCATAAATAATTATATTTAATAACTACAACGTTTGAAATACGTATCACAACTGTTTGAGGACTTGTTGGGATGCTAAACTCAAAAATTACAAAATCCAACTTTAATAGAGTTACAAAAAGTGCTATAATTCGCTTTATAATTTTCAAAAATTTATAAAATTGCATTGACTGCATTCACAAATAATTATATTTAATAACTACAGCATATGAAATTCATATCTCAACTGTTTGATAATGTTTTAGGGTGTTAAACTTGAAAATTAAAAAATTCAACGTTGGTAGGGTTACAAAACTGCTATAATTCGCTTCATTCTTTTTTGAATTTTATAAAATTGCCTTGAATATATTCATAAATAATTATGTTTAATAATTACAACGTTTGAAATACGTATCTCAACTGTTTGAGAACTTGTTAGGATGTTAAACTCAAAAATAACAAAATCCAACTTTAATAGAGTTACAAAAAGTTATATAATTCGCTTTATAATTTTCAGAATTTTATAAAATTGCATTGACTGCCTTCACAAATAATTATATTTAATAACTACAGCATATGAAATTCCTATCTCAACTGTTTGATAATTTTTTAGGGTGTTAAACTTGAAAATTAAAAAATTCAACGTTGGTAGGGTTACAAAACTACTATAATTCGCTTAATTATTTTTGGAATTTTATAAAATTGCCTTGAATATATTCATAAATAATTATATTTAATAACTACAACGTTTGAAATACGTATCTCTACTGTTTGAGGACTTGTTGGGATGTTAAACTCAAAAATTACAAAATCCAACTTTAATAGAGTTACAAAAAGTTATATAATTCGCTTTATAATTTTCAGAATTTTATAAAATTGCATTGACTGCCTTCACAAATAATTACATTTAATAACTACAGCATATGAAATTCCTATCTCAACTGTTTGATGCTTTTTTTAAGGTGTTATACTTGAAAATTAAAAAATTCAACGTTGGTAGGTTTACAAAACTGCTATAATTCGCTTAATTATTTTTGGAATTTTATAAAATTGCCTTGAATATATTCATAAATAATTATATTTAATAACTCCAATGTTTGAAATACGTATCTCAACTGTTTGAGGACTTGTTAGGATGCTAAACTCAAAAATTACAAAATCCAACTTTAATAGAGTTACAAAAAGTTATATAATTCGCTTTATAATTTTCAGAATTTTATAAAATTGCATTGACTGCATTCACAAATAATTATATTTAATAACTACAACATATAAAATTCCTAGCTCAACTGTTTGATAATTTTTTAGGGTGATAAACTTGAAAATTAAAAAATTCAACGTTGGTAGGGTTACAAAACTGCTATAATTCGCTTAATTATTTTTGGAATTTTATAAAATTGTCTTGAATATATTCATAAATAACTATGTTTAATAACTTCAACGTTTGAAATACGTATCTCAACTGTTTGAAAACTTATTGGGATGTTAAACTCAAAAATTACAAAATCCAACTTTAATAGGGTTACAAAAAGTGCTATAATTCGCTTTATAATTTTCAGAATTTTATAAAATTGCATTTACTGCATTCACAAATAATTATATTTAATAACTACAGCATATGAAATTCATATCTCAACTGTTTGATAATTTTTTAGGGTGTTAAACTTGAAACTTACAAAATTCAACGTTGGTAGGGTTACAAAACTGCTATAATTCCCTTCATTATTTTTGAAATTTTATAAAATTGCCTTGAATATATTCATAAATAATTATGTTTAATAACTACAACGTTTGAAATACGTATCTCAACTGTTTGAGGACTTGTTGGCATGTTAAACTCAAAAATTACAAAATCTAACTTTAATAGGGTTACAAAAAGTGCTATAATTCACTTTATAATTTTCAGAATATTATAAAATTACCTTGATTGCATTCACAAATAATTATATTTAATAACTACAGCATATGAAATTCCTATCTCAACTGTTTGATAATTTTTTAGGGTGTTAAACTTGAAAATTAAAAAATTCAACGTTGGTAGGGTTACAAAACTGCTATAATTCGCTTAATTATTTTTGGAATTTTATAAAATTGCCTTGAATATATTCATAAATAATTATGTTTAATAACTACAACGTTTGAAATACGTATCTCAACTGTTAGAGGACTTGTTGGGATGTTAAACTCAAAAATTATGATAATTTTTTAGGGTGTTAAACTTGAAAATTAAAAAATTCAACGTTGGTAGGGTTACAAAACTGCTATAATTCGCTTAATTATTTTTGGAATTTTATAAAATTGCCTTGAATATATTCATAAATAATTATGTTTAATAACTACAACGTTTGAAATACGTATCTCAATTGTTTGAGGACTTGTTAGGATGTTAAACTCAAAAATTACAAAATCTAACTTTAATAGGGTTACAAAAAGTGCTATAATTCGCTTTATAATTTTCAGAATTTTATAAAATTACATTGACTGCATTCACAAATAATTATATTTAATAGCTACAGCATATGAAATTCCTATCTCAACTATTTGATAATTTTTTAGGGTGTTAAACTTGAAAATTAAAAAATTTAACGTTGGTACGGTTACAAAACTGCTATAATTCGCTTAATTATTTTTGGAATTTTATAAAATTGCCTTGAATATATTCATAAATAATTATGTTTAATAACTACAACATTTGAAATACGTATCTAAATTGTTTGAAGACTTGTTGAGATGTTAAACTCGAAAATTACAAAATACAGTTCGCACCATAGCTGTTTTTGTTCTGTGAATTTGTAATCATTTCTTGAAATTGAATGCAACAATTACACCAATTAACTACAAACATATTTCCATTCCCATACTTATCCTCAAGCTAAGTTCCGTGAAATGAAATAATTTATTATTAGTTTGGATCGGTGTGTATTGCCTTAATTGAATAAGCGATTTTTCGAGTACCCTCGCACATGATTAAATCAGGCGATCGCGCCCGGTCGCCGGCGCGCCTGAAAAATGCATCAATCCCAGCCGTTGAATTTCGATGGGAACAAAACGCTAACTTTTTACTCCCATTTGCGCGGTGGCTTATTTATAAATGAGCCAATCGATCTGCCAATTAATCCCGGCTGAATATTGCAACGAAGTCGTACAGAAAAAGGAAAAGGTTCCCGGTCTTATTAGCGCAGAAATCAGCTACTGACATTGAAGCGAGACGTTTGTTTTTATAATTCAAGGTAGGAGGTGGATTGCAAGAATTTCATGAAAGTTAAATAATATATATATATATATATATATATATATATATATATATATATATATATATATATATATATATATATATATATATATATATATATATATATATATATATATATCGTCTCCTAAGCAGCAACATCACACATCTTTATTCAAGGTTGACAGGAGAGAGAAAAATGATTATAAAATGTTTATTGAAGTTGTTTTCCTGTGACAACAAGTTATCCTTTTTTTATTTTATTGCTTATAATTTATTTATTTGAACCAGGAGCAATTTAATAACTCAAATAAACATTTTATAATCAATTTTTCTCTCTCCTGTCGACCTCGAATAAAATTTTAGATGGTGTTGCTGTGAAATCAACAATATGTGTTTTTTTCGTTTGTGTTGCAGAAATCATCGTATTTCATCGTATCATCATATTTTATTATTTTAATTTTGTAGTAAATAATCCACTGCAACTCAAAATGATTGTATTAAACAACTTTAAGCTTCTATATACATAAAAAAAGGAATTTATTCAAGAAAAAGAAATCATTCACCCTAAACTAAATTCCAACATAATCTAGCTACATCCTAGCAAAATCGCTGTTTTTTTTTCTTCGTGCTGTATTGATTAAGTTGTTCCGTGAGCAGGGGGCGTTCGATCTTTTTGTTTCTCCCGGAAGGGCGCCTCGTCCACCCCCAATCCGAATCATTATCTAAATGATACAGGTTACCGTAATAGACGCTTTCGATCAGCCCCAAACAGGGCTGCGATGACAGCGTAATCACTATAATCCGCCATTCCCCCCCAACCCCACGAGAGCTTTTTGTGCCCGCTCTGTAATTTCCTGCATGTGTGTGCGCATAATTAATGCACACAACGGTAATTAAACTCGCAATGAAAACGTTAAGTTAAGAAGCTAAGTCGCGATTTCGGATAATGGAAATTACTAATTCATGCCATATGTGAATTTTTATCAGGTACAGCGAGAGGGTGCACAATAACGTCCGTAAAAAAATCATGCATCAACGCTACCACCGCGGCAACCACCGTGATAAAGTTGCGGAAAGTTTCCGGCGGGTGGCTGATAAGAATTCCGCTATTTATTTGCAAGGAATTAAAAAAAATTGCGGGCGTCCGCGCCGTTAAAATTATCAGTGGGGAAATTCGCGGAATGGCCGACTATTTATTTTGATAAAAATAATTTAGGGTGGGAATTTCATTTGCTACATACAGTAAGGTTTAAATTTAACGCTAATATCATTTTACTGCTCTAAAATACAATAATACTCATCATTTAATACTTTTTGATTTTGATTTTATTTTATCCATACATACACAACATAATCATAATACATACACAAAATAATCATATTACATACACAAAATAATCATAATACATACCCAACATAATCATAAACATACACAACATAATCATAAACATACACAACATAATCATCATACATTCGCAACATAATCATAATATAGACGGAACATAATCATAATTATATAAAATATAGTATTAAAATTACTTATATTACTACAAACAAAAGTTGAATGATGTTTTTTTCCTCGGTCCTCGCCACTATCTGGTGTTTACTATGCTGCGAACCCGGCGCCTTCGCCATTTTTATCGTATCTGTAGATAATTTTGAATCGAATTGATTTGTGTAATCTATAAAAATATAATGTCACAGAAAGGCATTTGGTCGAAATAAACGTGTTTCTATATATGTTAAAATTGAAAACAAAAATACAATTGAGCCAATAGTATTTTCAAAATGTTTCTGTTATATTGAATAACATATGATTAACACTCTCTGTAAAAACATGTGTTTAATTGAGTAGTATTATTACTTTAAAAAGCCTAAACTAGATATTAAGTAAATATTATATTTAGTAAAAAAACGTGTGAAATATTCCCAATAAAAATAGTAGAAACACTGGGAACACAATTTAAAGCAGGCACGGACATGTGAATAATTTACGAGTCCATCCGCCGAAACAGGCTTCGTTCCCTCCGTTTCAATCGGGGGCGGGAGGGGGCGCTTCAGATTTACGACGCACGGCGTTTCAATGCGCCGAAAAAAAAAATTGCATCGCACTATTTGAAAATAATTAAACCCGTATCGGCGCCCCCGGCTAATTGCTTTGTAACATCCGGGGTCTAGCACGCATTGTGCCCGCCAAACAAAATCCACACACACAACACCCCGCACTTGATTAATGATTCAAAGTTAATCCCATGTAAAAGAATAAATAGAAGAAAATTAACCGCCACTTCTAATCCTAATGGAATTTTAAATAACGCGCGCGCTCCTTAATAATTTACGCCCGCCCGGTTTATCGATAACAATTTACTTTTTAACCCCCCCTCCTCCTCCTCCCAGGTGGGTGTTCGGTCTTAATGTTTTATCGGATGTCGTTTTACTTTCGTTTGGGGATGAGGTAGTTAGTTGGGGAAGTCCGCCGGCTAAGCGATATATCCGGATTAGCGTCCGTGTAAATATTTTATGGGCCGCCCACGGGCGTCCTTTCAACAAGTCGCCGCCGCCTCCACCACCGGTGTCTATGGCTACATGTGTGTGTGTAAGCACATATAGAGGGCAGACGAGACACTTCTTTATTGTCGCGTGGAATTCGGAATAGCGCTGTGCTGCCCCTTAATGTGCTCGCCAATGTTGGGAGGAGAAAAAAGTAATGGGAAATAGTGGCGGGCTTGAAAAATTCAGGGGAGTTCAGTTTTTTTGTTTGTGCAATAGAAATAAAAGTTAATGGATTTTAGTTGTATAGTAGGTAAATTAGCTAGAATGCTCTTCATATATTGTAATTTGCTATTTTCACCTTATTATTAATAATATCAGTGTTTACTTCAAATGGCTATAAAACTAAAACTGCTGAAATGATACAACTAACTCTCTAGGAGGAAAGTTAAGCTCCATCTGATGGCACCACATCATTTAGCAATGCACACTCATATGGTAATAACCGTATATGTCTCGAGATATTGTGTGAATTCATCCTCACTTTATGGGCGAATATTGAGTTTACATATCTAGATTTCGATCTTATTAGATCTCATTAGTGTAGCTCAACTCTACACTGATGAGATCTCAATATTCGCTCATAAAGAAATACACAAATATACCAGAGAAGTAAAGAGTAGAAATGAAAAGTCGATCATAGACTATTTTTTAACAAACTCACAACAAAGGATGGTAGTTAATGATGTACGGGTGAAAAGAGGAATCGAGATTATCCTTTTTAGTTTCAACCTCATTTTCGCTTGTCATCGTTTTTGTATTTATTTCTTACTTAATTGTGAAGTTTGCTACCACTAGATAGTGATCACTTCATATAGTGGTAGCAAAAATCACAATTAAGGAAGATATAAATACAAAAACGATTACAAGCGGAAACGAGGTTGAAACTAAAAAGACTAAGTACAAGAAAGAAGCTGCAACTGAGAAATTCAGAATAGACAAACTAAAATATAAAGAAACAAAAGCTAAGTACCAGAATTATATTAAGGAACTCACATCTTTTTCAAAATCTAATGATGTGGAGGAAATATGGAGCAGTTTCAAACACATAATAACAGAGGCTACAAAACGCGCATGCGGAACAACCAGACAGGCAAACAACAGAACGCAAACACGATGGTGGACTATAGAAATAAAAGAGGAAATAAAGAAGAAAAAGCAAAAGTGGATAAAGTACATCAACTCCAAGAAAGAAGAAGACTACGAAGCGTATAAAATACAGAGAAAAGCAACGAAACAAATAATAAAAGAATCAAGGGAAAGGACATGAGAAGAATTTAGGAAAACACTAGAATACAGCTTTAACGAAAATAAAAAGTTGTTTTATAGAACACTAAAGAAAAGCAAGAACGATAAAGTACAAATAACACTAAGACAACTAAAGGATAAACAGGGAACAATAATAAAACAAGATCATGATATAATGAAAAGATGGAAAGAGCACTTCGAAGAGCTTTTGCAGGAGAAAACGATGATAATCACAAACGAAGAAAATGAGAACGCATATGTGGAAAATATGCTGAACGAAGAACCAGACATTATAACAAGCAGAAGTAAAAGAAGCACTTTATAAAATTAAGAAATGGTAAAGCAGCAGGCCATGATAACATAAAAGCTGAACAACTTAAAAATATAGGCGAGGAAGGTGTAAATTTGTTAAAACAGCTTCTAAACACTATATGGAAAAGAGGAAAAAATCCAAATGACTGGGAGAAAGCAGTAATATTCCCAATGTACAAAAAAGGAGACAACAAAAACTAATATAATTACAGGGGAATATCACTAATATGCACAACTACTAAAATGTATGAGGTTGTACTAGAAAATAAACCAAGACAAAAAAACAGAACTAATGATGGAAAATGCACAAAGTGGCTTCAGGAAGGGCCACTCAACGCAGGACCATATATTTACACTAAGAAAAGTGATGGAGGAAACAATGGGCCATAACAGTAAATTATTCATAGCATTTATAGACCTGGAAAAAGCGTTCGACAGAGTACCGAGGAAAACGAAGTGGAATATATTACAAAAGAGGCAAATAAGCAAACAACATAAGTACTGGAAATCAGATATCACAAGAATTTACAACCAAACAAAGACTAAGACAAGGTGAAGCATTAAGCCCTCTACTGTTTATAATATTCCTAGATAATAATGTCAAGAAGCACTGATAAAACAAAAATTATGGTGGTCGCCAAACAGGAAGTGGAAATAAATATCAAAATAGCGGGAAAAAGTATCGAGCAGGTGGAAAATTTTAAATACTTGGGTATAAATATAAATAACAAGGGAAGTCTGGAACCAGAAATAAACAGCAGAATACGAGCAGCAAACAAAAGCTACCATATGCTAAACAAAATAATAATTAATAATAAGCAGGTATCGAAGAAAACAAAACTCATAATGTTCATAACAATATATAGACCAACAGTGATATACGGAAGCGAAACATGGACATTGGACAAGAGACTTAAAAGCAAAATACAAGCAGCAGAAATGAAGTACTTAAGGAGGATAGCAGGTATCACAGGAATTGAGAGAATACGAAATGAGCAAATTCGAACAACTCTACAGATAGAAAGTTTACAGACAACTATAGAAAGGAAACAACTCTGATGGTATGAACACATAATTCGCATGCCAGAAGGGAGACAGACAAAAAGTGTATGGAACACAAGAATACAAGGAAAGAAAAGAAGAGGTAGACCACACAAAACGTGGGAAGACAAGATACATGAAATACTAACGAGGAATGGCATTGGATGGCAGGACGCAAGGAAAATGGCGAGGAATAGGAAGGACTGGAAGGAATTTCTACAGAAAATACAATAGATTTAAAATACGCTTAAATAATCTCGACACCCGAAAGGGTATAAAGAGACTTGGCGCTTGGAAAAAGAGGTATAAATTAAAAGACAAAATTGACGCAGCCATAAAATATATAAAATATTATGAAACTTCAGCATGATAAAAAAACGAGATAGTCAGAACCAATCAAGCTAGAAATAGCACTGAGGTGTGGAGGAAAGAATGAGATATATTGAGTAGAAGTAGGTACTGAGGTGTGAGTTTAGAAACTAATGACATATGTTGAATAGAATAAGCTGAGGTGTGTGTAGAGAAATGAGATGAGCTATTTATACGTGGTAGTTTTGTGAATAATATGAAAAAATAACGAATATAACAAATAAAAAAATAACGGAGAACGGTCAAGTACCATGATATTATGAAAATCAAGTCAAGTACCCTATTTTGAAATTCGTTGGTGATACATAGGTGTGTGGTGGTGTACATAGTTTAGCTAGTAGGCATCGTGTGAAAAAAAAAATGTTTTGTAGAAATGACAGCTGTTTGAAAAAAACTTTTACGACTTTTAAAAATGTATAACTCATGTACGCGGTACCCAGTCAAAAATATCCTATAATATTTCGTAGATAAAAAGAAAGAATATTTGTTGCAAATTTTAACAAAATCGGTTAAATAGATCTTGAGATAACGTGTACATCAGTTTGAAAAAAGTAGTCTCGGTACTGCCGGTCCAATCGCAACCTGAGTTGCGGGCCGCCCCCAGCAGCTCTCACATATAGTTGCTATAATTTTAGAAATACTTTAAATTTTGAAATGATTAAACGTTTAAAATATTCTTAAAAGTATAAAGAATGTATTTAACTAAGAAAAAAAAGTCGATTTTCTGAAAATCTCAAGATAGTGAAACCCCTTAATTATAGAAACTTTGACGTTAAGGGGCTGTAAAAGAAAAACAGTTGAGTATATTGTATTGTAGTTTAAAAATTTAAGTTTCACAGTTATTTTTTTTTAATATGCAGTTAAACCATTTAAATTTACTTTGATACTAAAAATGACATACAATTATTTTTACAATCATTACTATTATTACACATATTTTGACAACAAAAACAGTTTTATATAAGTATATAGTTGAGGTTTTTAGTTATTTTTAACACGGATTAGTACTATTCAAAATATCTATATGTTCAATGTATTTATCATACAGATATATGTACCACAAGTATTTCTAACATAAAATTAAAATTGAAATGTGTTTTAAATTGCATAATGAATCTCAATTATACAATTTTTTACTGCAAAGCGGTGTAAAACAAAAACAGTTGTACATATTATATAGCAGTTAAGCAATTTAAGTTTTTCAAAATTTCAATTCACTGTTAACAATACAAATAGCGTCTGTATGACAATACATTCTGATAACTTATATTGTCAAAAATGTAAAACTTTAGCGATGGCGCAGTCGGATCACAACTAGCAACACCAGTGATGCCAAAACTCAATAAATAAAATAAAAAAGACCTTTATTGGCATTTCCCTCACTGCCCCTCCACATCATAAACCTCAACAAAAATATACAAAAATAAAAATAAAAATACAATATAAATAAAAGTACTACTGCGCCAAAAATTACAAATTAACCCCATCTATCGCCGCTCCCTTTGCCCTTGCCACTTTCCTCTCCCACGTCAGCCTCCTGCAGATTTTCACGCCTTCCCCATCCTCGCATAACCATTCATTCATCTTTCTGCAGTCTCCCACCCACTCTGCTTTCACACCCTCGCATTCTTCGCTAAGGTGCCACCACGTGTCGCTTCCCTTACTACACAGCGCACACGCGGTGTACCCTAGACCCATCCACACTTTCCCTCCTCTCTCGTCTGACCCACACCTCGCTCTTGCCATGCATACCTTGTCCTCCCTGCTCCACTCACCCCTGGCTAAGTACCTCGGGAGTCTTCCACTCACTTGCCACTCTACGTAGCCAGGGTTGTAAGAGCTCTCATTCGTTCTAGTCTGCCGTTCTTGCCACTCAATATCTCTCAATCTCTCTCTTACCTCAGTTCCTAGGCTTCCCATTTCTCTCAGCTTCTCCTCTACCCGTACCTCAGACATACCCACTCTTTCATACATCCTTCCTCTATCCTTTCTCCAACCACTCTCCGTCCTACTCTTACACCTCATCCATACCTCCCGCACCAGTCTTTCCTCACCCACTTCCTGCAATCTTTCTTCAATCTTCACAATCCTTACACACGACTCCCACCACATACTCATACAATTCGTCTCCTGCAACAGCACTGCTCTCGGAGTCGACCTTTCGAGACCCAGCAGACTCTTCAGGAGCACACCTTGCTCTCTCTCTATCACATCCCACTCACGCAATCCCCACACATCCACTCCATACAACAGAATAGGTTTTACACACGCATCCCAGATCTTGCACGCCATTACGAGTTTACCGCCCCACAACCTCTCCCATTTCCTTCTCGCTATTCCCCAAGCCATTCTCGCTTTCGCTTGCATACTTTCCACATGCACCCTAAATCCTCCTCCACTGTCAAACCAGAAACCCAAATATTTAAAGACATTCACTCTCTCAATCATCCTTCCCTTCCATTTCAGCTCTTCCACTCTACCCCTTCTACCCCTATTCCTAAACATCATCCATTTAGTCTTCTCCACATTCACTACTAGCCCTCTTCTATCCATGTACCTTCCCATTCTTTCCAACATCTCTTGCATCTCTTCCGCTCTCTTGGCTACTAATACTATGTCATCCGCATATGCCAGCATCCACACCTTGGTTCTCCCCACCACGACCCCTCCAGCCTGTCCTCTCCTCAGCACCGCCTCCAACTCGCTTGTGTATAGATTGAACAGGGGGGGGCATAGCGGGCCCCCGTGCCTTACACCCACATTCACCCTAAACTTCTCAGACACTTCTCCATTCACTCTCGATTTTGCCCACGTCTCTTTATATATACTTCTCACCGACTCCACACTTTCATCTTCCATCCCCAATCTATCCATACACTCCACGAGCTTTCCTCTAGGAACTGAATCATACGCCGCTTTCAAATCTACAAACACCGCATACACTCTTCCTTTGCACTCCAACGCTTCCTCCACCATTCTCGCAAGCGTGAAAATCTGCTCCCTCGTCCCTCTTCCCTTTATAAAACCCCCCTGGCATTCCGGCAGCAGCCCTTTTCTATTCACTTCCCTCGCTAGTCTATTTTTCACCATTGTCATCATCGCTTTGTACCCCGCATTCATAACGGTAATACCCCTATAATTATTTACGACCGATGCTGCTCCCCCTTTGTGTACCGGGACCACCACCCCCACACGCCACTCTTCCGGCAGTTCTTCCTCACCGCTCCAGACTCTATTCAAAACCTGCAGTAACTTATCTTTTCCTTCCTCTGTTAATCTTTTGAAGGCCTCTGCTTTCAGCCCATCTTCCCCCGCCGCCTTTCCCAGTTTCAGCTGCCCTATGGCCACGTCCACCTCTTCCCGCGAAAACGCCTCCCTTCCTACCACCGGTCTCGGACTCCGTAAATCCACCTCTGACCCTGCCATCTCTCTACAGCTCTTCTCCCACTCTGCCAGCTCTATGCTAACTTTGCCCTTTTTTACGCTTCCCCTCAGAATTTCCCACAACCCTTTCTCTGTCACACACTCCCTCAACCTCGTTTCTACCTTCTGCAACTCCTCTATCTTCTTCCTCTCGCAGGCTCTCTCGAACTCCCTCTTCGCCTGATTGGCCTTTTCCACTTCACCTCTCCCATTTCTCCACTTCGCCATTGCTCTTCGCCAGCTCGACTTCTTCACCCTACATTCCTCGTCAAACCAACTCACCCTCTGCCCCCACTCTTCTTCTCCAATGCAGCCACCATCCCTCTCTCCAACTGGAGCATCGAATGCACATCCTCCCACTTGACGCGTTTTAGCTTTTTCTCATATGCATCCAAATCCGGCTCGCTCCATCCAAACCTCTGCTGTCCCTTCCTCTGTTCTCCCTTCCCAACGTTCCTCACCCTAACGACCACCTCCACCGGTACAAGATCCGACCCTCCTACGTTTTCCACCTTGAAGCACACCAACTCTTCCCTTTCGATCCATTTGACCACCACGTAGTCCAAAACCGAGCCTCCTCCTTGTCCGCAGAACGTTTTTTTCCCTTCCCAGTCCCCTTCACAGCAACCGTTGAGCACATCCCATCCTGACTTTCTCACCCATTGCATCCATTCTCTACCCTCCTGTTTGGTCACTTTATCCTGGGAGCACCTTTTTCTCCAGTCACCGTCTTCTCCGATCCCTCCTTCCAGCTCCCCCACCCTCACATTCCAGTCGCCCCCGATGATCCACATATCTGCTGCCGTATCCAGTTCGTCTAGTACCTCCATTAATTCCACCCGGTTTTTGTTCCAGTACACTGCTCCCACCCACACCGCACTTCTATGCATTTCCACCTTCCCTATTACGAGTCCTGTAGCTTCTCTTAGCGTCTCTCTGTTCCATTTTCCCACTATCTTCCTCACCCCCAATAGGATTCCTCCTTTGGCTCTACCCATCTTAGCTTCCTTCTTCGCTCCCTGAGTCATCCAGTCCAATCCTGTCGGCATACAGCACTCTACCTGCCCCCACTCCTCTTCTGTCAGCCACGTCTCTACTAGCCCCACTATGTCCTTTGAGCCCAACCAATCCTCTAGTTCTTTTACCCACACTCCTCCCAGCACTTTTTTCTTTAGACCCGCAGTGTTCCAGAAGCCCACCCTGCAGTTGCCCTCGTCACCTCTTCCATCCACCCCATACTCAATACATAAATAGCAAACAAAGTGGTATGTAGCTTTGTGGCGTATATAAAAGTTGTAATTGGCATTACTCTTTGAAAGACGTACAAGTTAATTTTAGCTTTAACTTAGTATGCCAGTATTTCTGATTCTATCTATCTATCTTCTATCTATCTTCTATCTATCTTCTATCTATCTTCTATCTATCTTCTATCTATCTTCTATCTATCTTCTATCTATCTTCTATCTATCTTTTATCTATCTTTTATCTATCTTCTATCTATCTTCTATCTATCTTCTATCTATCTTCTATCTATCTTCTATCTATCATCTATCTATCTTCTATCTATCTTCTATCTATCTTATATCTATCTTATATCTATCTTCTATCTATCTTCTATCTATCTTCTATCTATCTATACATATCATTTGCATCGGATTAGCGGGTGGTAGGGGGTTGGTAAAGATGTCACTTGAAAGCGTCAACCTTCTAGACGTCAGGAAAATTAGACCGGGCACTATGGCTCCAGTGGGAAAAGCTGTGGAAACGTGAAAAGCCGGGAAAGAGCGAAACATGAAATTGATCCTAGGAAAAAGATTCAAATATCCGTTTGTGCGCGTTAAAAAGGCGAAGAGGGATCGGGGAAAAAATATTAGAAAATACAATAGGTGTGTACTGTCGGAAATGTGGAAAAATAAAAAACGATTTTTTTCCGAAAAAAATCGAGTTTGGGCTCAGTGGGTAGATAACCCACCGTTATCGTGATAACGCCGAAGAAGTGAAGAAAATGAAAATAAAAATTTTCAAATCAATATGATCTATGGCTACTGGATAGACAATTTTGAACCAAATGGAAAATCTTAATACATGTTTACCTGACAAACCCGCCACATGATATATTATAAAAGTGATAAAAATCGACAAAAATGCCAAAACTACCGTGTGTCCGTTCAAAATTGGGGCCGTTCCAGAAGTGGCATGACCTTGAAACATATGTCGTTAGACTTGAAATATAGTCTAGATGGCGGGAAAATGTCGAGCTATAGGGATTGGCAAATTTTTGAAACATTGAACATTTTATTTCATGATAGAAAATGGGGTTTCGTCTCATTTTGTCGGTATTTCATTTCCAAAGAGGAAAACACAAAAATATTCTTATAGAATGTGTACCGTTTTGGTGGTAGTTTGGAGATTATTGCAAATTGAACCTGAACAACTACAATTGGCAAATTTTTGAAACTTTTTAAATTTTATTTCATGATAGAAAGTGGACTTTGATCTTATATTGTAGGTATTTAATTTCCAAAGAGAAACCTCCAAAACTATTGTTACAAAAATTGTACCGTTTTGGCGGTAAAGTCGAAGAAGTGAATACATATAAAATAAAAATTGTCCAATCAAGATGAGCTTCAGCCTGTTGGATAGACAATTTTGAACTAAATGAAAAATCTTAATAATTTTTTTCCCTAAAACAATAGACAAACCCGTCACATGGTAAAATATAAAATTTATAAAAATCGGTAAAAATGCCAAAACTACTGTCCGTTCAAAATTGGGGCCGTCCCAGAAGTGGTATTGCTCTGAAACTTATGTCGTTTGATTGAAAATATAGTCTAGATGGCTGGGAAAATGTCGCGATTGTTGCAAATTGAACCTGAGAAGCTACAGAACTTGGCAATTGTTTGAAACAAAACAAAACAAAACTTTATTTCATGTTTTTTGTGTTATTTTGTAGGTCTTTCATTCCCATAAAGAAGTCATACAAATATTGCTATACAAATTGTACCGTTATGGCGGTAAAGTCAAAGAACTGTAGAAAAAATAAATAAAATATGTCCAATCAAGATGAACTTCAGCCTGCTGGCTAGACAATTTCGAACCACATATTGTTCCCTAAAACAAAAGACAAACCCGTCACATGATAAATTATAAAAGTAAAAAAAACGGTAAAATTGCCTAAACTAGCTTCCATCCGTTTAAAATTGGGGCCGTCCCAGAACTGGCATTCTATTGGAATATCAAATAATATGAATGTGAACATTGCAGTGGAAAATGTTACAGCAAATTAATTAACCGCGTATATTATTAGAGAATGCGCATAGTAATATCGTAATTGATGAGTTTTTTACGTAATCGGCAATGCCGCAGTGAATGAAAATAAAATATAATATAAAATATAATATAAAATATAATATAAAATATAATATAAAATATAATATAAAATATAATATAAAATATAATATAAAATATAATATAAAATATAATATAAAATATAATATAAAATATAATATAAAATATAGTATAAAATATAATATAAAATATAATATAAAATATAATATAAAATATAATATAAAATATATATAAAATAAACATTGTCCTATCAAAATAAATTTATGCCTGCTACATAGATAATTTACAACCAAATAACAAATCTCAATACAAATTGGAAGCCTTTCTGTAGAAATATGTAAACAATTTAACTTAACGAAATCAAAAAATATAGCTTTAAACTTATAGAAGTTCAAAATTATCCTAAGATGAGTTGATACTATATATACTATATATATATATATATATATATATATATATATATATATATATATATAAATCTGTTTTCTCATCTTTAACATTAGGTGGATTGGTTCTTTTCTACAGAAAGGCGTCCAATTTACCCTGAAACAAATGGGGATTACTGCAAACCAAAATTAAACTTCTTTTATTGCAGCTATTGCTACAACGGGCCATTAGTAAACATATAAATGTCTATATAGTAGAAAAATTACTGGATATTTTGTTACTCCAAATTGTATGTAGTCACATATGTCAATTTAAGTAGAATCACCTGTTAATATTTTCAGATAGATTACAGTAAAAGCGTGCATACATATGTGTATTTCCGCACTGGTGAAACTTCATGTGGTATCATTTTGGTGGGGGGGGCGGGAACGCGAGGCGCAAGCCGGAAATTGACTTTTATGAAATGTGTAGTGTTTATTTAAGCCGGAGTAGCTTACGTATTCATGCATGATACAAGATCCCCTGCGCGAACAGGCAAACCCACCCCTCGCTTCCAGTAACAGAGAACATCATCACGGCTCCGCGAAATCTATGCAACATCCGTGTGAATTATTGAAAGGTCGAATATATTACATCCAGAACGAAATGATTACGTTTACTAGGAACGATGATAATAAAGTTCTAATTTCGCGCAGCACATTTCAATTAGCAACTGCCCCCATGTTCCCCGTTCATTTTCAATTCTCCTCCAGTAATTTTTCTCGCAATTGAATCGATTAAAATCTAATTTGCCGGACGCAATCATATTAATCCCGGCCACTTACGCGCGAGTGCGGCGAAAATAACAAATGCGTTCGTCGAAAATTAATATCGCTTCGTCCGCAGCTAATTCGATAATGCCCCGGCAAAATCGTCAATTATTGTAACGAATTACATACGAAAGTGCAATTAATCGCGCACCAAAAAATAATGGAAGAGTAAATTAACTTCCCATGGGCCATGAATTATTAATCATTACTCGATTTATTCGTTCTTTTTCTTTCAGAGGGGGTCATTTATTAGAAAATATCGTCGCCAACATCGCGTTGCATTTCAATAAATCACACGCCTTTATCGCCCGCCCCGGTTTTTTCTCGACCCCATTCAGCGCGCATTTTCTTAAGGCCCCGAAAGGGCTCAACGGTATGTAAATAATCAATATTTATCACGCCATTCACCGTCTCAATTAGAAACCCTCCTTCTGGCCGATTTATAATTCACTTCCGCCCCTCGAACGGCACTCCGCCGCCGCCATTATTCCATCGAGAAAGGAGACTCCTCAGTTGAAAGAGTTTCTGCGAGAGTAATGGCATCTTTTTTTTGGGACTATTAGCAATTTATAACCTTGCATTGTGTTAAATAAAAATTGTGGCGAACCGAAAAACAATTCAGTAGTACTCGATGATGTAATAATTATGAAATCGCGTTTGCGAGGGCCGCTTTTTTCTTCCGGCATTAGCGGGCACGCGAGGGCTCAGCGGAGCAATTAATAAAGTTTAATTGATTTCGGTAATGCGGCCCCCCGCCGCCGTCCGAACATGATGAGCTGCCCGCGGGCTAGTTCTTTGCAGCTCCTGCGGGACACGAAAAAGTTTTTAATTGCGAAATGAGGCGCGCACCGCAACGCAACAACAACGGTTTGACCGCATGTATTACTCAGGGGGTGGCAGATTGGTCGCTGGAATATGCAGGGCGGCGGTGGCCATCAATATTAATACTTTATCTGCGAAGTGAAGAGCCCCCGAGTGCAGCTAATCCGGCCCGAGCCGCAATGCAACAATTAGAAGGGGGTTGGTTGGCAAATGCTATTAGGCTGGTGTAAACAAGAGGGGGGTGGATTATTAATGCGCTAGTTGGGCAATTATTTAATTGTTCTAATTAGTGTACATGATATATAACTAAAATACATTTAATACGTTTTTTTTTAAATCATTATTTTCAAATTTTGACATTATAGCTATTTTTGAATACGTATTAGTATCATTTCGACCTATTTTGTAATCCAAAACTGTTTCAAAATATTATAGTATTACCTTCCATTGAGCATTGCCTTCAAAAGACTATAAAACAAAAGCAGTTGGAAATATTGTATTGTGGTTTGAAAAATTAAGAATTCCAGCTATTTTCGAATACATATTAGTGTCATTGCAACCAATTTTGATACCAAAAGTACTTTAAAACAATTTTCAACATAGGTATTATTTTGAATTATACAAATATTGACTTTGAAGGGCTGTAAAATAAAAACAGTTGAAGATTTTCTAATGTAGTTTACTAACTTGATATTTTCCGTTATTTTTGAATACGTTCAAGTATCATTGCAGCCCATTTTTATACCAAAACTAATTTAAAACTGTTTTAAAAATATTTCATTTTTCAATTGTACAAATATTGACTTTGAAGGGCTGTAAAATAAAAACAGTTGAAGATTTTGTAATGTAGTTTACTAATTTGATATTTTCCGTTATTTTTGAATACGTATAAGTATCATTGCAGCCTATTTTGATACCAAAAATAATTTTAAAATGTTTTAAAAATATTTCATTTTTCAATTGTACAAATATTGACTTTGAAGGGCTGTAAAATAAGAACAGTTGAAGATATTGTAATTTAATTCGAAAATTTGTAATTATCAGCTATTTTTGAATACGTATTAGTACCATTGCAACCTATTTTGATACCTAGACTACTTTAAAATTGTTTCAAAATATTTCATCACCTTCCATTGTACAAATTTTGGTTTCGAAAGACTATAAAACAAAAGCAGTTGGAAATATTGTATTGTAGTTTGAAAAATTAAGAATTGCAGCTATTCTTGAATACGTATTAGTGTTATTGGAACCAATTTTCATACCAAAAGTACTTCAAAACTATTTTCATCATATGTATTATTTTAAATTATACAAATATTGACTTTGAAGGGCTGTAAAATAAAAACAGTTGAAGATTTAGTAATGTAGTTTGATAATTTAATATTTTCCGTTATTTTTGAATACGTATAAGTGTCATTTCAGCCCATTTTGATACCAAAAACAATTTAAAACTGTTTTAAAAATATTTCATTTTTCAATTGTACAATGATTGACTTTGAAGGGCTGTAACATAAAAACAGTTGAAGATATTGTAATGAAATTCGAAAATTTGAAATGATCAGCTATTTTTGAATACGTATTAGTACCATTGCAACCTATTTTGATACCTAGACTACTTTAAAACTGTTTCAAAATATTTCATCACCTTCCATTGTACAAATTTTGGTTTCGAAAGACTATAAAACAAAAGCAGTTGGAAATATTGTATTGTAGTTTGAGAATTTAAGAATTGCAGCTATTTTTGAATACGTATTAGTGTTATTGGAACCAATTTTGATACTAAAAGTACTTCAAAACTATTTTCATCATATGTATTATTTTAAATTATACAAATATTGACTTTGAAGGGTTGTAAAATAAAAACAGTTGAAGATTTAGTAATGTAGTTTGATAATTTAATATTTTCCGTTATTTTTGAATACGTATAAGTATCATTTCAGCCCATTTTGATACCAAAAACAATTTAAAACTGTTTTAAAAATATTTCATTTTTCAATTGTACAATGATTGACTTTGAAGGGCTGTAACATAAAAACAGTTGAAGATATTGTAATGTAATTCGAAAATTTGTAATTATCAGCTATTTTTGAATATGTATTCTACCATTGCGACCTATTTTGATACCAAGACTACTTTAAAACTTTCAAAATATTTCATTACCTTCCACTGTATAAATTTTGACTTCGAAAGACTGTAAAACAAAAGCAGTTGGAAATATTGTATTGTAGTTTGAAAAATTAAGAATTGCAGCTATTTTTGAATACGTATTAATGTCATTGGGACACATTTTCATACCAAAAGTACTTTAAAATTGTTTTCAACATAGGTATTATTTTAAATTATACAAATATTGACTTTGAAGGGCTGTAAAATAAAAACAGTTGAAGATTTTGTAATGTAGTTTGCTAATTTTTATATTTTCCGTTATTTTTGAATACGTATAAGTTTCATTGCAACCCATTTTGATACCAAAAATAATTTAAAACTTTTTTAAAAATAGTTCTTTTTCAATTGTACAAATATTGACTTTGAAGGGTTGTAAAATAAAAGCAGTTGAAGATATTGTAATGAAATTCGAAAATTTGTAATTATCAGCTATTTTTGAATCCGTATTGGTACCATTTCGACCAGTTTTATACCAAGAATACTTTAAAACTGTTTCAAAATATTTCATTACCTTCCATTAAACAAATTTTGCATTCGAAAGACTGTAAAACAAAAGCAGTTAGAAATATTGTATTGTAATTGGAAAAATTTAAGAATTCAAGCTATTTTCTAATACGTATTAGTGTCATTGGAACAAATTTTGATACCAAAAGTACTTTTAAATTATTTTCAACATAGGTATTATTTTAAATTATACAAATATTGACTTTGAAGGGCTGTAAAATAAAAACAGTTGAAGTTTTTGTAATGTAGTTTGCTAATTTTATATTTTCCGGTATTTTTGAATACGTATAAGTATCATTGCAACCCATTTTTATACCAAAAATAATTTAAAACTGTTTTAAAATTATTTCATTTTTCAAATGTACAATGATTGACTTTGAAGGGCTGTAAAATACGAACAGTTGAAGATATTGTAATGTAATTCGAAAATTTGTAATTATCAGCTATTTTTGAATACGTATTAGTACCATTGCAACCTATTTTGATACCAAGACTACTTTAAAACTGTTTCAAAATATTTCATCACCTTCCATTGTACAATTTTTGCCTTCGAAAGACTATAAAACAAAAGCAGTTGGAAATATTGTATTGTAGTTTGAAAAATTAAGAATTACAGTTATTTTTGAATACGTATTAGTGTCATTGCAACCAAGTTTGATACCAAAATTACTTTAAAACTATTTTCAACATAGGTATTATTTTAAATTATACAAATATTGACTTTGAAGGGCTGTAAAATAAAAACAGTTGAAGATTTTGTAATATAGTTTGCTAATTTAATATTTTCCGTTATTTTTGAATACGTATAAGTATCATTGCAGCCCATTTTGATACCAAAAATAATTTAAAACTTTTTTAAAAATATTTCTTTTTCAATTGTACAAATATTGACTTTGAAGGGTTGTAAAATAAAAGCAGTTGAAGATATTGTAATGAAATTCGAAAATTTGAAATGATCAGCTATTTTTGAATACGTTTTGGTACCATTACGATCTATTTTGATACCAAGAATGCTTTAAAACTGTTTCAAAATATTTCATCACCTTTTATTGTACAAATTTTGACTTCGAAAGGCTGCAAACCAAAAGCAGTTGGAGATATTATATTGTAGTCTAAAAAACTAAGAATTTCGGCTATTTTTGAATACGTATTAGTATCATTGCAACCAATTTTGATACCAAAACTACTTTAAAACTATTTTCAACATAGGTATTATTTTAAATTATACAAATATTGACTTTGAAGGGCTGTAAAATAAAAACAGTTGATGATATTGTATTGAAATTTGAAAATTTGTAATTATCAGCTATTTTTGAATACGTATTAGTTCCATTACGACCTAGTTTGATACCAAGAATACTTTAAAACTGTTTCAAAATATTTCATTACCTTCCATTGTAAAAATTTTGACTTCATAAGGGTGTAAAACAAAAGCAGTTGGGGATATTATATTGTAGTTTGAAAAATTAACAATTTCGGCTATTTTTGAACACGTATTAGTGCCATTCTAACCCATTTTGATACCCAAAGTACTTTAAAACTATTTTCAACATAGATATTATTTTAAATTACACAAATATTGACAAAAGTATGCCCATTCACTATTTCAAATGGCTTGAACTCTGCACTACACTATTACCCTTAACTTTCTATGATTAAATCAATTTTATTTATTAATTTAGAGTTGATTTAAAAAAATATATATGGAATAATGTAGTGTAGAGTTCAAGTCATTTGAGATAGTGAATGGGCATAGATGGGTTGGTGGGGGTCACCCACCAACCCCACCTGGTTGGTGGGGGACACCCACCCACCCCACCTTTGCTCGCATACTTTTTTACATAGGATAACACTTTTGTTGGAATGGTTTCAACAATATAAAACGCCTGTATCCATTGAAAAAACTATGCGAGCGAAGGTGGGGTGGGCGGGTGGCCCCTACCAACCAAACTATGCCCGTCCACTATTTGAAACCAACCAAACTATGCCCATTCACTACCTCAAATGACTTGAACTCTACACAACATTAGTCCCTATATATATTTTTTTAAATGAAGTCTAAATTAATTAATAAAATTGATTGAATCATAGAAAGTTAAGGGTAATAGTGTAGTGCAGAGTTCAAGCCATTTGGGATAGTGAAGGGACATTGTTTGGTTGGTAGGGGCTACCCGCCCACCCCACCTTCGCTCGCATAGTATTTTCAATGGATACAGGCGTTTTATATTGTTTAAACCATTCCAACAAAAGTGTTATCCTATGTAAAAAAGTATGCGAGCGTAGGTGGGGTGGGTGGGTGGTCCCCACCAACCAAACTATGCCCATTCACTATTTCAAATGGCTTGAACTCTGCACTACACTATTACTATTAACTTTCTATGATTAAATCAATTTTATTTATTAATTTAGACTTGATTTAAAAAAATATGTAGGGAATAATGTAGTGTAGAGTTCAAGTAATTTCAGATAGTGAATGGGCATAGATGGGTTGGTGGGGGACACCCACCCACCCCACCTGGTTGGTGGGGGAAACCCACCCACCCCATCTTTGCTCGCTTTCTTTTTTACATAGGATAACACTTTTGTTGGAATGGTTGAAACAATATAAAACGCCTGTATCCATTGAAAAACTATGCGAGCGAAGGTGGGGTGGGCGGGTGGTCCCTACCAACCAAACTATGCCCGTCCACTATTTCAAATGATTAAAGTCTGCGTTACACTGTTATCCATTACTTTCTATGAATTAATTAATTAAATTTATTAATTTATTCTTAATTGTTAAAAAAATGCGAGGAACAATGTAGTACAGACTTCAAGTCGTTTGAAATAGTGGACGGGCATAGTTTGATTGCAGCCCATTTTGATACCAAAAATAATTTAAAACTGTTTTAAAATTATTTCATTTTTCAAATGTACAATGATTGACTTTGAAGGGCTGTAAAATAAGAACAGTTGAAGATATTGTAATGTAATTCGAAAATTTGTAATTGTCAGCTATTTTTGAATACGTATTAGTACCATTTAACCTATTTTGATACCAAGACTACTTTAAAACTGTTTCAAAATATTTCATTACTTTGATACCATTATTTAAAATCTATTTTAAAATGTTCATTAATTAATTGATAATACTAGTTATTAATTTGTGGTTTATTTTTTTTTGCAGATACCACAATGGTGAGAAACTTAGTGAGGCGTTGCGACGCAGCATGGCTCGCGATCCTGTAGCCCCCATCCTGTGGGAGCCCCATTTGGCCGCGGTGGATAGACGCGTGGAAATAATTCTACGGGGAATCCGCGACTGTTTGGCCAAAGGGGAAGAACTAATCGACTCCAAGGATGAAGACGAAGACACGTAGTCCGCGTGCCCCTATATAAAATAACCAAATTCTCGCGCGCGCTATTGAACTTTATACAATTAACTTAACAGCATAATTTAAGTGTGTAAATACTTGTACATATATAAGTCGGGATTCGTAGTGATTTTATTTTGCCAAATATTATTTTAACGGGTTTTATTTTAAAAAAGGGTTTTATTTTATTTTAGTCAAATGTATGTGTAAATAACCAAACAAAAAAATAATTGTGTACAATACTTGTCTGTAAATATATTACTAATTGTGATGATGCTGGACGCAACAACACCCCCGCGTGTTGGCGTTTACAAGCTGAAATATATGCCAAAGCGTCTGTTACTATTACTACTACTGCTGCGAGAAAGGTCGGAATTAAAAAGTGCGATGCGAATTTTGTATTATTCTTCATTCCTCGAAACCATCCCATGTTAGAAAGTTCCCAACTTGTTATTTTAAATGTGACCGCTTTAAATTTCTCCAGTTTGTTTAAGAAAAGGCGTCTTTATGTTGATGCGGTAAGTTTTGTTGAATTTATCACTTGCTACCATAAATCAGCCCAGGTTAACGTGCACGGAAATAAATTCGCACAGAGATAATGGCCCGAAGGGGCGCACACACATACATAACATCCCAACAATAATATCGAATTATGTTCAGCTCGTTATAAAGCAACTCATAGTTTGCAGACAGTTGCTGTTAAAGTTAAACAGCCGCCCCTCACCAACCCGTCGTTGTTCGCGTTTAATTATCGAATTTGCCAGAGAGTTAGGGGTGTTTTTTTCCGGATCTCCGCTGTCCATTGCACGCTTTTGCGAATTTGACGGACACAGCGCGTCGTGTAATTACGGAGCGCTGTGTGCGCGTGAATTATTCAGGGGGCGGCTCATTGCGCGCCCGCCGCACGACTTGCGAAAGTGCACCACCCCGCCGTCTGAAGTGTCGGTTTTTAATTCAATCAAAACGAGCGACGACGACTCACAAACTTTAGCTCGTCCGCGCGAACTTTTTCCGTTTGAGGGTGGAACGAGTTTTTAAATAAATACAAATTGGGCACGAAACGGGTTGACTACTGGTTTAGATCACTATGAGGGTAATGTCTACATTATGACCTGTAGAAAATACATTATTGTGACACATTTATAAATGAAATACAGGGGTGTCAGAGAAAATAACTGAGAAATGTGACAAACACTCACAAGCAAGAATCGCAGCAAAATACTTACGTTGGCTATAACAAGCAACAAAACTAGAAATACCATAATTTTTGAAATTCGACAAGTCGTATTGTGTCCACACCACATATTCTCTTTTAGTTATCAGTGTAAAATAGATGTTTTCAAAACAATTTATAGAGATACAGTCCAAAATAGGCGTTTTCAAAACGACAATTTTTTAAATTTCTAATAATCGATTTTTTCGTGATGTTGTTTAGCGTAATGTAATAGAAGTAAAAAACAATATTTATTTGGCATAACCATTACATAACTCAAGAATATTCACAACTCCAAATAAAACCGTGATCCCGCAACATCCCTTCCCACATCAAAAAATATACACCTACCGTCCCCCGTTCCTCGCCCACTTCTTTTGCAGATTTCCACGCCATACCCATCAAGGTAAAATATTAGGGCTAGGGCATACAAAATGACTACAAAATCATATTTTTGTGAAATACCAAATAGCCATAACGTAATTTTTGTTTATGACTTATATATACTAAGTGGGTGTGGCGTGGAAATCTGCAGAAGACTATCATGCGAGAAGAAGTGGGTGTGGGACGGGGGACGGTAGGTGTATATTTTTTGATGTGGGAAGGGATGTTGCGAGATCACGGTTTTATTATTGCTATTGCAACAGAAAAATTAGAAAAATATCAAAGAAGCGATTCTGCATACAAAATTTTATTTTTATATACGCAGTGGGATAAAAACCAAGACTGCAGATTCTGAAATCGTCTGTAGCTCTAGATTTGGAATAAGACATTAGTTTTGTTATAGATTAGCGTATATAGCGTGGTTTTATTTTGCAGTCTAGTTCTTAGGCTACTGTATATTTAAAAAAAAAACCTAAAAATTCTTCACAAAATGAGCTGAATTCAAGAAGATACCCCCCTATTTAATCTAAAATTTATGCATTCCCTACAAAGTGGTGCAACAATTAGAAAAGAAAACGAGGCAGAGTGATACTCATCCGCGTGTATTCATGCTCGCAATTTGTACGGTATCGCTGGCGGGGCATCGCCGCCGCCACCCCCCGTGGTACTTATTTAAAAGATAATCTCCGACGGGCGTCCGCTTTTTATTCCGCCCGCATTGTGTCTCGCCGAGTGGTTTATTTAGCGACATATCTCGCGCATGAAATATTCAGCGTGGCCGGCCCGCGGGCGGCTTGGCGGCGGGGCCGAACGAGAGAACGGGAGTCGAATCGCACGGCAAAATAAAACCTACGACGACACGGTAATTAAAACGAAATACGCGGCCTGGACAAAGTTCCTGTTTTATCATCCCCTTGCAACTACCGCAGTTGTCGGCATTTATTATGCGACACGGGCTGCGTCATTAGTTAAAAACAATATTTGTTAATGGGGAAGTTACGTTGTTGCGACTGGGATCAAAACTTTTGTTCGGAACTTGCACAAATTTAATATTATATTCTGCAGCCACAGATTTTATTTTAAAATTCCACATACATTCAATTACTTTACTCGAATAGTTGTTACCAAATAATAATAACTATTATCGTATTAAATCAACGAATAAATAAATCCTGTTAAATAAATCTGAGGTAACTGTGCGCCCGGCGTGACAGGAGTAGACGGAGCGAATTTCGCTTATTTTGCTCCGGATAATTAAATCTTGAATCAATCAGGATCGCATGTTGTGCGATCCTGATTGATACAAGATTTCGATTTTTCGATTTTTTCCATTTTCCCGATTTTCGCAATCTCTTCGATTTGCTTATATATTATAACGCACATAAGAAACAATATTTAACGAGTTTCAATAGTTTCGAGCTGCTAGTTTTTCAGTAATAACTCGTGGAAAACTGGCTCTATGACATAGTTTTCTTGCAGATACAGCACTATAACTCAAACAGTTATAAATGAAAATGACTAAGATCTGCCTCCGACGTTCAAAATGATCTCGAAATTGATTGAGAAAACTTTCATTATCGACTCGTGGAAATGTAAACATGGAATTAATCATTCCTAGGTGAACACATCTCGTGTCCAATCAGCACGCTTGAACTTTGTCTCTCTTGTGTAATTTATCTGAGAGAGCGATGATTCAGGTGTATTGACAGACTGAAATCTACAATTACTTTTCCTAAAAAGGGCATCGGTATAATCTTGAAATCGAAAATATGATGACTACATTATGAGGAAGTAGGTAATGTATAAGGCACATACAAAGATGTTATGAATTTTAAGCGATTCAGGCCAAAATTTAAGAATGTTTACGATTTATCAACCAGAAGGGGGGAGTACATGGGTCAATAAATCTTAAAAATTCTTAAATTTTGGCCGAAATCACTTGAAATTTCGACCAGAATGTGAAAATGTTGTAATATTTCAACCCGGGATGCAAAAATGATACGGAATTTCATGCAATTTGGTCCAATTTTTACGATTTATCAACCAGAAGAAGTGAAAAATTCAGAAGGTTACGATTTTTTCGATTTTTTACGATTTTCTCAATCTCTTCGATTTGCTTCAAAATTTGCATATATACCATAACGGGCATAAGAAACAATATTTAATGAGTTTTACTTGTTTCGAGATGCTAGTTTTTCACTTATGACTCGTGGAAAACTGGCTCTATGTCTTAATTTTCTTGCGGATTATAGAGCTGTAATTCAAACAGTTATAGATGAAAATGGCTAAGATTTGCCTCCGACGTTCAAAATGATGTGGAAATTGCTTGTGCAAACTTTCAGGTCGATCGCGATGAAAAAAATTTCGAGGTGAAAAATTCAGAGGGTTAACCCCTTACGATTTTTTCGATTTTTTCCGATTTTCTGAATCTCTTCGATTTGCTTCAAAATTTGTATATATACTATAACGGACATAAGAAACAATATTTAATGAGTTTTACTTATTTCGAGCTGCTAGTTTTTCAGTTATGACTCGTGGAAAACTGAATCTATGTCTTCATTTTCTTGCGTATTATAGAGCTGTAATTCAAACAGTTATAGATGAAAATGGCTAAGATTTGCCTCCGACATTAAAAATGATGTGGAAATTGATTGTGCAAACTTTCAGGTCGATCGCGAAGTAAAAAATTTCGAGGTGAAAAATTCAGAGGGTTTAACCCCTTACGATTTTTTCGATTTTTTCCGATTTTCTCAATCTCTTCGATTTGCTTCAAAACTTGTATATATACTATAACGGACATAAGAAACAATATTTAATGAGTTTTACTTGTTTCGAGCTGCTAGTTTTTCAGTTATGACTCGTGGAAAACTGGCTCTATGTCTTAATTTTCTTGCGGATTATAGAGCTGTAATTCAAACAGTTATAGATGAAAATAGCTAAGTTTTGCCTCCGACGTTCAAAATGATGTGGAAATTGCTTGTGCAAACTTTCAGGTCGATCGCGAAGTAAAAAATTTCGAGGTGAAAAATTCAGAGGGTTAACCCCTTACGATTTTTTCAATTTTTTCCGATTTTCTCAATCTCTTGGATTTGCTTCAAAATTTGCATATATACTATAACGGGCATAAGTAACAATATTTAATGAGTTTTACATGTTTCGAGCTGCTAGTTTTTCAGTTATGACTCGTGGAAAACTGGCTCTATGTCTTAATTTTCTTGCGGATTATAGAGCTGTAATTTAAACAGTTATAGATGAAAATGGCTAATATTTGCCTCCGACGTTCAAAATGATGTGGAAATTGCTTGTGCAAACTTCCAGGTCGATCGCGAAGAAAAAAATTTCGAGGTGAAAAATTCAGAGGGTTAACCCCTTACGATTTTTTCGATTTTTTCCGATTTTCTCAATCTCTTCGATTTGCTTCAAAATTTGCATATATACTATAACGGACATAAGATACAATATTTAATGAGTTTTGCTTGTTTCGAGCTGCTAGTTTTTCAGTTATGACTCGTGGAAAACTGGCTCTATGTATTAATTTTCTTGCGGATTATAGAGCTGTAATTCAAACAGTTTTAGATGAAAATGGCTAAGATTTGCCTCCTACGTTCAAAATGATGTGGAAATTGCTTGTGCAAACTTTCAGGTCGATCGCGAAGTAAAAAATTTCGAGGTGAAAAATTCAGAGGGTTAACCCCTTACGATTTTTTCGATTTTTTCCGATTTTCTCAATCTCTTCGATTTGCTTCAAAATTTGCATATATACCATAACGGGCAAAAGAAACAATATTTAATGAGTTTTACTTGTTTCGAGATGCTAGTTTTTCAGTTATGACTCGTGGAAAACTGGCTCTATGTATTAATTTTCTTGCAGATTATAGAGCTGTAATTCAAACAGTTATAGATGAAAATGGCTAAGATTTGCCTCCGACGTTCAAAATGATGTGGAAATTGCTTGTGCAAACTTTCAGGTCGATCGCGAAGTAAAAAATTTCGAGGTGAAAAATTCAGAGGGTTAACAACCCCTTACGATTTTTTCGATTTTTTCCGATTTTCTCAATCTCTTCGATTTGCTTCAAAATTTGTATATATACTATAACGGGCATAAGAATCAATATTTAAAGAGTTTTACTTGTTACGAGCTGCTAGTTTTTCAGTTATGACTCGTGGAAAACTGGCTCTATGTCTTAATTTTCTTGCGGATTATAGAGCTGTAATTTAAACAGTTATAGATGAAAATGGCTAATATTTGCCTCCGACGTTCAAAATGATGTGGAAATTGCTTGTGCAAACTTTCAGGACGATCGCGAAGAAAAAAATTTCGAGGTGAAAAATTCAGAGGGTTAACCCTTTACGATTTTTTCGATTTCTTCCGATTTTCTCAATCTCTTCGATTTGCTTCAAAATTTGCATATATACTATAACGGGCATAAGAAACAATATTTAATGGGATTTACTTGTTTTGAGCTGCTAGTTTTACAGTTATGACTCGAGGAAAACTGGCTCTATGTCTTAATTTTCTTGCAGATTATAGAGCTGTAATTCAAACAGTTATAGATGAAAATGGCTAAGATTTGCCTCCGACGTTCAAAATGATGTGGAAATTGCCTGTGCAAACTTTCAGGTCAATCGCGAAGAAAAAAATTTCGAGGTGAAAAATTCAGAGGGTTAACCCCTTACGATTTTTTCGATTTTTTTCCGATTTTCTCAATCTCTTGGATTTGCTTCAAAATCTGCATATATACTATAACGGGCATAAGAAACAATATTTAATGGGATTTACTTGTTTTGAGCTGCTAGTTTTACAGTTATGACTCGAGGAAAACTGGCTCTATGTCTTAATTTTCTTGCGGATTATAGAGCTGTAATTTAAACAGTTATAGATGAAAATGGCTAAGATTTGCCTCCGACGTTCAAAATGATGTGGAAATTGCCTGTGCAAACTTTCAGGTCAATCGCGAAGAAAAAAATTTCGAGGTGAAAAATTCAGAGGGTTAACCACTTACGATTTTTTCGATTTTTTCCGATTTTCTCAATCTCTTGGATTTGCTTCAAAATTTGCATATATACCATAACGGGCATAAGAAACAATATTTAATGAGTTTTACTTGTATCGAGCTGCTAGTTTTTCAGTTATGACTAGTGGAAAACTGGCTGTATGACTTAGTTTTCTTGCGGATTATAGAGCTGTAATTCAAACAGTTATAGATGAAAATGGCTAAGATTTGCCTCCGACGTTCAAAATGATGTGGAAATTACTTGTGCAAACTTTCAGGTCGATCGCGAAGAAAAAAATTTCGAGGTGAAAAATTCAGAGGGTTAACCCCTTACGAATTTTTCTTTTTTTTCCAATTTGCTCAATCTCTTGGATTTGCTTCAAAATTTGCATACATATCATAACGGGCATAAGAAACAATATTTAATGAGTTTTACTTGTTACGAGCTGCTAGTTTTTCAGTTATGACTCGTGGAAAACTGGCTCTATGTCTTAATTTTCTTGCGGATTATAGAGCTGTAATTCAAACAGTTATAGATGAAAATGGCTAAGATTTGCCTCCGACGTTCAAAATGATGTGGAAATTGCTTGTGCAAACTTTCAGGTCGATCGCGAAGTAAAAAATTTCGAGGTGAAAAATTCAGAGGGTTAACCCCTTACGATTTTTTCTTTTTTTTCCAATTTGCTCAATCTCTTGGATTTGCTTCAAAATTTGCATACATATCATAACGGGCATAAGAAACAATATTTAATGAGTTTTACTTGTTACGAGCTGCTAGTTTTTCAGTTATGACTCGTGGAAAACTGGCTCTATGTCTTAATTTTCTTGCGGATTATAGAGCTGTAATTCAAACAGTTATAAACGAAAATGGCTAAGATTTGCCTCCGACGTTCAAAATGATGTGGAAATTGCTTGTGCAAACTTCTAGGTCGATCGCGAAGAAAAAAATTTCGAGGTGAAAAATTCAGAGGGTTAATAACCCCTTACGATTTTTTCGATTTTTTCCGATTTTCTCAATCTCTTGGATTTTCTTCAAAATTTGCATATATACCATAATGGGCATAAGAAACAATATTTAATGAGTTTTATTTGTTTCGAGCTGCTAGTTTTACAGTTATGACTCGTGGAAAACTGGCTCTATGTCTTAATTTTCTTGCGGATTATAGAGCTGTAATTCAAACAGTTATAAACGAAAATGGCTAAGATTTGCCTCCGACGTTCAAAATGATGTGGAAATTGCTTGTGCAAACTTCTAGGTCGATCGCGAAGAAAAAAATTTCGAGGTGAAAAATTCAGAGGGTTAATAACCCCTTACGATTTTTTCGATTTTTTCCGATTTTCTCAATCTCTTCGATTTGCTTCAAAATTTGCATATACACTATAACGAACATAAGAAACAATATTTAATGAGTTTTACTTGTTTCGAGATGCTAGTTTTTCAGTTATGACTCGTGGAAAACTGGCTCTATGTCTTAATTTTCTTGCAGATTATAGAGCTGTAATTCAAACAGTTATAAACGAAAATGGCTAAGATTTGCCTCCGACGTTCAAAATGATGTGGAAATTGCTTGTGCAAACTTCTAGGTCGATCGCGAAGAAAAAAATTTCGAGGTGAAAAATTCAGAGGGTTAATAACCCCTTACGATTTTTTCGATTTTTTCCGATTTTCTCAATCTCTTCGATTTGCTTCAAAATTTGCATATACACTATAACGAACATAAGAAACAATATTTAATGAGTTTTACTTGTTACGAGCTGCTAGTTTTTCAGTTATGACTCGTGGAAAACTGGCTCTATGTCTTAATTTTCTTGCGGATTATAGAGCTGTAATTCAAACAGTTATAAACGAAAATGGCTAAGATTTGCCTCCGACGTTCAAAATGATGTGGAAATTGCTTGTGCAAACTTCCAGGTCGATCGCGAAGAAAAAAATTTCGAGGTGAAAAATTCAGAGGGTTAACCCCTTACGATTTTTTCGATTTTTTCCGATTTTCTCAATCTCTTCGATTTGCTTCAAAATTTGCATATATACTATAACGGACATAAGATACAATATTTAATGAGTTTTGCTTGTTTCGAGCTGCTAGTTTTTCAGTTATGACTCGTGGAAAACTGGCTCTATGTCTTAATTTTCTTGCAGATTATAGAGCTGTAATTCAAACAGTTATAGATGAAAATAGCTAAGATTTGCCTCCGACGTTCAAAATGATGTGGAAATTGCTTGTGCAAACTTTCAGGTCGATCGCGAAGTAAAAAATTTCGAGGTGAAAAATTCAGAGGGTTAACCCCTTACGATTTTTTCGATTTTTTCCGATTTTCTCAATCTCTTCGATTTGCTTCAAAATTTGCATATATACCATAACGGGTATAAGAAACAATATTTAATGAGTTTTACTTGTTTCGAGCTGCTAGTTTTTCAGTTATGACTAGTGGAAAACTGGCTGTATGACTTAGTTTTCTTGCGGATTATAGAGCTGTAATTCAAACAGTTATAGATGAAAATGGCTAAGATTTGCCTCCGACGTTCAAAATGATGTGGAAATTGATTGTGCAAACATTTAGGTTGATCGTGAAGAAAAAAATATCGACGTTAAAATTTCAGAAGGTTAACCCCTTACAATTTTTTCGATTTTTTCCGATTTTCTCAATCTCTTCGATTTGCTTCAAAATTTGCATATATACTATAACGGGCATAAGAATCAATATTTAAAGAGTTTTACTTGTTTCGAGATGCTAGTTTTTCAGTTATGACTCGTGGAAAACTGGCTCTATTACTTAGTTTTCTTATGGATTAGAGCTGTAATTCAAACAGTTATAGATGAAAATGGCTAAGATTTGCCTCCGACGTTCAAAATGATGTGGAAATTGCTTGTGCAAACTTTCAGGTCGATTGCGAAGAAAAAAAATTCGAGGTGAAAAATTCAGAAGGTTAAAACCCTTACGATTTTTTCGATTTTTTCCGATTTTCTCAATCTCTTCGATTTGCTTCAAAATTTGTATATATACTATAACGGACATAAGAAACAATATTTAATGAGTTTTACTTGTTTCGAGCTGCTAGTTTTTCAGTTATGACTCGTGGAAAACTGGCTTTATGTCTTAATTTTCTTGCGGATTATACTTCTTTCTTCCCGTAAAATATATAGGTTTTTGTCGGTCAATTCACCTAAATCATTGCTCGCCTAGTATAAATGCACAGAAGAGACAAAGTTTAAGCGTGCTGACAAGACTCGAGATATGTTGACCTAAAAACTATAATACAAATACAAATTGCCCTTTTTCCACTAGTAACACCGGCAGTGGAAAGGAGCCATGGAACGTTTGATCATTTAACTGACAGGACACAGGATGTTCCAATCATACTTGTATTTTTAGTGGGAAAATATACGCTTCGTAACTACCTCTTCCCCTTTTCTATTTTTTCTAGTTAATATATTGAAACTTATAGAAAAATATAAAAGATAGAAACTATTAATTCTAAATAGTTAGTTGATTTATAATTTTATAGTAATCCAAAATACACTATTTATCTAAATCCAAGTAATCTAATCCACTAATTAACAGCGAAACTCTGTAATTCAAAAAATGTGTAATAGCCCTTAGGAGATTATACTTACTGTCTCCACCATGCCGTTATGCAAAGTAATTATTGTTGTGCTAGTTAAATTTACGTTTTGAAGTTGTGCGCGCCCGGTTTCGGTGCTACCGAATACGCTAAATCAAACTTGCCGCGATTTATCGCCGGCGGCGGCGGATATCGCGACGTGAAATTACCGCCGGCGCTAATTTATTAAGTCGCAAAAAGTGCGGCCGTATCTGGTCGGGCGCTGATAAAGAAGTTAAATGCGTGCAGGTTCAAGGGTTATTCCAGTAAACTGGGCGCGATAAGGACAGCGCGCGGTTCATATATATACCCGGTTTTTGCGACCGATGGGCGACAATGTTGGGGGGTGTTGTTATTAAAAGTGATTAACTGTGGAAAATATTGAGATCGTGGTTAAAATTGTAAGTCAGTAGGTTAAGAGTTCAACTCTCCAGCACTGGAAATTACTTCCAATTTTTTTGCATATTATTGCAAAGATACGTCTACCGCGTATATATATATATATATATATATATATATATATATATATATATATCTATCTATATATATATATATATATATATATATATATATATATATATATATATATATATATATATATATATATATATATATATATATATATATATATATGTAGTAGTATATAGTGTATATATACTCTATTCTCAATATTTTTATCCAAAAAAAACGCTTTTCTTTATTTGAATGTAAATTGTTGAATAATTTAGTGTAATTTGTTTCAGAAATTAAAAATACATTTATACGTAAAGCTATTACTTTCATCATACGACGTATGGATAAAGTAATGTAATCGTTCATACATAAAATTCTCTTTATTAATTCCGCTGGTCATCTTAATACCATCTCTGGAAAATGTCAGTCAGTTGTCCGTCCGTTGTCTGTAATAAATCAACATAAAGAATTCTACAACTGTTTGAAAAATGATAAATGATTGTTAAATTGCATTAAAAACATTAACAAAATTAGAGCTTTTTTTCTGTATTTTACAAACATCGACGGTCAGTACAATCCAATCATCAAACATATAATATTATTTTTTTAAGTTTGCATTCTTTTGGGCAAACTAAATTATAGTATTTTAGTTATTATTTTACAAATATCGACGGACACAGGCATAAAATATACAATACAGGATTTATGAATACAAAAATACACATAATACTGTCTTTAAATAAAATAAAAAAACGCGCACACACACCTCACAATCACTGTGCCTCATGTCCATAAAAAATATGTAAAAACTGCAAGGCAACACCGTTAGACCACCCAAAACCCTCCTGCACATCATACTCGCCACCTCCTCCATACTGCCCCGGCGCAGTCGCATCATACTTTTCAAACATAGCCCCTGTCCGCTGAAACCCTAACATATTAGACTCAACCCACTTCTTAGCAAGTTTCACGGCCAGCGCGGCCGCTTCAGGCTGCTCCAACTGGACCAGCGCCTCCACCATAATGGCCTGCAGTGGTGGCCAAGCGTTTGGGAAATCCCACTGCTCCCCGGTGTCATCCAGTGTGGTTGGCACGCCGCCAGGGTATGCAGAAATTTTTGTCTTCCTCAAATAGTCCATAATGGATACTCGAGTTTTACCAATGCCCGCCCATAATGGCACAACGTTCGAAACCGAAAAATGTTTGCGATGCGATCCCGTGTACAAATCGTAGTCATACCAAATGCCATCGTGTTTGCTCCAAAGAACCGCATCAATAGCTCTGTTCATTTCTTGTGCTTTGGCTAGCCAGCGCATTGACTCGTGGGACATTTGGAGTTTAGTGTAGAGGCCTGATAGAGTTTTGAAGGCTTTATAGAGAAATGCGTTTAAATCTGCTGGTAATGTGCGACTGGTTTGAATGTTGGATATGTTGCTACTAAGAGCGCCTGCACGGTCGTAAAGCCATCGCGAACTGAAATCCCAACCGCTTTCAGCACCGCCTTTCAAATCGGTATAAACGCGTTCTCGTTCGTTTTCCGAGAAGAGCGATGCAGTTTTCATATCTTCGCTATATGATTCAGGGCGTGGACCTAAACTCTCCGGACGGTACCGAGCCATTCTAAAAGTATCCCCGAATTTATCTACTGGCGTTAACTTGTCATCCCAATACGTTAATTCCATATCTAAATACTTTATATTTTCTTTCAACCACTCTATATCATTGGTAGCGTCGATATAGTTTTTCACCATCAGTGTAAACAGTGGGGGCTGTGATCGTTGCAAATAGTACACTCTACCACCATTTGGAATAAACCCAAAACGATGAATTAACGACACGAAATTATCCAACATACCTTTAGCCGTTTGATTCATACCACTTATAAGAAGCCCGTTTATGATCCAGTAGGTGTCCCAGTAGTAGTACTCGCGGAATCGCCCGCCGGGGATGATAAAACCGTTCTTCACAGGGATAAAAGATATCCTTCTAGGGTTTTCAAATGCGTTCGGCGTGCATTTTCTACCTAACAGTGGCCACATGTTTGTAAGATTACGAGCGAACTCTCTATACTTTCCTTCCATGATTAACTTTAGGAACGGCGGGTCCGTGTGATAGTCCGCCGGTATCCAATCCTCCAATTCTTCGTCCGTTGAGAAATTTTGTTCCACGAACTCTCGAATCTATAATCGAATAAATTGTCAGAATTATTTTTTTTATAAAAAACAATAAAATAACTAAAGGCAGAGCATCTTATTTATTAGACTATTTTAACTTCTACAACTTGATTTATGGCTATTCAGCTACCTATAAATACCTGGAAACATTCACAAAACAGTCAATTTTGATTTTATCACTTCATACCTAGATATGGAATGAGTAAATATATTAAAATATTTTTGGCTATTTTTAAATTGTTTTGTGACTTATACAGCTTGAATTATGGCTCGGTATCTGCTAATAAATACTTGGTGGAACATTATGACTTAGAAACATTCACCATACGGGCAATTTTGACTTTATCACTTCAAGATGGTAGATATAAAATGAATTAATGTTTTACAACATTTGTCATAAGATTATTCCTTCATCTATCAATAAATACTTGAAGGAATCACCTTATGACTTAGAAATATTATACATTCTACAACTTGAATTATAGCTCTATAAATACCAAAGAATATTTAGAAGAACATCCTTATGACTAAAACAGATTCAGTCATGACTGTTTGAGTTTATCCCATCAAAAGTCTAGATATCGAATGAATGTTTCAGAACATTATTGGCCATTTTTAAACTGTTTTGAATTCAGCAACTTGATTTATGGCTCTGTATCTAACAATACTTAGGTGGAATATCAGTATGACTTAGAAACATTCTAAACGGTCAATTTCGACTTTATCACTTCATAACTAGATATGGAATGAATAAATATTTTAAAATATTTTTGGCAATTTTTAAACTGTTTTGTGACTTGTATAGCTTGAATTATGGCTAGATATCTGTTAATAAATACTTGGAGGAACATCATTATAACTTAGAAACATTCACCGTACAGACAATTTTGACTTTATCACTTCAAGACTGTAGTTATAAAATTAATAAACAATTTTACAACATTTTTGTCAATTTTTAAAATGTTTTGACTTCAACAAGTTGATTTATGGATTTCTATCTACCAATAAATTCTTGGAGAAATATAGGTATGGCATAGAAACATTCACCAGACAGTCAATTTCGACTTTATCCCTTCGTATCTTTAGATATCGAATGAATAAATGTTCTACAATATTTTTGGTAATTTTTAAATTGTTTTGACTTCAACAACTTGATTTATGGATTTCTATCTACCAATAAATTCTTGGAGAAATATCGGTATGGCATAGAAACATTCACCAGACAGTCAATTTCGACTTTATCCCTTTGTAACTTTAGATATCGAATGAATAAATGTATTACAATATTTTTGGCAATTTTTAAATTGTTTGGACTTCAACAACTTGATTTATGAATTTCTATATACCAATAAATTCTTGAAGGAATATCAGTATGGCATAGAAACATTCACCAGACAGTCAATTTCGACTTTATCCCTTTGTAACTTTAGATATCGAATGAATAAATGTATTACAATATTTTTGGCAATTTTTAAATTGTTTGGACTTCAACAACTTGATTTATGAATTTCTATATACCAATAAATTCTTGAAGGAATATCAGTATGGCATAGAAACATTCGCCAGACAATCAACTTCAACTTTATCCCTTCGTATCTTTAGATATCGAATGAATAAATGTTCTACAATATTTTTGGTAATTTTTAAATTGTTTTGACTTCAACAACTTGATTTATGGATTTCTATCTACCAATAAATTCTTGGAGAAATATCGGTATGGCATAGAAACATTCACCAGACAGTCAATTTCGACTGTATCCCTTTGTAACTTTAGATATCGAATAAATAAATGTTTTACAATATTTTTGACAATTTTTAAATTGTTTTGACTTCAACAACTTGATTTATGAATTTATATCTACTCATAAATACTTGGAGGAATATCAGTATGGCATAGAATCGTTCACCAGACAGTCAACTTCAACTTTATCCCTTCGTAACTTTAGATATCGAATAAATAAATGTTTTACAATATTGTTGGCAATTTTTAAATTGTTTTGACTTCAACAACTTGATTTATGGATTTCTATCTACCAACAATTGGTTGAAGGAATATCAGTATGGCATAGAAACATTAACCAGACAGTCAATTTTGACTTTAACCCTTCGTATCTTAGATATCGAATGAATAAATGTTTTACAATATTTTTGACCATTTTTAAATTGTTTTGACTTCAACAACTTGATTTATGGATTTCTATGTACAAATAAATACTTGGAGAAATATCAGTATGGCATAGAAACATTCACCAGACAGTCAATTTCGACTTTATCCCTTTGTAACTTTAGATATCGAATGAATAAATGTATTACAATATTTTTGGCAATTTTTAAATTGTTTGGACTTCAACAACTTGATTTATGAATTTCTATCTACCAATAAATTCTTGAAGGAATATCAGTATGGCATAGAAACATTCACCAGACAGTCAATTTCGACTTTATCCCTTCGTAACGTTAGATATCGAATGTTTAACCATATTTTTGGCAATTTTTAAATTGTTTTGACTTCAACAACTTGATTTATGGATTTCTATCTACCAATAAACTCTTGGAGGAATATCGGTATGGCATAAAAACATTCACCAGACAGTCAATTTCGACTTTATCCCTTCGTATCTTTAGATTTCGAATGAATAAATGTTTTACAATATTATTGGCAATTTTTTATTTTTTTTTGACTTCAACAACTTTATTTATGGATTTCTATCTACCAATATATTCTTGAAGGAACATCAATATGACATAGAAACATTCACCAGACAGTCAATTTCGACTTTATCCCTTTGTAACTTAAGATATCGAATGAATAAATGTTTTACAATATTTTTGGCAATTTTTAAATTGTTTTGACTTCAACATTTTGATTTATGGATTTCTATCTACCAATAAACTCTTGGAGGAATATCAGTATGGCATAGAAACATTCACCAGTCAGTCAACTTCGACTTTATCCCTTCGTAACTTTAGAAATCGAATGAATAAATGTTTTACAATATTCTTGGCAATTTTTAAATTATTTTGACTTGAACCACTTGATTTATGAATTTATATCTACCAATAAATTCTTGGAGGAATATCAGTATGGCATAGAATCATTCACCAGACAGTCTATTTCGACTGTATCCCTTCGTATCTTTAGATATCGAATGAATAAATGATTTACAATATGTTTGGCAATTTTTAAATTATTTTGACTTTAACAGCTTGATTTATGAATTTCTATCTACCAATAAATTCGTGAAGGAATATCAGTATGGCATAGAAACATTCACCAGACAATCAATTTCGACTTTATCCTTTCGTAACTTTAAATATCGAATGAATAAATGTTTTACAATATTTTTGGCAATTTTTAAATTGTTCTGACTTCAACAACTTGATTTATGAATTTCTATCTACCAATAAATTCTTGGAGGAATATCAGTATGGCATAGAAATATTCACCAAACAGTCAACTTCGACTTTATCCCTTCGCAACTTTAGATATCGAATGAATAAATGTTTTACAATATTTTAGGTAATTTTTAATTGTTTTAGACTTCTACAACTTGATTTATGGCTATGTATCTAGCAACAAATACTTGAAGGAATAACCTTATGACTTAGAAACATTATACATTTTACAACTTGCATTATGGCTCTATATCTACCAATGAATATTTAGAAGAACATCCTTATGACTAAAAAACATTAAGCCGAACACTCAATTTCGACTTAATCCCATCAAAAGTTTAGATATCGAATGAATAAATGTTTCAGAACATTATTGGCCATTTTTAAACTATTTTGACATCAAAAACTTGATTTATGACTGTATTTAACAATAAACAATTGGTTGGAATATCAGTATGACTTAGACACATTCACCAAACAGCCAATTTCGACTTTATTCCTACAAAACTGTAGATATCGAATGAATAAATATATTACAATATTTTTGGCTATTTTTAAATTGTTCTGACTTCTACAACTTGATTTATGGCTCTGTATGGAGCAATAAATACTTGAAGGAATAAGCTTATGACTTAGAAACATTCTATATTCTACAACTCTTATGGCTCTATATCTACTAATGAATATTTTGAAGAACATCCATATGAGTAAAAAACATTCAGTTAAACAGTCAATTTTGACTCAATCCCATCAAAAGTTTAGATATCGAATGAATAAATGTTTCAGAACATTATTGGCCAACTGTTTTCATTTCAGCAACTTGATTTATGGTTTTGTATCTAACAATACTTAGGTGGAATATAAGTATGACTTAGAAATATTCACCAAACAGTCAATTTGGACTGTATCTCTTTATAACTTTACATAACAAATAAATAAATATTTTAGAATATTTTTGGCAATTTTTAAACTGTTTTTCTTCTACAGCTTCATTTATGGTTCTATATCTATCAATAAAAAAGTTGGAAAAATAACCTTATCACTTAGAAACATTCACCAAACAGTCAATTTCGATTTAATCCTTCAGAACTGTAATCGAATGAATAAATATTTTACAATGTTTTTGGCAATTTTTAAATTGTTCTGACTTCTACAACTTGATTTATAGCTCTGTATCTACCAATAAATACTTGAGGGAAAAATCTGATGACTTAGAAACATTCACCAAACAGTCAATTTCGATATTACTCCTTCAAAAGTTTAGATATAGAAAAAATAAATGTTTCAGAACATCATTGGCAATTTTTAAACTGTTTTGACTACAAAAACTTCATTTATGGCTCTGCATTTAACAATAAACACTTGGTTGGAATATCAATATATTTACAAATATTCCCCAAACTGTCAATTTCGACTTTATTCCTTCAAGACTGTAGATATCGAATGAATAAACATTTTACAATATTTTTGACAATTTTTAAATTGTTCTGACTTCTACAACTTGATTTATGGTTCTGTATCTACCAATAACAACTTGAGGGAAAAACCTTATGACTTAGAAACATTCGCCAAGTTAGTTTTGACGTTACCCCTTCAAAAGTTTAGATATCGAATAAATAAATGTTTTAAAAACATTCTTGGCTATTTTTAACATATTTTGACTTCAAAAACTTAATTTATGGCTCTGCATTTAACAATAAACACTTGGTTGGACTATCATTATGACACTCACCAAACAGTCAATTTCGACATTATTCCTTCAAAAATGTAGATATCGAATAAATAAATGTTTCAGAACATTGTTGGCCATTTTTAAACTATTTTGACTACAAAAACTTGATTTATGGCTCTGAATTTAACAATAAACACTTGGTTGGACTTCAAAAGTTTAGATATCGAGTACATACATGTTTCAGAGCATTATTGGCCATTCTTGAAATATTTTGACTACAAAAACTTGATTTATGGTTCTGCATTTAACAATAAACACTTGGTTGGACTATCATTATGACTTAGAAACATTCGCCAAACAGTGAATTTCGACGTTACCCCTTCAAAAGTTTACATATTGAATAAATAAATGTTTCAAACCATTATTGTCCATTTTTAAACTATTCTGACTACAAAAACTTGATTTATGGCTCTGCATTTAACAATAAACAGTTGGTTGAAATATCAGTATGACTCAGAAATATTCCCCAATCAGTCAATTTCGACTTTATTTCTTCAAAAATGTTGATATCGAATGAATGAATGTTTTAGAACATTTTTGGCAATATATATATATACAAAATGGAAGAGTTATGCCTCTCGCCTCTTCGCCTACCGGGTCTTGGGCGAAGAGGCGAAGGCGCGGTGTCGGCGCTGCGAGAGGCACGACGCTTCAAGCCGCCTCGATATAAACTTGTGGTGCAATGCTTACTTAGGTGACGAGGCGCGGGCATTTGCCTCGTGCCTCTCGCCGCGCCGGCACCGCATTTTCGCCTAAGACACGGTAGGCGAAGAGGCGAAACTCTTCCACGCCGCCTCTATGTAAACATAAGGTGCAATATTCACCCCTTCACTGCATATAGACATCACAATCGCCTGTGCGACGTCGCGCCTGCGCCTCGCCTACACCGCGCCTGCGCCCGACGCCGTTTATGTGTGAATTGGGCCTAAGGCGACGGTCTGAAGCCACTGCGTTCGCGCCGTCACCGGTTCGAATTTGGTATTAATAGATCCCAATTTTCATTCGGAATTTGGGTCTACTAACCCATGGATGTTGTGTCTGTCTTTAGTTTAGTATGTGGTTTCGTCTAATAGTGATTATATATATATACAGAGTTTATAAACTTAATAATACATAGTTTACTGGCTAGTGTGATCAATAGATCAAGGCCAACAAACCAAAAAAAAGCGAGAAGTACTGAGAAGTTTAATCATTCGGTATTTACCTTAACTTCACAGAAAACCTATGAAAACCTGATACAGGTGATTCGCGAAAATTCGTCCCGATGTGGTTCGAACTCAGGCTCCCCAATGCTCAGTACAACCGTGGACACGGTGTCGTCCGTGTTGTACTAAGCATTGGAGAGCCTGAGTTCGAACATTCATTGGTACGAATTTTGGCGAATCACCTCTATCAGGTTTTCATGGGTCTAATCACTCGGCCGCTGAGCTAATATATATATTAGTTATATTTTTTAATACTGTAATGTTGAGATTTTGTTTTACCTTTCCACTGACAATATATCTGTACCTCAGAAGTAAACTGTCGTAACTACCAAATTCTGGGATTTTATTTATTTTATGTTGTAGGTTCTTGCACCCTTGTCGTAGTCAGTCCCCTACGATAAAGAGTGCAAGAACCTAAAAAATCATTTAGTTGCAGTCAAGATAATATCAAAGGGTTCTTGTTATATACAATTAATCAGGTGAGCAAACTCTTTAAATTTCATTTCTGGAAAATTGTGTGCAATGCAGTTACAACATTTTACTTCTGGGGTATAGAGAAAGCAGAGAGAAAAAATTGAGAAATTGTTAATTAACATTGAAATACCTGGTGATTCTTCATTCAGATAGCCGTATACGGCAAGAAGTCCTTCCGAGAGGAAATAGCCATTAAAAAATTTCAACTTATAATTTGTCACACATCGACACGGCTGTATAAGGCACCTTAGGCCCAATTCACACATAAGCGGCGTCGCGCACAGGCGCGGTGTAGGCGAGGCGCAGGGGCGACGTCGCACATGCGATTGTGATGTCCATATGCAGTGAAGGGGTGGACATTGCTCCTTATGTTTACATAGAGGTGGCGTGGAAGAGTTTCGCCTCTTCGCCTATCGTGTCTTAGGCGAAGAGGCGAGAAGCACGAGGCAAATGCCCGCGCCTCGTCACCTAAGTAAGCATTGCACCAAATGTTTATATAGAGGGGGCTTGAAGCGTCGTGCCTCTCGCAGCGCCGGCACCGCGTCTTCGCCTAAGACGCGGTAGGCGAATGGGCGAGAGGCATAACTCTTCCACGCCGCCTCTATGTAAACATAAGGTGCAATGTCCAATGCTTGTGGCTATTGTTGTGATATCAAAATTGAGAATTCAGTGAAAATTAAGTGACATCAGTTAATAAAAGTGTCAAATTAACGTTGTTAAAATGAATTTACCTCCTCTTTCGTGGGTTTATACTGCATATCCTTCATAAATTCGGCGTATTTTCGTAAGATCCCCGCCTCGTCATCCAACATCCTCATGTCCACGAACGTCTTGGAGTCATTGTAAATGCCGGCCATCTGCACGGTGTGCAGCAGTCGGCCGCTACAGAAAATTTTGTGGTCGCATGTGGGCGGGATTTCGATCAGCGCCTCCGCCACCAGCACCAGCACCACCACTAAACAAATTTCCCTCGGCATGTCTTGGCGCGCGACTGACGACCGGCCGCGGCGCCCGCGATCATTTTATACCCACCGGATTCTAATGCGTAAAAAAAAACACAATTAGCTGCTGATAACGGCTAGGCAGTAGGCGTGTTCGCTACGATTTGTAAGTATCTTTTCCGTATTAACATTATATATCTGAAATAACTTCTAATTTGAATGTGTTTGACAACAGAGGATTTATGACAATCCTGTTTCCCGCGTTACCCAACTTGTTTTTCGGGATTTATTCTCTATTCTCTATTCTTTCACTAGTGAAAGTATTTTGTAGCAAACGAAGGTACAAAATAAACGGTATAAATATTGAATAAAACCAGTGCCGGATTTATTGGGGGGAGGGGTGTCTAAAATATGCCAATATGTATCTTCTAAGCAGAAACAGCACACATCTAAAATGTTATTTGAGGTTGACAGGAGGAGAAATCTTCGAAAAGAAGTATTGAACACTGTTATATATGCACTGTATTATATATATATATATATATATATATATATATATATATATATATATATATATATATATAATGGAAATTTAATGACTGTTATTATTGCTAAATGTGAGGCTATAAATATGTAAATAAAAAATAAATAAATAAAGTTTTAGAGAATTTGCATTTATAAATATATATATATATATATATATATATATATATATATATATATATATATGTGTGTGTGTGTGTGTCTAACATTGTCTATGACTGTATGATGCCATCATAGACAAGATGGATGCCATACAATGTCAATGCTTGATATGTTTGTGCAGAAATCTACGCCGGTATTCTCTGACTGCATGTCGTGTGTTGCCATTACAACGATGAAATGTCTTAGAAACATTCTACATTTTACAACTTTAATTATAGCTCTATATCTACCAATGAATATTTAGAAGAATGATTAAAAAATATTCAGTCAAATAGTCACTTTCAACTTAATCCCATCAAAACTTTAGATATCGAATGAATACATGTTTCCGAACATTATTGGCCATTTTTTAACTGTTTTGATTTTCGCATCTTGATTTATGGCTTTGTATCTAACAATACTTAGGTGGAATATCAGTATGACTTAGAAACATTCACCATACAGTCAACCTCGACTTTATACCTTTATAACTTTAGATAACAAATAAATAAATAATTTAGGATATTTTTGGCAATTTTTAAACTGTTTTGCTTTCTTCAGCTATATTTATGGTTCTGTATCTACAAATAAACAAGTTTGAGGAATATCCTAATCACTTAGAAACATTCACCAAACAGTCAATTTCGATTTAATCCTTCAAAACTGTAGATATCGAATGAATACATATTTTTTTAATATTTTTACCAATTTTTAAATTGTTCTGACTTCTACAACTTGATTTATGGCTCTGTATCTACCAATAAATACTTGAAGGAATAACCTTATAACGTAGACACATTCACCAAACAGTTAATTTCGACGTTACCCCTTCAAAAGTTTAGATATCGAATAAATAAATGTTTCAGAACATTCTTGGCCAATTTTTAACATATTTTGACTTCAAAAACTTGATTTATGGCTCTATCTGCATATTCTTTTGTGGTAAATGTATATATTTAATGCTTTTAGAAAGTACTAGTAATGTCACTTCCGAAATTAATGTCATATCTGCAACATTTGTTTCAGCACTTTTTTTTTCATGTCTTTTCTGTGAAGTTAAGGTAAATACCAGGTGATTAAACTCCTCCGAGCTTCTCTCTTGACCGGCGGAAAAGCCTCACGGCTGATAGCCCTATAGGCACTTTACACGATGAATAATACTGTCAATATTTTAGAATAATGACAGTATTACTGGACGATAACATGTTGAAAATATTCATTATTCTAAAATATTGCCAGTATTGCTTATAGTCTAAGGCGGATGGAACGAAGAAAAAAACTAATGTTTAATATAAATGGAGGATTGAAGTAAATACGGACAGTACTAGGACTGACAGTAGTGTTTATGTAAGTGGCTTTATAAAGATTTCTATCTTTATAAAGCCACCTTACATAAACACTACTGTCAGTCCTAGTACTGTCCGTATTTTTTTTTATATATATTTCAGAGCCAATAATAAAGTATTTGAATCAAATAGAAACAATTTTATGACATAGTTCTTTTCCAAAACCTTCACACACTATACACACACTTATAATTCGTGCAATAAGAAGAGTACAAATGTGATCCCATTACGATAGATTTTTTTCTATATATATATATATATATATATATATATATATATATATATATATATATATATATATATATATATATATTTATCTTACAATACATGCTTTACACTAATCACACTGATCACAATAATCAACAAATAATTTGTTTTTCATACATGTAGAATGATTTAAATTAAAAAAAAAAAACTAGAAAGAAGTAACTGATGGATTAATGTTTTTCATATAAGCTATAAAAATACGTATACAGACATGTTGAAATCCACAAATATAAAAGTTTAATAAATGCAATCAACTTTAATTGCGCACAGTTTGAATTTCATGTTCCATGAAGCCGGGAAGTTCCGCAATGATTTAATTGGGAATTACAGATTGTAAATAAATAAAGTTTTAATTAATTGCGATCAAAATATCCAAATTGAGTAAATACTTTAGTTTCTATTTATAAGTAAACTAATTTTAAAATATCTCGATACTAAAAGTGTTTGTTATTGTGAAATATTTCACATTTCGTTACGTTTTGAGAAATATCTCACATTGTGATTTTTAGTTAATTTATTCGGAAAGTTATTATTTATTTATTTTATTGTTTATACATTAATCATACCTCAGATACTAATATGCAAAGACATTTAATATGTTTAAAGAGGCAAATAACAAATTAATTCCATCTCATTGATAGATTTAAATAAAACACAAAAATAATTTTGACTTTGATTGAAATGTGATGTTCTGCCATTAATGTTTGAATATGATTTCGCACATGTGGCTACCGTGGCTGGCGCATAGATGGCATAATCTGGATGTCCAACTTGCGGTCACTATTTGCAGCATTTCTAGTTGTATTTCGGCAATAATTAATAAATAAAAACCCAAAATCTTCTCACTTTTAAAGCAACTCCAATGTGACTTACACCACTTTCATTGACACAGGCTCATATGTATAAATAAAATGGCAAGTTGCATATGCGTATATATTTTTCGAGTTCCTTCTTAGTTCAAACAGCGTCTCAATATTTACAAAACATTCCGTTTTTAACAGTATTTCCATGTTATTTCTATATTTACACCTTATTAACATGCACTTATCTAAATAATTGCCGATTAACGATATTACTACGACCGTGGAAATTGTTATTTTAATTACATTCTCGTTATTTGTAGAAACTAGTTTATATATGTACGCACTTTGTAAGAATAATAACATTCTGTAACGTTTCCTCGAGGCTAATATTGATTACGTTATCACATCACATATTTCTTTTACATGAGTGCGAATTTTTGAAAAATAAATTTTAGACTCTTAACCGTAGATCGTTCTCCTAGGAAACCAGGGCTTCCTAGGAGAACGGTCGCTTTAAAGCGGCCGCTTTTGACGTCATTCACAAATCACAAAGGTCGTTTTAAGTATATGTAATAGAAGAACTCACAATTTTTTATCGTAATTCATTGCGTTTTTGCAGTACGTTGAGGCATTACACTTTATAGGAAACTATATTCGTTTATATACACGTAGAATTAATTTTGTGACGTAAAAATGACGTCAAAAGCGGCCGTTTTTAAGCGGTCTCTCTCCTAGGAAACCAGGGCTTTACGCCCGGTTTCTCCAACGAATCTTAACTAGTCTTAAAGCGTTGCACCAAACAAAAATCGGATCTTAAAACGATAAGACGGTCTTACATTATAAGACTAAGTAAAATCTACATATGTTTGGTGCAACAGAATAAAAATTTAAGACGTGGTTTTATATAAGACGAGTTTATGTAAGTCGAGCTTATATAAGACGAGCTTTAAGATTCGTTGGAGGTAAGTCTCACAGTCATCGGCAATATGAAACATGAGTGTTCACATGTGAACACATTCACCAACCCTCATTGCTATATTGTAATTGTTTGTGATGTGTATTAACGCGACAACGAGGAGGGTGAAAAATTAATCGAGTTAAACCCGGCGACGCAGGTGCCCCAAATGAATTTAATAATCGCTCGGGGAGTTTGTATTGTTTTCCCGATAAACACAGAAAGTGACGGCCGGCAGCGTTTGATTCGGTTTAATTCGTTGAGGGGCAGCTTTATTTTTTCGAAAAGTATTGACAATATACAACAATAGGTCGGGTATTTCAGTTATTATTATTATTATGTTATTTGTGCATTGCTCTTTTATATATTTTTACAGTACCCCAACTACGTACTCATTTTTTTTTTCAGGAAAAAAGCTTTTACATCTGCTTTTGAAAAAATAGTAATAGCTCAAGTAAGATTCCGCATTAAAAAGATAAAGCGTAAAATCATTAGAAGACCAAACATGGAGGCACTCAAAGATCCAAACCTGCAAGAGAAATTAACGACGAAGCTCAACACTGAACTAAAAAAGACTCGTTTGTCAGAAGAGCAAACGGTTGAGGCAGTATGGGATCATCTCACGCAAATATTTAAAAAGATTCAAGAAACATTGAAAGCATCAAAGGCTAATAAACGAAAGCAGTGGATGAAGAAATCATGAATTTAATGGATGAACGAAGAAAATACAAAAATGTGGATCAGCAGAAATATAATGAACTGAACTCAAACATAAGAAGAAACATTAGAAAAGCCAAAGAAAAATGGATGGAAGAAAGATGCCAAGAATTTCAAGAACTACAATACAAACACGATCTGTTCAACTTCCACAAAAAGGTGAAAGAAATAGCTGGAAATATCAGAAGTCATCTACCATCCAGCCTAGTAAATGAGGACAATCAACTTTTGACAAATAACGAAGAACTGAAACAAGAGTGGACAAAGTATATCAAAAATTTGTTCGATGGCGAAACTAATTTACCACATCCAAAACAACGTGGAGACACTGGCCCGAACATCATGAAATCAGAAGTTATTAAAACTATAAAATCCACCAAATCAGGCAAAGCTGCAGGACCGGATGATATGTTCATAGAAATCCGAAAGCTTATACAAGAGGAAAATACCGACATTCTTGTAAACTTCTTCAAGAAAATATATAATTCCACAAACATACCGCAAGACTGGCTAAAATCAGTATTCATTGCCCTACCAATGAAATCAAACGCAAACAAGTGCGAACAATTCCGACTGATAAGCTTGATGAGCCAAGTATTAAAAGTATTCCTAAAAATTATACATAATAGAATACGTAAGATATGCGAAGAAGACCTAAGCAAGGAACAGTTCTCTACTAAAGATGGACTAGGAACAATAGAAGCGCTATTTAGGCTGTCAGTTCTCATGCAAAAATGTAGAGACCAAAGGAAGGACGTGTACATCTGTTTTATTGATAGTGTAAAGGCATTTGACTGTTTAAAACACGACGTCCTAATGAACATTCTGATGATCAAAGGCCTCGACCAAAAAGATATATCCTTCATAAAAAAATTTGTACGAACACCATACTGCAGTAAGACTCGAAGACGATACGACCAGAGATATTCCTATTAAACGTGGAGTACGTCAGGGCTGAGTACTATCACCATTGTTGTTCAATATCTACTCGGAGCAAATATTCCTGAAAGCCTTAGAAAGCTCTACAGATGGAATCAAGATCAATGGTGAATTATTGAACAACATCAGGTACGCAGACGGCTATAATTGCAGACAGCGCAGCTGGCCTACAACGTTTGATGAACCAAATAATAGCGCTTGGGCTAAAATTAAAGACGGCCAAAACGAAATCAATGGTTATCAGTAGAACACCAGATATCCAAGCCAATTTGCAAGTATACAATAAGCAAATAGAGCAGGTCGCTAAATTTAAATACTTGAGCAGTTGGATCACAGAAGACGTGGATCCAGATCTGGAAGTAAGAACACGCATCAAAATAGCCAGAACAGCGCTCCTTAAGATTGGAACAGAATTTTGCGAGAGAAGCCTAAACCTGAAATTAAGATACCGGTTCATTAAGTGCTACATTCACTCGGTACTGTTGTATGGTGTTGAGGCTTGGACGTTGAAGATCAATACTATGAACAGAATAGAAGCGTTTGAGATGAGGATCGTTCGAAGAATGCAGAGAATATCTTGGGTGGAGCATATCACGAATAATGAGCTTCTTAGACGCATGGACAGAGACAGAGAGCTATTGGCTACTGTGAACAAACGTAAGACAGCGTACCTAGGACATATCTTCAGAAGTACAAAATATAGCCTGCTAAAATTAATAATGGAGGGCAAGATATAGGGTCGCCGTGGTCCAGGACGAAGAAAATGCTCCTAGTTAAAGAACATAATGAACTGGTTTGGACTCCCACTCATTGCTCAGAGCTTCACAAGACGTGCGGAATTTGCCATGATTGTTACCAACCTTCAGTAATGGAGAAGGCACCTAAAGAAGAAGAATTAATATATCCTTCAAAGCCCACTTTAAGCTGTGACTTATCACTAGTCCAAAAACTGTTCAAGTTCTTGAAGTTAAGTACTCGCTCAGTTATAGCATAGTGCCAGAAAGGCAAAAGATATACTCTACACCATAGGTTCTCAAACTGGGGTACATGTAGGTTATATATTACGTTGTTGCAGGGGGTACGATAGAATTTTAAGAAATTTCTTATATAGAGCTTTATTTTTCAAAAATTTAAATTAAATCTAAATCATATTTATTCGTTCCGTCTTTATGTTTCGTCATAAGATTTTTTATTTATTTGTTTTTTTATTACATGTTTTACAAAATTGGCTTCGTGCCATGTATCTCAAGCACTCTGTTGGAATATTATTCCAAATAGGGCACTACCCGGTGATCCTGATGGCATGAGCATTGACGGTTATTATCATATGGGTGTACATTGCTAATTGTTGTTGTGCCGCCAGATGGCCTTTAACTTTCCTTCTAGGGGGTTAGTTGTATAATTTTTGTATATAACCACTCGAGATATTGTGTGAATTCATCCTCACTAGCTGAGCTACACTAACGTGATCTAATAATATCGAAATCTAGATATGTAGATTGCTAAGAGATGGATTCACACTTATATATATTTGTCTTTTTTTTCTCTGAACATACCTATATTTTTTGACTTATATTATGTCCGAATTACAAATATCATCATGGGGATACAGAATTTATAGCAGTTTGTTTAAGGGGTACAACGTTTCTAAAGTTTGGGAACTCTCACACCACTGTTTACGGGCCAATTTTGAACAAATGCTATACATTCGGGAGCAAGAAACGAGTCGGGACAGGGACATTACTAATATAGAGTACCTTGTTCATGTTGGCAACTTCCTGTACCTGGCCATCGTAACTCACTGATGCCTATAAAATGTTTATTTCAAGTCTATTCGTTTCTTGGCACACGTTATCAAATGTACCAACCAAACAATGCCCGTCCACTATTTCAAATGGCTTGAACTATGCACTACAGTATTTATCCATAATTTTCTATGATTAAATTAATGTCATTTATTAATTGAAGACTAATTAAAAAAATATATGTAAAAAATAATGTAATGCATAGTTTAAGTCGTGTTAAATAGTGGACGGGTATAGTTTGGTTGGTAGGGGACGCCCACCCACCTCACCTTCATTCGCATAGATTTTCCATAGGATAACACTCTTTTTGGAATAGTTTTAACAATATAAAACGTCTGTATTCATTGAAAAAAGTATGCGAGCGAAGGCGGGGTGGGTGGACGGCCCCCACCAACCAACTATGCCCGTCCACTATTTCAAACGACTTGAGCTATGCACTACAATATTATACGTTATTTTCTATGATTAAATTAATGTCATTTATTAATTTAAGACTAATTAAAAAAATATATGTGAAAAATAATGTAATGCATAGTTCAAGTCGTTTGAAATAGTGGACGGGCATAATTTGGTTGGTAGGGGCCGCCCGCCCACCCCACCTTTGTTCGCATAGTTTTTTCCATAGGATAACGCTGTTCTTGGAATAGTTTAAACAATATAAAACATTTATATCCAATGAAAAAACTATGCGTGCCAAGGTGGGGTGGGCGGGCGGCCCCCACCAACCAAACTATGCCCGTCCACTGTTTCAAACGACTTGAACTATGCATTACATTATTTTCACATATATTTTTTTAATTAGTCTTCAATTAATAAATGACATTAATTTAATCATAGAAAATTATGGATAAATAGTGTAGTGCATTGTTCAAGCCATTTGAAATAGTGGACGGGCATAGTTTGGTTGGTAGGGACCGCCCGCCCACCCCACCTTTGTTCGCATAGTTTTTTCCATAGGATAACGCTCTTCTTGGAATAGTTTAAACAATATAAAACATTTATATCCAATGAAAAAACTATGCGTGCCAAGGTGGGGTGGGCGGGCGGCCCCCACCAACCAAACTATGCCCGTCCACTGTTTCAAACGACTTGAACTATGCATTACATTATTTTCACATTTTTTTTTTTTAATTAGTTTTCAATTAATAACTGACATTAATTTAATCATAGAAAATTATGGATAAATAGTGTAGTGCATAGTTCAAGCCATTTGAAATAGTGGACGGGCATAGTTTGGTTGGTAGGGGCCGCCCGCCCACCCCACCTTTGTTCGCATAATTTTTTCCATAGGATAACGCTCTTCTTGGAATAGTTTAAACAATATAAAATATTTATATCCAATGAAAAAACTATGCGTGCTAAGGTGGGGTGGGCGGGCGGCCCCCACCAACCAAACTATGCCCGTCCACTGTTTCAAACGACTTGAACTATGCATTACATTATTTTCACATATATTTTTTTAATTAGTCTTCAATTAATAAATGACATTAATTTAATCATAGAAAATTATGGATAAATAGTGTTGTGCATTGTTCAAGCCATTTGAAATAGTGGACGGGCATAGTTTGGTTGGTAGGGACCACCCGCCCACCCCACCTTTGTTCGCATAGTTTTTTCCATAGGATAACGCTCTTCTTGGAATAGTTTAAACAATATAAAACATTTATATCCAATGAAAAAACTATGCGTGCCAAGGTGGGGTGGGCGGGCGGCCCCCACCAACCAAACTATGCCCGTCCACTGTTTCAAACGACTTGAACTATGCATTACATTATTTTCACATATATTTTTTTAATTAGTCTTCAATTAATAAATGACATTAATTTAATCATAGAAAATTATGGATAAATAGTGTAGTGCATAGTTCAAGCCATTTGAAATAGTGGACGGGCATAGTTTGGTTGGTAGGGACCGCCCGCCCACCCCACCTTTGTTCGCATAGTTTTTTCCATAGGATAACGCTGTTCTTGGAATAGTTTAAACAATATAAAACATTTATATCCAATGAAAAAACTATGCGTGCCAAGGTGGGGTGGGCGGGCGGCCCCCACCAACCAAACTATGCCCGTCCACTGTTTCAAACGACTTGAACTATGCATTACATTATTTTCACATATATTTTTTTAATTAGTCTTTAATTAATAAATGACAATAATTTAATCATAGAAAATTATGGATAAATAGTGTAGTGTATAGTTCAAGCCATTTGAAATAGTGTACGGGCATAGTTTGGTTGGTGGGGGCCGCCCGGCCACCCCACCTTGGCACGCATAGTTTTTCATTTGATATAAATGTTTTATATTGTTTAAACTATTCCAAGAAGAGCGTTATCCTATGGAAAAAACTATGCGAACAAAGGTGGGGTGGGCGGGCGGCCCCTACCAACCAAACTACACCCGTCCACTATTTCAAACGACTTGAACTATGCATTACATTATTTTCACATATATTTTTTTAATTAGTCTTCAATTAATAAATGACATTAATTTAATCATAGAAAATTATGGATAAATAGTGTAGTGCATAGTTCAAGCCATTTGAAATAGTGGACGGGCATAGTTTGGTTGGTAGGGGCCGCCCGCCCACCCCACCTTTGTTCGCATAGTTTTTTCCATAGGATAACGCTGTTCTTGGAATAGTTTAAACAATATAAAACATTTATATCCAATGAAAAAACTATGCGTGCCAAGGTGGGGTGGGCGGGCGGCCCCCACCAACCAAACTATGCCCGTCCACTGTTTCAAACGACTTGAACTATGCATTACATTATTTTCACATATATTTTTTTAATTAGTCTTTAATTAATAAATGACAATAATTTAATCATAGAAAATTATGGATAAATAGTGTAGTGCATAGTTCAAGTCGTTTGAAATAGTGGACGGGTGTAGTTTGGTTGGTAGGGGACGCCCGCCCACCCCACCTTGGCACGCATAGTTTTTTCATTGGATATAAATGTTTTATATTGTTTAAACTATTCCAAGAAGAGCGTTATCCTATGGAAAAAACTATGCAAACAAAGGTGGGGTGGGCGGGCGGCCCCTACCAACCAAACTACACCCGTCCACTATTTCAAACGACTTGAACTATTCATTACATTATTTTTCACATATATTTTTTTAATTAGTCTTAAATTAATAAATGACATTAATTTAATCATAGAAAATAACGTATAATAGTGTAGTGCATAGCTCAAGTCGTTTGAAATAGTGGACGGGCATAGTTGGTTGGTGGGGGCCGTCCACCCACCCAGCCTTCGCTGAATACAGACGTTTTATATCGTTAAAACTATTCCAAAAAGAGTTTTATCCTATGGAAAATCTATGCGAATAAAGGTGAGGTGGGTGGGCGTCCCCCACTAACCAAACTATGCCCGTCCACTATTTCAAATGGCTTGAACTATGCACTACACTATTTATCCATAATATTATATTATTATTTGTACTTGTACAAATTGTAATTTTAGATTTTACTAAATTCCGTCGGGATATTCTTCGCACCCCTTATCTACTTAAGGGTACTAAGGGACTAGATGCCAGTGTTTGGATTAACTTCATGGCGATTTCCTGGGAAAAAAGTAATCAGGGTGGTTTTCCGTTGCCTTCTCTGATGTTTAGTCAGCCGCCCATTCTGGGAACAGTCGCTGTTTGCAGCCGTCCACTCTGGATCAGATGCTGCTGGTGTGGACTTTCTTGGCTTCAACTCCACCCTTCGAGATCATACCGGCTACCTTACCGCCGGCATTGCTCCCTGGGCATTGGAGCTTACTAAGCCCTCTCACCGCGCCAAGGTGAAAGTCCCTGAGAGGGGAAGTATGACATATATTGCTATAAACAATTTATAATGTTTTACATAATAATAATATTGCTAAATATGTTGCTATTCCTTCAGCAATAAACCGGAGCTATTCTGGATAGTTGGCTGGAGGGTAGCGTAGCTACAGACACTTAGGCCTCAAAATAGGCCCATTGTGGAACAATTTGGTATATATATATATATATATATATATATATATAGCCATAGTAAGTGGACCAAACTAAAAATCTATAAAACAGTGGTAAAACCAGCGGTAACATACGCACTAGAAACGATAAGCATGAGGAAAAAAGACGAGGAAGAACTCAGAATCTTCGAAAGACGAGTAATTAATGAGAGCAATTTTCGGAGCAAAAAAAGTGAGAATGGATACCACTAATGAACACAGAAATACTAGAGGAACAGACATAGTAAAAGAAATGAAAACGCGGAGAATACAATGGTTTGGACATGTACAGCGGAAAGACAGAAATGCAACAATAAGAGGAATGATGGAATGGAAGCCAACGGACAACAGAAGATGAAGAAGACCAAGGACAAGGTGAACAGACAATGTAGAACAAGACCTAAAAAACTAGGAGTGCAAAACTGGAAGGAAAAAGTACATAACTGGAAAGAATGGAATGGAATCTTACAAACAAAATGTTCTATAAAGCCTTTCTAAATTTAGTTGTAAAGAAATTGCGGCTTACATTTGCTCTACAAAAGTCTGAGGTTTTAAAACTTTTATCATACTCGCGACCGTTTTATTACATACTATTTTTAATGATCGCAAAGCTATATTATTTTACATTGAATTTAATTTTTTGTGACTACTCTAATTCCATGAGAAATATTGGCTAAATGGGCTTATCCCACTCTATGGTAAATACATTATCATTAATCAGCCAAAAAAAAACTTCTATCTTTATAGGGCTATTAGCCGTGAGGCTTTTCCGCCGGTCAAGGGAGAAGCTCAGAGGAGTTTAATCACCCGGTATTTACCTTAACTTCACAGAAAATCTCTGAAAAACTGTGAAAGGTGATCGCGCAAATTCATTCCCCGCTGGGGATCGAACTCAGGCTCCCCAATGCTCAGTACGAGACGGACGACGCCTCTAACCACTCGGTCACTGAGCTGGGTTTAATCAGCCATTATCTACAATATTACCCTATTCGGTACATTATATTAACACTACCTCTGTCTATTAGAGTTAACACAGGCATTTATTCTCCGACAGACTCGTCAAATGTCACTTGTACATGACGAGTGAGAGACGTCTCACTTTGTACAAGTTTTATCATAGTGACAATTGGCATAGGTAGGTAGTGTTAATCAAAATGTATATACTTTTGTACCTACAAGCTATTGCTTTTACATGCTATACGACACATCTACAAATGAAATACTTTTTATAAGCAAATCAATCTTCAAATAAATGTGTACCTCAAGGGTGAATAAGTAAAGTTGAAAATAATTTTGAAGAGAGTTCAACAATAGTACGTGAAACCTTTCAGGGGTAAACCTGAGAAACCCGAAAGGTAGAAAGGTGAGATCCTGCGAGTATCGAAATGCGAGTGAGCCGCATCTACAGATATTCAATCATAGAGAAATATAAATCCAATACTATTGATGATTAATCAATACTATTAGAGGTCATCCCTGTAAACGATTGGCACCGTTTAAATCCAAACGTCAATAATAATGACATAATCAAAATTCACCGTTTTATAAAACTTACAAAATTCAAAATGTGTTTATTTTGGTACGTATTGCTGATGTTGGTGGGCCCCGCGTGGTCCACACAGCTCCCCTGCGACAGCCCCGTTTTCTGTGAAGGCACACTGCTGAAGATGGTGCAAACGTCCGGCGTTTTCAACGACTCGAAAACCTTCCTGGACCTACAAATGACGGCAGAGCCTGAGCAGGTGCTAGCGAATTTCAGAAATCTAACCAAAGACAAAGCCAATCGGCCCACAGCACACCAGGTGATGGAATTTTCATAATTTATATTATAATTCATTCCAGGCAGTTTTTGTTGAATCTTGAAACTAACGCCCGGTTTCTCCAACGAATCTTAAAGCTCGTCTAAGGCCCAATTCACACATAAGCGGCGTCGGGCGCAGGCGCGGCGTAGACGAGGCCCAGGCGCGACGTCGCACAGGCGATTGTAATGTCCATATGCAGTGAAGGGGTGGACATTGTACCTTATGTTTACATAAAGGCGATGTGGAAGAGTTATGCCTTTCGCCTATCTTGTCTTAGGCGAAGAGGCGAAGACGCGGTGCCGGCGCTGCGAGAGGCACGACGCTTTAAGCCCCCTCTATATAAACATGTGGTGCAATACCCACTTAGGTGCGAGGCGCGGGCATTTGCCTTGTGCCTCTACGCGCCGGCACCGCGTCTTCGCCTAAGACACGATAGGCAAAGAGGCGAAACTCTTCCACGCCGCCTCTATGTAAACATAAGGTGCAATGTCCACCCCTTCACTGCATATGGACATCACAATCGCCTGTGCGACGTCGCGCCTGCTCCTCGCCTACACCGCGCCTGCGCCCAACGCCGCTTATGTGTGAATTGGGCCTAACATAACGAACGGGCGGCCCGAGTTCGAATCCGTCCCAAGTAATCGGTACCATTTGTCATTGCGATTCAATTAACGACACTAGAAAACTCGGGAATAATTTTCAGAAGTAGAAAGTTCTAAAACACACATACACATACACTAAAACATGGCAAAAGAACTGGAAGCTTGATAGCTAGCTACAGAACTGTTACAAAAAGAGTAGTATAGTACTATTACTATTTAAGATAATACTAATTACTATTATGATAATAAACTATCGTCAATAAATGTTCCCATATAGATTCGAGAATTTATCAAAGACAACTTCTTCTTCGACAACGATTTGGTGCCATGGGACCCGCAAGAGCCAAAAACCCTTCCGAAATTCCTGAACCAACTCGCCAGTAGCGACATACGTAAGTTTGCGAGCGTTCTAATTAAACAATGGACAAGCAACGCACGTAAAGTGAGTGACGAAGTACGATTGTACCCGAATCGCTCCACCCTATTAGTGCTGGAGTACGGGTTTATAATACCTGGAGGACGTTTACGTGAGCTCCACTATCGCGATGCGTTTTGGCTCACAAAAGGCTTACTGATAAGCAACATGGTGGAAACAACACGGGAAATCCTAGACAACTTCATCAGTCTGATTAAGCTATACGGTTATGTGCCATCAGGTGGTCGTATTTACCAACAGGGACGCTCCCAATCACCCCTATTCGCCCCCATGTGTCGCAACTACATTAAAATCAGTAGGAACTTCACATGGTTGGAAAAGAACATAAAATACATTGAAATCGACTTATTATACTGGCTGGACTTCCGAACAGTAGTCATACGGAAGGACAATATGGATTACATCCTCGCGCGGTACATTCCCGATAGCACAGGTCCCCGTCCTGAAGCCTACAACGACGATACCACCCGACTGCCCCACGTCGGGCAACTAGCTGAAATCATAGCAGCTGTTGAAAGCGGCTGGGAATTCTCCTCGCGCTGGTTTAACACTAATTCAACCATTCTACGCACCACCAGAATAATCCCAGTCGACCTCAACAGCTACCTATACAAATCCGCTTCCGACTTCAGCCATTTATTGATGGATGTAGGCCAATTAACAAAAGCGGCGTTATGGCACTGGAGGGCCGAACAGCTCAAAAAGGCCATCGATAAAATTCTCTGGAACAGCGACGATGGGATTTGGTACGATTACAATATGCAAGAAGGCATTCATCGCAGACAGTTTGCGGTTTCTAACATAGCCCCGTTGTGGTGCGGTGTTTTCACGGATCCACGCAGGGAGGCGAAACAACGTTTGCTGGACTACTTCAAGAAGGCGGGTGTACTGGATTTTCAGAGTGGGGTTCCCGCGACTATGCGGGATACTGGTTTGAAATGGGACTATCCTAATGCGTGGGCACCGCTGCAGGGGGTGATGGTGGAGGGGCTGTTGAATTTGAAGCTGCCTGCTGCTAATATTGTGGCGGAAGCGATTGCACGGAAGTGGTTTCGGACGGTTTTCGAGGGATTTAAGAAAAGCGGGATGATTTACGAGATGTATGATGTTAATAAGGTGGGGCTGGCTGGGGTTGGTGGGGAGAAGCAGAGTGGGAGTGCGTGGACTAACGGGGTTGTACTGGATTTTCTTTACAAGTATTATAGGAAGTAATGTGGTGTTCTAAATTGATATCTTCATTAATAAAGAAGAATTGTGGAGTAATGGTTAGAACTAATTGAAGACTTATATTTGTTGTACTAGATTTGTCAAGCAACTTGAATAAGTTTCTAGTTTAAATTATCAGAATAGTTTCGTTCATGTAAATCAAAATGGAAGTGTAGTCATATTGCTATATTCCATTATTCATATTGCAGTTGGTACGGCTAAAGTGGCCCACTGCGCATGTTCGAAAAAAAAAACTTAGAATATTGAGTAAAAATTGACGCCAGCCCTACTTTTTGTAGCATGAAACTTTTTCTGATTTACACGAGTAAGGTTTCATCTAGAGCAATCTAGCACTAGTTTCTTGACGAATCTAGTAAAATGTAATTAATAAATTAATTCATTGGATACAGATGTTTTATATTGTTTAAACTATTCCAAGAAGAGTTGTATCCTATGGAAAAACTATGCGAGCAAAGGTGGGGTGGGCGGGTGGTCCCTACCAACCAAACTATGCCCGTACACAATTTCAAACGACTTGAAGTATGCATTACATTATTTTTCTCATATATTTTTTAATTAAATCTTAAATTAATAAATGAAATTCATTGAATCATAGAAAATAACGAATAACAGTGTAGAGCAGAGTTCAAGTCAGTTGAAATAGTGGACGGCCATAGTTTGGTTGGTAAGGGCCGCCCGCCCACCCCACCTTTGTTCGCATAGTTTTTTCATTGGATACAGATGTTTTATCCTATGGAAAAACTATGCGAGCGAAGGTGGGGTGGGCGGGCGGCCCCTACCAACCAAACTATGCCCGTCCACTATTTCAAGTGACTTGAACTCTGCACTACACTGTTATTCGTTATTTTCTATGATTCAATTAATTTCATTTATTAATTTAAGATTTAATTAAAAAAATATATGTGAAAAATAATGTAATGCATAGTTCAAGTCGTTTGAAATAGTGGACGGGTATAGTTTGGTTTAATTAATAGCTCAGTGGCCGAGTGGTTAGAGGCGTCGTCCGTCTCGTATTGAGCATTGGGGAGCCTGAGTTCGATCCCCAGCGGGGAACGAATTTTCGCGAATCACCTTTCACAGTTTTTCCGAGGTTTTCTGTGAAGTTAAGGTAAATAACGGGTGATTAAACTCCTCTGAGCTTCTCCCTTGACCGGCGGAAAAGCCTCACGGCCTCTTTATAGGGCTAAAGATAGAAGTTTTTTGTAATTCACGCTTTACACTCTCTGACGGATCCACAATGGCCACTTGTTGTACCTAAAACAGTTCATTTACAGGTAATTACAAAACAAATCAACCCTGTTGTACTTTTAAAGTAATAAAACCATACATTTGTTTTTATTAAAACATTATGTTTTAAATCTACGCCTGCTCATCTTTGGTACTCTTTCTCCTCTGTTTTGCGCGACCCTTTTGGTGGATGATCATTGTTTTACACACGCAAAAAACGGAACTTTCAATATACATATGTGTATGTGTGTGTGTGGGGTGCATGTGCAAGATGCGCGCGCGTTTGAAACACAAAAAATAAAATATAAATTACGCCTGCTTGCTCTTCTCATTTTTAAAATAACATGTAGTAATACTTTTAGTGATTTAAGTAAGTGGTTACTTAAAACGAAAATAAATTTGTGACTGATTTGGTCTGCCCGGTGATCTAAGGTTATGTTAACTTCGTCGTTATTTTTGAAGTGGCGGTTAAAAAAAGTGGGGGGTCGCAAAAAAATGATTATATAACATTTCAAAAGAACCGCTGAAGAATGGGTATGTATGGAAAAACATATTTTTATACATACCCCTTCTCCAGGGGGTTCTTTGATATTTGAAAAAGTACGAAAGGGGGTCGAAGTCCAAAAAGTTTACGAACCATGGTCGGTTAAAAATATTGGGGGGTCGCAAAAAAATGATTATAGGTCATTACAAAGGACCCCCTGAAGAATGGGTATGTATAGAAAAACATCTTTCTATACATACCCCTTCTTCAGGGAGTCTTTTGAAATTTGAAAAAAGTACAAAAAGGGGTCGCAGTTCAAAAAGTTTAAGAAACACTGGTCTAAGGTTTACACGTGATTAAACGTCCTGTATTTGTTTGTTCGTGTTCGGTTTAAGTTATTAATTGTAATTGATACTAAATGGGATGGTCTTTTACACATACCCATTCATCAGGGGGTCCTTTGAAAATTTTAAGTGCAAAAGGGGGTCGCGGATCAAAAAGTTTGAGGAACACTGACACTAATTTATGTGTAAATTAAATTTATCCTCTCCTATGAAAATATTTTTTTTTAGATTAGAAAGTAAATCTAAATTATATCTTATAAAAATATTAGTATCTTAGGTCTCCGTGAAAATTGTTAATACTTAAAATTAGTTTCTCCAAAAATTATATATTATACAAAATTGACGGTAAAAATGCCAGAATTTTGTTTCTTGGTGTGATGGGGTATATAAAATAAGCAAAAACCATCTCGTTTCAGACTTTAGGGTATTTTTATAAAACAAAAAGTATTAGAAGTTATATGAAAAAAAAACTAAGCGTCAAAAGTAGGGTGGCGGGTAAGACTATAGGTTAGTCTTAAATCATCAACTTTTTACGAATAGTGTTTTTCATAGCATAACTTGCTAATTTTCTTTAAATAATATATATATACCAAAATTTTCCTAGAAAAATTAATTTGACAATGTAGTTTTTCAGAAAAACTAATTTCTTAAGACTTTTTAAGTATCTGAAATAAATAATTTGGTTTGAATAATGCACGTGTTTCATAGATATAAAAAAAACTTGCCGGAAGTTACATAACCTTAAAACACACGCTATACCGAATTGCCACGTCTATAGTTGTAGTAGTAATAATAGTAATAATAATTAACAAAGCCTGACCGTTTCGACGTATCACAGCGCTACAATGCTATATTTTGGGAGGAACGGATTAGGGTTCGCCCGCGACCGCCACCGCCACGGGCGGCGGCGTACTTTCTTTCCCCTCTATTTTTATGCTCGACAACTGCGCCTGCAGCTGGGTCAGGGACGGCGTCGTGTCTTGACTGGACGAGGCGTGGCTGCTCGACCGCGAGTGGCTGCCGCCGACCGGCGTTTGGATCTGCGGCGTGGGTGGACTTTTCAAACCTGCAGACATGAAATCAACTGTTGAACAAGAGGTAATCATGATTAGTGTAACCAGTGATGTAGTATAAATCGGGCTCATAATCGTCCAAACCTTAACACCTATATTCACTTTCCAGTAAGGTCCGCATACTTCCAGCAAGTGTCAACTGTTGGCCAATACTACTGCGGTAATGGCCGACAGTTGGCCAAGTGTCGGGTTGATGGTATGGCGTCCATCGTCGAATATTTGCCAGATAGATAGCGTTTTACCTTGCTCTACAGGTTTGAAGTTTCATGTGTTTGTGTATAAACCAAAAACCAATATGGTTGCACATGTAAAGCCCTGGTTTCATCGGAAGCCAGATAGCCTTTTACCTTGCTCTACAGGTTTGAAGTTTCATGTGTTTGTGTATAGACAAAAATCCAAAAATGTAAACCCCTGATTTCATCAGAAACAGCCACTTTTGACGTTATTTTTACGACACAAACTACAGTCATCTGTGACACACCATTTACTAAGCCTCCTTGTTCCAGGCCCTGATGATGCTGGTACTGGATGGCGAAACGTTGGCTCGTAACATATTACACCGAAACCACACAAGATCTTGGCTATAATTCTTGTACCTAGCCCTTGGTTTCCAGTATTTCCCATTTGGACTTATACCCGTCATCCACATCATAACGCTTAAACTGCGTTAAATTCAATGGGAGAGTGTAATTTTTGAGAAATTATTAATGATCACTGATATATCTGGTGATTCTTCATTCAGATAGCTATATACGGCAAGAAGTCCGATCCAACAACATCAGCGAGGTACGAAACTCCGCCGCGCACCGGCCGGAAGACCTCACTAAGTCAAGCAATCGGTATTAGCGACATTATGCTTAAGTTGACATTTAAAAGTCAGCAAAAACAGAAGAATATGTCAATTGTTATGCCCCCGATATGGTACACCACTGGTTAAAATATTATAAAATTCATTTGTAAATGAACACATGAGATGCAGTTGTGTAAAATAGGAAAATCATCATTACCACTTTGCACGTTCCGGCCTTGCATCTGCATGTGGTACTTGTAGATATTCTCCGTGGACTCAACGACGCCCTGCGTTAAATTAAGGCTCCTACCTCGCACTCCCGTCTCCTTCACCTTCGGTGACCACCAATTCACAAACGTCCCCACCACAGGCACCTGCCGCAGGATGCCCTCCTGCCACAACCGCTCCTCGTTCTCCTTCTGTAGGTCCAGCGTCGCTGTTTCAATACCTAGCAGAGAGAACAGAGAAATACATATATATAGACATCAATTACTAGCATACACTACGCGATATACTGGTAATGATAGAACAATGTAAATATTTACATGTACAATATATGCACGTATCTACATGATATAAGAAGCTCGTTGAGTATATCAAGACTGAACCAATGATGTAATGAAACAACATATAGAAACAATAGGTAAGATTTCTGGGAACATAGTAAGACAAAAGCAAATCTAGTATGAGCATGTATAACGGATATACAATAGAATACTTAGCAAACAAGCAATGGAATGGGTACAGCACAACAGAACAAAAAAAAGAAAGGCCGAAGAAGACTGGGTAGAGGGAATTAGGAAAGTCCACCCCATTCTGGCAACATTGCTTATTTAGCCACACCTCGAAGGGCTGGAGTGATATTTTTGTGCCGCCCCCTTTCGTCATAGGTTGCGACATTTACTAGATATAATTTAGTTCATAAGAAAACGTTTATTGTTATTTAGTTCATAATATCAAGATTTAGATTTCGTGCGCTCGACTTTTTATATATATATATATATATATATATATATAAATATAAATATATATATATATATATATATAAATATAAATATATATATATATATATATATATATATATATATATATATTATTAAATATATTTCAACAACAACCAGTGTATATTTCATTCTGTAGAAAGCGCTTTACGGAACAGTCTTTAGTTGCATAAAAAGAGTCTAAATTTGCTTCTACAGTGTAAGACGAACGGTTAGAGTGGGGAGGCCTATTAGGAGCGCGCACGGAGTCACCGAATTGCTTCGGCGATTCGAGTATTCGCGATTCAAACGTTAACGGTTTTCTTCAAGGTAGTAGGTAAACAGCTGATCTTTGTTAATGTTTGATCAGCTGATTGCATTAAAATCATATGATTTCAATCACTTCACTACAATAATGCGCGATTGTTAATATACTTTTAAGGTATAAATAGTATAACCTTGGCTCTATAGTCATGTATAAGATGAAAAACAAATGTTATGCAAACAAATTCCCTACTAAATGTAGTTCATTTCCTGCCACCAGATGGAGTATCAGCCGGCTTGAATCGCCAATAGGAACCATTTGTTTTTCTTCTTTTTTTAACGAATCCTAGTACAATGTAAATCATGCCTTGACTAGTAGAATTTAAAGTAATTACAATCAATAAAGTTAGTTTTTTAAGTATATTTACACACATTCATAAAATTAGTAAGTTACGATATGTGGTTTTTAAAGATACTGTAAAGTTAGAAGATAAATTAGTCAAGTAGGTTACCTTTTTTCACTATTTCGCTCATGGAGTCCAACACGCGCGAATTCTCTTCCACACTCTGCCCCACTCGTATCACTAGATTGATCAGGTCCTCTACGTCCGACTGTTGGGTTAGCATTCCGAACCGGACGCACATTAGTCCATCAATGCCCTCTCCCAACGAGAAAGCGGAGTCGGTTGCACGTAGGGCATCAACCAGTGCCATGTTCAGGTTGTTTAGCTCCTCTTTTGCTTGGTCTGTCAACAACTCTTCCCAGCCCTCTGGGGCGTATCGAACACCACCCAAACCTTAAAATTGATTCAATAGAAGAAGCATCCATAATCTAGCCTTTAAGACTAAATTGAGCAAAATAAATTGTTTCCTTACGTTTTATATATATATATATATATATATATATATATATATATATATATAACTTCATACAGTTATTAAATTTATGTTTAATTATATTTTTTATACATTTTTAAACTTGTAAGTTCAAATGTTGCGAAAGTTGATTGAGTAAAATCGCTATAACTCGAGTTGCAAGTATCAAAATTCATCAACCGTGATAGAATTCAATAGAAAAAACAAGTAGGATTAATAATAGCGATTTTTAAATTTAAATTTATTTTTAAATATATTTTATAATAAATTTTTAAACCTGTAAGTTCAAAAGTTGTGAAAGTCGATTGAGTAAAATCGCTATAACTCGAGTTGCAAGTATCAAAATTCAACAACCATGATAGAATTTAATAGAAAAAATAAGTAGGATTAATGATAGCGATTTTTAAATTTTAATTTATTTTTAATTATATTTTTTATAAATTTTTAAACATGTAAGTTCAAATGTTGTGAAAGTTGATTGAGTAAAATCGCTATAACTCGAGTTGCAAGTATCAAAATTCAACAACCTTGATATAATTCAAAAGAAAAAACAAGTAGGATTAATAATAGCAATTTTTAAATTTAAATTTATTTTTAATTCTATTTTTTATACATTTTTAAACTTGTAAGTTCAAATGTTGTGAAAGTTGATTGAGTAAAATCGCTATAACTCGAGTTGCAAATATCAAAACTCAACAACCGTGATAGAATTCAATAGAAAAAACAAGTAGGATTAATGATAGCGATTTTTAAATTTTAATTTATTTTTAATTATATTTTTTATAAATTTTTAAACTTGTAAGTTCAAATGTTGTGAAAGTTGATTCAGTAAAATCACTATAACTCGAGTTGCAAGTATCAAAATTCAACAACCGTGATAGAATTCAATAGAAAAAACAAGTACGATTCATAATAGCGATTTTTAAATTTAAATTTATTTTTAATTATATTTTTTATACATTTTTAAACTTGTAAGTTCAAATGTTGAGTAAAATCGCTATAAATCGAGTTGCAAATAACAAAATTCAACAACCATGATAGAATTCAATAGAAAAAACAAGTAGGATTAATAATACCGATTTTTAAATTTAAAATTATTTTAAATTATATTTTATATACATTTTTAAACTTGTAAGTTCAAATGTTGAGTAAAATCGCTATAACTCGAGTTGCAAATATCAAAATTGAACAACCGTGATAGAATTCTATAGAAGAAACAAGTACGATTAATAATAGCGATTTTTAAATTTTAATTTATTTTTAATTCTATTTTTTATAAATTTTTAAACCTCTAAGTTCAAATGTTGTGAAAGTTGATTGAGAAAAATCGATATAACTCGAGTTGCAAATATCAAAATTCAACAACCGTGATAGAATTCAATAGAAAAAACGAGTAGGATTAATGATAGCGATTTTAAAATTTAAATTTATTTCTAATTATATTTTTTATACATTTTTAAACTTGTAAGTTCAAATGTTGTGAAAGTTGGTTGAGTAAAATCGCTATAACTTGAGTTGCAAATATCAAAATACAACAACTGTGATAGAATTCAATAGAAAAAACAAGTAGAATTAATAATAGCGATTTTTAAATTTTAATTTATTTTGAATTATATTTTTTATAAATTTTTAAACTTGTAAGTTCAAATGTTGTGAAAGTTGATTGAGTAAAATCACTATAACTCGAGTTGCAAGTATCAAAATTCAACAACCGTGATAGAATTCAATAGAAAAAACAAGTAGGATTAATGGATTAATGATTTTTAAATTTAAATTTATTTTTAATTCTATTTTTTATAAATTGTAAGTTCAAATGTTGTGAAAGTTGATTGAGTAAAATCGCTATAACTCGAGTTGCAAGTATCAAAATTCAACAACCTTGATAGAATTCAATAGGATATATATATATTATGCATTATATTCAAGAAATTCAAAGGATTGTCGATTAAAGTTCTTACCAGCCCATTCCGGTAATTCGACTACTCGCAACACAGGTGATGCCTCGATCAATCTACAGAAGGTCTCCTTGTGCTGAATGGTGGCCCGCAAAATGATGAGTTGCTGCTCTAAACATTGCACAAAGGACTCGATGTCCGCCATTGTGGGTTGTTGTCCTACAAACGATTCGAATGGGCAGAAACGTAGCACCACTCCAATGTTTTCCAACTCACAAATGTTTATTGGAATCTAAGACAATGCATATTAGCAATAAATGAAAAAAATTCTCATAATCTAATGCCATATTTGATATTTTGACAGCAATAATATGATAACTATTAGTTGGCTCTACTGGTTAACTTCTACCGTTACCATTGAACCTTGACGGGGTTGAAGGTTCAATGGTAATGGTAGATGGTCAATTTCAAATCCGTGATACTACCATCACGAGGGGCCGAAGAATGGAGAATACGAAAATGCAATTACCTGAGGTGCATCTATTTGTAAAATCTGTCCTAACCACGAGTTGAGTTTGTCGTAGTAGGGAGGCACCTTTAGCAAACTCTCGCCTTCTTGAACATCTGGAGTAAATTGAAAGACCACACTACACGCCGTCATTTCGAAAAGCAGCTATGATAAGAAAGAAAAAATAAAACAAATAAATTTAAAAAAACTGCCCCTTAAACTACTTACAGGCACAGTCACAGGTTTTGAAATCAATTCGGAAACGGTGTACGTGCCACTATCGCCACCCGGCTTTTGACTCTAAAAAATAGAAAAATAATAAATAATTTACTGCACATAACTTTAAATCATAAATTTAGACCCAAAAAAAACTCTCAAAGTAGCTTAACTCAAAGGAGCTCCAAATTGATGCTACTTGACAAAACAATATATATATATAGGCCGAAAAACTAGTTTGGGGGAAGATTCTTGGGAGTGTGACTGTAGGGATACAAAGAAACCTCTTATGTTTACAATGTTTGCTTACCAATACTCTAACTTGTCTATAGCAGTCGATCGCAGCCCACAACCTCTCGCTAGCCAAAAAGTTGTCGCGGATTCTAGCATGTACGCCCTCCCTACCGAGGGCTTGTAACGCAGCCCATAATGGCAACGATAGGATCCTTCTGCCCTGATGGTCGTTTGTAAGACCGGCTACTAGAGGCAAAGTACTCTCTCTTGTTGCCCCCGCCTGTCGTTGTCGCGCTTCATTCGTATTCGTTTTGTCCCACATTCTATATAGTGTCTGGGAAGAGTTAGTCAAGAACAAGTATTCAAAAAAAAAAACGTCTATCTTTATAGCTATGAGCTAGAAAAGCCGGTAAAAGGAGAAGCTCGGGGGAACTTCACAGAATACTGTGATTTGCGAAATTTCACCCACATCGAGGTTTGAGTACAAGACGACGCCGTCCTCTAACCGCTACGGTGCTTAGAATTATTTCAGTTAATACGTTTTGTAACTTAAAACCGATCAAAATTATTGAATATTGAGAATATTCATGAAATAAAATTTTGTAAATAAAATGAGATTTTTAAAAGGCAACGTATCCTCATACAGGACTGTATGATGTGTAAATTATGATGCGTAAATTAATAACTAAATGTCTTTAAATATTGAATTGCGGATTCCGTTTTCAAATGCAGACAACGTTGTCTGCACTTGGAAACGTACAAAGGTTTATGGTAAAAGGATACAATCATTGGTAGTCCGGGCAGCCCCAGCCAGCTCCCTAGTGGTAAGGTGAAACTATCCGAAATTGGAGGTTGCTAAAATTGTGAAACAAACATATACCGTCAGCTCTACAAAAAAAAACATGTAAGTAACTCACGTGCCCATTGTGCTGTTGTAGCGGTAACGCCAACGCTGCCAAACTGTGCCCGCGAACATGCAACCAAACATTGTGCGTTTTGCAAAGCTCTTGCAGGCGCGGTATGTTATCCAAATGGCCCGTAATTGGGGTGCCAGCATCCGCTATCACAACCAACGGCATTCGCCCCGCGGTGACATCCTCCAGCAGCATTTTTTGTAGCGCTGATACATCCATCGTGTATTGAGAGCCTGGTATGAACAGTAGTTAATCTACTAATGTTTAATTTTTGTTACGTGCACGCAAAATGGTTGTTATTATGAATCAATACAACTGAAGATAATTGATAATTGGCTTAATGATGTAGGCAATTCATCAAAAATAGAATTAAGTGTTAAAAAAATTGATCAAGCCGTAATATAATTGCAAACGATTATATTTCAAAAATAAAAATCGTAGATATAATTGCCATATTTAAAATTCCAAACCATAAATTGTGACTGTTGAAATCCCGACAATATTAGCTCGACAGTACCTCAAAAATCCCGATAGTGTCGAAATATCTACGTGGTATAAATCCCGCGTCTAGGTAATTTATCGCTCTCTTTCTGCGAGGAAAACATAAAAACATAGCAATGCACACCCATATGGTAATTGATGTGGTGCCGCCAGATGGAGTTTAACTTTCCTCCTATGGGGTTAGTTGTATCATGTTTGTATATAACCAGTCGAGATCCTGTGTGAATTCACACTCACTAGCTGAGCTACACTGATGAGATCTAATAAGATTGAAATCTAGATATGTATATTGCTAAGGGGTGAATTCATACTTGTATATAATCCACTAGTGTTTAACTTTCCTCCTATGGGGTTAGTTGTATCATTTTTGTATATAACCACTCGAGATCTTGTGTGAATTCACCTACACTAGCTGAGCTACACTGATGAGATCTAATAAGATCGAAATCTAGATATCTATATTGCTAATGGGTGAATTCACACTTGTATATAATCCACTAGTGTTTGGGCAAAAGGGCTTAAGTCATCATTTTTACGAAAATAAGGTTTTTATGTCTGATGAGCCCATTCGCCCAAGCACCAGTGATTTATTTTCAATATTCAATGGGTGCCCATTCTTTATGCAGGTCAGTGTAGTATAAAACCACATATTTGGACATTGTCGGAATTATAGATATCGCGATGTCGATACTGTCGAACTTTGTCGGGATTTTGATACTGTCACGATTTGTATGTGTTGGAATTTTAAATATCAATATTTTTGAAACCCCCATCGCAAAAAAAATATAAATGTTATAATCATTTATATTGTTGTATTCAAGTTTAAGTTATTTAAGTTTGTATTTAAGTTATTTAGTAAAAGTCTTATATGTGTTCAACTATTTGTGTAAATTGATATTAGAAACTCACCGAAATGGGTGTTAATGGGAACAGGTCGTACGCAGGAGAGCGGCAATCCAAGTTGCCTGCACAAGTGTTGCACCACCCCCAGCGGGCTGGCGACGCTGCTATAAACGGTTGGGGGTGCTGCAGTGTACGCCAACGCGCCATCCTCTATATATCGAGGATATTTGTAGTGCAGCATCATTCGGGTGACGCGCACCAAGCCCTCGAGTTGGTCGTCGTGGTAAAAGGCGGCCGAGTCCAAAAAACTAAGACAACACAATTTGTGTTTCATTCGCATTACTTAGATCAACTTTAAAAGTAGCGCAAGAAGTAACTATCAACTAAAATTGAATCGGTAGTTTGAAGAAGGGAACAAGCATCAACATTAAATAATAATAATAAACCCATAAATGAATGTATTTTTTTTAAAATGGTATTTAATAATATATTCGAGTTTAAGCGTTGGCATTAGTTACGAGAAATATAAGTTAAAATATCTGGAGTGGGCACCACACGAATTACATTAATTTTGTATAAGATTTTCGACATTTTCAACTTTTTGACATTTTAATTAACTTTTTTGACATTTGTGACATTTTTAATTTTTTTTACATTTTTTGTAGTATTTAGACTATTTGATATTTTTGACTTTTTTTAAATTTTTGACAGTTTTGACATTTAGAAATTTTCACTTTTTTACATTAACTTTCTAACTTTTTGGCATCTGACATTTTTACATTTTGATATTCTGACATTTTGACATTTTGATTGTTCATGTTGGCATTCTGACATTTTTGACTTTCATGACTGTTTTTGATTTTTTTGCGTATTATTTTACTTTTTTGACTTTTCGGCATTTTTACATTTGTGACATTTTTAATTTTTTTATTTTTTTTTTAGTTTTTAGACTATTTGATATTTTTGACTGATATTTTTGACAGTTTTGACATTTACAAATTTTCACTTTTTCACATTAACTTTTTAACTTTTTGGCATTCTGACATTTTAACATTTTGATATTCTGACATTCTGACATTTTAACATTTTGATATTCTGACATGTTGGCATTCTAACATTTTTGACTTTCATGACTGTTTTTGATTTTTTTGCGTATTATTTTACTTTTTTTGACTTTTTGGCATTTTTGACATTTGTGACATTTTTAATTTTGTTTACATTTTTTGTAGTATTTAGACTATTTGATATTTTTGACTTTTTTTAAATTTTTGACAGTTTTGACATTTAGAAATTATCACTTTTTTACATTAACTTTTTAACTTTTTGGCATCTGACATTTTTACATTTTGATATTCTGACATTCTGACATTTTAACATTTTGATTGTTCATGTTGGCATTGTGACATTTTTGACTTTCATGACTGTTTTTTATTTTTTTGCGTATTATTTTACTTTTTTGACTTTTTGGCATTTTTACATTTGTGACATTTTAAATTTTTTAATTTTTTTTTTAGTTTTTAGACTTTGATATTTTTGACTGATATTTTTGACAGTTTTGACATTTACAAATTCTCACTTTTTCACATTAACTTTTTAACTTTTTGGCATTCTGACATTTTAACATTTTGATATTCTGACATTCTGACATTTTAACATTTTGATATTCTGACATGTTGGCATTCTAACATTTTTGACTTTCATGACTGTTTTTGATTTTTTTGCGTATTATTTTACTTTTTTGACTTTTTGGCATTTTTGACATTTGTGACATTTTTAATTTTGTTTACATTTTTTGTAGTATTTAGACTATTTGATATTTTTGACTTTTTTTTTAATTTTTGACAGTTTTGACATTTAGAAATTTTCACTTTTTTACATTAACTTTTTAACTTTTTGGCATCTGACATTTTTACATTTTGATATTCTGACATTCTGACATTTTAACATTTTGATTGTTCATGTTGGCATTCTGACATTTTTGACTTTCATGACTGTTTTTGATTTTTTTGCGTATTATTTTACTTTTTTGACTTTTTGGCATTTTTATATTTGTGACATTTTTAATTTTTTTATTTTTTTTTTAGTTTTTAGACTATTTGATATTTTTGACTAATATTTTTGACAGTTTTGACATTTACAAATTTTCACTTTTTCACATTAACTTTTTAACTTTTTGGCATTCTGACATTTTAACATTTTGATATTGACATTTTAACATTTTGATATTCTGACATGTTGGCATTCTAACATTTTTGACTTTCACGACTGTTTTTGATTTTTTTGCGTATTATTTTACTTTTTTGACTTTTTGGCATTTGTGACATTTTTTTTTTTTTTTTTTAGTTTTTAGACTATTTGATATATTTGACAGTTTTGACATTTAGAAATTTTCACTTTTTCACATTAACTTTTTAACTTTTTGGCATTCTGACATTTTAACAATTTGATATTCTGACATTCTGACATTTTAACATTTTGATATTTTGACATTTTGGCATTCTGATGTTTTTACGATTTGGAATTTTGACATATATACATTTAGGAATTTTCACATTTTTTACTTTTCACGTTTGACGTAAATCGGTCACGGAATTAGCGAAAACGGTCGCATGTTAAATGTAGTAAAGTAATGAAATATGAAAATGCCTAAATGTAAATATGTCAAAATTCCAAAATGTCAAAATTTCAGAATTTCAAAAAAGTTAAAAAGTCAAAATGTCAAAACGTGAAAATCTCAAGTGTGAAAAATTTCAAAGGTATCAAAATGTCAATAAAAAAAGTGAAAAAAATAAGTTAAAAAATAATGTCAAAAATGTCGAAAAAGTAAAAAAAAAGGTAAAAAATATTTTTTAAAAGCCATTTTTTTTTTAATCGGCTAGAATTAGCGAAAATGGTCGCATGTTAAATGTAGCAAAGTAATGAAATATGAAAATGCCTAAATGTAAATATGTCAAAGTGTCAAAAATTTCAAAGAAAGTCTAAAAATGTAAAAAAAAACAAAATAAGTAAAAAAATTCAATAATGCCATAAAAGTGTAAAATGTCAAACAAAGTAAAAAAATGTCAAAAATATCGAAAAAGTAAAAGAATAGTCAAAAATATGAAAAAAAATGTCACATTTTTAAATCGTTCACGGAATTAGTGAAAATGATCGCATGTTAAATGTAGTAAAGTATTGAAATATGAAAATGTGAACAATGAAAATGTGAAAATGCCTAAATGTAAATATGTCAAAATTACAAAATGTCAGAATGCTAAAATGTCAAAATGTCAAACGTGAAAATGTCATAATCTCAAGTGTCAATAATTTCAAAGTCTAAAAATGTCAACAAAAAAAACAAAATAAGTAGAAAAATTCAATAAAGTCATAACAGTGTAAAAGTCAAACAAAGTAAAAAAATGTCAAAAATGTCCAAAAATCTAAAAATGTCAACAAAAAAAACAAAATAAGTAGAAAAATTCAATAAAGTCATAACAGTGTAAAAGTCAAACAAAGTAAAAAAAATTCAAAAATGTCCAAAAAGTAAAAGAAAAGTCAAAAATATCAAAAAAAAAAGCCACATTTTTTTATCGGTCACGGAATTAGCGAAAATGGTCGCATGGTAAATGTAGTAAAGTAATGAAATTTGAAAATGTGAAAATGCCTAAATGAAAATATATCGAAATTCCAAAATGTCAGAATGCAAAAAAGTTAAAAAGCCAAAACGTGAATATGTCAAAATCTCAAGTGTAAAAAATTTCAAAGAAAGTCTAAAAATGTCAAAAAAAAACAAAATAAGTAAAAAATTCAATAATGTCATAAAGTCTAAAATGTCAAACAAAGTCAAAAAATGTCAAAAATGTCGAAAAAGTAAAAGAAAAGTAAAAAATATCAACAAAAAAAAGCCACAATTTTTTTTAAATCGGTCACGGAATTAGTGAAAATGGTCGCATGTTAAATGTAGTAAAGTAATGAAATATGAAAATGTGAAAAATTAAAATGCCTAAACGTAAATATGTCAAAATTTCAAAATGTCAGAATGCCAAAATGTCAAAATACCAGAATGCCAAAAATGCTAAAAAGTCAAAATGTCAAAATCTACAGTGTAAAAAATTTACAAGAAAGTCTAAAAATGTGAAAAAAAAGTCAAAATAAGTAAAAAAATAAGTAAAAAACTAATAAAAAATGTCATAAAAGTAAAAAAAAGGTCAAAAATATTTAAAAAAGCCACAATTTTTTTTTAATCGGTCACGGAATTAGCGAAAATGGTCGCATGGTAAATGTAGTAAAGTAATGAAATTTGAAAATGTCTAAATATAAATATATCAAAATTCCAAAATGTCAGAATGCAAAAAAGTTAAAAAGTCAAAACGTGAATATGTCAAAATATCAAGTGTCAAAAATTTCAAAGAAAGTCTAAAAATGTCAAAAAAAAACAAAATAAGTAAAAAATTCAATAATGTCATAAAGTCTAAAATGCCTAACAAAGTCAAAAAATGTAAAAAATGTCGAAAAAGTAAAAGAAAAGTCAAAAATATCAACAAAAAAAGCCACAATTTTTTTTTAAATCGGTCACATAATTAGTGAAAATGGTCGCATGTTAAATGTAGTAAAGTAATGAAATATGAAAATCTGAAAAATTAAAATGCCTAAACGTAAAAATGTCAAAATTCCAAAATGTCAGAATGCCAAAATGTCAAAATACCAAAATGCCAAAAAGTTAAAATGTCAAAATCTCAAGTGTCAAAAATTTCCAAGAAAGTCTAAAAATGTGAAAAAAAGTCAAAATAAGTAAAAAAACTAATCAAAAATGTCATAAAAGTAAAAAGGTTAAAAATATTTTTAAAAAGCTACAATTTTTTTTTTAAATCGGTCACGGAGTTAGCGAAAATGGTCGCATGTTAAATGTAGTAAAGTTTGAAATATGAAAATGTGAAAAATGAAAATTTTAAAATGACAATGTAAATATGTCAAAATTCCAAAATGTCAGAATGTCAAAAAGTTAAAAAGTCAAAATGTCAAAACGTGAAAATGTAAAAATATCAAGTGTCAAAAATTTCAAAGAAAGTCTAAAAATGTAAAAACAAAAACAAAATAAGTAAAAAATTCAATAATGTCATAAAAGTCTAAAATGTCAAACAAAGTAAAAATGTCAAAAATGTCGAAAAAGTAAAAGAAAAGTCAAAAAGATCAAAAAAGTCACATTTTTTTTTTTAAATCGGTCGCGAAATTAGCGAAAATGGTCGCATGTTAAAAATAATGAAATATGAAAAATGTGAAAAATAAAAATGCGAAAATGCCTAAATGAAAATATGTGTGAATTCCAAAATGTCAAAGTGTCAGAATGCCAAAAAATTAAAAGGTCAAAATGTCAAAACGTGAAAATGTCAAAATCTCAAGTGCCAAAAATTTCAAAGAAAGTCTAAAAATATGAAAATAAGTAAAAAAAAATAATCAAAAATGTCATAAAACTCTAAAATGTCAAACAAAGTAAAATGATAAAAATGTCGAAAAAGTAAAAAAATGTCAAAAATATAAAAAAAAAAGCCATATATTTTTTTTTATTCGGTCACGGAATTAGCGAAAATGGTCGCATGTTAAATGTAGTAAAGTAATGAATTATCAAAATGTGAAAAATGAAAATGTGAAAATGCCTAAATGTAAATATATCAAAATGTAAAAATGTCAGAATGCCAAAATGTCAAAAAATTTCAGAATACCAAAATGTTCACAAGTCATAATGTCAAAACATGAAAATGTCAAAATCTCACGTGTCAAAATTTCAAAAAAAAAGTTTAAAAAATGTTAAGAAAAAGTCCAAAAAGTCAAAATAAGTAAAAAAAATCAAAAATGTTGGTCATAAATGTCAAACAAAGTCAACAAATTTCAAAAATACCAAAAATTCAAAAAAGCCACACAAAAATCAAAAAGGTCAACAATGTTAAATGTCAGAAAGTTAAAAAAAAGTCAGAAATTTAAAAAAAAAATGTCAAAAATGTAAAAAATAGTCCAAAATGTCAAAAAAATCAACAAAAAAAATGTCATAAGTCAAAAAAAGTAAAGAAGTCAATGTCAAAATGTGAAATCATTTAGAAAAGCCGAAAAGTTGAAAATGTCGAAAATGTTATACAAAATGAAATAGATACACATGTAATTCGGAAAGTCGTCTGGTGCCCACACCAGATATTTAATTAGGCAGTAGATAAAGTTGCAGATCTGCAACAACATGCATTTAAGGGCTAATTCCCAACAACCTGTAATAGATTTAGTCAATACAACAACGGGATATACTAAACCTAAATAACAATGTTGTTAATCTTTAGAATCGATTCATGTAGAAATTCTAGCAAGTTTTCTTAAATTTCCCACAAATTTGATTTTTGGATGCGTTCCCTTTTTTAAACTACCAATTCAATTATGTAACAAATGAACGAAGATACTGCATCAAATCTTGATTATTGTACACACAATTAGTAGTTTCGTTATTAAAAACTCGATGTACCAGTGTAAAAACGCAAACTCATTCAAAGAACTCAAATCGAGATTTATCCGTATTTTACAAGACCGACTTTGTCAGGTGAACGTATACGTTTGGAACGAGTCATATCAAGAATGCCACCACTTAAGTTTCTTTCGTTTATCACTCTGTGCTGGTACGGGTACTTGTTTCTTGTTCTATTTGCCGCTTCCAATGCGCATAATTGGGTCCTTACAACCTGCGGCGCACTACTGCAAGACCTGAGCGATACTGCACACCACAAGGGCGACTAGCAATGATAAACCATGCTAAACGAAAGCGCCTTTAGGTGCGAAGATTGAGCGAGTCTATAAGAGTCTTTACAACCTTATAGTAATATAATACATATATGTATATAATATTCCTTTCTATCATGGTGACGAATTAATTGTAAGGTATCACATAGAGGGAATCGAACCTTACAAATGACCTCATGTAATATAGAATCACGTGACTATAAATAAATCTCACGGTAATTTGTGCTGAATAAAACGGTATAATATTTTAACTGTTTACACCCAATTAAACCCAAACAATTTTCGTTTTTATCTGAAATTACCCATAAAAAACCATTTCCGATGCAAATTAATACAACGTTCGAAGTATTTTTAGTTGGAACCAATATATTTTGGGACGCTTTCCCTGCACCTTATTGTGCAATATCACACTAAACGCCAATTGCAAATTGCTTACGTATTTTTCACGAGCGCAGCTATTGCACAAGAGTACTACTAGTTTCAATAAGATATTTGTTTGTAGATTATACATTATGATTATGGTTTGTAGATTATACATTATGATTATACAATATACATAATTTCAATTATTATGTGCATTATGAAGATATTCACTTTTTTAACATTTGTAACTGGCCAATATTTCATTAAATCTTCATTATATAGATTTGAAATTTATATAATTTTCAGTGCTCATCACATTTTATTGTGCATTACAGCGCATTCTTATCTGTCGCCTTGTTTGCCAAGCCGTGTTTGGCTTTGTGCACCACATTATCATATCACGCCAATATTAAAATGTGATAACTAAAATACATTCTTGGCACGTTTCATATAAATACATATAATTTTTTTTTAATCAGAAATTCAGGTCACGAAATTATGTGCAATATGTTTTGTGTATGGTGTGTAGAATAGAAAAATATTGAAGGCACAAACATTGTCTGATGTAAATGCACAAAGCAACAGAATATTCTCTTTTCTCTCATTAATCAAGAGTAAATTATATATTATCTATTTGCCTTTTACCTTTTGGTGTAGGCTAATCTAATCATGAGTTAGTTACGTGTGATAATTAGATATGAAAATATGCAGTAGGTTTGTAATCTACCAATTTTGTACACAATTGATGACTAACTACTACAGAATCTGAGAACTAGCAGATTTTACTAGTGCAATTCATTGGTATGAGAATTTTTTAGACTAGATTTATAAATGTATCCTATAGTGCAGTGATACCCAACCCAGTACATGTGGTTCTCCTAAAATTTTTAAATTCCAAATTTCAAGTGAATTTTAAAGGTTGTAGTCTAACTCTTAAAATAATGAAATAGCCTGATGTAGTACACATTCAAGTAAATTGACAGACAAATATATACTTTCCCCCTAAGTCTACTCACCCAAACATCTGGCTCAACCATCTTGTGGTATCAGTGGAAAACCTGGTGCTCAACTTTTGTAGAATCGGCCGTGCCAAGCTGCCACAGTATGCAGCCAAACTATGCGATGTGATAACCAGTTTAGAGATGTCGTCCAGCACTGGAAACCTCGTGGCCTCGCCATCTTCATCTGTTGCTATCAACCCCTGCACTGTCTGTATAATATCCTCAGTCTGCTTTTGGTCTAGCCCCAAGAACACTGTTGGTTGTCCAAAGTTCGATTCAGGTGTCACACCTTCAACCACCTGCTCCAGTCTGCTCACTATCTGTGAGGCTTCTATAGCTATTTCACCCAGTTGAGGCTACAAAAAAAAAATTACCAAACTAGACATTTTATCTATAAAATAGAAATATCTAAATTAAGGTTGCTGCCAAAAAGTAATATAACTAGACTGAGCTCAAATGTATACAGTATATAATTTGGATTATAATATTTTAAAAAAAAAACTTCTATCTGTATAGCTATCAGCCCAAAAGCTATTCTGCTGGAAGCTCAAAGGAGTGCAAGCACCCAGTATTTACTGTACCTTCACAGAAAAGCTATAAAAGATGATTCAAGAAATTTCACCCACAATGGGGTTTGAACTCTCGCTCTCCGATGCAATACAATGCAAACAGCACCTCTAACCATTAGGCCAGGGACGGTAAACCTTCATAGGCTTGTGTGCCAAATGCTCAAAAAAATAATAATTTTGAACTATTGAATGTGCAAAGTTATTTTTAGCATAATTAAACAACATTTAGTTTAACATTCTATTCGATATAAGTTAAAAGTAACAAAAGGAACTCTTGAGAGCATTTTTCACATCAATATATTTTGCATATTTGACTCATAGCTTGTTACTATACCTTACATGATAAGTAATAATGTCTATATTTTAGAATAATGAACATTTTAAACATATTATTGCACAGTAATACTGTCATTATTCTAAAATATTGATAGTAATATTGATCATTAGTAATGTGACCATGTAAGGTGTCTTATAAGGCACCTTACATGGTCAATAATACTGTCAATATTTTAGAATAATGATAGTATTACTGTACAATAATATATTAAATAATTTCATTATTCTAAAATATTGACAGTATTACTGATCATGTAAGGTATAGTAATGACAGAATGAAGAGAATATTGAAGTTTATCTGAATAATTGATCACTTGATAAATATCGAAGGAGGATTCAAGCAAATACTGGCAGTACTAGGATTAATAGTATTATTGACCATGTAAGGTGCCAAGGTGCCTTATCAGAGCCTACCTCAATACTTATTTATTCTACAAAACTATTGACGAATGCAATTGACAATGAACTATCATCAATCTATTGTTACAATGTGAACAATATAATATTTCCTACCCCAATACCTATTATTTTTCATCATACTGTAAAATACAGTCCTAGGTGCTTTAAACATCAGTGCATACTGCCATTTACTCCAGTCCAGCTCGTTTCAACAAACTAACTAAAATAATGCGGACGTGTCATCGCAAATTTTTATAGAGATAAAATTACCTTGTTTTTCCCATACTGGCGCGCAATCACAACACAAACATTAATTGAGCGAATTGTGGAGTGAAAAAAACAACAATTATCAAACCGCGACGTGGCAAACAAACAATAACGCACTTACGTTTCTGGGGGCGGCGGCACCGCTCGCCGCCTTCGTCAGCTCCATGTTTACGCTGGCGTCGCCTCTGGAGTTGCTCCTGTCCTGCGGCGGGGTCGCCATCGTGGCACGGGAATGAGAGGCCGGCGCTATGTCGCACGCACGTCACCTGTCACAGCGAGCGCGCCGTCGTGGCGTCGCGACGTCGCCACCACCTCCACCACCACCTCCACTACCGCCGCCGATGAACACCGTGATCATCAAACGCACACGCACACTGCAAACAGACAATTTAACAAATTGAGGACCGGACCAAAACAAATACAACTCAAATTATTTAGTTATACGTTAGAATAATAATTAGTACCTTTTTTATTATGTTTTTACGTGGTTGTTAAAGATTTGCACTAATTGTACAACCTCGGGGTTATTTATAATCAAAATAAATAAGACACTTATCACAACAACAACCACCAACGAATACGAACTGTCAAAAGTTGTAAATAAACAGGGGTGTACAAAATTGCTCGATGGCTCGAACCTCGAAAGTTCGGTATTTAGAAAACTAATCGCTACTTCGAAAATTAAAGTATTATATACACTAACGAATCAAATGTATCGAAATATCGATTGTGGTCAAACTATTCGTTTTAAACTAACGGATATTAAATTTTATATTTATATAAGCTACGGAATGGTAACAGAGAAGTAATCAACATTCATTTATTCATTTGTTCATTTGTTCATTTGTTCATTTGTTCATTTGTTCATTTGTTCATTTGTTCATTTGTTCATTTGTTCATTTGTTCATTTGTTCATTTGTTCATTTGTTCATTTGTTCATTTGTTCATTTGTTCATTTGTTCATTTGTTCATTTGTTCATTTGTTCATTTGTTCATTTGTTCATTTGTTCATTTGTTCATTTGTTCATTTGTTCATTTGTTCATTTGTTCATTTGTTCATTTGTTCATTTGTTCATTTGTTCATTTGTTCATTTGTTCATTTGTTCATTTGTTCATTTGTTCATTTGTTCATTTGTTCATTTGTTCATTTGTTCATTTGTTCATTTGTTCATTTGTTCATTTGTTCATTTGTTCATTTGTTCATTTGTTCATTTGTTCATTTGTTCATTTATTCATTTATTCATTTATTCATTTATTCATTTATTCATTTATTCATTTATTCATTTATTCATTTATTCATTTATTCATTTATTCATTTATTCATTTATTCATTTATTCATTTATTCATTTATTCATTTATTCATTTATTCATTTATTCATTTATTCATTTATTCATTTATTCATTTATTCATTTATTCATTTATTCATTTATTCATTTATTCATTTATTCATTTATTTTTATTACTACTTATATATGGTAATGTAAATAAATATTCATGATGAACACTATCGAATCAATTGGACAACCGATAATTATTATAGTCCGATAGTTGGACTATCGATAACTACTATCGAATAAAAACTATCGACTAGAATCTGTCGACTAAAAACTATATTAATACATTGATAATAAAGACGTAATAATTAGGTAATAGATGGGCAATAAATAGTTGGGTAACATATAGATAATATATGGCCAATAGATTGGTAATAAATGATTACCAATCATCTATATAGATTGGTAAACCATTGATAATAGATAGATAATAGATTTATAATAAATTAGTAAAGATGAGTAGATTGTTATAGGAAATTGATGAGTAATAGATAGGTAATGTTTAGGTAATAGATGGGCAATAGATTAGTAATAGCTGGGCAGTGATTAATAATAGACATAGATAATATATGGGTAATATTTATGAATAATGATCCTTATCGAATAAAAACCTTCGGACCATCGTTATAACGATATATCTATTACCTATGCGTTGCCCTATTACATGTATGTATTACCTATTTATTATCAATGTATTACCCAACTAGCACCTATCTATTACCCATACATGTCACATCTATTATCTACTTATTTGCCATACACTACCTATGTATTACCTACTATCTACATAAATAGGTAATACATTGATAACAAATAGATTATCTATGGGTAATAAATAGGTAATAAATGAGTAGTAGACGACTAATAAATTGTTAATTTATAGAGAAACGAGGAGTAATAGATAAGTAAGATCTAAGTAACTCATTGGTAATAGATGGGTAACAGATAGATAATTCCCATATATACCCCTCAATTATCTATATACATAATCAATCTAATAGTCACCTAATACAAATGTATTACCTATTTATTACCTCTTATTATGTATCTATTACCAATTTATACACCATCTATTACCCATGTATATGGATAATTAGTAATAATTAGGTAATAAGGGTAATAGGCGGATAAGAGTGAGACAATATGTAACTAGTAGATAGGTAATAGATCTATTACCAATGTAATACATTAGTAATTGCTGAGATATAAATAGGTAATAGATGAGTTATAGAATATAAATAGATAGGTACTAAATAGTTATATAAGATTATAAGTTATATTATTATCTAATACCACTCCAGTGCCCTTCTATTACATATGTATTACCTATATATCTATGTCCCATCAATTACCAATGTATTACCAGAGTATTACCATTGTATAAGCTATCTATTGACAATATATTACCTCTACATTACCTATCTACTACCCATGTATTAAATATGTGCACTGCCCATATATTACACATGTATTACCTAACTGTTAACGCACTACCACCAATGTATTATCTATCTATTATCAATGTATTACTCATTTATATAAATAATTCTTTATACATAGGCAATAGATGAAAAGTAAATGGTTATTAGACGGATAACAGTTATGTAGTAGATAGGAAATAGATAGGTAATAAATGATAAATAGATAGATAATAAGTGGCTAATGGATTATCTATTACTTATTTATTACTAACTTATCATCTATCTATTACCAATCTACTCCCCATATATTACTTATTATCCTTCTATTACCAATCTACTCCCCATATATTACTTATTATCCTTCTATTACCAATCTACTCCCCATTTATTACTTATTATCCTTCTACTACCAATGAATGAAAAATCCATCTATATAGACAATTTGTAGTACATATGCAATAGGGAAATACATGGGTAATAATCAGATAATAGCTAGGTTAGTAGATAAGTAAGAGATTACCTCTCTTACTTATCTACTAACCTAGCTATTATCTGATAATTACCCATGTATTTCCCTATTGCATATGTACTACAAATTGTCTATATAGGTAATAGATGGGCTATAGATAGGAAATAGATAGAATAATTGGGTAATTGATTATACAATATATTATTATCTATTGCCCATGTATTATCTTATCTTTGAAGATAATGAAGATAACTCTTTGGGAGTATTTATAATTGAGTGACAAGAATAACACAAAAATTCTTAAAATTGCATCATGATAAATAGGTATTTTAGCAGAAATGTGTGATAATACATATTTCAAATTTTACAAGCCATATCTTTGAAGATAATAAAGATAACTCATTGGAGTCTTTATAATAGTGTTTTTCATACATTTTTAGATGAGAATAACATACAAAATCTTAAAATTGCATCATGATGAATAGGTATTTTTGTAGGAATGTGAGATAATACAAATTTCTACTTTTACAAACCATATCTTTAAAGATAATGAGGATAACTTATTGAAATTTTTATAATTGAGAATTTCATACATTTTTAGATAAGAATAAGACAAACATTCTTAAAATTGCATCATGATGAATAGGTATTTTTGCAGAAATGTGTGATAATACATATTTCAACTTTTACAAGCCATATCTTTGAAGACAATGAAGATATCTCATTGAAGTCTTTATAATTGAGTTTTTCATACATTTTTAAACAAGGATAACACAATAAATCTTAAAATTTCATCATGATAATAGGTATTTTTGCAGGAATGTGTGATAATACATATTTCAACTTTTACAGGCCATATCTTTGAAGACAATGAAGATATCTCATTGGAGTCTTCATAATTGAGTTTTGCATACATTGTTAGACAAGAATAACACACAAAATCTTAAAATTGCATCATGATGGATAGATATTTTTGCAGGAATGTGAGATAATACAAATTTCAACTTCTACAAGGCATATCTTTAAAGATAATGAAGATAACTCATTGAAATTTTTATAATTGAATTTTCATACATTTTTAGATAAGAATAACACAAAAATTCTTAAAATTGTATCATGATGAATAGGTATTTTTGTAGGAATGTGTGATAAAACATATTTCAACTTTTACAGGCCATATCTTTGAAGACAATGAAGATATCTCATTGGAGTCTTCATAATTTAGTTTTGTATACATTGTTAGACAAGAATAACACACAAAATCTTAAAATTGCATCATGATGAATAGATATTTTTTGAGGAATGTGTGATAATACAAATTTCCACTTTTACAACCCATATTTTTGAAGATAATGAAGATAACTCATTAGAGTCTTTATAATTGAGTTTTTCGTACACTTTTAGACAAGAATAACACAAAAAAATCTTAAAATCATCATGATGAATAGGTATTTTTGCAGGAATGTGAGATAATACAAATTTCAACTTTTACAAGCCATATCTTTAAAGATAAAGAAGAGAACTCATTGAAATTTTTATAATTGAGTTTTCATACATTTTTAGATAAGAATAACACACAAAATCTTAAAATTGCATCATGATGAATAGATATTTTTGCAGGAATGTGTGATAATACAAATTTCCACTTTTACAAGTCATATCTTTGAAGATAATAAAGATAACTCATTGGAGCTTTTACAGGACATATCTTTGAAGACAGTGAAGATATCTCATTGGAGTCTTTATAATTAAGGTTTTCATACATTTTTAGATAAGAATAAAACACAAAAATCTTAAAATTGCATCATGATGAATAGGTATTTTTGCAGGAATGTGTAATAATACATATTTCAGCTATTACAGGCCATATCTTTAAAGACAGTGAAGATATCTCATTAGAGTCTTTGTAATTTAGTTTTTTATACATTTTTAGATGAGAATTACATACAAAATCTTAAAATTGCATCATGATGAATAGGTATTTTTGTAGGAATGTGTGATAATACATATTTCAACTTTTACAGGCCATATCTTTGAAGACAGTGAAGATATCTCATTGGAGTCTTTATAATTGAGTTTGTCATACATTTTTAGACAAGAATAACATACAAAATGTTAAAATTGCATCATGATGAATAGACATTTTTTGCAGGAATGTGTGATAATACAAATTGCAACTTTTACAAGCCATATCTTTAAAGATAATGAAGATAACTCATTGAAATTTTTATAATTGAGTTTTTCATACATTTTTAGATAAGAATAACACAAAAATTCTTAAAATTGCATCATGATGAATAGGTATGTTTGTAGGAATGTGTGATAATACATATTTCAACTTTTACAGGCCATATCTTTGAAGACAATGAAGATATCTCATTGGAGTCTTTATAATTGAGTTTTTCATACATTTTTAGACAAGAATAACATACAAAATGTTAAAATTGTATCATGATGAATAGACATTTTTGCAGGAATGTGTGATAATACAAATTTCAACGTTCAACAAGCCATATCTTTGAAGATAATGAAGATAATTCATTGGAGTCTTTATAATTGAGTTTTTCATACATTTTTAGATAAGAATAATACAAAAATTCTTAAAATTGCATCAAGTCACATTTGAATTGTTTTGAAAATGAGAAGATTTTGGTTAAATTTAATTAGGATTAGTCAGAGAAAGAGCAGTCATATGCATATATTATAATGGATCTGCGCCTTATCTCTAATAAATATGTATTTTCTATTATTCTAATATTTTCTTTTTGTTGTTATAGTGAACATGTATTAATATAGTTTTTATATGTATAGAATTATGAATGTCAAATGGAAATAAAAGCCATTATGATTATTAATTCACTGGTGTTTAGGCAAAAGGGCTTAAGTCATCATTTTTATGAAAATAAGGTGTTATGTCTTTTTAAACAAAAAAAATCTACTTTTTCCATTGGTACAAACGGCTTGTAAACTTTACATTTCCTGACTTAAGCACTTTTGCCCAAACATCAGTGAATTAGTATTGGATGAATATTAGATCAGTAATTTATAGAGAAATGAGATGCAATATATGGATAATAGATAAGTAAGATATAAGTAATATTAATAATTAATAACAATTGTAATTAATGGGTAACAGATAGATAATATCTATCTATTACAAATCTATTAACTCACTAGTGTCCATCTAGTACTCAACTATTAACAATTAATGACCTATATGTAATATATAGGTCATTAATTAATATGGGATATCTATTTTTCATCTACTACCCATTATTTATCTAACGATCTTATAGTTCAAAGATCGTAAGATAGATGATCTTAGAGTTCAAAGATCGTAAGATAGATGATCTTAGAGTTCAAAGATCGTAAGATAGATGATCTTAGAGTTCAAAGATCGTAAGATAGATAATGGGTAGTGAAGACTGATATCCCAAAATATAGAATATGATAACATATGATTTTTCAAATTAATGATTTTATCTGATAGTTATCAGATAATATCTTTCTTTAGTGAAGACTGATATTCCAAAATATAGAATATGATAACATATGATTTTTTAAATTAATGATTTTATCTGATAGTTATCAGATAATATCTTTAATTTGAAAAATCATATGTTATCCCAAATCTTAAATAACTACTGATTTAAATATTTCGTTTTAAGTGAATTGAGTTGCCTATAGTGAAAATGTTTAAGATAGTGTTTCTAATGTCGAATTTATATTAGATCTAATTCAGCGGCTCTCAAAACAACTAGGGGTGTCCAAAGTGTCGAAATCAACACATTGAAATTTCATTGCATATAAAATTAATTAAAATTCGTATATGAATATAATTAGTAAAAAATATGACTGAATTATGATTATGTTTGTAATATTCATCAAATTATCTCAAGAGTGGGTAATGCCAGCAGGATAATGATTTATGAAACACAACGTTGTAAAATGACAGCCCGAAATCAGCTGATTCGAGTTTATAGCAACCGCCCCAAACAAACCGAACATCACAGTCGTATTCTGAATTAAACCCCCGCTTGTTGACTCGCTAAAATAACTGGCGGCGGTTTCCATGTGAGTGGCGCACACCGTCGACGAGTTCGCGGGGGGCAGGGAGGCGCACGCGTGAACCGGCCGCGCGAGAGGACACGGAGACGGGCAGTCGCCCGTCAGGAGGTTGCCGGCGCAGGTCACACCCGTCCCCGTCGTTAATGCCGCCGCTCTTTCCGGACGCGTCGCCGCGATCCCCGAGGGGCGCCGCTCCCGCCGCCGCCATGAGCGTGGAGGAGCTCTGCTGCCCGCACCTCAAGGAGTTCAAGGAGGACCAGCTGAAGACGTACCGCGTGGTGCACGCGGTCTTCGTCGTGTGCACCGGCGACGAGGCCAAGAAAACGAAGGTTATACCCAACACATCCCCCTCATTTCTTACCGATTTGTGCGCACATGTCACGAGCCCCCGAAAGTGCAGGCAGCTGTACACAGTGTAGCCCCCCCGTGGCATTACAGGGAGCTGTCGGGTTTAATTAAATAATGTTGTGCCAACCATTTAAATGCAAAATTTTGAGGCTGGATGGAAAGTGTGCACGTCATGTCCGGTGTTTAAATCAAATGCCAACGGTTGTTTTTATCTCTTGCCATTGCAAAATAATCGCCGTTATATTAGTTGATCATCAAATTTAAGATTTTAACATATATTAACATGGTTTTAACTCGTATCCAATGTTATAATCGATTCAACTGTCAAAACATTGCCAATATTTACGTTGTGTGTAGTGTTTTTTGTTGCAAATTTACGTTGAGTGTGGCGTTTTTTTTTTACAAATTTACGTTGAGTGTGGCGTTTTTTTGCATATTTTCGTTTTTGCGTGCAGACGCACGACCTAAATTATTACCAATGTAGACAGCCAAATGTTACCTTCAGGTATACCAGGGGTTGGCCAAACTTTTGATCACTGAGGACTTTAATCTTAAATTACGGGCGGAGGTTTACCAGTATCATATTTATTAAGTGATCGTAAGAAAAGTATTCATGCAAAGGCAAAAATAAGTCTAAATTTAAAATAAACATAGATAATACTAATACAGATTCCATATCAAGTTATTTTAATAAGAGAAAATAATGATTTCTTCTTAAAAATAATTTGTTTTTGAGAGTTTATTCATAATACAATGTATACATATCCGAGCCCGCCTGTCTGATAACTAGGAATAGTTACGCGGTCAACTGGTCCACCGCTTTTGCCATCCCTGGGGTATATACCCCCATATTCACCAACGTTCCATAAATGTATCAATAAGGCACCTTACACGGTCAATAATACTGTCAATCCTAGTACTGTCAATATTTGCTTCAATCCTCCTTTTATATTTATCAAGTAATCAATTATCCAGATAAAGATCAGTATTCTCTTCATTACATCATTAATATAACTTACACTATGAGTAATACTGGCAATATTTTAGAATAATGAACATTTTAAACATATTATCGTACAGTAATACTGTCATTATTCTAAAATATTGACAGTAATATTGATTGTATAAGGTGCCTTTATAAGCTATTGAACCCATAAGTATTCGTTGTTATAGCAACAATAAATACATTATCTAGGAAATGTTATTACTTTAGATTATCTCCATTGGAAACACTGAATAATTAAACAAACGGTGTCATCAAAGCTCCAATCACAAGCGTTTCTTCTTCTTGTGGTGCCGTCTCCTATCGGGGGTTGGCAATCATCATGGCGATTCTAATCTTTAACGCTGCAGCTCTAAATAGTCCGACCGATGTTTGTCCGTACCATTCTCTAAGGTTCTTTAACCATGAGGTTCTGCGACGCCCAATGCTTCTTCTTCCTTGTATTTTTCCTTGCATGATCAGTTGGAGAATAGAATATCTCTCTCCCCGGGTGATGTGTCCCAAGTACTCTAGCTTTCGTGTTTTGATCGTAAGGATCAGTTCCTTTTCTTTATGCATTCTTCGCATGACTTCTTCGTTGTTTACTAGGTCTGTGCAGGATATCTTAAGCATGCGGCGATAGATCCACATCTCAAATGACTCTAGTTTTTTTATGTTATTTTTTTTCAATGTCCATGCTTCCATCCCATATATTAGTGTTGAAAAAATGTAACAGCGAATTATTCAGACTCTCAAGGCTAGATTGAGATTTCTATTTGAGAAAAGATTTTTCATTTTGACGAAAATTGCTCTTGCTATTTCTATACGTTTGTTCACTTCTATGGTTTGGTCGTTATTGTCTTCAATACGTGTTCCTAAGTATTGGTAGCTTCTAACTCTTTCGATTGTGGTGTTGTTTACTAGTATTGCTGGTATATTATTAACATTGGTTTTGTTTACAACCATAAATTTAGTTTTCTTCAAATTCATTTTGAGCCCATAGGATTGACTAGTCGTATTTATGTCTTGCATCATTATCTGAGGCTGGCAGATGGATGTTGCTATTATCGCAGTGTTGTCTGCGTATCGTATGTTATTGATAACTTGACCGTTTATGATTACTCCACCCGAGTCATCATTGATGGCATTTTTGAATAAACATTCTGAGTACATATTAAATAGGACTGGTGATAGTATCCATCCTTGACGGACTCCCCGTCGGATATCCAATTCTTCAGAGTTATGTCCTTCAACATTTATTTGTGTTTTCTGATTCCAGTAAAAAGTTTTTATTATTCGGACGTCATTGTAGTCTAGGCCCTTCTGCTGTACTATTTCCATTGACCGATCATGTTTAACTTTATCGAAGGCTTTCTCGTATTCGATGAAGCCTATAAATAAATCTACGTTCATATCGAGACATCGTTGGATTATGACATTCATTCCAAATAGAGCCTCTCTTGTGCCTAGATTATTTCGAAATCCGAAGTGTGTCTCACTGATATTTGTTTCTAATTTCTTGTAAATGCGGCTGTGAATGATTTTTAGAAAAACCTTTAATGTGTGATTCATCACGCTTATTGTTCTAAAATCTGAGCACTCTCTTGCGTTGTGTTTTTTTTTGGTAATAAAGAGAATGTAGATTGTAACCATTCTTGTGGTATGATTCCAGTCGTATAGATGGTATTATATAGATTTACAAAGGTGCTAATATTGTCTTCCTCAATTAGTTTAAGAATATCGACTGGTATTTCGTCTGGTCCTATTGCCTTTCTATCTTTTGAGTTCTTGATAGTATACATTACTTCTTCGGCTGTTATTCTTGGTCCTTGCGACGTTTCTTTTATGTCTATTTCATTTCTGGTGTCTTCAAATAGTTGTTGTATGTATTCCTCCCATCTTTTGATATTTTTCTCTATGTCCACTATAATATTACCGTTATCTTTTATTATACCAGTCTGTTTCTTCTTACCCATGCCAATGAATTCTTTGATCCTTTTATATATATATTATGTTTTTGCCTTTTACCTTTCGGTATAGGCTATTACATTTACATCCTTTTATGTAAGTTAAATGAATCATACCTCAGCTGAAGCGATTCTATCTCCTCACATTGGTTTCTCAGACATGTTTCTTTGGCTTTTTTTTCGTATTTCTTGTTGAATTTCTTTGTATTTATTTCTATCCTTGTCTTTGTATTGTTTTTTCTTTTCCATTCGTGCCAAAATTTCATCTGCCATCCATTGTTCTTTTGGGGGGTTGGGAGTTGTTTTTCTGTTTCAATTTATCCTTACTGCTGTCCCACAGAGCTCTTTTTATGGTACCCCAGGTCTCATCCACATCCACATTGGTGCCTATAACTTGTATGATTTGTCCAAGATTTTCGTTGATGTTCGTCTTCACGCTTTGTCTTATTTCTTCATCTCGAAGCATAGTGGTTTATAATTTCTGGTTTCGACATTTTATTTGGGCCTTTTTAAGTTTGATTTGTAGGGTGGCGATAAGGGGATTGTCATCCGACCCAACATCTGCTCCCGGATATGTTTTGATTGTGCGAATGGCGTTCCTATATCTTTTGTTAATTAAAATATAGTCTATGTGGTTTCGTACTATATTATCTGATCTATGCCTTGGCGATGTCCAGGTGTATAGCCTTCTTTTTGGTAGTTTGAACCAAGTGTTATTTATTACCAGATTACTAATCTGAGCGAATTCAATAAGTTTTCCCCCTTTCTCGTTTCTTTCGCCAATCGCATATAGCCCAACACAATCTTCTACACTTCTGTTCCCTATTTTAGCATTATAGTCTCCTAGAACAATAGTGACAACTACATGTTTGACTATCTTCATGATTTCGTCTAGTTGGTTGTAAAATTCTTCTAATTTCTCATCGCTCTTGTCCGCTGTGGGTGCATATATTTGAATAATATTTATTTTTCCTGTTTGGGATCTGAGTTACTTAAGACTTGGTTTCCTAGGAAGTAGTCGCTTAAAAGCGAAAACCGATAGAATTATATTACACACTATACACTATTTCAAACGACTTGAACTATGAACTAAATTGTTTCTCACTTCTTTTTATAAATAAGGCGTAAATTAACAAATGGAATTAATTGAATATAATATAAATTAATGGATAACAGAATAGTGCAAAGTTCAAGTCGTTTGAAATAGTGGACGGGCATAATTTGGTTGGTGGGGGCCGACCGCCTACCCCACCTTCGCTCGCATAGTTTTTTTCATTGGATATTGATGTTTTATATTGTTTAAAATATTCCAAAAAGAGTGTTATCCTATGGTAAAACTATGCAAACAAACGTGGGGTGGGCGGGCGGACCCTACCAACCAAACTATACCCGTCCAGTATTTCAAACGACTTGAACTATACACTACACTATTATCCGTTATTTTCTATGATTAAATTAATGTCGTTTATTAATTTAAGGCTAATTAAAAAATATATATGAAAAATAATGTAATGCATAGTTCAAGTCGTTTGGAATAGTGGACGGGTATAGTTTGGTTGGTATGGACCACCCACCCACCCCACCTTTGTTGGCATAGTTTTTCCATAGGATAACACTCTTTTTGGAATAGTTTAAACAATAGAAAACATCAATATCCAATGAAAAAAACTATGCGAGCGAAGGTGGGGTGGGCGGGCGGCCCCCACCAACCAAACTATGCCCGTCCATTATTTCAAACGACTTGAACTCTGCACTATACTGTTATCCATTAATTTATATTATATTCAATTAATTCCATTTGTTAATTTACGCCTTATTCATAAAAAAAGTGAGAAACAATTTAGTTCATAGTTCAAGTCATTTGAAATAGTAGACAGGCACAGTTAAGTTAACGACTTGAACTATACACTACATTGTTTCTTACATATTTTTATGAATTAAGCGAAAATAAATAAATGAAAATAATTGAATCATAGAAAGTAATAGATAACAGTGTAGTGCAAAGTTTAAGTCATTTGAAATAATGGACGGGCATAGTTTGGTTGGTGGGGACCACCCGCCCACCCCACCTTTGCTTGTATAGTTTTTTCAATGGATATAGATGTTTTACATTGTTTAAACTATTTCAAGAAGATTGTCTTCCTATGGAAAAACAATGCGAACAAAGGTGGAGTGGGCGGGCGGCCCCACCAATCAAACTATCCCCGTCCACTATTTCAAATGACTTGAACTCTACACTACACTGTTATCTATTACTTTCTATGATCCAATTATTTTCATTTATTTATTTTTGCTTATTTCATAAAAATATGTAAGAAATAATGTAATGTATAGTTCAAGTCGTTAATTTAACTATGCCTGTCTACTATTTCAAACGACTTGAACTATGAACTAAATTGTTTCTCACTTTTTTTATGAATAAGGCGTAAATTAACAAATGGAATTAATTGAATATAATATAAATTAATGAATAACAGTATAGTGCAGAGTTCAAGTCGTTTGAAATAGTGGACGGGCATAGTTTGGTTGGTAGGGACCCCCCGCCCACCCCACCTTTGCTTGTATAGTTTTTTCAATGGATATTGATGTTTTATATTGTTTAAACTATTCCAAGAAGAGTGTTATCCTATGGAAAAACTATGCGAACAAAGGTGGGGTGGGCGGGCGGCCCCTACCAACCAAACTATACCCGTCCAGTATTTCAAACGACTTGAACTATGCACTACACTATTATCCGTTATTTTCTATGATTAAATTAATGTCATTTATTAATTAGTTATTATAATGTTAGATAAGTTCACAACGTTCAAAACTGATTTTTTGTGAGACTATTCTGGTTCTAGACTTCCCGTATTATTTATATTTATACCTAAGTATTTAAAATTTTCCACCTAATCGATTTTTTCCCCGCTTTTTTGATATTTGTTTTCACTTCCTGTTTGGCGATCACCATATTTTTTGTTTTATCTGTGCTTATCGTCATTTTGTGTTTATTTAGTTCCATATATTAATCTTCTCTTGCAGGATTTCTTCGGACTTGGCTAGGATTACAATATCATCAGCAAAAGCACACGCAGCTATCATTGTGCGTCGTAGTTTATAATATCCTATATCCATTTTCCTTGTTTTCTCCTTTATATTTTTTAATATATTATCTAGGAATATTATAAACAGTAGAGGGCTTAATGCTCCACCTTGTCTTAGTCCTTGTTTGGTTGTAAATTCCTGTGATATCTGATTTCCTGTCCTTATGTAATTGTAAGTCTTTCTGTATATACCTTGTATTGCTCTTTGTAGTTGTTTGCTTATTTGCCTCTTTTGTAATATATTCCACATCGTTTTTCTCGGTACTCTGTCGAAAGCTTTTTCCATGTCTATAAATGGTATGAATAATTTACTGTCATGGCCCATTGTTTTCTCCATCAGTTTTCTTAGTGTAAATATATGGTCCTGCGTTAAGTGGCCCTTCCTGAAGCCACTTTGTGCATTTTCCATCATTAGTTCTGTTTGTTGTCTTAGTTTACTTTCTAGTATAACCTCATACATTTTAGGAGTTGTGCATATGTGATATTCGCCTGTAATTATTACAGTTTTTGTTGTCTCCTTTTTTGTATATTGGGAATATTACTGCTTTCTCCCAGTCATTTGGAATTTCCTCTTTTCCATATAGTGTTTAGAAGCTGTTTTAACAAATTTACACCTTCCTCGCCCATATTTTTAAATTGTTCAGCTTCTATGTTATCATGGCCTGCTGCTTTACCATTTCTTAATTTTATAAGTGCTTATTTTACTTCTGTTTCTGTTATACTGTCTGATTCTTCGTTCAGAATATTTTCCACATGTGCGTTCTCATTTCCTTCGTTTGTGCTTATCATCGTTTTCTCCTGCAAAAGCTCTTCGAAGTGCTCTTTCCATCTTTTCATTATATCATGATCTTGTTTTATTATTGTTCCCTGTTTATCCTTTAGTTGTCTTAGTGTTATTTGTACTTTCTCGTTCTTGCTTTTCTTTAGTGTTCTATAGAACAACTTTTTATTTTCGTTAAAGCTGTATTCTAGTGTTTTCCCAAATTCTTCCCATGTCATTTCTCTTGATTCATTTATTATTTGTTTCGTTGCTTTTCTCTGTATTTTATACGCTTCGTAGTCTTCTTCTTTCTTGGAGTTGATGTACTTTATCCACTTTTGCTTTTTCTTCTTTATTTCCTATTTTATTTCTATAGTCCACCATCGTGTTTGCTTTCTGTTGTTAGCCTGTCTGGCTGTTCCGCATGCGCGTTTTGTAGCCTCTGTTATTATGTGTTTGAAGCTGCTCCAAATTTCCTCCACATCATTAGATTTTGAAAAAGATGTGAGTTCCTTAATATAATTCTGGTACTTAGCTTTTGTTTCTTTATATTTTAGTTTGTCTATTCTGAATTTCTCAGTTGCAGTTTCTTTCTTGTACTTATCCTTTTTAGTTTCAACCTCGTTTTCGCTTGTGATCGTTTTTGTTTTTATTTCTTCCTTAATTGTGATATTTGCTACCATTAGACAGTGATCACTTCCGATCTCGCATCCTCTTTTCACCCGTACATCATTAACTACCTTCCTTTGTTTGTGTGTTTGTTAAAAAATAGTCTATTATCGACTTTTCATGTCTACTCTTTACTTCTCTGGTATATTTGTGTATTTTTTTATGGACGAATGTTTAGTATTACGACGTCGTTTAAGATGTAGAAGTCAATTAATCTGTTTCCGTTATTGTTTCTCGTCGGTTCTCCATGAATCCCCATTATATGTTCTATCCCTGTATTTTTATTTCCTATTCTTGCATTTATGTCTCCTGTAATGTAAGTATTTTCTCCTGCCTTCTCATATAATATTTGTAGCTCTTCCCAAAATTTGTCCTTTTCTGTTTTACTTTCGTCTTCTGTTGGTCCATATACTATGATTAGGTTTCCCTTCCATCCATCTACCTCTTCAATTTTTATTGTCATTAACCTTTCGTTTACGCATTCTCCTTCCGTTATTGACTGTTCTAACCTTTTGTTTATTATGCAACCCACTCCTGCTCTCGCTCTTTCACATTCTTCAACTCCACTATGTATTTGTATGTGGTCGTTTATGGCCCTTTCTAAACCTCTACCTTTCTTTTTTGTTCCTGTTATCGCCATTATATCTAATTTTGTATTTTCTAATTCTTCTATTAGTTCAAGTTCTTTGTCTTTCAGGCTGCGTATGTTCTAGTTTCCAATTCTCATCGTCCTTTTTGTTTGCGCTGTTGTTTTTGTTATATCTATTACTTCTTTTTTGTTGAGACTACCTATTCTTCTCTCTTCATTTTTTTCCAATCGTGTCCTTTTTCCTTGCTAGTTTCGTTGTCATATAATTATTTTCTGTATATTTCGCAGTTAGTTTTTTGTCTGCACGAATTCTAGTTTTTCTAGTACCCTATTCCAATTCCATAGCTTTCCGTCTACTGTTAATTTATTATATCCAAGTCTCACCTCTCCTCCTTTATTTCTCTCTTCCGTGGCCATTTTTCTTATTTGTGTGTTTCGCTCTCTTTCCTTTTTTATCTCATCGTCGTTTATATAAATTCTTTCTTGTTTGTTACTTTTAAGTTTATAAAAAGGAATATAAATGGTTAAAATTGACCATACTAATTATTACATTATTGTACAAATAGATTTTTTCTGTAAAAAGTGTCTGGTGTGCGCCAGACACACGACTTTCCGAATTGTCAAAATGAGAAACCGTGATTTATTTTTCTGTTTTGTGACGTGTTTTTGCTACTGTTCTTATTATTGTTTTGAACTGGTACCACAATTGTGGTATGTCTATTTCCTGTCTGTCTATGTTTTTATTTATTTTAGTAAATGCAGAAAATTAACATGTTAATTGAATTGTACCAAGGTTTTTCGTGTTTATGGATTGTTTACTTCTCTCTCTTTTCGATTTTATCATTCCTCTTCTGAATTGCACAACCAAACAGTAGAGAATAAAGTGGCGGGATGCCAAGTCAGTCTTTTGATCATTTACTTCTCTCTCTTTTCGATTTTATCATTTCTCTTCTTAATTGCACAACCAAGCAGTAGAGAATAAAGTGGTCGGGAAGCCATTGAACTGGTCGCTAAACCAATTCGAACTGTATAAAAGGGGCGGTCGTGGCGCTAGACCACTGCGAGGTCTGAAGCCACTGCGTTCATGCCGTTACCGGTTCGAGTCCTGTATTAATAGACTCTTTTCCGTGCGGAATTTAGGTTTATTAATCCATGGGTGGTGTGTTTGTCAATAGTTTAATGTGGTTTCGTTAATAGTGATATATACAGTTTATAAAAACATAATAATACATAGTTAATGGCTAGTATGATCGATAGATCAAGGCCAACAAAACAAACAAAAAAAAACTGTATAAAATGTCAGGACGATGGCCTGTGCGTGTGTGGGGGGCAGAAAGGCACAGGCCGATATGCGCAAATTGGCCTGAGTAAAAAACTGAGCGCCTGTGGCGGCCAGCATATAGTGATACGCGAATCGCACCACAAATTTAGCAAGTTAGCGAGTTTTACGAGCGTGTTTATCTAGTTTATGACACATACCTTTCTTTTAGAACGATGCGTCATACGATTATTCATGACAATTGTACCCATGTTAAAAAATAATAAACCCATCGATATCAGACTAAATGATAATATTAATAAATCGCTAGGTACGTTGGGATGAAAATTCGCAATTTCAGCGAACCACTAGAATACAAATGCGATCCTGATAATTTTCACTTTGCCTATCTACTATTAGTAATAGTAGTAGTAGTTTAGTAGTTAACTACTACTAGTAATAGTAGTAGTAGTTTAGTAGTAGTATTACTACTACTAGTAATAGTAGTTTACTACTACTAGTAATATTAGTAGTTTAGTAGTAGTACTACTACTACTAGTAATAGTAGTTTAGTAGTTAACTACTAGTACTAGTAGTAGTAGTAGTTTAGTAGATATACAAGTATAAGAAATCTGATCACACATCGTGTGGTAGGTGAAATTAAAATGACTCACGGTTTACATAACGGCGACCCATTCACTAGCTTGCGGCTCGAAAATCTTGCAATCTGCATTATATCCTTCGGAATTGAACATCTCACGCCTATTTTTCCAATGGACACTCACTGAATTTAATGAACTATTTATTTATAAAATCACTGTCACTGGCGAACGCGCACTTGCCCGCGACGTACTCCACGAAGAACTGCGAGTGACTGAGTCGGGCGCTCAGCGACCTGCGCGGGCCGACCGATGACTATGCGAATGAGTTGTCTGAAATAAAATATTTGTTTACCAAACAACTATTGACACTACCATAATATATCTTGAATTTGTTATTGTTTTATGAACTAGCATATTAAAAACAACATATTGTAATTGCTATATGGAACCCCGCTCAATGGTTAGAGGTAAGATCCGTCACGTATTGAGCGTTGGGGAGCCAAAGTTCAAACTTTGTTGTTGTTCAGAGGTTTTCTATGAAGGTAAATGCCGGATGATTACACTTCTCCCTTTACCAGTGGAAAAGCTCTTGGGATGATTGCTATAAATCTGAAGCTATACAGATAGAAATTGCATAGTTTTTCAGAGGTTGTCTATGAAGGTAAATACCGGATGATTACACTTCTCCCCTTATCAGTGGAAAATCCCTTGAGCTGATTGCTATAAATCTGAGGCTATAAAGATAGAAATTGCATAGTTTTTCAGAGGTTTTCTATGAAGATAAATACCGGATGATTACACTTCTCCCTTTATCAGTGGAAAATCCCTTGAGCTGATTGCTATAAATCTGAGGCTATAAAGATAGAAATTGCATAGTTTTTCAGAGGTTTTCTATGAAGGTAAATACCGGATGATTACACTTCTCCCTTCTTCAGTGGAAAATCCCTTGGGCTGATTATTATAAATCTGAGACTATAAAGATAGAAATTGCATAGTTTTTCAGAGGTTTTCTATTAAGGTAAATACCGGATGATTACACATCTCCCTTTATCAGTGGAAAATCCCTTGGGCTGATTGCTATAAATCTGAGGCTATAAAGATAGAAATTGCATAGTTTTTCAGAGGTTTTCTATGAAGGTAAATACGGGATGATTACACTTCTCCCTTTTTCAGTGGAAAATCCCTTGGACTGATTACTATAAATCTGAGGCTATAAAGATAGAAATTGCATAGTTTTTCAGAGGTTTTCTATGTAGGTAAATACCGGATGATTACACTTCTCCCTTTATCAGTGGAAAATCCCTTGGGCTGATTGCTATAAATCTGAGGCTATAAAGATAGAAATTGCATAGTTTTTCAGAGGTTTTCTATGAAGGTAAATACCGGATGATTACACTTCTCCCTTCTTCAGTGGAAAATCCCTTGGGCTGATTATTATAAATCTGAGACTATAAAGATAGAAATTGCATAGTTTTTCAGAGGTTTTCTATTAAGGTAAATACCGGATGATTACACTTCTCCCTTTATCAGTGGAAAATCCCTTGGGCTGATTGCTATAAATCTGAGGCTATAAAGATATAAATTGCATAGTTTTTCAGAGGTTTTCTATGAAGGTAAATACCGGATGATTACACATCTCCCTTTATCAGTGGAAAATCCCTTGGGCTGATTGCTATAAATCTGAGGCTATAAAGATAGAAATTGCATAGTTTTTCAGAGGTTTTCTATGTAGGTAAATACCGGATGATTACACTTCTCCCTTTATCAGTGGAAAATCCCTTGGGCTGATTGCTATAAATCTGAGGCTATAAAGATAGAAATTGCATAGTTTTTCAGAGGTTTTCTATGTAGGTAAATACCGGATGATTACACTTCTCCCTTTATCAGTGTAAAATCCCTTGGGCTGATTGCTATAAATCTGAGGCTATAAAGATAGAAATTGCATAGTTTTTCAGAGGTTTTCTATGTAGGTAAATACCGGATGATTACACTTCTCCCTTTATCAGTGGAAAATCCCTTGGGCTGATTGCTATAAATCTGAGGCTATAAAGATAGAAATTGCATAGTTTTTCAGAGGTTTTCTATTAAGGTAAATACCGGATGATTACACTTCTCCCTTTTTCAGTGGAAAATCCCTTGGGCTGGTTGCTATAAATCTGCGGCTATAAAGATAGAAATTGCATAGTTTTTCAGAGGTTTTTTATGAAGGTAAATACCGGATGATTACACTTCTTTCTTTATCAGTGGAAAATCCCTTGGGCTGATTGCTATAAATCTGAGACTATAAAGATAGAAATTGCATGGTTTTTCAGAGGTTTTCTATCAAGGTAAATACCGGATGATTACACTTCTCCCTTTTCAGTGGAAAATCCCTTGGGCTGATTGCTATAAATCTGAGGCTATAAAGATAGAAATTGCATAGTTTTTCAGAGGTTTTCTATATGAAGGTAAATATCGGAAAATTACACTTCTCCCTTTTTCAGTGGAAAATCCCTTGGGCTGATTGCTATAAATCTGAGGTTATAAAGATAGAAATTGCATGTTTTTTCAGAGGTTTTCTATCAAGGTAAATACCGGATGATTACACTTCTCCCCTTATCAGTGGAAAATCCCTTGGGCTGATTGCTATAAATCTGAGGCTATAAAGATAGAAATTGCATAGTTTTTCAGAGGTTTTCTATGAAGGTAAATACCGGATGATTACACTTCTCCCTTTTCAGTGGAAAATCCCTTGGGCTGATTGCTATAAATCTGAGGCTATAAAGATAGAAATTGCATAGTTTTTCAGAGGTTTTCTATATGAAGGTAAATATCGGAAAATTACACTTCTCCCTTTTTCAGTGGAAAATCCCTTGGGCTGATTGCTATAAATCTGAGGCTATAAAGATAGAAATTGCATAGTTTTTCAGAGGTTTTCTATGCAGTTAAATACTGGATGATTACACTTCTCCCTTTATCAGTGGAAAATCCCTTGGACTGATTGCTATAAATCTGAAGCTATAAAGATAGAAATTGCATAAATTTTCAGAGGTTTTCTATCAAGGTAAATACCGGATAATTACACTTCTCCCTTTATCATTGGAAAATCCCTTGGACTGATTGCTATAAATCTGAAGCTATAAAGATAGAAATTGCATAAATTTTCAGAGGTTTTCTATGAAGGTAAATACCGGATGATTACACTTCTCCCTTTATCAGTGGAAAATCCCTTGGGCTGATTGCTATAAATCTGAGGCTATAAAGATAGAAATTGCATAGTTTTTCAGAGGTTTTCTATGCAGTTAAATACTGGATGATTACACTTCTCCCTTTATCAGTGGAAAATCCCTTGGACTGATTGCTATAAATCTGAAGCTATAAAGATAGAAATTGCATAAATTTTCAGAGGTTTTCTATGAAGGTAAATACCGGATAATTACACTTCTCCCTTTATCATTGGAAAATCCCTTGGACTGATTGCTATAAATCTGAAGCTATAAAGATAGAAATTGCATAAATTTTCAGAGGTTTTCTATGAAGGTAAATACCGGATGATTACACTTCTCCCTTTATCAGTGGAAAATCCCTTGGGCTGATTGCTATAAATCTGAGGCTATAAAGATAGAAATTGCATAGTTTTTCAGAGGTTTTCTATGCAGTTAAATACTGGATGATTACACTTCTCCCTTTATCAGTGGAAAATCCCTTGGACTGATTGCTATAAATCTGAAGCTATAAAGATAGAAATTGCATAAATTTTCAGAGGTTTTCTATGAAGGTAAATACCGGATGATTACACTTCTCCCTTTATCAGTGGAAAATCCCTTGGGCTGATTGCTATAAATCTGAGGCTATAAAGATAGAAATTGCATAGTTTTTCAGAGGTTTTCTATGCAGTTAAATACCGGATGATTACACTTCTCCCTTTTTCAGCGGAAAATCTTTTGGGCTGATTGCTATAAATCTGAGACTATAAAGATAGAAATTGCATAGTTTTTCAGAGGTTTTCTATGAAGGTAAATACCGGATGATTACACTTCTCCCTTTTCAGTGGAAAATCCCTTGGGCTGATTGCTATAAATCTGAGGCTATAAAGATAGAAATTGCATAGTTTTTCAGAGGTTTTCTATGAAAGTAAATACCGGATGATTACACTTCTCCCTTTATCAGTGGAAAATCCCTTGGGCTGATTGCTATAAATCTAAGACTATAAAGATAGAAATTGCATAGTTTTTCAGAGGTTTTCTATGAAGGTAAATACCGGATGATTACACTTCTCCCTTTTCAGTGGAAAATCCCTTGGGCTGATTGCTATAAATCTGAGGCTATAAAGATAGAAATTGCATAGTTTTTCAGAGGTTTTCTATGAAAGTAAATACCGGATGATTACACTTCTCCCTTTATCAGTGGAAAATCCCTTGGGCTGATTGCTATAAATCTAAGACTATAAAGATAGAAATTGCATAGTTTTTCAGAGGTTTTCTATGAAGGTAAATACCGGATGATTACACTTCTCCCTTTTTCAGTGGAAAATCCCTTGGGCTGATTGCTATAAATCTGAGGCTATAAAGATAGAAATTGCATAGTTTTTCAGAGGTTTTCTATGAAGGTAAATACCGGATGATTACACTTCTCCCTTTTTCAGTGGAAAATCCCTTGGGCTGATTGCTATAAATCTGAGGCTATAAAGATAGAAATTGCATAGTTTTTCAGAGGTTTCCTATGAAGGTAAATACCGGATGATTACTCTTCTCCCTTTATCAGTGGAAAATCCCTTGGGCTGATTGCTATAAATCTGAGGCTATAAAGATAGAAATTGCATAGTTTTTCAGAGGTTTTCTATGAAGGTAAATACCGGATGATTACACTTCTCCCTTTTTCAGTGGAAAATCCCTTGGGCTGATTGCTATAAATCTGAGGCTATAAAGATAGAAATTGCATAGTTTTTCAGAGGTTTTCTATGAAGGTAAATACCGGATGATTACACTTCTCCCTTTTTCAGTGGAAAATCCCTTGGGCTGATTGCTATAAATCTGAGGCTATAAAGATAGAAATTGCATAGTTTTTCAGAGGTTTTCTATGTAGGTAAATACCGGATGATTACACTTCTCCCTTTATCAGTGGAAAATCCCTTGGGCTGATTGCTATAAATCTGAGGCTATAAAGATAGAAATTGCATAGTTTTTCAGAGGTTTTCTATGTAGGTAAATACCGGATGATTACACTTCTCCCTTTATCAGTGGAAAATCCCTTGGGCTGATTGCTATAAATCTGAGGCTATAAAGATAGAAATTGCATAGTTTTTCAGAGGTTTTCTATTAAGGTAAATACCGGATGATTACACTTCTCCCTTTTTCAGTGGAAAATCCCTTGGGCTGGTTGCTATAAATCTGCGGCTATAAAGATAGAAATTGCATAGTTTTTCAGAGGTTTTTTATGAAGGTAAATACCGGATGATTACACTTCTTTCTTTATCAGTGGAAAATCCCTTGGGCTGATTGCTATAAATCTGAGACTATAAAGATAGAAATTGCATGGTTTTTCAGAGGTTTTCTATCAAGGTAAATACCGGATGATTACACTTCTCCCTTTTCAGTGGAAAATCCCTTGGGCTGATTGCTATAAATCTGAGGCTATAAAGATAGAAATTGCATAGTTTTTCAGAGGTTTTCTATATGAAGGTAAATATCGGAAAATTACACTTCTCCCTTTTTCAGTGGAAAATCCCTTGGGCTGATTGCTATAAATCTGAGGTTATAAAGATAGAAATTGCATGTTTTTTCAGAGGTTTTCTATCAAGGTAAATACCGGATGATTACACTTCTCCCCTTATCAGTGGAAAATCCCTTGGGCTGATTGCTATAAATCTGAGGCTATAAAGATAGAAATTGCATAGTTTTTCAGAGGTTTTCTATGAAGGTAAATACCGGATGATTACACTTCTCCCTTTTCAGTGGAAAATCCCTTGGGCTGATTGCTATAAATCTGAGGCTATAAAGATAGAAATTGCATAGTTTTTCAGAGGTTTTCTATGAAGGTAAATACCGGATGATTACACTTCTCCCTTTTTCAGTGTAAAATCCCTTGGGCTGATATACTATAAATCTGAGACTATAAAGATAGAAATTGCATAGTTTTTCAGAGGTTTTCTATGAAGGTAAATACCGGATGATTACACGTCTCCCTTTATCAGTGGAAAATCCCTTGGGCTGATTGCTTAAATCTGAGGCTATAAAGATAGAAATTGCATAGTTTTTCAGAGGTTTTCTATGAAGATAAATACCGGATGATTACACTTCTCCCTTTATCAGTGGAAAATCCCTTGGGCTGATTGCTATAAATCTGAGGCTATAAAGATAGAAATTGCATAGTTTTTCAGAGGTTTTCTATTAAGGTAAATACCGGATGATTACACTTCTCCCTTTTTCAGTGGTAAATCCCTTGGGCTGATAGCTATACATCTGAGGCTATAAAAATAGAAGATTTTTATCTCAGATCAACCATATACTATCATCTACTTATCTTTGCAGCTATCAGTCTGAAAACTTTTTCGCTGGTACAGGGAGAATCTCAGATGAGTGTAATCATCCTAAATACTGGGTGATTACACTTCTTAAGCAAAAAAAACCTCTGAAAAACTTGATGAAAAGGTGATTTTTCGTTTGAAACTGACTGACGACGCCACTAACCACTAAGCCACTGAGATTTAAGCAATAAAACTGTTTCTTTCCTTCATGTAAATTTTGTATTGTTTGCAGATGAAAAACGCGGTGTGCCACCACTGCAAACGGCCGGGGCCTTACCTCCACGCCTGTTTGCACTGCGTCTACTTCGGGTGCCACAGGCACATTCGAGAGCACACCAAGAACAACAAGCACTGCTTTTCGATCGACTTGGGCTACGGGCAGGTGCATTGCACGCGCTGCGGGGACTACGTGTACGATGCTGATTTGGACGAAATTGCGATGGAGAACAAAATGCAGGCCGTTAAATGCAATAAACGGTAAGAATTGATAACTTTGTTTTGTCAAGAATTTAAGTGACAAACTTGGATAAGTTGTAACTATTTAGGGCCGGTTCTACAATTGACATTTAACTGGAGAATAGCTTTATTCGTGGAATAAGTTTGAGATTTTAAAGCCAATATCTCAAACTTATTCCACAAATAGCCTTATTCGCCAGTTAAATGTCAATTGTAGAACCGGCCCTTAGAGATTTATATATAATCTCCCTTTTACTCTAATAACAACTTCAGTTACACTTTGCAACTAGTTTCGGATAAGTTCTAGCCATTTATTTCCATCGGAAGAGCTCAAAAATGGCTAGAGCTTAGCCGAAACTAGTAGTTGCAAAGTGTAACTGAAGTGTGATAAAAAAAATCGTTTTATTTATCATTTAAAATGAATTATCACAGTTTACTTTGTGATAATTCATTTTAAAAAAATAAATAAAACGATTTTTTACTTTGTTTTTTATCACACTTCAGTTACAGGCTTAACAATCCGATATTTAAAATAATATTAAAAATTCTTGTTAAACTGACTAAACCATTTTGTCACAGATTGATGAGTACGTCTGCGTGGGAACCGAGCGAAGAGGAGCGCGAGCTGCTCAATTTAAACTCGAAGAGGATTTGCATTACACCGGACTCAACTATAGGCTTGCGCGGACTGCTTAATTTAGGCTCAACGTGTTTTATGAACTGCATTATTCAGGCGCTGATGCATACACCTCTGCTGCGGGACTACTTTCTCAGCGAGAGGCACAAATGTAAGGGCATTCCAGGCGCTTGCTTGGTGTGCGAGTTATCAAGACTGTTTCAGGTAAAATTTTGCTATAACTTATTTTTTCACTACTAGTATTGGGATTGCACTATTATTATTGAAATTTGAGACGTGAATTAGACTACTTTTTCACTACTGGCAGGCAATAATGGTTTTATTATTAACCTAGGTTATTCGATTTCACAGTTTGACTGTTTTAAATAAATCAGAATTTTCTTCTTCTTCTTCTTATTCTTTTATTATTCTTCTTCTTCTTCTTCTACTACTTCTTCTTCTTCTACTACTTCTTCTTCTTCTACTACTTCTTCTTCTTCTACTACTTCTTCTTCTTCTACTACTACTTCTTCTTCTTCTACTACTTTTTCTTCTTCTACTACTTCTTCTTCTTCTACTACTTCTTCTTCTTCTACTACTACTTCTTCTTCTTCTACTACTTCTTCTTCTACTACTTCTTCTTCTTCTACTACTTCTTCTTCTTCTACTACTTCTTCTTCTTCTTCTTCTACTACTACTTCTTCTTCTTCTTCTTCTTTAAATGGACTTAGAGCCTGTTTTTCTCTTGCCATTTGTTTTACTTCAAGCGTGAACCATGGTGCGTTGTGTTTCTTTGGGTTTATTGTTTATCCTCCTTCTGCCTAGTGCTTCATTGGCGGCTTCCTCGATATGTGATTTTACGTTTTTCCAACTGGTTTCCACGTCGTCTTCGTCCAGAATTGGCTGTTCTCTGATCTTTTGGGTTAATCTTTTCATCAGAAATTTCGTTTCTCCAAATCAGTAGTTCTTAACCGGTGCTCTGAGGAACACGAGCTTGTTGCACGTGCTCCGCGAAATTATAAAACCGTAATTGAATGTTGGCTCATCTACTTGATGTGATTGAACCTTAGATTTCCGCGAGTTTTTCTTACAATCAAAAGTGCTCTATTACTTTAAAAAGGTTAATAATGATTGCTCTAAAGAATCTACCCATTTCTAGTAATTAGAAATTAGATTATAGTTTGTAATATACATTGAATTATTTTCATGTATTTAATTTTCTGTTTAGGAATTTTATAGAGGTCTCAGCGTGCCGCTAGCACTGAACAAAATGCTGCACCTGATTTGGACGCACGTGCACCACTTGGCCGGCTACGAGCAACAGGATGCACACGAGTTTTTCATCGCCACCCTGGACATTCTGCATCAGCACTGCTCAGATGCAAAAACCCTCTCGAATAACATTGCAGTGCCCCATATACTGCTACCAGATGACCAAGCACACCAAATCTACCAAATCACCAAATGCCCCTGTATTATCGATCAAATTTTCACTGGGGGACTGCAGAGCGATGTCGTGTGTCAAAAATGCGAGTAAGTATTTATCAATCTCTTCTAACAAGTTATTAATTTGAATATACTTCTAATCTTATAATCACTTAATTTTGAATACTTCTATCTCTTCTATCCATTTGAATATACTTCTAATCTTATAATCTCTTCATCTTGAATACTTCTATTTCTTCTATCAAGCTATTCATTTGAATATACTTCTAATCTTATAATCTCTTCTTCTTGAATACTTCTATTTCTTCTATCAAGCTATTCATTTGAATATACTTCTAATCTTATAATCTCTTCATTTTGAATACTTCTATCTCTTTTATCAAGCTATTAATTTGAATATACTTCTAATCTTATAATCTCTTCATCTTGAATTCTTCTATTTCTTCTATCAAGCTATTAATTTGAATATACTTCTAATCTTATAATCTCTTCATCTTGAATACTTCTATCTCTTCTATCAAGCTATTCATTTGAATATACATCTAATCTTATAATCTCTTCATCTTGAATACTTCTATTTCTTCTATCAAGCTATTCATTTGAATATACTTCTAATCTTATAATCTCTTTTTCTTGAATACTTCTATCTCTTCTAGCAAGCTATTCATTTGAATATATTTCTAATCTTATAATCTCTTCATCTTGAATACTTCTATTTCTTCTATCAAGCTATTCATTTGAATATACTTCTAATCTAATAATCTCTTCTTCTTGAATACTTCTATCTCTTCTATCAAGCTATTCATTCGAATATACTTCTAATCTTATAATCTCTTCATCTTGAATACTTCTATTTCTTCTATCAAGCTATTCATTTGAATATACTTCTAATCTTATAATCTCTTTTTCTTGAATACTTCTATCTCTTCTAGCAAGCTATTCATTTGAATATATTTCTAATCTTATAATCTCGTCATCTTGAATACTTCTATTTCTTCTATCAAGCTATTCATTTGAATATACTTCTAATCTTATAATCTCTTCTTCTTGAAAACTTCTATCTCTTCTATCAAGCTATTCATTTGAATATACTTCTAATCTTATAATCTCTTCATCTTGAATACTTCTATTTCTTCTATCAAGCTATTCATTTGAATATACTTCTAATCTTATAATCTCTTTTTCTTGAATACTTCTATCTCTTCTAGCAAGCTATTCATTTGAATATATTTCTAATCTTATAATCTCTTCATCTTGAATACTTCTATTTCTTCTATCAAGCTATTCATTTGAATATACTTCTAATCTTATAATCTCTTCTTCTTGAATACTTCTATCTCTTCTATCAAGCTATTCATTTGAATATACTTCTAATCTTATAATCTCTTCTTGAATACTTCTATCTCTTCTAGCAAGCTATTCATTTGAATATACTTCTAATCTTATAATCTCTTTTTCTTGAATACTTCTATATCTTCTATCAAGCTATTCATTTGAATATACTTCTAATCTCATAATCTCTTCATCTTGAATACTTCTATTTCTTCTATCAAGCTATTCATTTGAATATACTTCTAATCTTATAATCTCTTCTTCTTGAATACTTCTATCTCTTCTATCAAGCTATTCATTTGAATATACTTCTAATCTTATAATCTCTTCTTCTTGAATACTTCTATCTCTTCTATCAAGCTATTCATTTGAATATACTTCTAATCTTATAATCTCTTCTTCTTGAATACTTCTATCTCTTCTAGCAAGCTATTCATTTGAATATACTTCTAATCTTATAATCTCTTTTTCTTGAATACTTCTATTTCTTCTATCAAGCTATTCATTTGAATATACTTCTAATCTTATAATCTCTTCATCTTGAATACTTCTATTTCTTCTATCAAGCTATTCATTTGAATATACTTCTAATCTTATAATCTCTTCTTCTTGAATACTTCTATCTCTTCTATCAAGCTATTCATTTGAATATACTTCTAATCTTATAATCTCTTTTTCTTGAATACTTCTATCTCTTCTAGCAAGCTATTCATTTGAATATACATCTAATCTTATAATCTCTTCATCTTGAATACTTCTATTTCTTCTATCAAGCTATTCATTTGAATATACTTCTAATCTTATAATATCTTCATCTTGAATACTTCTATTTCTTCTATCAAGCTATTCATTTGAATATACTTCTAATCTTATAATATCTTCTTCTTGAATACTTCTATCTCTTCTATCAAGCTATTTATTTGAATATACTTCTAATCTTATAATCTCTTCATCTTGAATACTTCTATTTCTTCTATCAAGCTATTCATTTGAATATACTTCTAATCTTATAATCTCTTCTTCTTGAATACTTCTATCTTTTCTATCAAGCTATTTATTTGAATATACTTCTAATCTTATAATCTCTTCATCTTGAATACTTCTATTTCTTCTATCAAGCTATTCATTTGAATATACTTCTAATCTTATAATATCTTCTTCTTGAATACTTCTATCTTTTCTATCAAGCTATTAATTTGAATATACTTCTAATCTTATAATCTCTTCTTCTTGAATACTTCTATCTCTTCTATCAAGCTATTCATTTGAATATACTTCTAATCTTATAATCTCTTTTTCTTGAATACTTCTATCTCTTCTATCAAGCTATTCATTTGAATATACATCTAATCTTATAATCTCTTCATCTTGAATACTTCTATTTCTTCTATCAAGCTATTCATTTGAATATACTTCTAATCTTATAATCTCTTCATCTTGAATACTTCTATCTTTTCTATCAAGCTATTAATTTGAATATACTTCTAATCTTATAATCTCTTCATCTTGAATACTTCTATCTATTCTATCAAGCTATTCATTTGAATATACTTCTAATCTTATAATATCTTCATCTTGAATACTTCTATCTCTTCTGTCAAGCTATTTATTTGAATATACTTCTAATCTTATAATCTCTTCATCTTGAATACTTCTATTTCTTCTATCAAGCTATTCATTTGAATATACATCTAATCTTATAATCTCTTCATCTTGAATACTTCTATTTCTTCTATCAAGCTATTCATTTGAATATACTTCTAATCTTATAATCTCTTTTTCTTGAATACTTCTATCTCTTCTAGCAAGCTATTAATTTGAATATACTTCTAATCTTATAATCTCTTCATCTTGAATACTTTTATATCTTCTATCAAGCTATTCATTTGAATATACTTCTAATCTTATAATCTCTTCATCTTGAATACTTCTATCTCTTCTATCAAGCTATTAATTTGAATATACTTCTAATCTTATAATCTCGTCATCTTGAATACTTCTATCTCTTCTATCAAGCTATTAATTTGAATATACTTCTAATCTTATAATCTCTTCATCTTGAATACTTTTATATCTTCTATCAAGCTATTCATTTGAATATACTTCTAATCTTATAATCTCTTCATCTTGAATACTTCTATGTCTTCTATCAAGCTATTCATTTGAATTTTGTATGTAAAATGGCAACTCATATATCACTGGTGTTTGGGCAAAAGGGCTTAAGTCAGGAAATGTAAAGTTTACAAGCCGTTTGTGCTAATGGAAAGAGTAGATTTTTTTGATTAAAAAGACAAAAACGTTATTTTCGTAAAAATGATGACAAGCTCTTTTGCCCAATAACCAGTGATATTACACTATAGATGGTACAAATAGTTCTGGATAGTTGGCTGGAGGGTAGCACAACTACAGACACTTAGGCCTCAAAATGGGCCCATTGTGAAACCTCCCTTGGTACAAATAGTTACGCCCGGTTTCTCCAACGAATCTTAGTGCTCGTCTTATATAAACTCGCCTTATATATAACCACGTCTTAAATTTTTATTCTGTTGTACCAAATATATGTAAATCTTACTTTGTCTTACAATGTAAGACTGTCTTATCGTTTTAAGTTCCAATTTTTGTTTGGTGCAACGTTTTTAGACCGTCTTATCATTAAGACGGCCTTAAACAAAATTATGACTTAAGCCCTTTTGCTCAAACACCTTTGATATTACACTATAGATGGTACAAATAGTTCTGGATAGTTAGTTCTGAATAGTTAGTTCTGGCTAGTTAGTTCTGGATAGTTGGCTTGAGGGTAGCATAGCTACAGACACTTATGCCTCAAAATGGGACCAATGTGAAACCTCCTGTAGTACAAATAGTTACTATTTTATCAACATAAACCAATCACAATGTATAAGATTCTAGTTATATCTATATAGTCTATTATATCTATAATCAAAACTGATTTTAGATCCTTGAATTTGAATAATTCTTGGAAAATTAAGTCATTTTCCAAGAACGGTTCAAATTCGACAGAATGATTCAAAGTCGACAAAATTATTCTGTTTAATACCTAGACTTTTCTATTTTTGTTTTAATAGAGGTGTTTCTACAACAATAGACCCGATTTGGGATTTTTCCTTGGATTTGGGGCCGGTTACACTCGGCGGCCGCCCACCCTCATCATTAATTGACTGCTTGGAGCGATTTACGCGAGCTGAGCATTTGGCCTCTAATGTCATGTGTTCCAACTGCCAGTCGTGTCAAAAGTCCACTAAGCAGCTCACAATGAAAACGCTTCCAGTCGTCGTCAGTTTCCATTTGAAGCGATTTCAACACACGAAAGAGGTATGTACCATAGTCAATAAAATGTCTATTTTATTTGATTCTAATATGTTTTTGATTAAAAGATTTTACACCAAAGGTATAAGGAAAACATTTATTACAGGTATATACATGAGACAGTTCTTTATATTCATCTGGCAACACTGCCTATTGCCAAATATATCTATTGCACCTGTGATATCAGTTGGTTGGCTATCTATGTGTTTTATAGAATAATAATTCTATTATCCATCTAATTTCTCAAGTGACACATGCCCAGGACTACTAAAAATATCTACAAATGGCACTTATACCATAATTCCATTTTGTTTTTACAGATTAAGAAGAAGATTTCAACTCAAATCTCGTTTCCGGAGATGCTGGATATGACGCCGTTCATGAGTCGGCAAAAGGAGGGTGAAACGTACCCTGTGCCGCCAGACAACCGGTACTCATTATTCGCAGTCATCAACCATCTAGGGAATTCTATACACGCGGGCCACTACTTCGCCTACGTGCGGCAACAACGCGACAACTGGTATAAGTGCGATGATGACGTCATCACCAAGGCGAGCCTGAGTGAAGTGCTCGATTCAGAAGGGTAAGATAATTTATTGAATTCCACATGATTGCAATTCTGTATCCATACTTCGGATGGATGATAAAGTAAGAAGGTGAATTATGGTGAAATACTGCCTTATCATTAGTGTTTCTCTCCTGTCAGCCTCAAATTAAATTTTAGATGTGTGATGTTGCTATTTTGGGGGTGTCATTTACCTTGATGCGTGAGTGCCTCCTTAAACACTGCCTCGGAATAGATGTTGAAAAGGAGGGGGGACAAGACACAACCATTGTAGCCAACTTCTAGTGACTAGTAGTAGCACATGGTGACGTCGTCACGCTTATACTAATAGTATAGCGTGAGGTCAGCATTTGTCACGGACAGGACCTATGTTTCTTCAATTGTCGCGCCCTCTACTCTGGATTTGAGTAAATTGGTTCTTTACCTTCTGAAAGAAACAAAATACATTCAAAATGACGTCACACCAGTCGCACCTACGGTACCGTTATCCTAAGAAACCAGAAAAGTAGGATAGTTAAGATCACTAAACTTTCGCGATTCGTGGGGAGAACATTAACCATTTCTAACCACCCAGCTGTTGTGATATTGCGAATCTTAGCTGTCGGTTGTAACTATCTCAACCATGGGGGTGGTTAAGATAGTTACAACAGACACAAATACTAATATGAAATATAATTTCTGTTACAGATATCTGTTATTCTACCACAAACATGTTTTGGGTTACGAATGACCAGACGACTGCTGAGTTGGCTGCAGCATTTAAATTCACTAACTGAGAGGAGGTGTGAGAAATGGAGGGTGGAACAGGGAAAGAGAGAGAGAGAGACGTACAGAAACCATGCATCTACAAACGCTTGCATGCCTGATTTCGCCCGGCAACATTGTGTTCATTGAAATTATTTATTTTATCATTCGGCAACTGTGTACATAGGCTAGGTTACTTTTTTTTTAAATTGCCGTTTTATTCCGTATTACGATTCGTCGATTTCAAGTGTGATGAAAAGAATGAGAAACTGTATTAGTAATCATATTGATTAGTTCGGTACTTTTATTCCTTCTTTGCAACCGGATAGGTTCCTTTTTATACGCACATTGCAAGTTTTTTTTTTTGCGATATTTTTTATAATAAATAAAAAAAGCGAGTTAAATATTTGATTTTTTAGTTCCTAATATATTATATATTTGCCTTTTACCTTTTGGTGTAGGCTATTCCATTTACATTATTTAACATTATACTTTACAATTATTGTTGTAGTTCCTAATGATTTTTCTCTTGGTAAACAAGGGCTACAACTATGATTACTTTGATAACAATGGTAAGTATATTTAAAGTATTGTAAAAATATGGACACGCTAATGTAGTGCAGTAGTGCTGCTTAAAAAACGGGCGGTCCGAGTTCAAATCCCGACCCGGGTAGTCGGTACCATTCGTCGTTATACAATTAACGACACTTTTGAAAATTTGAGGGCGAGTAGAAAGTCCTAACACACGGCAGAAGCATCCAAAGGTCAACATCCAGTCACAAATTGTAACAAATAGCAATATGTGCCTAAATGACGTCAAACGGCCGCTTTTACGGCACCGCTTTGTAAGTTCAAATACTGTGAAAGTTGATTGAGTAAAATCGCTATAACTCGAGTTGCAAGTATCAAAATTCAACAACCGTGATAGAATTCAATAGAAAAAACAAGTAGGATTAATGATAGCTATTTTTAAATTTTAATTTATTTTTAATTATATTTTTTATACATTTTTAAACTTGTAAGTTCAAATGTTGTGAAGGTCGATTGAGTAAAATCGCTATAACTCGAGTTGCAAATATCAAAATTCAACAACCGTGATAGAATTCAATAGAAAAAACAAGTAGGATTAATGATAGCAACTTTTAAATTTAAATTTATTTTTAATTATATTTTTTATAAATTTTTAAACTTGTAAGTTCAAATGTTGTGAAAGTTGATTGAGTAAAATCATTATAACTCGAGTTGCAAATATCAAAATTCAACAACCGTGATAGAATTCAATAGAAAAAACAAGTAGGATTAATGATAGCAATTTTTAAATTTAAATTTATTTTTAATTATATTTTTTATAAATTTTTAAACTTGTAAGTTCAAATGTTGTGAAAGTTGATTGAGTAAAATCATTATAACTCGAGTTGCAAATATCAAAATTCAACAACCGTGATGGAATTCAATAGAAAGAACAAGTAGGATTAATTATAGCGATTTTTAAATTTAAATTTATTTTTAATTATATTTTTTATACATTTTTAAACTTGTAAGTTCAAATGTTGCGAAAGTTGATTGAGTAAAATCGTTATAACTCGAGTTGCAAATAACAAAATTCAACAAACCGTGATAGAATTCAATAGAAAAAACAAGTAGGATTAATGATAGCGATTTTTAAATTTAAATTTATTTTTAATTATATTTTTTATAATTTTTTAAACTTGTAAGTTCAAATGTTGTGAAAGTTGATTGAGTAAAATCATTATAACTCGAGTTACAAATACCAAAATCCAACAACCATGATAGAATTCAATAGAAAAAACAAGTAGGAATAATGGTAGCAATTTCTAAATTTAAATTTATTTTTAATTATATTTTTTATAAATTTTTAAACTTGTAAGTTCAAATGTTGTGAAAGTTGATTGAGTAAAATCATTATAACTCGAGTTACAAAAATCAAAATTCAACAACCATGATAGAATTCAATAGAAAAAACAAGTAGGAATAATGGTAGCAATTTTTAAATTTAAATTTATTTTTAATTATATTTTTTATAAATTTTTAAACTTGTAAGTTCAAATGTTGTGAAAGTTGATTGAGTAAAATCATTATAACTCGAGTTACAAATATCAAAATTCAACAACCATGATAGAATTCAATAGAAAAAACAAGTAGGATTAATGATAGAGATTTTTAAATTTTAATTTATTTTTAATTATATTTTTTATAAATTTTTAAACTTGTAAGGCAAATGTTGTGAAAGTTGATTGAGTAAAATCGTTATAACTCGAGTTGTAAATATCGAAATTCAACAAACTTGATAGAATTCAATAGAAAAAACAAGTAGGAATAATGATAGCGATTTTTAAATTTAAATTTATTTTTAATTATATTTTTTATAAATTTTTAAACTTGTAAGTTCAAATGTTGCGAAAGTTGATTGAGTAAAATCGCTATAACTCGAGTTGCAAATATCAAAATTCAACAACCGTGATAGAATTCAATAGAAAAAACAAGTAGGATTAATGATAGCGATTTTTAAATTTAAATTTATTGTTAATTATATTTTTTATATATTTTTAAACTTGTAAGTTCAAATGTTGTGAAAGTTGATTGAGTAAAATCGCTATAACTCGAGTTGCAAATATCAAAATTCAACAACCTTGATGGAATTCAATAGAAAAAACAAGTAGGATTAATGATAGCTATTTTTAAATTTAAATTTATTTTTAATTATATTTTTTATAAATTTTTAAACTTGTAAGTTCAAATGTTGTGAAAGTTGATTGAGTAAAATCATTATAACTCGAGTTACAAATATCAAAATTCAACAACCATGATAGAATTCAATAGAAAAAACAAGTAGGAATAATGGTAGCAATTTTTAAATTTAAATTTATTTTTAATTATATTTTTTATAAATTTTTAAACTTGTAAGTTCAAATGTTGCGAAAGTCGCTTGAGTAAAATCGCTATAACTCGAGTTGCAAGTATCAAAATTCAACAACCGTGATAGAATTCAATAGAAAAAACAAGTAGGATTAATGATAGCGATTTTTAAATTTAAATTTATTTTTAATTACATTTTTTATAAATTTTTAAACTTGTAAGTTCAAATGTTGTGAAAGTTGCTTGAGTAAAATCGCTATAACTCGAGTTGCAAATATCAAAATTCAACAACCGTGATAGAATTCAATAGAAAAAACAAGTAGGATTAATGATAGCAATTTTTAAATTTAAATTTATTTTTAATTATATTTTTTATAAATTTTTAAACTTGTAAGTTCAAATGTTGTGAAAGTTGATTGAGTAAAATCATTATAACTCGAGTTGCAAATATCAAAATTCAACAACCGTGATGGAATTCAATAGAAAGAACAAGTAGGATTAATTATAGCGATTTTTAAATTTAAATTTATTTTTAATTATATTTTTTATACATTTTTAAACTTGTAAGTTCAAATGTTGCGAAAGTTGATTGAGTAAAATCGTTATAACTCGAGTTGCAAATAACAAAATTCAACAAACCGTGATAGAATTCAATAGAAAAAACAAGTAGGATTAATGATAGCGATTTTTAAATTTAAATTTATTTTTAATTATATTTTTTATAAATTTTTAAACTTGTAAGTTCAAATGTTGTGAAAGTTGATTGAGTAAAATCATTATAACTCGAGTTACAAATATCAAAATTCAACAACCATGATAGAATTCAATAGAAAAAACAAGTAGGAATAATGGTAGCAATTTTTAAATTTAAATTTATTTTTAATTATATTTTTTATACATTTTTAAACTTGTAAGTTCAAATGTTGTGAAAGTTGATTGAGTAAAATCGCTATAACTCGAGTTGTAAATATCAAAATTCAACAACCGTGATAGAATTCAATAGAAAAAACAACTAGGATTAATGAAAGTGATTTTTAAATTTAAATTTATTTTTAATTATATTTTTTATAAATTTTTAAACTTGTAAGTTCAAATGTTGTGAAAGTTGATTGAGTAAAATCGCTATAACTCGAGTTGCAAATATCAAAATTCAACAACCGTGATAGAATTCAATAGAAAAAACAAGTAGGATTAATGATAGCGATTTTTAAATTTTAATTTATTTTTAATTACATTTTTTATAAATTTTTAAACTTGTAAGTTCAAATGTTGTGAAAGTTGCTTGAGTAAAATCGCTATAACTCGAGTTGCAAATATCAAAATTCAACAACCATGATAGAATTCAATAGAGAAAACAAGTAGGAATAATGGTAGCAATTTTTAAATTTAAATTTATTTTTAATTATATTTTTTATAAATTTTTAAACTTGTAAGTTCAAATGTTGTGAAAGTTGATTGAGTAAAATCGCTATAACTCGAGTTGCAAATATCAAAATTCAACAACCGTGATAGAATTCAATAGAAAAAACAAGTAGGATTAATGATAGCGATTTTTAAATTTTAGTTTATTTTTAATTACATTTTTTATAAATTTTTAAACTTGTAAGTTCAAATGTTGTGAAAGTTGCTTGAGTAAAATCGCTATAACTCGAGTTGCAAATATCAAAATTCAACAACCGTGATAGAATTCAATAGAAAAAACAAGTAGGATTAATGATAGCGATTTTTAAATTTAAATTTATTTTTAATTATATTTTTTATAAATTTTTAAACTTGTAAGTTCAAATGTTTTGAAAGTTGATTGAGTAAAACCGGTATAACTCGAGTTGCAAGTATCAAAATTCAACAACCGTCATGGAAATCAATAGAAAAAACAAGTAGGATTAATGATAGCGATTTTTAAATTTAAATTTATTTTTAATTATATTTTTTATAAATTTTTAAACTTGTAAGTTCAAATGTTGTGAAAGTTGATTGAGTAAAATCGCTATAACTCGAGTTGCAAATATCAAAATTCAACAACCGTGATAGAATTCAATAGAAAAAACAAGTAGGATTAATGATAGCGATTTTTAAATTTTAGTTTATTTTTAATTACATTTTTTATAAATTTTTAAACTTGTAAGTTCAAATGTTGTGAAAGTTGCTTGAGTAAAATCGCTATAACTCGAGTTGCAAATATCAAAATTCAACAACCATGATAGAATTCAATAGAGAAAACAAGTAGGAATAATGGTAGCAATTTTTAAATTTAAATTTATTTTTAATTATATTTTTTATAAATTTTTAAACTTGTAAGTTCAAATGTTGTGAAAGTTGATTGAGTAAAATCGCTATAACTCGAGTTGCAAATATCAAAATTCAACAACCGTGATAGAATTCAATAGAAAAAACAAGTAGGATTAATGATAGCTATTTTTAAATTTTAATTTATTTTTAATTACATTTTTTATAAATTTTTAAACTTGTAAGTTCAAATGTTGTGAAAGTTGCTTGAGTAAAATCGCTATAACTCGAGTTGCAAATATCAAAATTCAACAACCATGATAGAATTCAATAGAGAAAACAAGTAGGAATAATGGTAGCAATTTTTAAATTTAAATTTATTTTTAATTATATTTTTTATAAATTTTTAAACTTGTAAGTTCAAATGTTGTGAAAGTTGATTGAGTAAAATCGCTATAACTCGAGTTGCAAATATCAAAATTCAACAACCGTGATAGAATTCAATAGAAAAAACAAGTAGGATTAATGATAGCGATTTTTAAATTTTAGTTTATTTTTAATTACATTTTTTATAAATTTTTAAACTTGTAAGTTCAAATGTTGTGAAAGTTGCTTGAGTAAAATCGCTATAACTCGAGTTGCAAATATCAAAATTCAACAACCGTGATAGAATTCAATAGAAAAAACAAGTAGGATTAATGATAGCGATTTTTAAATTTAAATTTATTTTTAATTATATTTTTTATAAATTTTTAAACTTGTAAGTTCAAATGTTTTGAAAGTTGATTGAGTAAAACCGGTATAACTCGAGTTGCAAGTATCAAAATTCAACAACCGTCATGGAAATCAATAGAAAAAACAAGTAGGATTAATGATAGCGATTTTTAAATTTAAATTTATTTTTAATTATATTTTTTATAATTTTTTAAACTTGTAAGTTTAATAAGTTTAATTTTGATATTGTGAAAGTTGATTGAGTAAAATCGCTATAACTCGAGTTTCAAATATCAAAATTCAACAACCGTGATAGAATTCAATAGAAAAAACAAGTAGGATTAATGATAGCGATTTTTAAATTTAAATTTATTTTTAATTATATTTTTTATACATTTTTAAACTTGTAAGTTCAAATGTTGTGAAAGTTGATTGAGTAAAATCGCTATAACTCGAGTTTCAAATATCAAAATTCAACAACCGTGATAGAATTCAATAGAAAAAACAAGTTGGATTAATGATAGCGATTTTTAAATTTAAATTTATTTTTAATTATATTTTTTATAAATTTTTAAACTTGTAAGTTCAAATGTTGTGAAAGTTGATTGAGTAAAATCGCTATAACTCGAGTTGCAAATATCAAAATTCAACAACCGTGATAGAATTCAATAGAAAAAACAAGTAGGATTAATGAAAGTGATTTTTAAATTTAAATTTATTTTTAATTATATTTTTTATACATTTTTAAACTTGTAAGTTCAAATGTTGCGAAAGTTGATTGAGTAAAATCGCTATAACTCGAGTTGCAAATATCAAAATTCAACAACCGTGATAGAATTCAATAGAAAATACAAGTAGGATTAATGATAGCAATTTTTAAATTTAAATTTATTTTTAATTATATTTTTTATAAATTTTTAAACTTGTAAGTTCAAATGTTGTGAAAGTTGATTGAGTAAAATCGCTATAACTCGAGTTGTAAATATCAAAATTCAACAACCATGATAGAATTCAATAGAAAAAACACGTAGGAATAATGATAGCAATTTTTAAATTTAAATTTATTTTTAATTATATTTTTTATAAATTTTTAAACTTGTAAGTGCAAATGTTGTGAAAGTTGATTGAATAAAATTGCTATAACTCGAGTTGTAAATAAATATCAAAATTCAACAACCGTGATAGAATTCAATAGAAAAAACAAGTAGGATTAATGATAGCGATTTTTAAATTTAAATTTATTTTTAATTATATTTTTTATACATTTTTAAACTTGTAAGTTCAAATGTTGTGAAAGTTGATTGAGTAAAATCGCTATAACTCGAGTTTCAAATATCAAAATTCAACAACCGTGATAGAATTCAATAGAAAAAACAAGTTGGATTAATGATAGCGATTTTTAAATTTAAATTTATTTTTAATTATATTTTTTATAAATTTTTAAACTTGTAAGTTCAAATGTTTTGAAAGTTGATTGAGTAAAACCGGTATAACTCGAGTTGCAAGTATCAAAATTCAACAACCGTCATGGAAATCAATAGAAAAAACAAGTAGGATTAATGATAGCGATTTTTAAATTTAAATTTATTTTTAATTATATTTTTTATAATTTTTTAAACTTGTAAGTTTAATAAGTTTAATTTTGATATTGTGAAAGTTGATTGAGTAAAATCGCTATAACTCGAGTTTCAAATATCAAAATTCAACAACCGTGATAGAATTCAATAGAAAAAACAAGTAGGATTAATGATAGCGATTTTTAAATTTAAATTTATTTTTAATTATATTTTTTATACATTTTTAAACTTGTAAGTTCAAATGTTGTGAAAGTTGATTGAGTAAAATCGCTATAACTCGAGTTGTAAATATCAAAATTCAACAACCATGATAGAATTCAATAGAAAAAACACGTAGGAATAATGATAGCAATTTTTAAATTTAAATTTATTTTTAATTATATTTTTTATAAATTTTTAAACTTGTAAGTGCAAATGTTGTGAAAGTTGATTGAATAAAATTGCTATAACTCGAGTTGTAAATAAATATCAAAATTCAACAACCGTGATAGAATTCAATAGAAAAAACAAGTAGGATTAATGATAGCGATTTTTAAATTTAAATTTATTGTTAATTATATTTTTTATACATTTTTAAACTTGTAAGTTCAAATGTTGTGAAAGTTGATTGAGTAAAATCATTATAACTTGAGTTACAAATATCAAAATTCAACAACCATGATAGAATTCAATAGAAAAAACAAGTAGGATTAATGATAGCTACTTTTAAATTTAAATTTATTTTTAATTATATTTTTTATAAATTTTTAAACTTGTAAGTTCAAATGTTTTGAAAGTTGATTGAGTAAAACCGGTATAACTCGAGTTGCAAGTATCAAAATTCAACAACCGTCATGGAAATCAATAGAAAAAACAAGTAGGATTAATGATAGCGATTCTTAAATTTAAATTTATTTTTAATTCTATTTTTTATAAATTTTTAAACTTGGTAAGTTCAAATGTTGTGAAAGTCGATTCAGTAAAATCGCTATAACTCGAGTTGCAAATATCAAAATTCAACAACCTTGATAGAATTCAATAGAGAACGCAATATATATATATATATATATATATATATTATTTTTTTAGTCCACGCGCGCCGAATTTTTTAGGACAGCCTTGGTGGTTAGAGTGAACGTTCAAACCTCATCGGAGTGCATTACTCCTCAGCTAAACGCTAAATTCCTAGGTAAACGGTGCCGTAAAAGCGGCCGTTAGTGACGTCATTTAGGCATCATAAGTGAGTTAAGCAATGATAATGTCTATGATTTATCGGGACATTGATTAAGTTGTTACACATGTAAATTTCTGTACGTCTACAACAACATTTTACTAAATTCCCCGTGATCAAACGCCCGCACTAAATGCACGTGAACAAACACCGCAATCGATTACCAACCTGCTCCACGCATCGTTTTCTGGGTCAGCGCGCTTTGTTGACATTCTCCCAAACCCATCCATAACTATTAAATCACAACAACGCAGGTTATGTTATGGATTCCCTTACGTACGGGACGCAGAGGTAATAGGCCTTAATTAGCTCATAAACTGTGTAATAGCAGGTGCTTGTTTTAGGCTAGTCCATTTGGACTTGAAAGGCGCCCCACCGAAGCTTGCATTCTTCGAAAAAGTAAGCCATAACCTAGAATCGTGTCCGGATGTAAACAAACCGATTGTTTACAAACAAATACAAATGGATTGCTTTTGTTTTGCAGTTTTTTCCATTTATCAAGGATGTTGGGGCAACAGGGGTGCTGGTGGAATGGGAGGACACATTTCCTTATACCAGGGAGCTTATGGATGTTGGGGGGCTGTCCAGCAGTGCTCAAGCGAGTGGGGCACCTTATAATATTGAGGAGGCTAAACAATTGATCTATTTAGGTAAATATACATTATTTTGTTTAAGTTGTATGTTACCACCTATATATGAGAATTTAAATATCTGTTTTTAGCTGAGGATGCTGGATTAACAGTGATTCCATTAGTGCAGACATTTGGGCACATGGAGTTTATTTTAAAACATGAACAGTGGCGTAGTTTACGTGAAGTTGAGGCATACCCGAGTTCCATGTGCCCAAGCAACAGTGGCACTATGCCTCTAGTCAGGGCGCTTATCAAGCAAATTGTTGCTTTCCACAATAATATACAGTACATTCATATTGGTGCAGATGAGGTAAGTAATAACAAATGTAAATGGATTTAGTAGAAAATAACGGAAAATAATAAATTACCAAGTCCTAACACTGTAGGACTTAAAAGTTGATAGCCAGTTACAGAACTGTAATAAATACAGGAACTACTACTAATAAGTTACAACTGGGAGAAAATATATTCCAGCTTTAGTTTTATTTAATTCTTGAATATTTTTAGGTCTGGCATATGGCCATGTGTCCAGCTTGCACAAGAAGGGCCCAAAACAGTAAATATGGCAAGGCAGCATTGTACTTGGACCATATTACAGAGGTGGCACAGTACATCAAGGATAATTATCCATCATTACGCATAATTATTTGGGATGATATGCTTAGAAATATCGATTTGAATATTTTACAAGGTATATGATATTATTGTTAATAAGAATTTCGACAGTTTTTGAGTTAGTAAGTCAACAGCTGATAAAATGGTCAATAATACTATCAGTCCTAGTACTGTCAGTATTTGCTTCAATCCTACTTTTATATTTATAAAGTAATCAATTATCTGGATAAACATAAGTATTCTCCTCATTCCATCATTACTATACCTTACATGATAAGTAATACTGTCATTATTTTAGAATAATGAACATTTTAAACATATTATTGAACAGTAATACTGTCATTATTATTGATCATGTATAGTGCCTTATAGTTTAAATATTATATTTCTTATGTCACAAGCTATCCTAGACAACACATGAATTTTTATTGATATGCAATTAAGTAAATGCGGCTGTGAAAGGTTTATATGTACAATAGTATATGTTATGGATGTTATTTTTTTGTTAGATTATTATCTGGGTAATCTTGTGGAGCCGATGATTTGGCACTACAACAACTCGGAGACATTCCAGTTGGGGCCGCACGTTTGGGACAAATATGGCAACGTTTTCAAAAATGTATGGGGTGCAACTGCATTCAAAGGAGCCACAAGCAGCTGCCAAGTGTTGCCCATAAATAAATACCATGTAAGCAACCATGAGTCATGGTTGTCTGAGCTAGGCGCACACGCTAGTAAAATCGGGAATTTCAGAGGGATTGCACTAACTGGCTGGTCTAGGTAAACATTTATCTATTTAGACTTCTCTTTAGCTCCTCGGGCTATATTCTGAACTTATAGAATATACCCCTAGCAGGTTTAGGAATTATTAAAACAATATTTGGGTGCTAAGCATACTGTTGTCCCACTCTTGATGACTGGAGATAGATGTAGGGAATTAACCTGTTGCTTAGACTCTTAATTAATTGTTAAACATATATAAGTGTGAATCCACCTCTTAGCAATCTACATATCTAGATTTCGATCTTATTATATCTCATAAGCTAGTGAGGATGAATTCAGACAATATCTCAAGTGGTTATATACAAAAATTATACAACTAACCCTCTAGGAGGAAAGTTAAACGCCATTTGGCGGCACCACATTAATTAGCAATGCACACCCATATGGTAATAACCGTCAACATGCTCATGCATTGCTAATTGATGTGGTGCCGCCAGGTGGCGTTTAACTTTCCCCATAGGGGGTTAGTTGTATAATTTATAATTTAAATGAGTAAATAATTGTAAAATAATTAACAGGTATGACCACTATGCAACACTTTGTGAGATGTTACCATGTGCTATCCCCACTCTCTGTCTCTGTTTGAAAACATGGCTCTCCGGAGGATACAACATTGAGTTACACAGGTATTTAAACTATTTTGTTATTAAGGTATTACTTCAGAAGGATGTTTGAAAGAGTGGGGATGTTTGAGGTGTAGGTGGATGAAAATGATAATAATGGGATGTCTAGGAAGAGAATGAGGGATGTTGAGTGGAAAGGAAGGCAGGAAAGAATGACTGGGAGCTTGTGTAACCCTGGATATGTAGAGTGGCAAGTTTAGGGAATACATAATTAATGGAGGGTGGAATAGTGAGGATAAAGTGTGTATGGCAAGAGTGAGATGAAGTTTGGAAGATGAAGGAAAGTATGTTTGGGGCAAGGATACATCATGTGTGTACACTGTACACACATGGCGTATCCTTGTCTTACTACACTGTAGTAAGAGGAGTGACATGTGGTGGCACCAGTGCAACGAATGTGAGGAAGTGAATGATACAAAATAGTGGATAGGTGATTATGAAGACAGGTGAGTGAATGGTTAAGAGAGACGACACATTTCCTGGTATGAAACAGAAAGTGGTAGAGATGGAATAGAGCAAGGCTGGTGGATTATAGCAGTAGTTATAGTTGCATTTGACATAATGTTAAGTTACTATTCTTTTGTAATGCTTATACCAAATAAAAGTTTTTTGTTGTAATCATGTAATTTTTTCCATAGTTCTGTTGGGAAAATGTTGGGCTACACAGATACTGACACAATCCTCTACATGGAAAGTCCGATAAGACCCGTGCCACTAGCGCCACAACTCACATTCCCTGGATGGCAAATTCTTTTGGGCCTTGAGTGGTTCACTAACATCAAGGCCAAGTATAAAAGCATCATTGACAGTGATCAGTAAGTAGCTTAAGATAAAAACTATACTTGATTTTATTCTTCACATTATCAGTGAAATGAATTTCAATTGTCAGTATACATGATTACTTTCCAAATATACATGGGTTATTATACAAAATTCGTAATTTTTTTTGAAAAAAAAATAGTCAAGCTGCTTGAATTTTTTTGTTCAAGCGTCTTGAAAAAAAAAATCATTTTACAAAATTCATAATTAAAAAGAAAATGCTTGAAAAAAAAAAATTGCAATACAATTTTAACTAAAAATATATGGCTTATTATACAAAATTCAGAAATTATTTTTCAAGCAGCTTGACTTTTTTTTTTCTAAAAAAAATAGGAATGTTGTATAATAACTCAAGCATTTTTAGTTATTTTATTTATAAAATGTATAAATTTATATTTTTTTAATATTAATTTAATCTATATACAAAATTCGTAATTTTTTTTGAAAAAAAAAATAGTCAAGCTGCTTGAAAAAAATTATGAATTTTGTATAATAACCCCTATATTTTTAGTAATTATTTTATTGCAATTTTTTTTTCAAGCGGCTTGTAATAAAATATTAACTAAGAATACAGTTATTATACAATTTTAAACGGCTTGAAAAAAAAAAAAAATTTAAAAAAAATTGTGAATTTTGTATAATGACCCATGTATTTTTAGTTTATATATTTATAAAATTTATATATATTTTTTTCAAGCGGCTTGAAATTTTTTTCTTCTAATGATGAATTTTGAATAATTGTATTTTTATTTATTATTTTATTTATAAAATGTATAATTTTTTTTTTCAATAAAAAATAAAAATTTAATAATGTATGGGTTATTAAACAAAATGTATAATTTTTTTTTTCAAGCAGCTTGATTTTTTTTTAAATTACCAATTTTGTATAATAACCCTATATACATGGGTTATTATATTACGAATTTTGTATAATAACCCATGTATATAGGGTTATTATACAAAATTCGTAATTTAAAAAAAAATCAAGCAGTTTGAAAAAAAAATTATACATTTTGTATAATAACCCATACATTTTCAGTTATTATTTTATTGCGATTTTGTTTCTCAAGCGGCTTGAAATAAAATATTATCTAAGAATACATGGGTTATTATACAAGATTAATATTTTTTTCACTTTAAACGGTTTGAAAAATTATTTTTTTTTTTTAAATTATGATTTGTGTATCATAACCCATGTATTTTTAGTTATTATTTTATTTCAAGCCGTTTGAAATTAATAATAATTTCTTTTGTTTCAAGCGGATTGAAATTTTTTTTCCAAGCCGCTCAGAATAAAAATTGCTGTAAAATAATAACTAAAAATATTATTTAATAAAATTTATAAAAAAAATTTAAATTATTTATTAAATAATAATTTTAGTTATTTTTGATTTCAATATTTTTTTCAAGAGGCTTGAAAAAAAATTTCAAGCCGCTTGAAACAAAAGAAATTTAAAATGTTCAATAATAATCTCCACGTTTCAAGACTTTTTAGTCAAATTTGTCTATTTTATTTTATTGCAATTTTTTTTTCAAGCGTCTTGAATTTTTTTTTAATTTTACAAAATTTATAATTAAAAAACTGCTTGAAAGAAAAATTGAAAATTTTTTTTTAATTTTTTATAACACTTATTAAATAATAATTTTAGTTATTTTTTATTGCAATATTTTTTCCAAGAGTTTTGAAAAAAAAATTCAAGCCGCTTGAAACAAAAGAAATTTAGAATTTTCAATAATAATCTCCACGTTTCAAGACTTTTTAGTCAAATTTGTCTATTTTATTTTATTGCAATTTTTTTTTCAAGCGTCTTGAAATTTATTTTTAATTTACAAAATTCATAATTAAAAAACTGCTTGAAAAAAAAAAATTTAATTTTTTTATAACATTTATTAAATAATAATTTTAGTTATTTTTGATTTCAATATTTTTTCCAAGAGGCTTGAAAAAAAATTTCAAGCCGCTTGAAACAAAAGAAATTTAAAATGTTCAATAATAATCTCCACGTTTCAAGACTTTTCTAGTCAAATTTGTCTATTTTATTTTATTGCAATTTTTTTTTCAAGCGTCTTGAAATTTTTTTTAATTTTACAAAATTTATAATTAAAAAACTGCTTACAAGAAAAATTGAAAATTTTTTTTAAATTTTTTATAACATTTATTAAATAATTTTAGTTATTTTTTATTGCAATATTTTTTCCAAGAGGCTTGAAAAAAAATTTCAAACCGCTTGAAACAAAAGAAATTTAGAATTTTCAATAATAATCTCCACGTTTCAAGACTTTTTAGTCAAATTTGTCTATTTAATTTTATTGCAATTTTTTTTTTCTAGCGTCTTGAAATTTATTTTTATTTGACTAAATTCATAATTAAAAACTGCTTGAAAAAAAAATTGTAATAAAATAATAACTAAAAATACATGGGTTATTATACAAAATTCATAATTTTCTTTGAAAACAAAAATTCAAGGCACTTGAAAAAAAATATATGAATTTTGTATAATAACCCATGTATTTTAAGTTATTATTTTAATGCATTTTTTTTTTCAAGCGACTAGCATTTTTTTAAAATTCATAATTAAAAAAAAATTGCAATCTAATAATAACTAAAAATACATGGGTTATTATACAAAATTCATAATTAAAAAAAAAATATCAAGGCGCTTGACAAAATAATTATCGATTTTGTATAATAACCCATGTATTTTTAGTTATTTTATTTCAAATCGTTTGAAAAAAAGATTATAAGCTTTATTAAATAATATTTTTTAATTATTATATTACAATTTTTTTTCCAAACGGCTTGAAAAAAAAATTCAATCCGCTTGAATCAAAAGAAATTAAGAATTTTCAATAATAACCTCCACGTTTCAAGACTTTTCTAGTCGAAATTGACTATTTTTAGTAATTTTATTTCAAACCGTTTGAAAAAAGATTATAAGCTTTATTAAATAATATTTTTTAATTATTATTATTACAATTTTTTTTTCCAAACGGCTTGAAAAAAAAATTCAATCCGCTTAAATCAAAAGAAATTAAGAATTTTCAATAATAACCTCCACGTTTCAAGACTGTTCTAGTCGAAATTGACTATTTTTAATTATTTTATTGCAAACCGTTTGAAAAAAGATTATAAGCTTTATTAAATAATAATTTTTAATTATTATTATATTACAATTTTTTTTCCAAACGGTTTGAAAAAATAATTCAATCCGCTTGAATCAAAAGAAATTGAGAATTTTCAATAATAACCTCCACGTTTCAAGACTTTTCTAGTCGAAATTGACTATTTTTAGTTATTTTATTTCAAACAGTTTGAAAAAAGATTATAAGCTTTATTAAATAATATTTTTTAATTATTATTATATTACAATTATTTTTTTCCAAACGGCTTGAAAAAAAAAATCAATCCGCTTGAATCAAAAGAAATTGAGAATTTTCAATAATAACCTCCACGTTTCAAGACTGTTCTAGTCGAAATTGACTATTTTTAGTTATTTTATTTCAAACCGGTTGAAAAAAGATTATAAGCTTTATTAAATAATATTTTTTAATTATTATTATTACAATTTTTTTTCCAAACGGCTTGAAAAAAAAATTCAATCCGCTTGAATCAAAAGAAATTGAGAATTTTCAATAATAACCTCCACGTTTCAAGACTGTTCTAGTCGAAATTGACTATTTTTAGTTATTTTATTTCAAACCGTTTGAAAAGAGATTATAAGCTTTATTAAATAATATTTTTTAATTATTATTATATTACAATTTTTTTTCCAAACGGCTTGAAAAAAAAATTCAATCCGCTTGAATCAAAAGAAATTGAGAATGTTCAATAATAACCTCCACGTTTCAAGACTTTTCTAGTCGAAATAAATTCGTCTTGAATTTTTTTTAATTTTACAAAATTTATAATTAAAAAACTGCTTGAAAGAACAATTGAAAATTTTTTTTTTTATAACATTTATTAAATAATAATTTTAGTTATTTTTTATTGCAATATTTTTTCCAAGAGGCTTGAACAAAATTTCAAGCCGCTTGAAACAAAAAAAAATTAGAATTTTCAATAATAATAAAGAAATTTAAAATGTTCAATAATAATCTCCACGTTTCAAGACTTTTCTAGTCAAATTTGTCTATTTTGTTTTATTGCAATTTTTTGAAATATGAATTTTGTATAATAACCCATGTATTTCTAGTTATTATTTTAATGAATTTTTTTTTTCAAGCGCCTAGCAATTTTTTTTTATTTTATAAAATTCATAATTAAAAAAAAAAATAAACTGCTTGAAAAAAAAAAATTGCAATCTAATAATAACTAAAAATACATGGATTATTATTATACAAAATTCATAATTTAAAAAAAAAATCAAGGCTCTTGAAAAAATAATTATGGATTTTGTATAATAACTCATGTATTATTAGTTATTTTATTTCAAACCGTTTGAAAAGAGATTATAAGCTTTATGAAATAATATTTTTTAATGATTATTATATTACAATTTATTTTTCCAGACGGCTTGAAAAAAAAATTCAATCCGCTTGAATCAAAAGAAATTGAGAATTTTCAATAATAACCTCCACGTTTCAAGACTTTTCTACTCGAAATTGACTATTTTTAGTTATTTTATTTCGAACCATTTGAAAAAAGATTATAAGCTTTATTAAATAATATTTTTTAATTATTATTATATTACAATTTTTTTTTTCCAAACGGCTTGAAAAAAAAATTCAATCCGCTTGAATCAAAAGAAATTAAGAATTTTCAATAATAACCTCCACGTTTCAAGACTTTTCTAGTCGAAATTGACTATTTTTAGTTATTTTATTTTAAACCGTTTGAAAAAAGATTATAAGCTTTATTAAATAATAATTTTTAATTATTATTATTTTACAATTTTTTTTCCAAACGGCTTGAAAAATGGAAAATGTGTGTGTGTATGTGTGGATATGAATGTTTCTGTGACCAAATTCCGGGAAAATGTCTGAATGGATCGCGGCCATATTTGCAAATCGGATGGGAAACCGAGTTAGGGCGATCCTGTGAAAATTTTAGCATAATCGGTCCACGAACTGAGAAAAAATCTTGATAAAACCGTTTCCCAGCAAAAGTCACTTTCCCGCCAATTTCAATGCCAGTGTCGCCAACATAAATATGCTCGCAGAAAAACATTAGCTGATGTAACATGGGTTGTCTAATAATTTTATTTTATATATAGTTTAAAAGTTAATACGCGCAAACGAATGAAAATTAAAATGAAACAAATAGATAAATATTGTCAAATATCAACAAATAACGTCAAATATTGTCAAATATGATCAAAAAACGTCAAATATTGTCAAATATGATCAAAATACGTCAAATATTGTCAAATATGATCAAAAAAACGTCAAATATTGTCAAATAATTCGCAGAAAAACATTAGCTGATGTAACATGGGTTGTCTAATAATTTTATTTTATATATAGTTTAAAAGTTAATACGAGCAAACGAATGAAAATTAAAATGAAACAAAAAGATAAATATTGTCAAATATCAACAAATATCGTCAAATATGATCAAATATTGTCAAATATGATCAAAAAACGTCAAATATTGTCAAATATGATCAAAATACGTCAAATATTGTCAAATATGATCAAAAAACGTCAAATATTGTCAAATATGATCAAAAAACGTCAAATATTGTCAAATAATCTCAAATATCGTCAAGTATACAGTCAACTATTGTCAAGCATTGTCAAATATCGTCAAATATAGTGAAATATAGACAAATATCGTAAAATATTGTGAAACATTGTCAAATATTTTCAAATGTAGTCAAATATCGTCAAATATTGTCAAAAATGTCAAAAAATTCAAGCATGTTAAGAATGTCGACAATTTTTAAATGTTAAATGTGGAAATGAAAATGAAAATTTGAGAAAACGTGAGAAAACATGGGAAATAATGTAGCAAAATGTGGGAAAATGTGTGAAAATGCTGAAATATTGTTAAATGGGAAAAAAATGTGAGGAAATGTATGAAAATGTGAGAAAAAGGTAAACATAGGGGAAATGACTAAATGTCAAAAAATCAAAATGTAAAAATGTGAGAATGTCAAATTGTTAGAATGTCAGGATGTCAGAATGTCCAAATGACAAAAAGTAAAATTGTCAAAAGAGACAAGTCTATGTCAACAAAAAAAGTAAAAAAATGTCAAAAAAAAGTCAAAAATGTAAAAGAAAATATTAAAAAAATGTCTAAAATGTTAAAAAAAAAGGTCAAAAATGTAAAAAAAGATTCAAGCATGTTAAGAATGTCGACAATTTTTAAATGTTAAATGTAGTAATGAAAATGAAAATTTGAGAAAACGTGAGAAAACATGGGAAAGAATGTAGCAAAATTTGTGAAAATGCTGAAATATTGTCAAATGGGAAAAAATGTGAGGAAATGTATGAAAATGTGAGAAAAAGGTAAATATGGGGGAAATGACTAAATGTCAAAAGATCAAAATGTAAAAATGTAAGAATGTCAAATTGTTAGAATGTCAGGATGTCAGAATGTCCAAATGACAAAAAGTAAAATTGTCAAAAGAGACAAGTCTATGTCAACAAAAAAAGTAAAAAAATGTCAAAAAAGTCAAAAATGTAAAAGAAAATATTTAAAAAATGTCTAAAATGTTAAAAAAAAGTCAAAAATGTAAAAAAAAAAATAAAGAAAAGTCAAAAATGTAAAAATATATAAAGAAAATTCAAAAATGTTAAAAAAGGTCAAAAATTCCAAAAAAAATAATTTAAAAAAGCAGAAAAAGTTGAAAAAGTAAAATTGTCAGTCAAGTCTAAAATGTCAACAAAGTTAAAAAACGTCAAAAATTGTAAAAAAAAAGTCAAAAATGTCAATAAAAATAGCGTTAAAAAGCAGAAAAAGTTGTAAATGTCGATGTTATTAAAATTTAATAGGTCATGTAATTCGGAAAGTCGTGTGGTGCCGACACCAGATATTTATTACTGAATTGTAACAGATCATATATATTCTCCATTCCCATTTTACTTTTATTCCTGAAACATTTGATCGCTACTTAAATAAACATGTTTTCTTTTTCATTTTAGAATGCACACGTGGTTCAATCAGTGGCAGGTTCTAAACAACTACACCAATCCTATGCAGATTGAAAGTATTCTTCCTGTGCTAACCAGGTGCGTAGTTAGTTTTATTTCACTAGATTTGTAGGGCAATATCACCAAAAGTAAATAACTTTAACATAATATTTTAGATAGTTTTATTGGAAAATATTTAAATAATCTAGCCTAATCAGCCTAATAACTTTACACTTTTTAGAGGCGTTTTCGTTTAGCATGGTTTAGCATTACTGGTCGCCCCGTGGTGTTGTAAACATGCTTTATAGCGGTCTACAACAACGGCAACAGCAACAACCCGATCTAACTGAATCCTCTGTTTTATGCATTTACACATCGACAATAGCGCCAGCTCACTGCTCTCATATTCTGTATACGCATGCGCGTTTTTCTACTGTTACTGTTACTACTTTCTTTACAACCTTTGTATATATTTGAACCATATTCTATCGCATAAAGTTTGAATAGCTCTGTTTTACACATCGAAAATAGTGCCAGCTCACTGCTCTCATATTCTGTTTGCGCATGCGCGTTTTTCAAGACTTTCTGATACTGTTGTCACTATTTTTTTTACAATCCTTGTATATATTTGAAACATATTCTATCGCATACAATTTGGATAGCTCTGTTTTACACATCGACAATAGTGCCAACTCACTGCTCTCATATTCTGTTTGCGCATGCGCGTTTTTCAAGACTTTCTGATACTGTTGTCACTATTTTCTTTACAATCCTTGTATATATTTGAAACATATTCTATCGCATACAATTTGGATAGCTCTGTTTTACACATCGACAATAGTGCCAGCTCACTGCTCTTATATTATGTTTGCGCATGCGCGTTTTTCAAGACTTTCTGATACTGTTGTCATTATTTTCTTTACAATCCTTGTATATATTTGAAACATATTCTATCGCATAAAATTTGGATAGCTTTGTTTTACACATCGACAATAGTGCCAGCTCACTGCTCGTATATCATGTTTCCGCATGCGCGTTTTTCTAAGACTTTCTGATACTGTTGTCACTACTTTCTTTAGAACCCTTGTATATATTTGAACCATATTCTATCGCATTAAGTTTGGATGGCTCTGTTTTACACATCGACAATAGTGCCACCTCACTGCTCTCATATTCTGTTTGCGCATGCGCGTTTTTCAAGACTTTCTGATACTGTTGTCACTATTTTCTTTACAATCCTTGTATATATTTGAACCATATTCTATCGCATAAAGTTTGGATGGCTCTGTTTTACACATCGACAATAGTGCCACCTCACTGCTCTCATATTCTGTTTGCGCATGCGCGTTTTTCAAGACTTTCTGATACTGTTGTCACTATTTTCTTTACAATCCTTGTATATATTTGAACCATATTCTATCGCATAAAGTTTGGATGGCTCTGTTTTACACATCGACAATAGTGCCACCTCACTGCTCTCATATTCTGTTTGCGCATGCGCGTTTTTCAAGACTTTCTGATACTGTTGTCACTATTTTCTTTACAATCCTTGTATATATTTGAAACAGATTCTATCGCATAAAATTTGGATAGCTCTGTTTTACACATCGACAATAGTGCCAGCTCACTTCTTTCATATTCGGTTTGCGCATGCGCGTTTTTCAAGACTTTCTGATACTGTTGGCACTACTTTCTTTACAACCCTTGTATATAATTGAACCATATTCTATCGCATAAAATTTGGATAGCTCTGTTTTACACATCGACAATAGTGCCAGCTCACTGCTCTCATATTCTGTTTGCGCATGCGCGTTTTTCAAGACTTTCTGATACTGTTGTCACTACTTTCTTTACAACCCTTGTATATAATTGAACCATATTCTATCGCATAACATTTGGATAGCTCTGTTTTAATGAAATATATGAATAGACAAGATGATGTAAAACTATTTTGTTTGATGTTATTACTGAGGATTGGCCTTTGCATTAGTTTGCATCTGGAAATCACCTCTCTGGAGAACTACGTGCGCCTCAACTTCGAGCAGTACCTCTACCCACACACCATTGACGAGCTACTGGGCACCATGGTGCAACCCATCGCCCAGCACTTGCGACAACTCAAATGCGAGTGCGAGTCGCAGATTGCAAACGGCTGTCGTGTTCGCGGACAAAAACTGAATTGCTGAACTACACTACACACAAAACTGGAGTAAATCGAGTAAACACAGCACCTGCGCGTACGTATTTTCCTCTGTCCCAATTTTTAGCTTTGTGATATACGACTGATCCTCTTCAATTGTCCCAAAGAACCCTAGTTGTAGTTTTAGTATACAGCAAACTTAAATAAATATAACTAAAATTAAAAGATTTTTTTTGGAAATAACTATTATTTATATATATATATATATATATATATATATATATATATATATATATATATATAATTAACTAATATTATTTTGGAAGTCATTATGTCCAAAATAGTGTTAATAATTAAGTTAATAATATTCATTTGTATCCTTGCATATAATTATCATTTTCGTAATGTAGCTAACTATGATTATTAACTATTAACTATGATTATCACAGTTTATTTTTCTATAATATTGTACACATTAAGGATGTTAGTTAATTCGAGGTCAATATCTTTAAGTGGTGGTAGAGGGGAGTTGATCTAGCCTCCTTGCTAGATCAACTCACCTCTACCACTTAAAGGATCGCCTATACCACCACTTAAGAGATCAACTCTACCACCACTTAATAGATTGCCTCTACCACCACTCAAGCCCTCGAATTAACTAACATCCTGTATATGTATTTTCAATAAAATTCTATTACTATTAACCACCCCTTACTTTTAAGTTTGCTGTATTTATCCTATTCATCCCCCCTCATTATAAGTTCCTCTGCTTCTTGCAATAATTGTAGAAAGTATTTGCCTTTGGTTGTTTTAATTAGAGTAGATTTTATTTTGACAATGTGATAAAGCATAAAACTATGTACCTTGTATTTTCTACTATAAATGATTTTTAAAGCACAAAGTATGTGATAGGGATATTTTTTCTAGTTGGTATAATAGGTGGCTGGTTGTAAACTGTCGCCGTTTATATTTATATATGTATAACGGTCAACAAACAAACAAAAAAAAACACTTTATGCTAAATGTATTAATTATCTAGTTGAGTATTGAGAAATAAATATATGCGTAGTGTTTGTATATCTCTTGTTTCAATTCAATCATTTTTGCAGGTAAGTTTGTCAAAATGAGATCTTCATTACAAATAATTTTGTTTCCGCATTAATTTTATATGAACATTTTTGCGAAACATCCAAAATTAGTATAGAGAAATTCATTGAGGTAAGTGTAAATTGTATAAAATGTTTAGAATGTTGAACATTTAATTATGTACAACTTTGTTTTTTTTTTAAATCAATTTCAAGTAATATTTGTCAACTTTTTTTTGTGAAAAATCAATATAAAATTTGTTGAACAAAATTAATGTTTTTTTTTTTACTGATTTCAATTTTATTCGACTTTTTTGAATATAAGTTTTAATAGAGCATACAAATTTTTTATTAATACTTAAATTAATTATCTGGTGTAGGCACCACATGTCTTTCCGAATAAATATGTCATGTAATATTTACTTTTTTTTAACATTTTCAATTTCTACTTTTTTTAATTTTTGATATTTTTGACACATTTGACATTTTATTGTGCCGTTTTTTCCTGATATTTTGTTCACAGACAGACATACATACAGCAGTGCTGTATTTGGAAAATAATAAAATTAATTAATAATTTTAAATTGCACAACAATCCAATTATAGAGTTGTTAAGTATGTATAAACGTCACATAGCAATCAGAGAAAGTAGTTTCCATCAAACAGCCAAACGTCAAACAGACATATACATTTTTACAACTCTACAAATATAATAATCTACAAACCAATTTTTGAATGGATAAAAATGACCAGTTAGAGGGGCCAGATATTGAGTACTTGCAGCTACTACGCCAGATGAAGCCCTACGTGACTAACATAATGGACAACAGCTATATCATTTTGATTAAACTATGGTTGGAAAAACTCGGGATGGAAGCCGATAAAATCACCCGAAATGGCTACTTGCGCGAACTCAGCCAGCAGGTTAAGAAAGGCCTGCTGATGGCACCGTTTTCATCGCCACCCCCCGCCCAATTAAGACCCAAACCAAATCGACGCAAGAAGCGACGACGGAAGTGTGTGATTTATACCACGCCGAAGGATGATGGTTCGTGGTATGATATGTCTGATGATGGTGCCACGGGGGATGCCAAGGATCAGGAGGAAAATGTCGATGAGTTATTGAGTACCATCGAAGAGTTGAGGATGGAAAATAGTAAATTGAGTAACACGTTGCTGATGCTTCGAAATGATAAACGCACTGGAGAGGTTACGGGTGAGGTGCACGCACTTAAAAGCAAATTAAATGTTAGTTTAGCCATATTTTATATACTAAAGCTATTAAATTACTTGTACTAGATTCATCAAGAAACTTGAAATAAGTTTCTAGTTCAAATTATTCATGTGCTATGGTTTGCCTCATTATTCAGAAACATTTTGACATCTAAATTATTTCAATTGTTATTTTGTATTTGGAGTTTTTTAGTTTGTTAGCGATTTTATCGCAATTTTCATGATTTTTCTGATGAACGAAAAATATAGTTGGCGTAAATAGATATCAATCATATATAAGTGTGAAACCACATCTAGATTTTGATCTTATCTGAGCTACACTGATGAGATCTAATAAGATCGAAATCTAGATATGTAGATTGCTAAGAGGTGAATTGACACTTGTATATGTTTTATAAGATTGGCCTTGTGCTGATATCTCAAGCACTCTGTTGGAGTATTATTCCATAGAGAGCACTACCATATTACCATATGGGTGTGCATTGTTAATTAATGTGGTGCCGCCAGATGGCGTTTAACTTTCCTCCTAGGGGGTTAGTTGTATCATTTTTGATATCAATCATGATTTATTTCATCATAGTCTTATTCTTCGGGAATATTTTTACATCAAAATACAACAGCAGTGTTGCATAATATTGCAATTAACAATGGAGTTGAGGAAGAGTTTCTTTGAAATGATGAAATACAAGAACTGAAATATTTTCACATCAAAATTATTTCAATTCTAACTTTGAATTTCAAGAAATTCGTTTCCAAAAAATAAATATAACAGTACTCTTGATTTATGATGAGAAGGAAGTTTTGGAGATGAAACGAGCCCTGCAGGACAGTCACATCTCTGTTGCGGCCGAATGGCAAACTATGGTCACCAGTCTGCACAACCAGATAGCAGCTATGCACCGGCAAAACTACGATTACAAGTGCAATATTGAAGAATTAGAACGGAAATTGACTGAGGCGCAGCAGTTACACACCGCGGTAAATATTTTCGATTAGAATTTATATTACAAACTTTCTTATTTATTTAAGGGGATTCTCTTTACTGTGAAAATAGACCTCTAGGGAATTGCTGACCAATAGTTTCGTAAAAAGTGAAGAAACTATTGATAATGATAATAATCCACTACTTATTATCGAACTATCGATACGCTATGGCACGGTGAGGAAGAACCAAGGAGTGGATGTGTTAATACATGTGGATGATGTACTTGTGGTGAAGAGAGTGAAAGCGATGCAAGGCATCTTGTTACTTACAAAAGAAAAGAAAACAGTTGGAGATAAACATTTCAATTTCGCGCATCAAAAGACGATTTCGTGAATCATTCGGGAGCTGTTCCGGGCTGTTCTTCTCGTGTTAGAACGCCCGGAACAACTCTCGAACAATAAACGAATGCGGCTCAAACCTGTATTTACATTGTATGCTTTTTAACTTGTTACCAGTTACCTCAGAAATGTGCCACTCTCTCCGAAATGTACAAGAAAGAAATCGATATGCTGCGCAAGAACCACGAGCAGGAGCTCGAAGAAACTGAGCGCAATTACCAGCAGAGACTTGAAGAAAAATCCTTCGAATACAATGAAAAAGCCGAGGAAATGCGTGCGTGGTATGAGGAGCGACTGTCCGAGGTGCAGAGGGAAGCGGACAACACGGCTCGTGCGTTCTACGAGAAACATATTGCGGAACTGCGCGCGGAATTGGAGGAAAACATGCAGGTGTACTGCTCGGATAAAGACGCTGAGAAGGAGAAGGCGGTGGAGGAGATTAATAGTTTAAAATGTGAGCAGGAGGACACTTTGAGGCAGAATTGTGAGAGGCGGATTGAGGAGATGCGGAGTGAATATGAAAAGGAGGCGGGCTATAAAGAGGCGGAGATTGAGCGGCTGGAGGTGCTGTTACAAGAACAATGCGGACGGTAATGATTTCAATATTTATATTATTGAAAAATATTACAGTAAGATAGTAATACAATAATTATACAACTAACCCCCTAGGAGGAAAGTTAAACGCCATCTGGCGGCACCACATCAATTAGCAACTCAAGATATTGTGTGAATTCATCTTCACTAGCTTATATATTTAGAAATAGAATATTGCTCAATATTGGTTAGCTTGATTTTACAATAGTAAGATTGCCTTTTAATATTGCTCATTACTTAATATTTCCAAGCGAAAACTATTAGGCAGTAATAGAGAAAAATTATGCACGATACTAGGACAATATTTTGAAAAACATTACACCTTGCTTGCAATCGACTACAACCCTCCGTGGTGCAGTTGGTAGCGCGACTGTGTTTGAGTCCACCGGAGTATGCATTTTTAAATTAATTAATATTTGATAAAACACAAAAAACACATACATGAATAAAAATCTATCTATCTATCTATTGAAATATAGCCATTCAAAATCCCGACATTCAAATTCATTTTAAAACTGGCTTTTAAATATCGATATTTATATTCCAGCATGCAACAAGAAGTAAAGACAATTAGAAACCAGTTAGAAGTGACAGTAGCTGCTGAAACTAATGCTGGGGTTAGCAACGAGTGTAGTGAGGAGAAAATTGATTTCCTCAGAAAGTGTGTGATGAAGCTGAGCAAACTTTACCAGCGCGCTGAAAAGGAATTTGAGAGGCAGATCAAGAAGTTGAAGAAAGAAATGGATTTGCGCGAGAAGAAATATCAAGTAATGTTTTATATGTATACATATATAATATTACTATCTCTATAGAGATAGTAATATTATATTTCCTTAAAAGCTAGGCAGGGTTGAGCAATTATTCGGAAGGGAAGTGCATTTGTCTGCTAAACTGTATGTTTAGTTATATGCATTATCGGCTTACAACTTTTCAATTACAGCGATTCAAAAGTTGGACGACTATTTAATTGATGCTACTAAAAAATCACTTGGACACTGCTAGTTAATAGTAGTAGTTACTGGATTGATTACAATATGTAACTGGCTACTTATTACTTCACAAAATCGTCCCAGCGTTTTCTATATATATATATATATATATATATATATATATATATATATATATATATATATATATTTATATATATATATATATATATATATATATATATATATATATAATAGGTTGTCTGATTTTTATAGATATTGCTATCTACTGAAAGAATGAAGCTGGTATCTGACAGCACTGTTGAGAAACAGAAGGAAATCGATGGAATTGTGAATCGGCTGGAAAGTCGTTACAAATCGATTTTGATTCAGCAACAGCAAGAGTACTCTGAGGAACGGAAGGCACTGCAAGGACAAGTGTCTGATTTGAGAATACGACTTTCTATGGCGCCGAGAGCGGCTTAAAATATATTACTTTCTACATAATATACACATTTATCTATATATATTCTAATAAAAATAAGAAGATTCACAATAATCGTATGTTATATTAGAAACGTGAGTCATGGGATTTCGTTTATCGTTCAGGAGCTGTTCTAACTCGAGAAGAACAGCTCTCAAACCATAAACGAACGCAGCTCATATTCAGAATATTTCGTGGCGTGGTGAGCTGACGAGCAGAATAGCTCCCAAACCATAAACGAACGCAGCTCGTAGAATACCCCTGAAGGTCCCCGATGATCTTCAAATAGTGTCCGAACTTTTTTATTCCTTTATAATCCGTAGAGTCAGAATAGTATTAGATTTATCTACAAGGTCCGAGTTTGTATGCAACGTTTGTACTCTAAAAATGGTAATAAATCCAATTAATGGATAATACCAATTGTGATTAGATTATTGAATTGGCTACTTAATCAGCTACAAAATGAGACATAATTAGTAAATTTGACTCAATTATTAAGTTGGTAATTGAGAAAAAAACGTAAGGGGTGCGAGTTTATATGCAACGTTTGTACTCTAAAAATGGTAATAAATCCAATTAATGGATAATACCAATTGTGATTAGACGATTAAATTGACTACTTAATCAGCTACAAAATGAGATATAATTAGTTAATTTGACTCAATTATTAAGTTGGTAATTGAGCAAAAAACGTAAGAGGTACGAGTTTATATGCAACGTTTGTACTCTAAAAATGGTAATAAATCCAATTAATGGATAATACCAATTGTGATTGAATTGGCTACTTAATCAGCTATAAAATGAGACATAATTAGTTAATTTGACTCAATTATTAAGTTGGTAATTGAGCAAAAAACGTAAGAGGTGCGAGTTTGTATGCAACGTTTGTACTCTAAAAATGGTAATAAATCGAATGAAAGGATAGTACCAATTGTGATTGGATGATTAAATTGACTACTTAATCAGCTATAAAATGAAACATAATTAGTTAACTTGACTCTATTATTAAGTTGGTAATTGAGAAAAAACGTAAGAGGTGCGAGTTTGTATGCAACGTTTGTATTCTAAAAATGGTAATAAATCCAATTAATGGATAATACCAATTGTGATTAGATGATTGAATTGGCTACTTAATCAGCTACAAAATGAGACATAATTAGGTAATTTGACTCGATTATTAAGTTGGTAATTGAGCAAAAAACGTAAGAGGTACGAGTTTATATGCAACGTTTGTACTCTAAAAATGGTAATAAATCCAATTAATGGATAATACTAATTGTGATTGGATGATTGACTTGGTTACTTAATCAGCTACAAAATGAGACATAATTAGTTAGTTTGACTCAATTATTAAGTTGGTAATTGAGAAAAAACGTAAGAGGTGCGAGTTTGTATGCAACGTTTGTACTCTAAAAATGGTAATAAATCCAATAAATGGATAATACCAATTGTGATTGAATTGGCTACTTAATCAGCTATAAAATGAGACATAATTAGTTAATTTGACTCAATTATTAAGTTGGTAATTGAGCAAAAAACGTAAGAGGTGCGAGTTTGTATGCAACGTTTGTACTCTAAAAATGGTAATAAATCCAATTGATGGATAATACCAATTGTGATGGGATGATTGAATTGGCTACTTAATCAGCTATAAAATGAGACATAATTAGTTAATTTGACTCAATTATTAAGTTGGTAATTGAGAAAAAAACGAAAGACGTGCGAGTTAGTATGCAACGTTTGTACTCTAAAAATGGTAATAAATCCAATTAATGGATAACACCAATTGTGATTGAATGATTGAATTGGCTACTTAATCAGCTACAAAATGAGACATAATTGGTTAGTTTGACTCAATTATTAAGTTGGTAATTGAGAAAATAACGTTAGAGGTGCGAGTTTGTATGCAAGGTTTGTATTCTAAAAATGCTAATAACTCCAATTAATAGATAATACCAATTGTGATTATATGATTGAATTGGCTACTTAATCAGCTACAAAATGAGACATAATTAGTTAATTTAACTTAATTATGAAGTTAGTAATTGAGAAAAAGACGTAAGAGGTGCGAGTTTGTACGTAACGTTTGTACTCTAAAAATGGTAATAAATCCAATTAATGGATAATACCAATTGTGATTGGATGATTGAATTGGCTACTTAATCAGCTATAAAATGAGACATAATTAGTTAATTTGACTCAATTATTAAGTTGGTAATTGAGAAAAAAACGTAAGAGGTGCGAGTTTGTATGCAACGTTTGTACTCTAAAAATGGTAATAAATCCAATTGATGGATAATACCAATTGTGATGGGATGATTGAATTGGTTACTTAATCAGCTATAAAATGAGACATAATTAGTTAATTTGACTCAGTTATTAAGTTGGTAATGGAGAAAAAAACGTAAGAGGTGCGAGTTTATATGCAACGTTTGTACTCTAAAAATGGTAATAAATCCAATTAATGGATAATACCAATTGTGATTGAATTGGCTACTTAATCAGCTATAAAATGAGACATAATTAGTTAATTTGACTCAATTATTAAGTTGGTAATTGAGCAAAAAACGTAAGAGGTGCGAGTTTGTATGCAACGTTTGTACTCTAAAAATGGTAATAAATCGAATGAAAGGATAGTACCAATTGTGATTGGATGATTAAATTGACTACTTAATCAGCTATAAAATGAAACATAATTAGTTAACTTGACTCTATTATTAAGTTGGTAATTGAGAAAAAACGTAAGAGGTGCGAGTTTGTATGCAACGTTTGTATTCTAAAAATGGTAATAAATCCAATTAATGGATAATACCAATTGTGATTAGATGATTGAATTGGCTACTTAATCAGCTACAAAATGAGACATAATTAGGTAATTTGACTCGATTATTAAGTTGGTAATTGAGCAAAAAACGTAAGAGGTACGAGTTTATATGCAACGTTTGTACTCTAAAAATGGTAATAAATCCAATTAATGGATAATACTAATTGTGATTGGATGATTGACTTGGCTACTTAATCAGCTACAAAATGAGACATAATTAGTTAGTTTGACTCAATTATTAAGTTGGTAATTGAGAAAAAACGTAAGAGGTGCGAGTTTGTATGCAACGTTTGTACTCTAAAAATGGTAATAAATCCAATAAATGGATAATACCAATTGTGATTGAATTGGCTACTTAATCAGCTATAAAATGAGACATAATTAGTTAATTTGACTCAATTATTAAGTTGGTAATTGAGCAAAAAACGTAAGAGGTGCGAGTTTGTATGCAACGTTTGTACTCTAAAAATGGTAATAAATCCAATTGATGGATAATACCAATTGTGATGGGATGATTGAATTGGCTACTTAATCAGCTATAAAATGAGACATAATTAGTTAATTTGACTCAATTATTAAGTTGGTAATTGAGAAAAAAACGAAAGTCGTGCGAGTTAGTATGCAACGTTTGTACTCTAAAAATGGTAATAAATCCAATTAATGGATAACACCAATTGTGATTGAATGATTGAATTGGCTACTTAATCAGCTACAAAATGAGACATAATTGGTTAGTTTGACTCAATTATTAAGTTGGTAATTGAGAAAATAACGTTAGAGGTGCGAGTTTGTATGCAAGGTTTGTATTCTAAAAATGCTAATAACTCCAATTAATAGATAATACCAATTGTGATTATATGATTGAATTGGCTACTTAATCAGCTACAAAATGAGACATAATTAGTTAATTTAACTTAATTATGAAGTTAGTAATTGAGAAAAAGACGTAAGAGGTGCGAGTTTGTACGTAACGTTTGTACTCTAAAAATGGTAATAAATCCAATTAATGGATAATACCAATTGTGATTGGATGATTGAATTGGCTACTTAATCAGCTATAAAATGAGACATAATTAGTTAATTTGACTCAATTATTAAGTTGGTAATTGAGAAAAAAACGTAAGAGGTGCGAGTTTGTATGCAACGTTTGTACTCTAAAAATGGTAATAAATCCAATTGATGGATAATACCAATTGTGATGGGATGATTGAATTGGTTACTTAATCAGCTATAAAATGAGACATAATTAGTTAATTTGACTCAGTTATTAAGTTGGTAATGGAGAAAAAAACGTAAGAGGTGCGAGTTTGTATGCAACGTTTGTACTCTAAAAATAGTAATAAATCCAATTAATGGATAATACCAATTGTGATTAGTTGATTGAATTAGCTACTTAATCAGCTACAAAATGAGACATAATTAGTTAATTTGACTCAATTATTAAGTTGGTAATTGAGCAAAAAACCTAAGAGGTGCGAGTTTGTATGCAACGTTTGTACTCTAAAAATGGTAATAAATCCAATTAATGGATAATACCAATTGTGATTAGATGATTAAATTAGCTACTTAATCAGCTACAAAATAAGACATAATTAGTTAATTTGACTCAATTATTAAGTTGGTAATTGAGCAAAAAACCTAAGAGGTGCGAGTTTGTATGCAACGTTTGTACTCTAAAAACGGTAATAAATCCAATTAATGGATAACACCAATTGTGATTGGATGATTGAATGGGCTACTTAATCAGCAATAAAATGAGACATAATTAGTTAATTTGACTCAATTATTAAGTTGGTAATTGAGAAAGAAACGTAAGACGTGCGAGTTTGTATGCAACGTTTGTACTCTAAAAATGGTAATAAATCCAATTAATGGATAATACCAATTATGATTGGTTGATTGAATTAGCTACTTAATCAGCTACAAAATGAGACATAATTAGTTAGTTTGACTCAATTATTAAGTTGGTAATTGAAAAAAAAACGTAAGAGCTGCGAGTTTGTATGCATCGTTTGTACTCTAAAAATGGTAATAAATCCAATCCATGGATAATAATAATTGTGATTGGATGATTTAAATGGCTACTTAATCAGCTACAAAATGAAACATAATTAGTTAATTTGACTCAATTATTAAGTTGGTAATTGAGAAAAAAACGTAAGGGGTGTGAGTTTATATGCAACGTTTGTACTCTAAAAATGGTAATAAATCCAATTAATGGATAATACCAATTGTGATTTGATGATTGAATTGGCTACTTAATCAGCTATAAAATGAAACGTTATTAGTTAATTTTACTCTATTATTAAGTTGGTAATTGAGAAAAAAACGTAAGAGGTGCGAGTTTGTATGCAACGTTTGTACTCTAAAAATGGTAATAAATCCAATTAATGGATAACACCAATTGTGATTGGATGATTGAATGGGCTACTTAATCAGCTATAAAATGAGACATAATTAGTTAATTTGACTCAATTATTAAGTTCGTAATTGAGAAAAAAACGAAAGACGTGCGAGTTAGTATGCAACGTTTGTACTCTAAAAATGGTAATAAATCGAATTAATGGATAATACAAATTGTGATTGAATGATTGAATTGGCTACTTAATCAGCTACAAAATGAGACATAATTGGTTAGTTTGACTCAATTATTAAGTTGGTAATTGAGAAAATAACGTTAGAGGTGCGAGTTTGTATGCAAGGTTTGTATTCTAAAAATGCTAATAACTCCAATTAATAGATAATACCAATTGTGATTATATGATTGAATTGGCTACTTAATCAGCTACAAAATGAGACATAATTAGTTAATTTAACTTAATTATGAAGTTAGTAATTGAGAAAAAGACGTAAGAGGTGCGAGTTTGTACGTAACGTTTGTACTCTAAAAATGGTAATAAATCCAATTAATGGATAATACCAATTGTGATTTGATGATTGAATTGGCTACTTAATCAGCTATAAAATGAGACATAATTAGTTAATTTGACTCAATTATTAAGTTGGTAATTGAGAAAAAAACGTAAGAGGTGCAAGTTTGTATGCAACGTTTGTATTCTAAAAATGGTAATCAATCCAATTAATGGATAAGACCAATTGTGATTGGATTATTGAATTTACTACTTAATCAGCTACAAAATGAGATATAATTAGTTAGTCTGACTCAATTATTAAGTTGGTAATTGAGAAAAAAACGTAAGAGGTGCAAGTTCGTATGCAACGTCTGTATTTAAAAATGGTAATAAATCCAATTAATGGATAAGACCAATTGTGATTGGATGATTGAATTTACTACTTAATCAGCTACAAAATGAGATATAATTAGTTAGTCTGACTCAATTATTAAGTTGGTAATTGAAAGAAAAACGTAAGAGGTGCGAGTTTGTATGCATCGTTTGTACTCTAAAAATGGTAATAAATCCAATTAATGGATAATACTAATTGTGATTAGATGATTGTATTGGCTATTTAATCAGCTATAAAATGAGACATAATTAGTTAGTTTGACTCAATTATTAAGTTGGTAATTGAGAAAAAAACGTAAGAGGTGCGAGTTTGTATGCAACGTTTGTACTCTAAAAATGGTAATAAATCCAATTAATGGATAATACCAATTATGATTGGTTGATTGAATTAGCTACTTAATCAGCTACAAAATGAGACATAATTAGTTAGTTTGACTCAATTATTAAGTTGGTAATTGAAAAAAAAACGTAAGAGCTGCGAGTTTGTATGCATCGTTTGTACTCTAAAAATGGTAATAAATCCAATTAATGGATAATACTAATTGTGATTAGATGATTGTATTGGCTATTTAATCAGCTATAAAATGAGACATAATTAGTTAGTTTGACTCAATTATTAAGTTGGTAATTGAGAAAAAAACGTAAGAGGTGCGAGTTTGTATGCAACGTTTGTACTCTAAAAATGGTAATAAATCCAATTAATGGATAATACCAATTGTGATTGAATTGGCTTCTTAATCAGCTATAAAATGAGACATAATTAGTTAGTTTGACTCAATTATTAGGTTGGTAATTGAGAAAAAAACGTATGAGGTGCGAGTCTGTATGCAACGTTTGTACTCTAAAAATGATAATAAATCCAATTAATGGATAATACCAATTGTGATTGGATGATTGAATTGGCTACTTAATCAGCTACAAAATGAGACATAATTTTCATCACTTCTTCAATAATGCGTGGTAGTAACATTTTTTTGTTTGAGGGAATTAACAAATTTCTTTATGCGAACGCGTCTTTTTAAAAACTTGTTTTGCATATAATTGTTCTTAAGATAATTTCCGGAGGACCGTGCAAAGGGGGATGATAAAAATCAGAAAATCATAGTCATCCTAACGAAAGGATGTATAAAATGTTAGTTCATGAAATATGTGGTTGTATTTGTTACATACAATTCTGTAACTGGCTATCGATCTGCAGGTCCTTCTGCCATGTTTTAGAGTATGTGTATGTGTGTGTTAGAACTTGCTACTTCAGAAAAACGTCCCCGTGTTACGTAATTTTAATAAACGAGTTTAGTATTGATTTTTGACGACTTCACAAGACGTTCCCTAAAAGGCACCTTACACTATCCATAATAATGTCAATATTTTAGAATATGACATTATTACTGTACAATAACATGTTTAAAATATTCATTATTCTGAACTATTGCCAGTATTGCTCATCGTATAAGGTATAGTAATGATGGAATGAAGAAGATACTGATGTTTATCCAGATAATTGATTACTTGATAAATATAAAAGGTTGATTGAAGTAACTACTGACAGTACTAGGACCGACAGTATTATTGATCGTGTGCACCTTAAAGGCACCTTACACGATCAATATTACTGTCAATATTTTAGAATAATGACAGTATTACTATACGATGTGTTTAAAATGTTCATTATTCTAAAATATTGCCAGTATTACTCATCGTGTAATGTATATTAATGATGTAATGAAGAGAATACTTATCTTTATTTGGATAATTGATTACTTGATAAATATAAAAAGAGGATTGAAATAAATATTGACAGTACTAGGATTGACAGTATTATTGACCGTGTAAGGTGCCTTTTACACGATCAATAATATATAATATAATATTTTAGAATAATGACAATATTATTGTACGATAATATATTTAAATTGTTCATTATTCTAAAATATTGACAGTATTACTGATCGTGTAAGGTATAGTAACGATGGAATGAATCGAATACTGAGGTTTATCCGGATAATTTATTATTTGATAAATATAAAAGGAGGATTGAAGCAAATATTGACAGTACTATTATTGACAGTATTATTGATCGTGTAAGGTGCCTTATATATCGACGAGAATATAACCAATAACAAAACCTAAATACAAACGCGATCATTTCTGATTTTTTGCGAGGGTGTTGTAACAATCAGTATAAATAACACGAACTGCGCCGACTGGGGTTGCACAAAAACAACAAACTTTAGTGTAAATATGTGAAAAAAATGCATGACAAACAAAAGACTTATGAAAAAATAATTCTGTAAGAAACTAACATACCAGCAAATAAACAATCCGCAATCTTCCACAAATGTTTGTACGATGCACTAAACCAGCCGGTGTGTTCCAAGAAAATTCCATCACATGTAGCGTTTTACCCGCACTATCTTGAACTGTAGTCATGCAGCCACATCTGTTTACCACATTCACGCACTTTATTACACGCTTTAATCAAAGATACACTAATAATTTCGAATTTCCCGGAGAAACAACAGCCACTGAACAATGTTCTGAAAAGATATCGTCTATTTTCCCGCGTACCCGGCACATGATGCGCAGCAGCGCTCGCGAAGGTTAGATTTCAACTACATTGCATAAGGTGTATGTTGGGTTGCATACAGTTAGCTAGGTTTTCTGTATATAAATAATAGTCTAACGCTGTATTGTAATTTACTACTCATTACTATAATAATGTATTGCTGTTTATATACATAAAAGTAGCACTGCATGAAACTTATAAGTTCGTTCAGCCCTGAGCTCTCTAGTATGCTCTAGGCGCTTTCGTTTAGCATGGTTTATCACTGCTAGTTGCCCCAGTGGCGTATAGCTCAGGTCATGCGGTCGTGCGCCGCCGGTTGTAAGGGCCGAGGTAGAATTATGCGCATCGGAAGCGGCAAATAGAACAAGAAACAATAAGCCCGTACCAGCCCAGAATGATAAACGAAAGGCACTTCTCTGTCGTGATATTACGAGAAAATGAGTGCGGCGCAACTTTTGAGAATATCATTGCAACGTCATGCTGAGGAAACATGAGGCGGGAATTTAAATGTAGGGGAAAATCTAATTGTTTTATGTTGGCCCTTAAAAGCATGTTTTATGATTTACGACCTTTTTGTGTGTAAGTAACAGGGCAAGTGCTACTTATAAGTAATTTAGATAAAATACAAGAACACGCAAAATAACCCCACAATGTTTACACATACAATTTTTATAAAACCATATCGCGGCTTTTATATATTGAAATCTTATACAGCGTAGCAACATAAATCATTACAAAGCTTGTAAAAAGTGACACACGCTGCATATAAGCTTTATTATTACAACAATGTAATTCGACAAAAAAAATCGCGTCGTTTAGCGCGTACAATTCAAGTCAAGTGACGCCACCGTGATATCTCGCAGAAAAATTAAGCTACACCGGGGCGAATTATATCATTGGAAAGCGCGTGTAATAACGAACAGTTTGGTGGTACTTTTACAAGAGGATTGATTGTTTTTACCTTATTTTCAGCCGTTGGAAATCAGGAGTTGAAACGACGCGCGGTTCTTCCACTATAAACTCACACAAACTGCCGTTATTCGCGCATGCGCTTACCGGTTGACAGCGTGCCAGTGGCGTATCATAGGGTTTTTAATAAACATGTAATTATTATAAATATCTGGCGTGCACCACGCGACTTTTCGAATTAATAAATCAATTATAAATAAAAATTTAAGTTATTCGCTTGAATTAGATTTCATTCGATTCGATTATTATTTTATTTCATGCAATTTACAACTCACAACTTGTAATTCCCTACTTGCAGCTTACAACTTGTAATTCGTGACTTGTTTCTCGTAACTTTGCAACTCCAACAGATAAATACACTCGAAATTTGCAACTTACAACTTGAAATTCGCTATTTACAATTTGCAACTTACTACTTGTAATTCGCCAAGTTGCGAGTTGCAACGCAACTTACAATTGGCTAGTTGCAACTGTTAATTCGTTACTTGCAACTTACAATTCGCTATTTGCAACTCGTAACTTAGCTACTTACAATTTGTAATTCGCTACTTGCATCTTACAACATGGAATTCGCAACTTTGCAACTCCAACAAATAAATAATCTCGCAATTTGTAACTTACAACTAGTAATTCGCTATTTGTAACTGGTAACTTGTAATTCGCTACTTTTACAACTCGCAACTTACAATTTGCAACTTACAACTCGCAATTTGGAACTTATAATTCGCTACTTGCAACTTACAACTTGTAATTCGTTACGTGCAATTTGCAACTCACAGCTTACGACTTGTAATTCGCAACTTGCGTACAATTCACTACTTGCAATTCGTTACAATTTGCTACTTACAACTAGTAATTCGCTACTTGCAATTAGCAACTCACAACTTGCAATTTGCAACTTACAATTCGCTATTTGCAACCCACAACCTGTAATTTGTAGCTTACAATTCGCTGTTGCAACTTACAACATGTAATTCGAAATTTGCTACTTGCAGCTTACAATTCGCTACTTGCAACTTACAACTTGTAATTCGTTGCTTGGAATTTGCAGATTGCCCGAGGTGTGAATGAAATGCAAGCGTAGGGCAGAGAGCGGATGGAGAGAAGATAGAGGAAGGATGTATGAAAGAGTGGGTATGCCTCAGGTGTGGATGGAGGAAAAGCTTCTCGCAGCCTCCAGATGCAGATTGCAACTCGCAGCTTACAATTCGCTATTTGCAACTCGTGACTTCGCAACTTACAACTTGTAATTCGTTGCTTGCAATTTGCAGATTGCCCGACGTGTGGATGAAATGCAAGCGTAGGGCAGAGAGCGGATGGATAGAAGATAGAGGAAGGATGTATGAAAGGGTGGGTATGTTTCAGGTATGGGTGGAGGCTTCTCACGGCCTCCAGAAAGTAGGAGAGTATGAGGGATGTTGAGTGCTTATACAATCCTGTTTATGTGTAGTAGTAAATGTGTGGAAACCCCCAGGGCTACATATCCATGCGAGGGTGGAGTAGGGAGGATTAAGCAAGAACGAGATCCGGTTCGAAAGAGAGAGGAAGGCAAGTGTGGATGAGGCAGGGATACAAGTGTGTACCGTGTAGTAAACTGCGTGACAGTAGTTAGGAGTACATTTTTTGTTGTTCATATGGCGCTAATTTGTAGCCTAACTTTACTAATTACTTTACTTATATGTATATGTAGGTCCTGGGCACCAGTTTTTGTACTGCTTACAGGCACCATGAAGAGATTAAATAAATATGACTTATGTAAATATGAACAACAGCACCAATAAAATTATGATTATGATGAATGACTATTTTTCTTAACAAAACTTAACTTTTTAGTGACTCAAGTATAATTTATTCAAAAATAATATATATATATAAAGATTCAATGTACATAAAAATTTCAACCGAGAAGGGTGAACCAATTCAACATTTTATTTTGCAACTCACTAATACACAAAGTGGGTTGAAACGAATACAAACTTTTTCCTAAAAAAATATAACCTATTCATATAAAATTTGTACACATCAAAATGGGGGGACGAGAGTGGAGAAAAGAAACTACGTGTGATTGGATCACAAAATAATAATAAACCAATCGTCTTGATTCGTAAATGAATGGAGAGGAATTAATTAATTAATTAGTACAGTTGTAAGCAGGCACACAACCAGCATTAATATACTATTAACACCTGAAGATGTGTTTTGGAGGGGTTGTTGTGCACAACAACAGCGCTAGTATTTACAGCCCTCAATATTTACAATATAAATATATATGTATAAATTCGATACAAAACACAACCTTTCGCGCGTTGTTTTGCACAACAACTGTTTTTTTTGTTTATGGTAGCGATTCACGCTATTTGCAATATATTGCATCTGGAAGATACTTAAATTGTCAATACATAAAAGATAACTATATCTACCATGAAAATGGTGCGATTGTAAACTAATAATATAAACAAGTTAATATGGGGACGTTTTTTTTTCTTTGATGCGCAACTGAAAATGCATGTTTTAGTACAACAGCATGATTGTAGTTGCATGAACTAGAGCGATTTATGTGCGATGGCTATCATGTGTTCATGTCTGTTTATGATTTAAATTTAGAGCGCTTAATTTTATCAATTCATTTGTCAGCATACTTATATATAACAGACTCAACCTGATGGTTAAGTACTGACTTCATAAGAAATGATGTTGATAAAAGTGGACACTTTTGACGTCATTACTTTCTACTTCGTAAGAAACTATGTAGATAAAAGTAGACACTTTTGACGTCATTTACACATCACTAGTAAAGTTTTAAGTATATGTAATTGAATAAATAAACATAATCCACTGTAGTCCATGACTTTCTCTCATTAGATTGAGGTATATCACTTTCTGGGTACCATATTTATTTAAATACTAGAAAAACTGATGTCAAAATGACGTCAAAAATGTTCGCTTTTATCTACATCGTTTCTTAGGAATTACTAAGTAATGACGTCAAAAGTGTCCACTTTATCAACATCATTTCTTAGGAAGTTGTAAGTAATGACGTCAAAAGTGTCCACTTTTATCAACATCATTTCTTAGGAAGTTGTAAGTAATGACGTCAAAAGTGTCCACTTTTATCAACATCATTTCTTATGAAGTCAGTACTTAACCATCAGGTAGAGTCACCTCCTAGGAAACCAGGGCTTTATGTTTGATTTTAAATGTAAATGTGAATATACATACACCATGATATTTGTATTGTTTTAAATAACGTATGAATTTCGTTTAATGATGGTTTTCACGGTGATACAATACATGTAATATACGAGTGTGGAAAGTGAAACTTTTCCAACGAGTCTAACGTTTTAATAACAAACTTATAATCTGAATAATAAACTTGTAATATGAATTATAAAGTCGTTATGTGAATTATAAACTCATATTGTTAATTATGGCGAGATATTCAATTATATATACTTAAAACGTTTATCATGATGTGCAAATGACGTCATTTATGACGCTTTACGACAACCTTTTCCTAGGTATAACACGATAAGTTTATAATGAAGACATATTTTAAATAATAAACAGAATGATGCAGATTAAAGCACTAGTTCTTTATTAATTTCATGTTAAACCGTGATAAACACGAATAAACGAAATTCACACGATATTTAAATCAAATTAAATACATGTAGATGACTGAATCTGTCATTGTGAGCAAAGTATCAATCAAATATGTAAAACGCGTCGACAGAAAGACCCGAAGGTCCATAGCCAGTTGCAAATAAAAATAAAAATGCACCAAATTGAACCCATAAACAGACATTTATGAACACTCGATATTTAGGCAGTCCATTGATAAGCCGCATCGTATTGCAAATAGAGTGAACATTCATGACGAATTAATATCAGTGTATGTCGTTAGGAAATCAAAATCATCCTGGATGTGGATAATTTATTAACGTTTTTTATGATTAAAGATGTTGCTTCAATAATAAGAAAGTTGGTTGAGGAATAATTTTCTGGAAATAATTGTTTCTTTTTACACATATTTGCTAACAAAGATGGGGTGGGCGGGCGGCCCCCACCAACCAAACTATACCCGTCCACTATTTCAAACGACTTGAACTATGCATTACATTATTTTTCAAATATATTTTTTTAATTAGTCTTAAATTCATAAATGACATTCAATTTAATTATAAAAAATAACGGATAACAGTGTAGTGCATAGTTCAAGTCGTTTGAAATAGTGGACGGGTATAGTTTGGTTGGTGGGGGCCACCCGCCCACCGCACCTTTGTTCACATAGTTTTTCCATAGGATAACACTCTTTTTGGAAAAGTTTAAACAAGATAAAACGTCTGTATCCATTGAAAAAAACTACGCGAGCAAAGGTGGGGTGGGCGGGTGTCCCCCACCAACCAAACTATACCCGTCCACTATTTCAAACTACTTGAACTATGCATTACATTATTTTTCAAATATATTTTTTTTAAATAGTCTTAAATTCATAAATGACATTAATTTAATCATAGAAAATAACGGATAATAGTGTAGTGCATAGTTCAAGTCTATTGAAATAGTGGACGGGTATAGTTTGGTTGGTGGGGGCCTCCCGCCCACCCCACCTTTGTTCGCATAGTTTTTCCATAGGATAACACTCTTTTTGGAAAAGTTTAAACAATATAAAACGACTGTGTCCATTGAAAAAAACTATGCTAGAAAAGGTGGGGTGGGCGGGTGGCCCCCACCAACCAAACTATATCCGTCCACTATTTCAAACAACTTGAACTATGCATTACATTATTTTTCAAATATTTTTTTTTAATTAGTCTTAAATTCATAAATGACATTAATTTAATCATAGAAAATAACGGATAACAGTGTAGTGCATAGTACAAGTCGTTTGAAATAGTGGACGGGTATAGTTTGGTTGGTGGGGGACACCCGCCCACCCCACCTTTGTTCGCATAGTTTTTCCATAGGATAACACTCTTTTTGGAAAAGTTTAAACAATATAAAACGTCTGTATCCATTGAAAAAAACTATGCGAGCAAAGGTGGGGTGGGCGGGCGGCCCCCACCAACCAAACTATACCCGTCCACTATTTAAAACGACTTAAACTATGCACTACACTGTTATCCATTACTTTCTATAGTTCAATTAATTTCATTTATTGATACGCCTAATTAAAAACGTCGTTTGAAAAAAGTTTGAGAAACAAAAATTAATATGATGGAAATGTTATACACACAAAAAATACCCATAAAAAGAACATAATATTTCCCTATAAATCTCTCAAAACCATAAAATTATACACATCCAGCATATGTTCTATAAAATTTCCTGCCAACCCACACCGACAATTCTAATCCGTGTTACCTAAGTACACCTAAAACATAAATATGCATTATTTGATTACCTATCTAAAAATGTATGTATGTTTTTTTTTAAATTATTTATAAATATATTATCTGTTCGCGCCACCCCAACACAGCTGTGAATTGCCAGCGCCGGCGCTGGCAAGTTTAGTAGGGTAGTAGTTGAATTACTTAAAGGACTGTAGGGTTGGCGACGATCTGCCCCTGCTGGTGTGGCGTTTTCTGCACAACAAAAAAAGGCAACAACATAAAAATATATATTCGTCATAAAGTAGGTTGTAATACAATATAATATATTACCTGATGCTCTCATTGCTGCTCCTGTAGTCTAATCGAGTTTGACCTAGCTTGGCTTCGAGTTGCTGTAAAATCATCACATGTGAATTTATAAGACACACAAAGTACTATTTGATGTATGTAGACATATCCCAATTGCTGCATTTCCCTTTTTTGGGGGCATAGGTTACTTACCCACACCAATAAAACAGTACAAATACAAAAGTTGGTGTAACAGTTTACGCCCGTTCCCACAGTATTTGGTTCGCAATTTGGTGTTGATTATGTAATATAAGTAACAGTTTCGTTTTATACTTTCCACGCACCTTTGTGTGGTGTTGCGGTGAGAACGCGCGCTTGTGTTATTGGCAGTGGATTTTGGCGATGGACAGACGGTGCATTTCACCTGACCGCAGTGGTCGCAGAGGAAACGACTCAGCTAGAAGCAACAACACCCACCATGCACATGCTAAATAGACTAACAAAAAGCTACCAAAATATTCTGACTTACAGCATTTGGAACTATTAAAATTGGAAAATGATAGCTTGTTTGTTCAATTTAAAGTACTAGATAGATCTAGACTTATTAATATTCAAAGTTCTGACTTATTAATATTCAAAGTTCTGAGTTATTAATATTCAAAGTTCAGACTTATTAATATTCAAAGTTCTTTCTTCAAAATCTGTGCGTAGTAACCACACAAATTTAACAAATTTTAAATATCTATTTCAATATTTATAAATTTTATTCAGATCAGTGGCCGAGTGGTTAGAGGCATCGTCCGCCTCGTACTGAGCATTAGGAGGCTCCCTAATGCTCAGTACGAGGCGGACGATGCCTCTAACCACTCGACCACTAATCTGAATAAAATTTATAAATATTGAAATAGATTATTGTTGATATTCGAACTTAGGCTTGAGTTCGATCCCCATTGGAGCGAATTTTCGCGAATCGCCTTTAACAGTTTTTTTATGGGGTTTCTGTGAAGTTACACGACAGGTGAAAACAGCGACAAGAAACAGTGATACACAAGGAAAGTTAAAAAGTCGAGAGAAAGAGCGGTAAGTGAAAGTAAACAAAATAGAGGGTAGAGGTTATTTGCACGAGGGGTCGACCCGTAAATAACCTCTGGCGCCGATAAAGGTAAGGAGTATATTGGACGGCATATAGCGACGACAACAAAGGCAAGAATAGCAAATAAAAATAGCGCCAGGGCCAATGAATAAAAATAAAAGAGGTAGAGAAACGGATAGCGAGGACAAAGACATACAAAATCAGAAAGAAACCGTTAGAAAAAAACAAAAAAATACTGAGATCACCAGCATCACAAAGAAGATTAGAAGAAACAGAAAAAAACGGTGAAACGAACATTGACAAAGATAAAATGGAAGAACTAAAACAAATGATTATAGAACTAATGAGGAAGATGGAAGAAAACATGTCACAAATAAAACAGGAAATAAAAGAGATGAAGACCGAAATGAACAATAAGGAAGAAACATGGAAAGAAGAAAAGAGAAGATTGGAAGTCAGAATAGAAAAACTAGAAAATAAAGCAGAAATTGAAGAGAAGAGAAGAAGAAAAAATAACATAGCAATAAGAGGTCTAGACAAGACAGATAACATAGAAGAGGTAAGATCACTCATCAAAGAGAAACTGGAAGTGGAGACAGGGGTTAACAAAATACAAAAAATAAACACAGGCCCAGAACGAAATATAATAATAGTGGAAATCCCAAGCTGGGAAGAAAAACAAAAAATAATGAAAGCAAAATATAAACTGAGAAATACAACGATATATATATATAGACGATGATCTAACGGAAGAGGAGAGAAAAATACAAAGAGAGATAAGAAACATAGCAAAATTGGAAAAAGAAAAAGGAAAACACGTAAAAATAGGATATAGAAAGATAATAGTAGACAATGAAATATACATATGGGATAAAAAGGAGAAAGGAGTCGTAGTCAAAGATAATGGGGTGAAAGTAACCAATCCAAAAAGCTACTAGCAAAAGAGAAAACGGACGGAACCAAAAATACAAAGAATACAGCGAGGAAAGGGACAACGAACAAAGGAAAGAAGAACAAACACATAATAAATGGAAACAAAGAAAAGAGTACAGTAAAAAAAAGAAAAATATGGAAAATTGGGACTTGGAATATCAGGAGTATAAATGGAAAGGAAAAAGAGCTGGAAGAAGAATTTGAGAAAGCTGAACTAGACTTCTTAGTGGTAACAGAAACAAAAAAGAAGGGGAAGGGAGAGTACAAAATGGACAAGGAACATATATTCATATATAGCGGTGTAGATAACAATCGGAGAGCCGCAGCAGGGGTAGGATGTATAGTGCATAAAAAACTGAAATCGAATATATATAAATGGGATGCAATTACGGAGAGGATTTTGTCTATCGAAGTTAGAGATCAAAGAAGTGGCTACCATAAAACTATCATAGCAGTGTATGGACCAAACGAAGATGATACTGCGTGCAACAAAGAAACATTCTGGGAGCAACTCAACGAAACAACAGAAAAAGCTAAAGGAGAAGTGTACGTGGCGGGAGACTTCAACAGCAGAATTGGCAACGAAGTAAAAGATAATGACGCGATGAGAGGAAGATATGGAGAAGGCGTACTCAACGAAAATGGTAAGAAAATGCTAGATTATTGTAGAATGAATAATCTAGTAATAACGAATACACTATTCAAACACAAGTACATACACAAATACACCAGGGAAGTAATAAGCAGGAACGAAAAATCTATAATAGACTATGTACTAGCAGAACAAGGGGAAAGGAGCAAAATAATAGACACAAGAGTAAAGAGAAGTTACGATATTGGAAGTGATCACTATCTAGTAGAGACGAAAATAAAGGAAGACTACCAAGATAGCGATAAAAAAAAGCAGAGACCAAATATAACAATAAACTACAACAAGATAAGAACATACAAACTAAGGGAAAAAGAAATAGCAAAAATCTATAAAGAGAAAATAGAGGAGAAATTAGTAAAGGGCAACTATAAACAAGAAGTAGAGGAAATGTGGAATAAATTAAAGAAAAATATACTGGAGACAGCACAAGAGACATGTGGGACAAAGCAAAACACAAACAAGAAGCAGCAGACAGCATGGTGGTCGCAGGATATAAGAGAGAAAATAAAGGAAAAGAAAAAAGCATGGCAAAGATACCTAAATGACAAAAATAGTAAAAACTACGAAGAATACAGTTTAAAGAGGAAAATAGTAAAATATAAGGTCAGAATAGCAAAGAGCAGGGAATGGGAAAAGTCCGGAGAGACAATGGAGAAAAATGCAAAGGAAAACCAAAAATTATTCTATAAAACACTAAAACTAAACAGAAAAGAAAAAGGAAAAGAAGTAAATTATATACAAGACAATCAAGGAATATTGCTGAAGGACAACGAAAAAATACTGGAAAGATGGAAAGAATATTTTGAAGACTTACTATCACAAAATGGTGGAAACGAACAGAAGACAAGAGACCAGAACGACTCGGAAGAAGATATAGAGATGATCAATGGACAAGAAATACTAAAGATAATCAGGGAAATGAAAACAGGGAAATCACCAGGACAAGGCCAGATCACAACGGAAATGATTAAACATATGGGACCTGCAGGTAATGAAATACTACTAAAATTAATAAACGAAATATGGAGGACGAATAAAATACCCAGAGATTGGCAAGTATCGTTAATCGTACCGATACACAAGAAAGGCGATAAGACAAAATGTTCAAACTATAGGGGTATAACACTCATAAGCATAGGTATGAAGATCTTAGAAAAAACAATTAACAAAAGAATACTAGCAAAAATAGAGCAGACGCTAGAAGAATCGCAATGTGGATTTAGGAAAGGAAGATCCACACAGGACAACATGTTCACGATAAAACAAATCACAGAAAAAATAATTGCAAATAATAAAAACACATACCTAGGATTCATCGACCTGGAAAAAGCATTCGACATGATACCAAGAAATAAATTATGGAAAATCCTGGAAGAGAGAGGTGTAGAAAGAAAGACAGTCGAATTAATACAAAACATATACAACAACAACACCAATGCAATAATACACAAGGGACAAACATCAAGAACATTTCAGATAACCACTGGACTAAGATAAGCAGGCGGGCTCAGTCCTACATTATTTAACATAACATGGATGAAATAATGAAGAGCATGAAACCAGAAACCAAAAAAGCAAACATAGGGTACAAAAACATGCAAGTTGTAAAAATATCGGAAGGAGCATTCGCTGATGATGTAGTAGTGATAGCAGAAAATGAAGATAATCTGCAGCACAACCTTAGTGTATGGAACAGACACCTAGAAAAGTATAACATGAAAATTAAGTATAACAAAACAAAAGTGATGGTAATAGGAAACCGGAAAGAACAAATAAATATAAAGATAGAACAACACACAATAGAACAAGTAGAAGAATTCAAATACCTGGGAGTAGCACTGACAGAAGACGGAAAAATGGAAGGCGAACTTAGTAACAGAATAAACAACACAGCTAAAACATACCACGCATTGAGCAATATACTGATTAACAAGAAAGAGATCAGCAGAAGGACAAAAATAAATATATATAAAAGCATATATAGACCTATACTGACATATGGAAGCGAGACGTGGAAGCTAACGAAGAGGGACAAAAGTAGAATACAGGCAATGGAAATGAAATATCTCAGAGGAGTAAAACAAGTCACGAGAAGAGACAGAATAAGAAATGAGGACATCAGAGAAGAACTGGGGAAAAGAAACAACAACTAAACAATATTAAATTGATATGATACAACTAACCCCCTAGGAGGAAAGTTAAACGCCATCTGGCGGCACCACATCTAAGCATTCTCAAGCATCAAATATTAAATTGAGTCTGTAGGAATAAGGAGTTGAATTGAATATCAAAATCAAGCACACAAACATTAAATTTTGAGTCTGAAGGAATAAAGAGTTGAATTGAATACATAATAGGTTAGTCATCTAGTTAGATCTTTATATTGGACAAACAAACTATACAAATCATTCCTAAAACTCTGTAGTTTACCGTCATGTATTTAATAGAACCAGAAATGCTTGCAAATACCAGAACCAAAATAATTCGTCATACAAAAAATATGTAAGCTGTCTACTAGACGTACGTAAAATAAAAAATAACACTGAAATATTACAACAATTTATAATATACATGTAAAAAAATATGTCACATAGTTTCAATTGATTATTTGTCTAATAACAAAGCAAAAAACTTGTAAAGCTCGTTTGTACAAAGTCGAGTTAACTATAGCCCATGATTATATTATTAGGCCCAATTCACACATAAGCGGAGTCGGGCGCAGGCGCGGTGTAGGCGAGGCGCAGGCGCGACGTCGCACAGGCGATTGTTATGTCCATATGTAGTAAAGGGGTGGACATTGCACCTTATGTTTACATAGAGGCGACGTGAAAGAGTTATGCCTTTCGCCTCTGCGCCTACCGTGTCTTAGGCGAAGTGACGAAGACGTGCTGCCGGCGCTGCGAGAGGCACGACGCTTCAAGCCCCATCTATATAAACATGTGGTACAATGCCCACTTAGGTGAGGAGGCGCGGGCATTCTGCCTCTCGCCGCACATGGTAGGCGAAGAGGCGAAACTCTTCTAACTTTCCATTTCATAACCTCATGTACCTCTGTGTACAATGCAAATGTACACAGAGGTACATGAGTATGTATCAAAGTTGTCAAAAGTGAAAACAATTGGAAATTAACTTCCAACCCGTATTTCAAACGACATTTTTGACAACTTTGACGCATCATGCAATGTTGCCATATATAAACAGAGGTACATGAGGCTACACGTCTACAGTGCTGTCCGCAAGAGAATTACGGTAACGACTATGCACGACCACGGATGGGTTTATGTTTTGCCCTAACTAAAAAAACTATTACCACCTCTGTGTACATTCGCATTATGTATCAAAGTTGTCAAAAGTGACAACAAGTGGAAATTAACTTCCAACCCGTGTTTCAAACGTCATTTTTGACAACTTTAACGCATCATGCAATGTTGCCATATATAAACAGAGGTACATGAGGCTACACGTCTACAGTGCTGTCCGCAAGAGAATTACGGTAACGACTATGCACGACCACGGATGGGTTTATGTTTTGCCCTAACTAAAAAAACTATTACCACCTCTGTGTACATTCGCATTATGTATCAAAGTTGTCAAAAGTGACAACAAGTGGAAACTAACTTCCAACCCGTGTTTCAAACGTCATTTTTGACAACTTTGACGCATCATGCAATGTTGCCATATATAAACAGAGGCACATGAGGCTACATGTCTACAGTGCTGTCCGCGACCGAATTACGGTGACGACTATGCACGACCACGGATGGGTTTATGTTTTGCCCTAACTAATAAAACTATTACTACCTCTGTGTACATTCGCATTATGTATCAAAGTTGTCAAAAGTGACAACAAGTGGAAATTAACTCCCAACCCGTGTTTCAAACGTCATTTTTGACAACTTTGACGCATCACGCAATGTTACCATATATAAACAGAGGTACATGAGGCTACATGTCTACAGTGCTGCCCGCAACCGAATTACGGTGACGACTATGCACGACAACGGATGGGTTTATGTTTATAACTAAAAAAAAACTATTAAATTGGTATGGATTTAAAATTAAAACACAAGTCTACTAAGCAGAGAAGGGATACCTCAGAAGGCATTGCTAAACCATGCTAAACGAAAGCGCCTTATATGAAATGGAAAGTTAACAATATAGTTAAATCGCCTTTGTAGAACCGAGCCACAGTTACAAGGATATTTTTTTGTTGCTCATAATTTGTAAATGACGTCATTTCTTTACATGTAAATTAATTTAAACAGTACACATTTCATAATATATACAATTGCAAGAAGGTTTGCATAATTTCAAAAACCATACTACTTGTATGGTAATAAACAAGTTCAAACGTGTTCTATAACGTTTTATTTAAGTACAAAGCGATTAAAATAAAAAGACCCGTTTTATTATAAACAAAATAAATCATATTATAGGTGTATATTAAATTATTAAAAAAATCTTCGTTGATTTAGAGGATACCCACAAACATTTTGAATCAGTCATTTGCATCCCTTTTAGCAATATCTACACATACACACTCATTACATCTACCAGAATGAACACCTAGAGGACCAGTAATTAAAACGTTTTTCAAACAAATTTCAAACTCACCCCGACTTTCCGCATCAGCTCGCCGATTATATTCAACGCCAGCACCCTGGAGGACGGCGTCATCGGCCAGTCCATGATGTTGCTCGTCCTTGACGGGTCTCCTAAATTGCAAAACCCTAAATTAAGCATGCGCATCGCAGATTTTGATTTGAAATGCATTTTATTTTAATTTTATTGAATCCTACTAACATGAAAACTACCGTCATTTAAAAATAAGACTGAATTATTTGTTGGTTCTTTATGTCATACAATAAATTATTATACTACCCTGATGTGTGTGGGTTTTAGTCCTTACAGCCTTTAAGGTCGTTTTAGACGAGACAATTTCTTGCCTCAAAAGTTAGTCATCTAAATTGTCTCGTATCATACAGCAAATTATTTGAAATATTGAATTGGATGGTAGATCGTATGGAAAAATATAACACGTTCTATTTGCAAAGGACAAATTGTATGGAAGGTGGATTATGAATTTATTTCTTGAACAACTTTTGAGCTAAGAAATTGTTTTGTCTAAAACGACCTTTATGTTACTAGTCATATCTGTTTTTTGGAGGGTTTTTCTTTGAATTGTTTTAGTGCAAAATGGGATTGTGGACCAAAAAGTTTAAGTAAAACTGGTTTAGATAGTGGTATGACTGACCGTAATTAATCGATTTTTTAAATTATAGTTTTTTTTATATGAATATTCAAGAATAACAATATTAGCTTAATCACAGTTTCATTTTGAATTATAATTTGTAACTGAATATTGCTAATCCAATATTAAGCAATATATGAACAACATTAGGAGCCAATTTTATCACCTTTTAAAATCAAGCTAACCAATATTGAGCAACATTGATCAATATTGCTGTGCAATCCGAGTGTGCTTAAAATGGAATACCGTTAAGTCCTGATTTCCTAGGAAGCGGTGGCGATAAAAGCGGTCGTTTTTGGCATCACAAAAAAGCGGCCGTTTTTATCACCGTCGCATCCTAGGAAACCAGAGTTTCAGTGCACACAGATGCAAATACAATATTGCCAATCCAATATTAAGTAATATATGAACAATATTAGGGGCCAATATTATCACCTTGTAAAATTAAGCTAACCAATATTGAGCAACATTGATCAATATTGCTGTGCAATCTGAGTATGTGCTTAAAATTGCATACCGTTAAGTCCTGATTTCCTAGGAAGCGGTGGCGATAAAAGCGGTCGTTTTTGACATCACAAAAAAGCGGTCGTTTCTATCACCGTCGCTTCCTAGGAAACCAGAGTTTCAGTGCACACAGATACAAATACAATATTGCCAATCCAATATTAAGCAATATATGAGCAATATTAGGGGCCAATCTTATCATCTTGTAACAAACATCAAGCTAACCTATATTGAGCAACATTGATTGCTGTGCAATCTGAGTATGTGCTTAAAATTGCATACCGTTAAGTCCTGGTTACCTAGAAAGCGGTGGCGATAAAAGCGGTCGTTTTTGACATCACAAAATAGCGGTCGTTTCTATCGCCGTCGCTTCCCAGGAAACCAGAGATTCAGTGCAAACAGATACAAATACAATATTGCCAATCCAATATTAAGCAATATATGAGCAATATTAGGGGCTAATCTTATCATCTTGTAACAAACATCAAGCTAGCCTATATTGAGCAACATTGATTGCTGTGCAATCTGAGTATGTGCTTAAAATGGCATACCGTTAAGTCTTGGTTTCCTAGGAAGCGGTGCCGATAAAAGCGGTCGTTTTTGGCATCACAAAAAAACGGTCATTTTTATCATCGTCGCATCCTAGGAAACTAGAGTTTCAGTGCACAGAGATACAAATACAAATAAAAAAAACATAAAACGTGCTACAAACAAACAAAACAAACACATACAAAAAGGAACAGGCAAATTAACAAGACCCAAAAATAGCATGAAACGAGACATATATATATACCGCGTACAAAACTATCAACAAAATAAAACAAAGCAAATAAAACAAAATCATTTCGGTTTCACAACGAACACTTTATTAAAGTTTATTTTGTAAATTAACAAACTACATTAAATACGTAACAGCTAAACAAAAGAATAAATAATAAATATCAGTCGGGTTTAATATTGTGTCAAACCAATTCCATACAATTTGAGTCTTGTTAATATTATTGAGTGGTAGTTATTTTATGTTTAGTCAATATAGTGAAAATCAATCGCAAAATTTTATACACACGCAGCACGACAACAAAGGACCACACATACACACACACACTATTCAATTGAACAAATGTACATACTTCAAAGTCTTGTTTATAAAAGATAGCTATTTAGAAACATGATTCATGTCGGTATGACTTTATACGAAATTTACATAGGAAATAATTTTAGAATTAGAAAATTTAAATTCTTTTAGTGTAATTTTCATAGCCACCACCCAGAATTTTACTATATTCTGGTCTTTATTATGTCTATTCTGGTCTCGTATAGTCTATTGCAGTGTATACTTAAGTCAATTTTAGTATATCCTAATATATTCTAGTATATTCTAGTATATTCTAGTATATTCTAGTATATTCTAGTATATTCTAGTATATTCTAGTATATTCTAGTATATTCTAGTATATTCTAGTATATTCTAGTATATTCTAGTATATTCTAGTATATTCTAGTATATTCTAGTATATTCTAGTATATTCTAGTATATTCTAGTATATTCTAGTATATTCTAGTATATTCTAGTATATTCTAGTATATATTGAAGTATATACTTAAGTCCATTTTAGTATAATGCAGTATATTTCAATATATCCTAATATATTCAAATCTATTCTAATATATTCTAGTATATTTTAGTATATTTTAGTATATTCTAGTATATTCTAGTATATTCTAGTATATTCTAGTATATTCTAGTATATTCTAGTATATTTTAGTATATTCTAGTATATTCTAGTATATTCTAGTATATTCTAGTATATTCTAGTATATTCTAGTATATTCTAGTATATTCTAGTATATTCTAGTATATTCTAGTATATTCTAGTATATTCTAGTATATTCTAGTATATTCTAGTATATTCTAGTATATTCTAGTATATTCTAGTATATTCTAGTATATTCTAGTATATTCTAGTATATTCTAGTATATATTGAAGTATATACTTAAGTCCATTTTAGTATAATGCAGTATATTTCAATATATCCTAATATATTCAAATCTATTCTAATATATTCTAGTATATTTTAGTATATTCTAGTATATTCTAGTATATTCTAGTATATTCTAGTATATTCTAGCATATTCTAGTATATTCTAGCATATTTTAGTATAATTTAGTACATTCTTGTATACTCTAGTATATTCTAGTATATATTGTAGAATATTATAGTACATTCTAGTATATTTTAGTATATTCTAGAATATTCTAGTATATATTGTAGTATATTCTAGTACATCCTAGTATATTCTAGTACATTCTAGTATATATTGTACTATATTCTAGTACATTCTAGTATATATTGTAGTATATTCTAGTATAATTTAGTATATTCTAGAATATTCTAGTATATATTCTAGTATATATTGTAGTATATTTTAGTACATTCTAGTATATTTTAGTATATTCTAGTATAATTTAGTACATTCTAGTATATTCAAGTCTATTCTAGTATATTCAATTCTAGTCTAGTGTATTCTAATATACTCTAGTATATTGTAGTGATTCTCAAAGTGGAGGTTGCAGAAAAATGGATTACAGATCAACTATATTTTTCAAATAGTATATAAACTTCAAATAGACTCTAGCATAGTCTAGTATATTCTAGTACATATGGAAATAAATCTGCTATTAATCAAAATTATGAGTTTATTATTTCAATAAACAAAATAAATGAACTCCTGAATTCAATCCGGATCCTGATATGAATCCGGGGGGTGGGGGTCCTTGAAATTTTTAAGTAGAAAAGGGGATCATGGTCCATGAATCCGGGGGGGTGGGGGTCCTTGAAATTTTTAAGTAGAAAAGGGGATCATGGTCCAATAAGTATGAGAAACACTGTTCTAGCCTATACTACTTTATTTTTATTTTGTATGGTCTATACCAGCTTAGTCTATTCTAATCCTGTTGTGTTCTATGAGACCAAATAATCCCGAGTAAACATGACCATGAAAAAGTTATTGCTACATATAGCAATCTGTATATATGTAAAGAAGTTCAAAATGTGTAGTGTGGGTGGCATTATAGGCCATCACGGACGGAATACTAACAATAAATAGAAGCAACACACATGCTGAGTAATACATGCAGTTATTTACAACAAATAATTAAGTTTGTAGTGCCACAAACTATTGATTTTTATATGACACTGCCCAGATCAATCATTGAATAATATAATAGTACTATAAAAATTACAGATCTTTCTACAATCCCAACAACTTTCTTCAGTCTTCTTCATCAGTTTATATCACAAAATTACAAGCTTCACTCTTCATTCCATTTTACTCCTATCATAATAAATATATAGGTTATGATAATTGAGTAGCTTGGTTCCAAAACCAATATTCTAGTATAAATAAATTGAGTCGCTTAAGTTTAAACTGATTATCCCCATTTTTTTATTTGATAGCATTATTTACTTTACCTTTAACTCAAGTCAGTATCAATAGTAACATCATGAAATCTAATTGATGTTTTTAAAATTTTATTTTCTAGCACTTTCTATTAAAACTATTTTATATTATATGATGGAAAGTTATGAACTATTTTATATGACTCCATAACTTTCCATCATACAGAATATATTAAAATTTAAAAAAATTATTATTATTATTTTCTAGCAGCTTCTATTAAAACTATTTTATATTATATGATGGAAAGTTATGAACTATTACTCCATAACTTTCCATCATACAAAATGTATTCAAATTAAAAAAAAAAATTATTAATGTCCTTTTTCTGTTCATCAACTTTTTATGGTTACTCAAACGACATTACCGCATTTTTAGAGTGACCTTAGAGTTAATTAAAATGTCTAAAGTCATTACTTTCTATCATATAATATAAAATAGATCTAATAGAAACTGCCAGAAAATACAATTTTAAAAACAAAAACTGACTGTATACTGACATAAACTGACTATATACTGACTTAAATTGACTATATACTGACTTAAATTGACTATATACTGACTATATACTGACTTAAACTGACTATATACTGACTTAAACTGACTATATACTGACTTAAATTGACTATATAATGACTTAAACTGATTATACTGACATAAACTGTATATCAACGCTTTTAATGAATATTAGTTTATAGAGATATATATCTATGCTGTAAGTAATGGTTTCCTTAATCCATAAAAATCTAGATTAAGGAAACCATTACTTATAGCATCGATATATATCTCTAAAAAATAATATTCATTAAAAGCGTTGATATACAGTTTATGTTAGTATAAACAGTTTAGGGCCCAATTCACACATAAGCGGCGTCGGGCGCAGGCGCGGTGTAGGCGAGGCGCAGGCGCGACGTCACACAAGCGATTATGATGTCGATATGCAGTGAAGGGGTGGACATTGCACCTTATGGGTACATAGAGGCGGCGTGGAAGAGTTTCGCCTCTTCGCCTACCGTGTTTTAGGCGAAGAGGCGAAGACGCGGTGCCGGCGCGGCGAGAGGCACGAGGCAAATGCCCGCGCCTCGTCACCTAAGTGGGCATTGCACCACATGTATATAGAGGGGGCTTGAAGCGTCGTGCCTCTCGCAGAGCCGGCACTGCGTCTTCGCCTCTTCGTCTAGACACGGTAGGCGAAGAGGCGAGAGACGTAACTATTCCACGCCGCCTCTATCTAAACATAAGGTGCAATGTCCACCCCTTCGCTGCATATGGACATCACAATCGCCTGTGCGACGTCGCGCCTGCGCGTCGTCTACACCACACCTGCGCCCGACGCCGCTTATGTGTGAATTGGGCCTAAGTCAGTATATAGTCAGTTTAAGTTAGTATATAGTCAGTTTAAGTCAGTATATAGTCAGTTTAAGTTAGTATATAGTCAGTTTATGTCAGTATATAGTCAGTTTAAGTTAGTATATAATCAGTTTAAGTCAGTATATAGTCAGTTAAGTCAGTATATATTAGATTTCATGATGTTACTATTGATACTGACTGAGTTGTAAAAAACTATGCAAAAAAGTTAAGCATTAAATGAGAATAATAACAATTTTCTATTAGTTTCTATTGAAACTTTTGCATATAATATTCAAAACTGCCTTTAAAGCTTAAGAATCAATTAATAATTAAAATCAAATGGTTTACTACTCAATTTATTTATATTTTAATAATAACCCACACTCATGAATATATTCGAATAAGAAACTATCCATCAAACTCTATTCACAGGTAAAAAAAGGCACTCGGATTCACGCTTCCTGCTTAAAGCCGCTGTATAAAATTTTGCCACCAATTTCTTTAGTCATTAAAATAATTAATACTAGTATCTAAAGATCGTGAGACACCACAGGTGCGCAATGAGGAGTCGCGCACCTTAAAAGGGGCGTGTTTACCAAACTACTCGTTTGGTAAAGCGGAAGCCCTATATATTTAAACCTAATCCTAATCTAATCACTGGTCGACTTTGTTGATATGTTCAGGGAGAACATACAGGAACCATTTGATTCGCGCATAGTTTTTGTTTTAGGGCCCTGATTTACTAGGCAAACAGTACATAAAAGCAGTTTTGTCAGCGTACATCTAGGTGTTACTTAAACCCTGGTTTACATTTATTCCTCAATTTAAACTGAGTTATATTGATCACTATAAATATTGATGACTACAAATATTCATGTCTACAATTATATAGATATCAATTGTATCAATTTGTAGACATGAATATTTGTAGGCATGCATATTTGTAGACATGAATATTTGTAGACATGAATATTTGTAGACATGCATATTTGTAGACATGAATATTTGTAGACATGAATATTTGTAGACATGCATATTTGTAGACATGAATATTTGTAGACATGCATATTTGTAGACATGCATATTTGTAGACATGAATATTTGTAGACATGCATATTTGTAGACATGCATATTTGTAGACATGCATATTTGTAGACATGCATATTTGTAGACATGAATATTTGTAGACATGAATATTTGTAGACATGCATATTTGTAGACATGAATATTTGTAGACATGCATATTTGTAGACATGAATATTTGTAGACATGCATATTTGTAGACATGAATATTTGTGGACATGAATATTTGTAGATATGAATATTTGTAGACATCAATACTTGTAGTCATCAATATTTATAGAGATCAATATAACTCAGTTTAAATTGAAGTTCTAGTCCACCATTATATAGATTAACAACTATTGTTGTGACGTCTAAATAACGTCATAACCGGACGCTTTTACGGCAGTTTTTGTATAAAACCAAGGTTTAAGTGACGTCACTACACATGTTTTTAATGAATATAGTTTTCTAGAGAGTGCAATTCACGAAAATTGCCCGTTTTTTTTCCCATAATTGTGAGACATACTCTCTATAAAAAATATTCATTAGAAATATTTGTTGTGACGTCATTTGTACGTCATAACAAGGTAGCTTTTATGGCACCGTTTTATTCATAAACAAGGGATATACAATTAATAATACAGGGACGTATTTAATTATTATTGTAATAATTATTTTCACTGGAGGGGTTTGTTGAGCAATGTGGCTCAATAAATATTGCTAATTTGGTGTAACACGTTTGTGGATAAAAATAGTTATAACCCTTTTTATGATATATACCTACAAATTATTCTAGAAAACAATATTTATGGACAGTTTATATCAGTATAATGAGTTTAAGTCAGTATATAGTCAATTTAAGTCAGTATATAGTCAGTTTAAGTGAGTATATAGTCAGTTTAAGTCAGTATAAGTCAGTATAGTCAGTTTAAGTCAGTATATAGTCAGTTTATGTCAGTTTATGTCAGTATATAGTCAGTTTATGTCAGTATATAGTCAGTTTAAGTCACATATTATTGATGTGATTTATAGGTTTGTTTCAACTGGTCACAACATAAGGAATATGGTTACTTAAAACTGTTAGTTGTGACGTCATTATCACCAGTCGCTTTTATGGATTAAGGAAACCATTACTTATAGCATAGATATATATCTCTAAAAAATAATATTGATTAAAAGCATTTATATACAGTTTATGTCAGTATAATCAATTTCAGTCAGTATATAGTCCACTTAAGTCAGTATATAGTCAGTTTAAATCAGTAAATAGTCAGTATATAGTCAGTTTAAGTCACATATTATTCATGTGATTCATAGGTTTGTTTCGACTGGTCACAACTAACAGTTTTAAGGAATATGGTTACTTAAAACTGTTAGTTGTGACGTCATTTACACCAGTCGCTTTTACGGATTAAGGAAACCATTACTTATAGCATAGGTATATATCTCTAAAGAATAATATTCATTAAAAGCGTTGATATACAGTTTATGTCAGTATAATCAGCTTAAATCAGTTTAAGTCAGTATAAGTCAGTATAAGTCAGTATAAGTCAGTATAAGTCAGTATATAGACAGTATAAGTCAGTATATAGTCAGTTTAAGTAAGTATATAGTCATTTTAAGTCAGTTTAAGTCAGTATATAGTCTGTTTAAGTCAGTATATAGTCAGTTTAAGTCAGTATATAGTCACATATTATTGATGTGATTTATAGGTTTGTTTTGACTGGTCACAACTAACAGTTTTAAGGAATATGGTTACTTAAAACTGTTAGTTGTGACGTCATTTTCACCAGTCGTTTTTACGGATTAAGGAAAACAATACTTATAGCATAGGTATATATCTCTAAAAAATAATATTCAGTAAAAGCATTGATATACAGTTTATGTCAGTATAATCAGTTTAAGTCAGTATATAGTCAGTGTAAGTCATTAATTAATCAGTTTAAGTCAGTAAATAGTCAGTTTAAGTCAGCATGTAGTCAGTATATAGTCAGTTTAAGTCAGTATAGTCAGTTTAAGTCAGTATAGTCAGTTTAAGTCAGTATATAGTCACTTTAAGTAATCATATAGTAAGTTTAAGTCACATATAATTAATGTGATTTGTATGTTTGAAACCATATTCCTTAAAACTGTTAGTTGTGATGTCATTTTAACGTTTTTAGGAAATCATTGCACATAAGCACACCTAGATTCTCTAAACGTCGGTATAAACGGGTATGAGAGCATATATATTTTATAAAAATTGCTAAAAATGCCCTCATACCATAAACTATCCACAAACGTGTCATCATTAATTAAATTAATAGTGTTATTGGACTATGCGAAAGGCACGTGCTAACTCCTCAATCGGGTAGATCATTTCTTCTAAATATTTATATATTTTATTTGGACTATAGTCTATGGTTGGTAATGTGGTGGGGCTTCCCGCAGAACCGCATCAAGTTATAAAGAGCTTTTGGTATCTTACGTTTGACGGGCGTTGTCTGCGTCTCGCACTCGACGCGCAGCCGATTGGAGTCGACGCCGTTGGTAGGCGGCAGCACGCCGTTGGTCAGCGGCGTGGTGCCATTGGTGAGCGGCGTCGTGCCGCCGTTCATAATGCGCTCGTTATCCGGGCACCGGTCCTTCACGTGAAGCTCCTGCTTGAGATCTACAACGAATAAATATACGCTACATGAACACAATTAATTGATCTAGCCCCCACGTGGCTTTCTTATGCCCAATTCACACATAGGAGGCGAAGAGGCGATTGCGCGGTGCCGTCGCGGCGAAAGGCAAGACGCTTTCACGTCACCTTTATATAAATGTATGGTGAAATGCCCACTTAGATGACGAGGCGCGGGCATTTGTCTTGTGCCACTCGCCGTGCCGGCACCGCGTCTTGTCTTTTAGCCTGAGACACAGTAGCTGCGAGGCGAGTGTGCGTCTCGCCTCGCAGCTGCTTTTACGAGTTGTGCACTCTTCCACGCCGCCTCTATGTAAACATATGATGCAATGTCCACCCCTTCACTGCATATGGACATCACAATCGCCTGTGCGACGTCGCACCTGCACCTCGCCTACACCCGACGCCGTTTATCTGTGAATTGGGCCTTATCCATGAACATTATACTAGCCTCTTTCGTTTATCATTCGATAGCTGTTCTAAGCCATCTAAGCTAACAACTAGAAGCATAAACCATAGCCGCTTTCGTTTATCCTTCGGGAGTTGTTAGCATAGTCGGCTTAGAACAGTTCCCGAACGATAAACGAAAGCGGCTAGTGTAATGTTAATAAAGTCTAAAATTCATATAGGAAATATAATTCTAGAGACTAATGTGCTATAAATTCAGTAGCTGCTGCAGCTTAAATTCTTACACACCTCTTGTTTCATCTGCTAACCGCTGCAGTTTCTCCTTCAGCGTCTCCGTCTCGTCCACTTCCGACTCGAGGATGGCATTGCGCTCGATCGCGTTGTTCAAGGAGGCCTCAACAGCGGCGACTGTTTCCGCCACCATCCGTTCAGCACGCTCCAGGTCGTCGTTTTTCTGCTCGAGCTCACGGATGCGCCGCAGCAGCTCGACGCGCTCATCCTTCAGCGAGGTGATTTGCGATTGTAGGGCGTTGTTTTCGTGGTTGGACTGATCGACTCGTAGCTGAAACAAACCAAATATTAGTACTAATTAGTTACTAAGTTGAACTGTTGTTAACTGTTTGAGGTATAGGTATATCTTTCTATCTTGAAGATGAATCAGTAGTTTTAGCTTTTTCATTCTCCCAAACAAAATTTTTAGATGAGAATTAGTTTTAACATTTGCTATTAGTGGTTGTACTTATATATAAAATGAAGAGGTTTCTCTTAACCCTAACGTCGCATACCCAAAAGTCTTCCCCTAACTAGTTTTTCGGCGAAAAACTACGCTCATTAATATTATTATTATATGCAGAATACAGGTACTTAAGCACTGTATTCCAGCATGACATTTTATCCCATTAAAAAGAAGCTGAGTATCCTATAAATTCTCACCCTTAATGATTCCACTTCGTCCTGTGCCCTGTTATTGCTAGATCTCAATTCTCTGATTGTTTTTTCATTCTGCTCAATAGTTGCCTCAAATTCTGCCTCAAGCTGCTGTGAATCTGCTGTGTAATCATCAAATTCCCGCTGAATACTGTCTTTTCTGGAAAAAAAAATAATTGCATTATTAAGTATTAAGACGATCAAGGTTCTTTTATATCTGATGGTAATAAAACTAACTACAACTCACTTCTAAGTACAATAGTTTTTGAGTAGTAGTTACTGTATTAGCTACAATTCTGTAATTGGCTAGCGACCTTTAGGTCCTTCTGCTGTGTGTGTTATCAATTTCTATTTCATAAAATCATCCCCGAGTGTCGTTAATTGTATCCCAACGACAAATGGTACCGACTACCCGAGTCGGGATTCGAACCTCTGTCGCCCATTCCCAAAGCACTACATCGTCGTGCTAATTTTTCTTTTTTTCTTTACGAATACAGCAATGCTGTATAAGGAAGGTATTGTTTTTGCAAGTGGCTTTTACTTTTCTCCACGCTTCATGACTTTTATAGTCAAAATAGAATATTTTGGAAAATGTCAGTCTGTCTGTCTGCCTGTTTGACTCTCTCTGTGTGTGTTGGTGTGTGTCAAATCGACTGCGTCGATCGCGACCATATTTGCAAATCGGCTGAGAAACCGAGTTGGGTTGTTCCGTGAAAATTTGAGCAAAATCAGACCACAAACACAGAAAAAAACTTGATAAAACCGTTTCCCCGCAGAAATTGAATGGTTTTGGCGTCTACTACGTGGTAATTCATTTTCAATAAAGGAGATGCGTTTCCCCGCAGAAGTCACATTCCCGCCAATTGGATTCCAGTAACGCCAACACAAATATGTGCGCAAAAAAAAAACAGTTCGTATAACTTGGGTTGCCTAATAATTTAATTTTATATATAGTTTAAAATTTAATTATAATCGTCAAATAATGTCAAATGTCGTCAAATACTCTCAAATATTGTGAAATAGATATTGTCACATATTGTTAAATACTGTCAAATGTTGTCAAATATTTTCAAAAATGTCGAACATGTCAATGTAATTCGGAAATTGTCATATATTTTCAAATGTCGTCAAATATTTTCAAATATCGTCAAATATTGTAAAATATCGACAAATATTGTCAAATATCGACAAATATTGTCAAATGTCGTAAAATACTCTCAAATATTGTCAAATATTGATAAATACTAACAAATGTTGTCAAATATTTTCAAAAATGTTGAACATGTCAATGTACTTCGGAACTTGTAATATATTTTCAAATGTCGTCAAATATTTTCAAATATCGTCAAATATTGTAAAATATCGACAAATACTCTGAAATACTCTCAAATATTGTCAAATATTGATAAATATTGCCAAATATTGTCAAATGTTGTCAAATATCTTCAAATATCGTCAAATATTGTAAAATATCGACACATATTGTCAAATGTCGTCAAATACTCTCAAATATTGTGAAATAGATATTGTCAAATATTGTTAAATACTGTCAAATGTTGTCAAATATTTTCAAAAATGTCGAACATGTCAATGTAATTCGGAAATTGTCATATATTTTCAAATGTCGTCAAATATTTTCAAATATCGTCAAATATAGTAAAATATCGACAAATATTGTCAAATATCGACAAATATTGTCAAATGTCGTAAAATACTCTCAAATATTGTCAAATATTGATAAATACTATCAAATATTGTCAAATATTTTCAAAAATGTCGAACATGTCAATGTAATTCGGAAATTGTCATATATTTTCAAATGTCGTCAAATATCGTCAAATATTGTAAAATATCGACAAATATTGTCAAATATCGACAAATATTGTTAAATGTCGTAAAATACTCTGAAATATTGTCAAATATTGATAAATACTATCAAATGTTGTCAAATATTTTCAAAAATGTCGAACATGTCAATGTACTTCGGAAATTGTCATATATTTTCAAATGTCAAATATTTTCAAATATCGTCAAATATTGTAAAATATCGACAAATATTCTGAAATACTCTCAAATATTGTAAAATATTGATAACTATTGTCAAATGTTGTCAAATGTCTTCAAATATCTTCAAATATCGTCAAATATTGTAAAATATCGACACATATTGTCAAATGTCTTCAAATACTCTCAAATATTGTCAAATACATATTGTCAAATATTGATCAATATTACCAAATATTTACAAAAATGTCGAACATGCCAATGTAATTCGGAAATTGTCAAATATTTTCAAAAATGTCAATGTAATTCGGAAAGTCATCAATCATCACTTAGTATTTTTATTTAAATTTAATTGTAATTTCTAAGTGCACTTTAATAATTAATATTTCAAAATCTGAAGTGAGAAATAGAAAAATAATAGAGAAATAATTATGATCTGTAATTATGTAGCTATTTAGTAAGCACCAATATTTCAATCATTGGTTAAACAACCAATCCTGTAGGAAAAGTGGTATCTGCCGATTTCAGCAGAATAATCGTCGACATTTAATGTAATGTAATTTAATGTAATCACATTACATTAAAAGACGTTTATGAACATTAAAGACATAAAAGATTCATTCATCAGAATTATTTTCAATCAAAATGTATGCAGGAATCTGGGATCAATATGTTTGCATTCTGATGCATAAATCTTGATACATATACCCTATGTATATAGACGTATGCATCAGGATTCATGATTAGTATCTTCTCAAAGAGAGGTACGTATCTTAACAGGGATTAAATATATTTAAAGATACATACATCAGTATTCTTTAATCAATATTCATGCATCAGGGTATATGAATTTAAATTTAAGAATTCTCTGTTTCCTTTTCTCTGTAACTAGATTAATGTCTGTTGAGAAAATAAATAAATAAATAAATAAATAAATAAATAAATAAATAAATAAATAAATAAATAAATAAATAAATAAATAAATAAATAAATAAATAAATAAATAAATAAATAAATAAATAAATAAATAAATAAATAAATAAATAAATAAATAAATAAATGTATGCATCAAGATTCATGTTTCGAAATCCTCTCAAAGACAGCAACGTATCATAACGGGAACTAAATATATTTAAATTTAAATCAGTATTCTTAAATCAATATCCTATATCATCAGGATTCATGTTTCATGTTGAAATACTCGTAAAAGTAGCAAACATTAAAGACATTAAAGATTCATACATCAGAATATTTTCAATCAAATGTATGCATTAGGTGTCTAGAATCAATATTTTTGCATCCTGATGCATAAATCTCGATACATATACCATATGTATCTAGATTTATGCATCAGGATTCAAGATTAAAATCCTTTCAAAGAGAGGTGTGTATCTTAACAGGGATTAAATATATTTAAAGATTCATACATCAGTATTCTATAATCAATATTCATGCATCAGGGTTTATGAATTTAAATTTATGCATCAAGATTCATGTTTTGAAATCCTCTCTCATTTATCTCATTTTGCCTCAGTTTGTCTTATTTTGTCTCATTTTTCCCAATGTTGTCTTAATTTGTCTTATTTCATCTTAATTTATAAGACACATTAAGATTAAATAAGACAAATTAAGATCACATTAGGCAAAATGAGACATAATAAGACAAACTGAAATAAAATCATGCAAAAGGAGACATCTTATTTTGCCTCATTTTGTCTTAATTAGTCTTATTTTGCCTCATTTTGTCCCAGTTAACCTTATTTTGTCTTAATTTGCATCATGTTGGCTAATTTTGTCTTAATTTGACATATTTTGCCTCATTTAGTCTCATTTTGCATAATTTTATTTTATTTTGCCTATTTAATCTCAATTTGTATGTAATAAAGTGTGGTGTACTAAAGTAATATTATTCAAAATCATTAAAATTTTCATCTTATTCATCACATCTTATTTTACCTCATTTTGTCTTAATTAGTCTTATTTTGCCTCATTTTGTCCCAGTTTACCTTATTTTGTCTTAATTTGCATCATGTTGGCTAATTTTGTCTTAATTTGACATATTTTGCCTCATTTAGTCTCATTTTGCATAATTTTATTTTATTTTGCCTGTTTAGTCTCAATTTGTATGTAATAAAGTGTGGTGTACTAAAGTAATATTATTCAAAATCATTAAAATTTTCATCTAAATATCATGAATCTTAATCTATTACATAACATAGATTGAGATTCAAATTTTTAGGCTTTTAGGCTAAATAAAGTTAATCACAGACAGACCTGAGGGATGATAGCCCATCACAGAATTGTAACAAATAGAGTAACTACTACTAATAAAGTTCATTTGATTATTATTATTATTATTATTATTATTATCATAATAATAATAATTATTATTATAATTATTATTATTATTATTATAATAATAATTATTATTATTATTATAATTAGTATTATTATTATAATAATAATAATAATTATTATTATTATTATTTAAAATAACTTACTCTTTTATTATTCGTTCTGCAAACTCCTTCCAATACTGAATTTCCTTGTCTTTTGAAGAGAAGTGCTGCTCATCGCCAGACATTGTGAGTTCGAATTGTATGCACTTTTCACTGTTTTAGGTCTTCTGTGCCTCCTCCCACAGGTCGGTTGTATAAAATATGTTTTATAAATAAATTAATATGGTCCTATAACATTTCAATCTGAAAAAAAAAACAGTTCAGTATTAATGTCTACATTTTTTAAATGTCTAATGGCACACCTTTTATAATTGGTCATTGAATGATACCTTCTATGTCTGTACATTTAAATATGCTCTGTACTGAGACTAAGGCTCTTTGTATTAAGCAGATAATTCTTGAGTTAATTTCCAATCTGTTTCAAACATCACTTTTGACAACTTTGGCACATGATGCAATGTTGCCATACATAAGGCTATGAAATGGAATTATCAACAATTCATGCAACATCTAACAATATATCATGGACTTAACTCACCTTTATACAACTGAGGCTCAGTTGTATAAAGGCGAGTTAATTATAGACCATGTTTATATTGTTAAACATTGCATAAATTGTTAACTTTCTTTTTCTATAAGGCACCTTACACGGTCAATAATACTGTCAATCCTAGTACCGTCAATATTTGCTTCAATCCTCCTTTTATATTTATCAAGTATCAATTATCCGGATAAAGATCAGTATTCTCTTCAATACATCATTAATATACATTACACGATGAGTAATACTAGCAATATTTAAGAATAAAGAATATTTTAAGCATATTATCGTACAGTAATACTGTCATTATTCTAAAATATTGACAGTAATATTGATCGTGTAAGGTACCTTTATAAGGCACCTTATATGGTCAATAATACTGTCAGTTCTAGTACTGTCAGTATTTGCTTCAATCCTACTTTTATATTTATCAAGTAATCAATTATCTGGATAAACATCAGTATTCTCTACATTCCATCATTAATATACCTTGCATGATAAGTAACACTGTCAATATTTTAGAATAATGAACATTTTAAATATGTTGTCATAAACACAGCTTACACTGTCCATAATACTGTCAGTCCTAGCTTTAATCCTCCTTTTATATTTATCAAGTAATCAAGTATCCAGATAAATATCAGTATTCTCTTGACTCCATCATTACTATACCTTACACAATCAGTAATGTTGGCAATATTTTAGAATAATGAATATTTTAAACATGTTATGGTACAGTAATACTGTCATTATTCTAAAATATTGACAGTAATATTGATATTTTAAACATATTATGGTACAGTAATACTGTCATTATTCTAAAATATTGACAGTAATATTGATCATGCCTTATACAGTAATATTGTCATTATTCTAAAATATTCACAGTATTATTGATGCCTTATAGAGGCACCTTACATGGTCAATAATACTGTCAATCCTAGTACTGTCAATATTTGCTTTAATCCTCCTTTTATATTTATCAAGTAATCAGTTATCCAAGTAAAGATCAGTATTCTCTTCATTACATCATTAATATACATTATACAAAGGGTAATACTGACAATATTTTAGAATAATGAACATTTTAAACATATTATAGTACAGTAATACTGTCATTATTCTAAAATATTGACAATAATATTGACTGTGTGAGGTATCTTATTAAGCCACATTACATGATCAATATTACTGTCATTTTAGAATAATGACACTATTGCTGTACAATAATATGTTTAAAATGTTCATTATTCTAAAATGTTTCCAGTATTACTCATTGTGTAAAGTATAGTAATGACGTAATGAAGAGAATACTGATCTCTATCTAGATAATTGATTACTTGATAAATATAAAAGGAGGATTGAAGCAAATATTGACAGTACTATGATTGACAGCATTATTGACTGTGTAAGGTGCCTTTTAAAGGCACCATACATGGTCAGTAATACTATCAATATTTTAGAATAATGACAGTATACTCTACAATAATATGTATAAAATTTTAATTATTCTAAAATATTGACAGACATACTGATAGCATAAAGTCTATACCTTACGCTATCAGTAATTCTGTTATTATTGTAATGATGGAATGAAGAGAATACTAATGTTTTACTAGATAATTGATAAATATTGAAGCAGGACTGAAGCAACTATATCAGTATTTCAGTACTAGGATGATTATTGATCATGTAAGGTGCCTTATAGCTTCATGTACCTTTTTATATATGACATTATGTCTCAAAGTTGTCATCAAGTGATGTTTGAATCACAGATTCACTTTTAACTCAAGAGTTCACTGTTTTATACAACAGAGCCCAAGCCTAGTTGTTGTAGGTTCATATGGTCAAAAGAGTTAAGAAACAAGCTTTATATAAAGTGTTACAAGCTATTTGAGTTGTAAGAAACAAGTCACCAAGACAGAGGTCACCAGGATAACCAAGGAAAACATGGAAAAACCTTACAAGGCTGTATTGAAGAAAAACAGATTGCCTAACAGAAGAAACAGCTATTTAAAACAATACAGATTTATATAAAAACAACACCCAGCTCAGTGGCCAAGTGGTTGGAGGTCTCATCTAGTAATGAGCATTAGGGAGCTCGAGTTCAAAACACCATCAGGGCAAATCATGTTTCACAGTTATTCAGAGGTTTTCTATGAAGTTAAGATAAATACTGGGAGAATAAACTCATCTGAGCGTCTCTCTTGACCAGCGGAAAAGCCTCACTGCTGATAGCCCTATAAAGATAGAAGTTTTTTTTTTTATAAAAAACAACAATAGAAAATCACTTTGCTTGATTACAATCATGTCTCTCATGTTTGTTGTATGTATGTCACACAACATCACCCCTAGTGAGTAACAAATTACACAATAGATTACAAAATGTGGGTCTTGCAAACCGTCCCAAATAAACCAATAATAAAAACAAAAAAACATATGTTTCCTCAAGCGCTGAGACGTCTCGGGGAGGGGGGGCAACACAATTATGACTCACCAACCACCCGTTGCGGAAATCATCCCGTGAGGAAAGAGACTCACCCTTAGTAAACTCTGCCTAACGTGCTCCCCGCGTATAAACGCCACAAAAACATCACTAATAATCCTCCACTCGGAAATCACGGCAGTCGCGCTCTGACAGGACCATAAAGTTTTTACAAAATGGCGGCCGATTTGTTTGCGTCTGCCAAACGAAAATTTTTCTACAATACAACCAATTATTTACAACTAAACTGGTTGGAAACTGTACACTGCAATCTGAATCAACCCATAAATATTTGTATAAATTGAAACTAATCAAGTTATACGTATTTTTAGGGGTTACAGTTACTCAGTACAACGAAAATGCTACAGATCGAAATCACGACTGCCAATTTTTTTAAGATACAAGGTTTGAATAAAAAGTTTTATAATTATAGCACAGTAATGCATTCCATAAATCTTATAGGTAACATAAACTATTGAATGTATAAATTTAAAATGTCATTATGACGGAAATGGTCAAAATAAATTTCAACACCTTGAATAGCACTTGTGATTCAAACATAGAGATCACTGTTACTTTAAACTATCTTGACTCATGTGTATAAACCAAGATAGTTTGACCAACAAAAGCAACAATAGTCAGATTTAAAGCAGCAACAGATATATCTTTTAATAAGTCAAATTATCTTGACTCATTTGTATCAACCAAGATAGTTTGACTTACAAAAGCAACAGTTATCTCTTTGACATCAAACTAACTTGACTCAAACAAGATAGTATGGCCTACAAGAGCAACAGTTATCTCTTTGACATCAAACTAGTTTGCCTCAGGGGCATAAACAAAAATATTTAGACTTCTAGTAGCAACAATTATATCTTATCTAAGATAGTTAGACTTAAAAGAGATAACTGTTGCTACTTACAGTCTAAACATGTTTGTTTATACCTCTGAGTGAAACTAGTTTGACATCAAAGAGATAACTGTTGCTCTTGTAAGTCAAACTATCTTGGTTGATACAAATGAGTCAAGATAATTTGACTTATTAAGAAATATATCTGTTGCAGCTTTAAATTTGACTATTAAACTTTATATATACAAGTCAAGGTAGCTTGATTTTAAAGAAATAACTGTTGCTCCTGTAGATGAAACTATTTTGGTTTGTACACATGAGTCAAGGTGATTTAGAGTAGTTTCATGGGAATTCTTCAGAATAAACCTATGAGTTATTGCACCTCCATAACCTCCCTGCATTTTTTCTAAGTTAGTTATTGTAGTTACCTGACTTACATTGATATTCATTAGGTGACTGTATTTTCCATTATCTTTCTACTTCTTCAGGAACAAAATGCCTTTTTAATGAAGAATCCATGGACAATATTCTCACTAAACTGAGAAAAATATGTCACTCTCATCAGTTTTGGTTCCAATTGCTAATTCTTCTGACTAGTGTGATTCATAATACACTTAATTTTGTCCATCATTGTAGAAAATAGGATGTCAAGATGTTGTTTTAATGAAAAATCTACGGATATCTCTCTAGAATGATAAAAAAAGGCATTTATCATTTTTGGTTGGAATCAGTTCATTCATTTCATATGAATAAATCAGAATTATCCTATTTCATTTGAATTTGTTTTTATTTTCTCATTTCTTTCATCAGCCTCATTTTGTCTCCTTTAGACTCACTTGTTAACTGCTTCGCGCATTATTCCTCCGAGTGTCCACTATGGCGGTCACGTGCCATATGCAATAGGAAATGGTTTTATCTAGTTTTTTCTCTCTGAGTGGAGCAAAATCCCAAATTTTCAGCCCATCTCGCTTGCCAATTTCCAAATTTGATCGCCATCGATTCAGCCGTTTAGTCGAAATTTTCAATGTTCAATGACGTCCATACATCCGGACAAATAAAAAATTGGTCTATTTCGACTATATTAGACAAGAAAAGTCAAAATTAGCAATTTTAAGCGATAACAAAACCTTCCATATACAGCAATGCTGTATGTAGAAAGTAAATAATCACACTTATCATGTTCGATTCCAATCATCATAATTTTTTTCATATGAGTAAATCATAATTCATTCATTGTGACCAGTTATAGTAAATAAATAAATCATAATTCATTCATTGTGACCAGATATAGAAAATAAGTGTCGAGCCTCATTCTTAATGCAGTAATTATCTATGAATAACTTTTTCAACTGATATCAATTTTTGTTGTAATTTACTAACCCTTCTCATATGAGTAGAAGATAAATGCAGCTCATATCATTGGTATCAAGTCTTAATGGTATCAGATATGTCCAGCTAGTTCTTCTTACATGATTAAAAGATAATCATTATTTCATAGTAACACTTGCAACTCATATGATCAGCATCCCTCATACACATGATCCTAAGTAGGGTTGGTTCGAATAAACTTGTTCTTCTTGACTGAAGAAATGATTCATTTCACATGTTTTCATATGAGTAGAAGATAATTGCAGCTCATATCATTTGTATCAGTCTTATCGGTATCAGATATGTCCAGCTAGTTCTTCTCACATGATTAAAAGACAATCATTATTTCATAGTAACACTTGCAACTCATATGATCAGTCAGTATCCCTCATTCACATGATCCTAAACAGGTTTGGTTCGAATCAACTAGTCCTTCTCGACTGAAGAAATGATTCATTGCACATGTTTTTATATGAGTAGAAGATAATTGCAGCTCATATCATTTGTATCAGTCTTATCGGTATCAGATATGTCCAGCTAGTTCTTCTCACATGATTAAAAGACAATCATTATTTCATAGTAACACTTGCAACTCATATGATCAGTCAGTATCCCTCATTCACATGATCCTAAACAGGTTTGGTTCGAATCAACTAGTCCTTCTCGACTGAAGAAATGATTCATTGCACATGTTTTTATATGAGTAGAAGATAATTGCAGCTCATATCATTTGTATCAGTCTTATCGGTATCAGATATGTCCAGCTAGTTCTTCTCACATGATTAAAAGACAATCATTATTTCATAGTAACACTTGCAACTCATATGATCAGTCAGTATCCCTCATTCACATGATCCTAAACAGGTTTGGTTCGAATCAACTAGTCCTTCTCGACTGAAGAAATGATTCATTGCACATGTTTTTATATGAGTAGAAGATAATTGCAGCTCATATCATTTGTATCAGTCTTATCGGTATCAGATATGTCCAGCTAGTTCTTCTCACATGATTAAAAGACAATCATTATTTCATAGTAACACTTGCAACTCATATGATCAGTCAGTATCCCTCATTCACATGATCCTAAACAGGTTTGGTTCGAATCAACTAGTCCTTCTTGACTGAAGAAATGATTCATTGCACATGTTCTACACTAAGAAGAAGCTTGTTCCACATATGTTTCAAATCTCTTGCAGTAGTATCTGAAATTAATTTAGGATGAACAAAAAGGGACATGAATATAAAAATGTATGTAGCAATAAAACAGATTTATTCACTCAGTGATGTCTCCTCGTGTGAATCGCAATATATAAACTCGTATATATCTTGCTTTCCGTACGTTTTTTTTTCATCTTTTTTTTAAATGATTAATAAAAAATGTGGATAAAATACTAATAATAATAATATATAAAAATTTAACGAATTAATTTTCATAAGGCCATATAGTGTGTGTGTGTGTTTATGTGGGTGAGTCTCGCGCGCACCTCTTTTATTATCTCTCTTCAATCACCTCCACCAAAAATAAAAACAAAAAAAACTTAGAATACTTTTGTCATTTATATAAATATCTATACGCGTATAAAACGAAGGTTTTGTTTTTCATTATGTATAAAAAATAGCGTCCGATTGATTCAATTATCGCATTAGGGGAAGATAGAGGGGGGGTGGGATAGAAAGCACAGAATACTGCATCGGCCCGGAAAAAAAGCTGCCCATAGTTTTAAGTACCCGCAAAACTTAATTAACTAAACAAATAAATTTAGGGGAGCGTTTTAGTGTGGGAAGTAGAGGGGGAATACTTATGTTTGATATGGCATTAAACAATTCTAGGGCTCGTTGCCGGACGCCGGCTCCAGGTCCTCGGTCAGTGCCAGCGGCGCCCTCAGCAAAATATCACTCACTTGGATTCTTTTAATCTAAAACAAAACATATTGGTTATTTTTTATATAAAATCTAGCTAACTGTATACCACAACCACCCAAACTACGGTTTAATTATGTCGTTCGAAGTGGTTTCAAATGAAAACTATTTCAGAAACATAGCATTTTGTATTTATATCGAGAACATTTTATCAACATCAGACCACTAACAGAGACAAAAACTTGAAAACCCATCTCCTATTGCACATATGGCTCGAAAAAAATGAATGAGCACTCAACAACTACGTCATCAGCGAAAAATGGTTGGAGGATGACGAGAATAATGATATGAAATCAAATAATAACCGAATTGTACCTAATTGAACGAAATCGTACCGAGTTGAACCGAATCGAAACAAATCAAATATTTTTTTTGAGAATTATCTTCAAATCTGAAGCAGATTATTATTATATTTTTAATGAAGGATGCGTGTAGGGCAGACAGTTTATAAACATATACCTAGAACTAGGTAGTTTTACCTAACTAGCAACATAATGAAATAATGAAATGGTCTCTTATATCGATGTTATAAATATAAGAGTCCATTTCACTAATTCATTATGTTGCTAGTATGGTTAAACTAACTAGTCCTAGGTATATAATAGTCCATTTTACTATTTCATGATGTAGCTAGTAAGGTAAAACTATCTAGTCCTAGGTATATAATAGTCCATTTCACTATATCATTTTGTAGCTAGTAAGGTAAAACTACCGAGTCCTAGGTATATAATAGTCCATTTCACTATTTCATTATGTAACTAGTAAGGTAAAACTACCTATCCTAGGTATATAATAGTCCATTTCACTATATCATCATGTAGTTAGTAAGATAAAACTACCTAGTCCTAGATATATAATAGTGCATTTCACTATTTCATTATGTAGCTAGTAAGGTAAAACTATCTAGTCCTAGGTATATAATAGTCCATTTCACTATTTCATTATGTAGCTAGTAAGGTAAAACTACCTAGTCCTAGGTATATAATAGTCCATTTCACTATTTCATTATGTACCTAGTAAGCTAAAACTACCTAGTCCTCAGTTAAGAAATCACTGTACATAAACAATGATCACTTTGAAAATCAGCTAATTTACTTTGTATAAGTATGGTTAAAAATTAATATAAAAACATGCCTTATTTAGAATTAAATTCAATATGTTTGTCAGTGGGTGTTAGAAATGTAATGTAATAACGCTTCAATTTCTAACCTCAACGGGCGGCTCCCCCTCGTCTTCGTCATTTTCAACAACTACAAAAGCAAGTAAATGGAATGATGTAAGCAAAAATTAAACACAAAAATGATGACACACAAGAAATAATAACTAGTATCTAAAATAATAATGGACTAATATGATTTAAATAGTACCTAATTGTACTAAATAGCACATACACAAGTTTAGAAGTATCAAAATTGCTCCAGCTGAACCTTCACTCGTGTAAACAAGTCAATTTTTACTCAACATTCAGTAAAGTTTTTATTCGGGCATGCGCAGTACGTCACGTTATCCAACTGCAAGTGCAACATGGCGGCCAGCATCAATAAGATGTTCCGTTTAGCAGTTTGGATATGTTCAAACTGTTAAACCTGTACCAGTGTTTTTCATTTTGATATTTTATGTTGGTCTAAAAGGCACCATACACGGCCAATAATACTGTCAATCCTAGAACTGTCAATATTTGCTTCAATCCTCCTTTTATATTTATCAAGTAATCAACTATCCAGATAAAGATCAGTATTCTCTTCATTACATCATTACTATACCTTACATGATGAGTAATACTGGCAATATTTTAGAATAATGAACATCATCATTATTCTAAAATATTGACAGTATTATTGAATGTGTAAGGTGCCTTTATAAGGCACCTTACATTGTCAATAATACTGTCAATCCTAAAACTGTCAATATTTGCTTCAATCCTCCTTTTATATTTATCAAGTAATCAATTCTCCAGATAAAGATCAGTATTCTCTTCATTACATCATTACTATACCTTACACGATGAGTAATACTCGCAATATTTTAGAATAATGAACATTTTATACATATTATTGTACAGTAATATTGTCATTATTCTAAAATATTGACAGTAATATTGATCATGAAAGGAGCCTTATATAAAGATAAACATCGCAAACGAAATATGTCGCGCACTTCAATAGAAGTACAAAATTTGTATGATATTTGCTACTAGTTTAGCAAGTTTCTTGACGAATCTAGTACAATGTAATTCACACTTTAGGGGATAGATTTGTCTGTGTTCTAGTACTTTGTCAATTACTCCACCATAAATTATAAATAAATAATAGTTTCTTTTTAAGCAGTGTCTATATGTAATTCAAATGTTTCTAGTATCTATTTCTTGTGTATCATCATGTCAATCAAAACATTTAAAATACTCACTGCTATCTTGGTCGTTCGTCGTCGTCGTGGTGGTGGTATTCGACGTAGTAACCACCTCCCCGCTCTGATTGGTGGTACTGGTGATAACCGTCGTCTTGGTGACAGTGATACCGGATATCCGTGAAGACAACTCCTCGCGTGAACCCAACAGCAAATGATCCTTAACGCTGTCTATCGTGATGTCCCCGATACTACTCGAGACAGTCACGTTGTGCGTTGATGACGACTCGTCCCCGTTTTCCTTCACCTCCTCCGTCTAAATAACAAAACACAACATTTATGACCTTACAGAAGCAGCAACAGAGGACACATTACAACAACACAACAGAAACAAATAAAACATATGTAACGAAAACAATAGTAATAAGCAAGCCGGTGCGGTTACTGATAAAAAGCTGTGGTGCGCGTGCGTGGACTAGTCTAAACGTTTATGGGTTACTTACATGCAGACTTGCGCAGTGACGCCGTTAAACTGATGCTTTTGGTGCGACAAAAGCGTTGCAGGTCATTTATTGTCGCTGCTCCTAATTAATAAGAGCGTGCAGTGTGACGTCACATAATTATAAAAACCATGATTTGATCTTATTTGTCTGATAACTAATAATAACAATTTATGTCTGTTTATTGAAGTGCTAATTTTCAAACAAATATAATAAATGAATATGAAATTAAAAATTAGTTGAGTTAGACTATTGTTGGTTCAGATGTCCAACATTATAAACAAACTTATTTTGAGACTACAATATATTTGTGATATGATTTTTATTCAAATCATTTTTGTGAAAATATAATGTTGCTTTTTATAAAATTAAAATGATAAAGGCGTTTAGGTCCATTTGCATGAACATTTTATATGTTTATAATATGTGCAGATTCTAATTTCAAACGACTTCATCAAAAATATTCAAATGTGCTCATAGTCATTTTCATTTTTAGCTTAAACTATGTGAAGTAAACACTGTACGCCCATATTAAAATGATTCTTATGGTGGACCAAAGGCAAAATAAAAAGCGCCTCTCATAATTTCCCTTTATATGTATATTTAAAAGGTCAATTAGTTATTTAATAACAATATTAAAAATATTTACATTATATGTAATAAAAATGTGGTAATACTTTGTATTTGATTTATAAAAGTGGTTCTATTGCAGAATACTGGTGTGGCACAATGAAATAATCTGTATGGTTCTGAGTCTCCCAAAAGCCAATTTATTCGAAAATTAAATTAAAAATCAACAGAATCATTTTTTATTGGAACATATCAGGCAACACTGTTATACATATGTAATTTCCTCTGTTGGATATTGCACATCAATAAATTTACTTTATATTACTTTAAAATGCTTAAAATATAGCATTTTATAGTATGAATGCTCAAAAGATAGCATTTTATAGTACAAAATGCTCAAAATATAGCATTTTATAGTATAAATGCTCAAAAGATAGCATTTTATAGTACAAAATGCTTAAAAGAGTGCATTTTATAGTATAAATGCTCAAAAGATAGTATTTTACAGTAAAAAATGCTCATAAGATAGCATTTTATAGTATAAAATGTTCAAAAGATAGCATTTCATAGTATAAATGCTCAAAAGATACCATTTTATAGTACAAAATGTTAAAAAGATAGCATTTTATAGTATAAATGCTCAAAAGATAGAATTTTATAGCATAAATGCTTAAAAGATAGCTTTCTTATAGTACAAAATGCACAAAAGATAGCATTTTATGGCACAAAATGCTAAAAAGATAGCATTCTATAGTATAAATGCTCAAAAGATAGAATTTATTAGCATAAATGCTTCAAAGACAGCTTTTTTTATAGTACAAAATGCTCAAAAGATAGCATTTTATGGCACAAAATGCTGAAAAGATAGCATTCTATAGTATAAATGCTCAAAAGATAGAATTTTATAGCATAAATGCTTAAAAGATAGCTTTTTTATAGTACAAAATGCTCAAAAGATAGCATTTTATGGCACAAAATGCTGAAAAGATAGCATTCTATAGTATAAATGCTCAAAAGATAGAATTTTATAGCATAAATGCTTAAAAGATAGCTTTTTTATAGTACAAAATGCTCAAAAGATAGCATTTTATGGCACAAAATGCTGAAAAGATAGCATTCTATAGTATAAATGCTCAAAAGATAGAATTTTATAGCATAAATGCTTAAAAGATAGCTTTTTTATAGTACAAAATGCTCAAAAGATAGCATTTTATGGCACAAAATGCTGAAAAGATAGCATTCTATAGTATAAATGCTCAAAAGATAGAATTTTATAGCATAAATGCTTAAAAGATAGCTTTTTTATAGTACAAAATGCTCAAAAGATAGCATTTTATGGCAAATGCTGAAAAGATAGCATTCTATAGTATAAATGCTCAAAAGATAGAATTTTATAGCATAAATGCTTAAAAGATAGCTTTTTTATAGTACAAAATGCTCAAAAGATAGCATTTTATGGCACAAAATGCTGAAAAGATAGCATTCTATAGTATAAATGCTCAAAATATAGAATTTTATAGCATAAATGCTTAAAAGATAGCTTTTTTATAGTACAAAATGCTCAAAAGATAGCATTTTATGGCACAAAATGCTGAAAAGATAGCATTCTATAGTATAAATGCTCAAAAGATAGAATTTTATAGCATAAATGCTTAAAAGACAGCTTTTTTATAGTACAAAATGCTCAAAAGATAGCATTTTATAGTACAAAATACTAAAAAGATATCATTTTATAGTATAAATGCTCAAAAGATATAATTTTATAGTATTAATTCTCAGAAGATAGCATTTTATAATACAAAATGTTCAAAAGATAGTATTTTATAGTACAAAATGCTCAAAAGATAGCATTTATAGTACAAATTGGTCAAAAGATCTCAGTTTATAGTACAAATTGCTCAAAATATAGCATTTTATAGTATAAATGTATCTTTTTAACATTTATACTATAAAATGCTATCTTTTGAGCAATTTGTACTATAAAATGAGATTTTGAGCATTTTGTATTTTAAATTTTATAGTACAAATGCTCAAAAGATAGAATTTTATAGCATAAATGCTTAAAAGATAGTATTTTATGGTTTAAATGCTCAAAAGATAGTATTTTATAGTATAAATGCTCAAAAAATAGCATTTTATAGTACAAAATGCTCAAAAGATAGCATTTTATAATACAAAATGCTCAAAAGATAGTATTTTATAGTATAAATGCTCAAAAGATAGCATTTTATATTATAAATGTTCAAAAAAAAGCATTTTATAGTAAAAAATGCTAAAAAGATAGCATTTTATAGTATAAATTCTCAAAAGATAGCATTTTATAGTAAAAAAGCTTAAAAGATAGCATTTTATAGTACAAAATTCTCAAAAGATAGCATTTTATAGTATAAATGCTCAAAAGATAGTATTTTATAGCATAAATGCTTAAAAGATATCATGTTATAGTATAAATTCTCAAAAGATATCATTTCATAGTAGACAGTGTTGCCATAGTTATTAAAAAGTTCAAAATAGCTACCAAATACGAAAAAATCTGCCTGGAGGGCACACCACCCATTCACTAAACTATTTAATGCGTGACTGTAACGGATGGCACCCAGTATTCTACACCTCAACCAAACAAAACTAACTAGTACGTATGTGAAATACCAAAAATAATAATAAAAAAACGAATAAATAAATGAGAATAAAAAGCTGGATAACACGCAAACGATAAGTTGTTATGCGGCCTTTTGATTCCCGCCAAAACCCATAGTAATAATAATCGCTTAATTATTAATGAAAAACTGTGATTATTTTTTAGTGAATAGCTGTGAATGTTGTGATTCAACGCACCTTGTCCGCCACACTACTCTCCTTACTATCGACCGTGCCGTTCACTAGTGGCGGTTCCGCTTGCGAGTCCTCCACTTTCGTCTCCTCCACCTCGCCCTGCTCGGACGCCACCTCTGATGTGGCCTCGTCCTTGCCCTCCGGAAGCGCTAGGTAGCAGCGGGCTGATGTTACCCTCTGTGTGGATAACGAGAGTCGCTGCAGCTCGGATGAGGAGTGCAGGTAGAGGGCTTCGGCGTCTTTCGTGAATATTAACGACGATATACCACTAGTAAATAAATAATATTATGTAATACATATAGTGTTTAGTACTCATTACAGCCCCCGCCCCTGGGCTGTGTGCACAGTGGCCCTTCACGGACTATTGTGCCTCATACAACATCCAGATACTACCCGGGTCAACTCTTTGTAGAAAGGTTTCCCGACTAGCGGTGGATTCGAACCACCAACCGTACGCAATGGCATCAAACTGTCGCCTTAGGCCCAATTCACACATTGTTCAAAATAATTAGGGGAATGCCTGTTTGGATTTTATTGCCCGTATTCACCAACATCCCATATAGTCCAAAATAAATGTCAAAATCCTTGAATAGCACTTGTGATTGGAACTTTGATGACACCTTTTGTTTAGTTTTTCAGTGTTTTCAATAGCGCGAATCTAAGGTCCAATTCACGCATAAGCGGCGTCGGGCGGAGGCGCGGTCTAGGCGACGTGCAGACGCGACGTCGCACAGGCGATTGTTATGTCCATATGCAGTGAAGGGGTGGACATTGCACCTTATGTTTACATAGAGGCGGCGTGGAAGAGTTATGCCCCTCGCCTACCGTGCCTCAGGCGAAACGGCAAAGGCGAGGTGCATGCGCGGAGGGACGAACGACGCTTCCACGCCCCCTCTATATAAACATGTGGTGCAATGCCCACTTAGGTAACGAGGCGTGGGCATTTGCCTCGTGCCTATTGCCGTGTCTTCGCCTCTTCGCCAAAAACACGGTAGGCGAAACTCTTCCACGCCGCCTCTATGTAAACATAAGGTGCAATGTAAACCCCTTCACTGCATATGGACATCACAATCGCCTCTGCGACGTCGCGCCTGCGCCCGACGTCGCTTATGTGTGAATTGGGCCTTAGACTGCGCCACGATCTGTCTCTTTGGCACCCGTGCTAATCAAACTTTCCATTTCATACGCCTATGCAGGGGGTGTTACTCATATTTAGAAAAATGCAGATCTCTTCAGAGTTTCATTCGTTGTATGTTAGTTTTGTTTCACATACAATTCGTCTACTATTGTCAATGGAAATTGTTTACTCTGACCACTTCAAAGCAGGGGCGGTTTGTTCATTGGCGGCTGTTTTGAGATTATGTAAATACTCACTTGATATCCTCTTTCCGAACAGCTGCCGCATTTAGTTGCCGTTTGAGGTCGGGGATGGTGAGGACGAAGCAATCGCCAATATTCGTCAAACAGAGCAAATCCACTTCGGAGTGGGTCTGCTGGGTGTCGGGAAGCGTGCAGGAGAAATTGGCAAAGGACATTCGACGCACACGGGCACCTACAAAATACATTACAAAATTATATACACACTATACGAAATGATGATCCTGCAGCAGTGATTATTATTTTACAAAAAACATGTTTACCCATTACATCTGTTTAGTTGCAAAGTATATAAACAGGATAATTACTTCCTAATCATAAAAAATGGTCAATACCATGGACCTTTATTGGCAATGTGAATATTAATGTTTTCCATATTCTCTACAATTACATAGATTATTTATGTACAATACCAAAGACAGGACAATGCAGTGCAATGGTTTGGAACAAATCCAGGCCTGGGTAGTCGGTACCATTTGTAGCTGGGATACAATTAATGACACTTTATAAAACTCTGGAAAGATTAGCTGATAGCAAGTCCTAACATATGGCATAAGGACCCGAAGGTGGTTATCCAGTTACATAATTCTAAGGCCCAATTCACACATAAGCGACGTCGGGCGGAGGCGCGGTGTAGGCGAGGTGCAGGCGCGACGTCGCACAGGGGATTGTGATGTCCATATGCAGTGAAGTGATGGACATTGCACCATATGTATACATAGAGACGGCGTGGAAGAGTTGTGCCTCTCGTCTCGCAGCCACCGTGTCTCAGGCGAAGAGGCTAAGACACGGTGCTGGCACGGCGAGCGGCACGAGGCGAATGCCCGCGCCTCGTTACCTAAGTGGGCATTGCACCCTATGTTTATATACAGGTGGCGTGAAAGCGTCGTACCTTTCGCCGCGCTGGCACCGCGCCTTCGCCTCCTATGTGTGAATTTGGCCTAACAAATACAGTAACTACTACTAATACCGAAGTACCGGTATTTTAAAGCAATTTTGGTCCATTATCCCATAGATACGAGTCTCGACTTACATTCAAAATCTATAGCATAGTGTTCGTGTGAGGTTTTGTGAAGCTTTTGATTAACTGCTAATTATATCATACCTTCGTGAGCTGTTAGTTTGTACTTGCAGTAGGGCTTTAGGGCCGGCAGTGTGAATATCTTGAACTGCTCCTCGGATGCAATAATGACCCGGTGCGGCTGCGTCGTGTCCGGGAGCGGCGCGACGCCGCGCTCCACCTCCAGCGGCTCGGGCAGCGGCCGGCTGCTGCCGTCGAGTACGGCGATGGCTATCACGGGCGCCCGGTGCTTCAGCTGAATCTCCTTGCCCAGCTGGCAGATGACGTCGTCCGTGGTGCGCTTGGTGGCGGCGGGGACTGTTATGGTGAACACGTAAACGGTGCCGTTGTTCGTTCCCGCCCATAGAGTGGGAACTGTATTTTGTACTGTAAAAAATAAATGCCGAGTTAAAGCATTTGGGTCCTAAAAGAGCGGTGCCGTAAAAACGGCCGCATGTGACGTCTTTGCATAACATTAATAAAAAACGGCCGAATGTGACGTCTTGGCATAACATAAACAAAAAAAAAAACGAAAAAGTATGTGTAGTTGAATAACTAGTCATAATTCACTGCCTTTTGCATTAAGTTGAGGTAACCCGTTCCCTAGGTAACCATATTAATCTACCTACACGTTATTCTTTTGTGTGACGTCTAAATGACGTAAAATAAGGTCGATTTTACCGCACCGCTTCTTGGGAAACCAGTGCTTAAAGTCCTGAAGAGAGAGTGAAACAAACAACATACTTAGGTACACTTGTGAATGAAAACTGGGACAACAGCCAAGAGATAAAATGTAGAATTGCATTACGTTGAGGTTTGCTTTCTATGGGAAACCATATTCATTTATATACACGTAAAACTATCATAATTACGTCAAAAGCGGCCGCTTTTTATGCGACCGCTTCCCAGTAAACCAAGTCGTTATCATATTTATTTAAATACAGGCAATACCAATGGACCACGTTTTCTGTGACGTCAGAAACGACTCTGCTTTTAAAACCAGTGGTTTGAGCCTCGGATGCGGCCTGTTTTTTTTTTTGTATTTGCGGCGAAACAAGTATTTTGCTAATATATATATATATATATATAATATATATATATATATATATATATATATATATAAAATGAGATTACTCCAGTGTTTTACCAATCATTGTAAACATATAAACAATATACTACAAATTTTCTTACCGCTGACAAGGAAGGTTCTGGCGAAGTACAAACAGCGCACGATCGAGCCCATTGCGTCGTCGACGGGCCTAGCCTCGATCTGACGCTCCACCGGTTTCGACTCAAGCGGATTGAATGATTGATTCTCCTCACTGGCGGGCGGCAGTTTGCGCACTGGTGGGGATGTTGTTGGCTGTGTGGGGCCCGTGGGGGCGGTGTTGCTTCGTCGCTGCGATCGTCCCTTGCGTAGCCGTCGGAAGGACTCCCGCAACGACTTTTTGAAGGACTTCCGGCGCGAAATTGGTGCATCACCAGAGCCGTTCAAGTCTACAAAACAAGAATAATACATTCGCATGATCGCGCGGTAACAGTTCCTCAACATCGAAATAATAACATAACTGCCAGATTTGACTAACCACGAACCACTTAAATGGCAGGACATTTAAGAAGTTCAAGGTTAGTCAAATCTGCAAGCATGAATTATATTGTACTAGATTCGTCAAGTTATCCACATATGGTCCTACATAGTTTTTTTAGAGGCCTATCCATATACGTAAATATTTAAAATGTGCGTAGTGTTCTTAAGATATTTCTCAAAAAATTGATTTGGTTCAAAAAAAATCTTTATAGGGCTATCAGACGTGAGGCTTTTGCGCCGGTCAACGGAGAAGCTCAGAAAAGTTTAATCACACGTAAAATTATACACATATGGTCGTATACAGTTTCTTTAAGAGCCCTATCCATATTCGTAAATATTTAAGATGTGCGTAGCAATCAAATTTTTGAGAAATATCTTAAGAACAAGATATTCCTCAAAAATTTGATTGGGTTAAAAACAAATCTGTATAGGGCTATCAGGCGTGAAGCTTTTACGCCGGTCAACGGAGAAGCTCAGAGGGGTTTAATCACCCGGTATTTACCTAAACTTCACAAAAAACCTCTGAAAAGCTGTGAAAGGTGATTTGCGAAAAGTCGCTCCCCGCTGGGGATCGAACTAGAGTATGATCCTCAGCAGAAGTTTAGGTAAATACCGGGTGTTTAAACTCCTCAGTACGAGGTTCCATTTATATAAATTTGGTTAAAATCAGTTGTACTCATTGCAGCAGCAGTGAACCTTGATGAATCTCCGCTGCCACTACTTGCTTAGTGAAAGTAAGAGATGTAAATTGTCCTTACCATTTGGATTTAAAGTACACTTCACGGTGACAGACTTATGTTTAATGTAGTCAAACAAGGCCAATCCGTGCGCTGTGCCGGCTGCAACCAAACCCCAATCCGCCTGTAAAATGCAACAAGTGACGGCTGCTGGTGGATACAGCTGCAATATACTGTTGGCTTGAAATCCTCTCGTTTGATGAATTTCACCTAAAAACGAAATAAATTTAAACATGAGATAACATAAACAAAAATGTATTTGCTTTTGGAATAAACCACTTGAAATTATATCAATTAATAAAAAAAACTTCTATTTTTATAGGGCTATTAGCCGTGAGGCTTCTCCGTGGGTCAAGGGAGAAGCGCAGAGGAGTTTAATCACCCGGTATTTACCTTAAATTCACAGAAAAACTGTGAAAGGTGATTCGCGAAAATTCGCTCCCCGCTAGGGATCGAACTTAAGCTCCCCAATGCTCAGTACGAGACGGACGACGCCTCTAACCACTCGACCACTGAGCTGGGTATCAATTCATCATTATCTGAGTTACACTCATAAGATTCAAGTACTATGAATTACTATGAGTGCGCACTCATATTTATTTGCTTTTGTTTGCATATCATCATGATGCATGACTTGAATTTCATCTAGTATGATATACTACTTTAATTTTGGGGTAATTTGAACGTCTTCTTACCTTGTCTAGGCGTTAACTGACTGTGGCCCTTCCATACGAACCCATCCCGGTCGTTCACGATATTCATGGTGGTCACCTTGAGCTCGCCATCAAGCACTTCAGTGTCGAACTTCGCGATGACCACGTGCCCGGCGGTGCCCGCTACCACAAGGGTGCCGGACAGAGGGCATAGCACAACCCTTTTGACCGCCAGCCGGGGGTCGTCGGAGTACGGATCGAAGACACCCGTTTTCCTGAACGGTGGCCACTCCTCCTCCAAGTCCTCGGCGGAAGGATCCACGTCATCTGAAAAAAATAAGAAATAAATCATGTTGGCTCAAACCGTCAATTTAGTTGCTATAAGGCGCTTTCGTTTAGGCATGGTTTATCATTGATAGTCGCCCCCGTGGCGTGCAGTATCGCGCAGTTCTCGCGGTCGTCCAATAAGGGCCGAGGTAGAATTATGCGCATCGGAAGCGGCAAATAGAACAAGAAACAATAAGTCCGTACCAGCCTAGAGTGATAAACGAAAGGCACTTTAATCACGACTCAATTGGTACAAAGTGGCTAAGAACAGAGATAAGTGGAAAAACTAAAGGGAGGCTTATATCGCTCGACTATGCGCTCCACATTACATATATACATTTTCTTCTTACCAGAAACAATGTCTTCTCCAGTGAAGAACTGAGCTGTGCCAAATTTGTAGATGGGGGTCAGGGTGACGTGGCCCGCATCCCAGAACCTTATCGTGCCATCCTCATGTCCGGTTAGAAGCAGCTCGCGTCTGGGTTGTTGCCCTTTAGCGCACAATAAATCACCGCCGTCGATAGGCCATGGTTTGTTTGAATACAAATGACTGGTCTGCGCCCGACCAGCTTCCTTGAGTTGATTCCACAGCTCCTCAGGAACCCCTATGTGGATAATGATGAATAAATACATTAGTCAGTTGTTGTTTTTGGTTAACTACCACTTTCTACGTTCATGCAATAGGTTGGAATGATATTCAGCGTATAATAAAACGTCCGAAATTTACAGTCAAATTGTAAAACACCAACTTTTTACAATTCGTACAGTCATCCGCTTAAGTCCTGTTTTCCTAGCAAGCGGTGTAGATAAATACGGCCGTTACTGACGTCATTTACACATTACAAGATACGTTTTAAGTACATGTAATTGAATAACTCACTAGATTCTAGTGTCATTCATGATATTTTCTCAATACTTTGAAGTATACCGCTCTCTGGATTACCAGATTTATTTAAATATACGTAAAAGAAATGTATGACGTTAAAATGACGTGAAATACGGCCGCTTTTGTCGACATCGCTTCCTAGGAAACTACGGCCCAATTCACACATAGGAGGCGAAGAGGCGAAGGCGCGGCGAGAGGCACGACGCTTTTACGCCACCTCTATATAAACATATGGTGCAATGCCCACTTAGGCGACGAGGCGCGGGCATTAGCCTCGCGTCCACGCCGTGCCGGCACCGAGTCTTAGCCTATTCGCCTGAAACACGGTGGCTGCGAGGCGAGAGGCACAACTCTTCCACGTCGCCTCTATGTAAACATATGGTGCAATGTCCACCCCTTCACTTCATATGAACATCACAATCGCCTGTGTGACGTCGCGCCTGCACCTCGCCTCCGCCCGACGCCGCTTATGTGTGAATTGGGCCTAAGGCATTAAAGATTAGGCAGATTACAACAAGACCAACTTCCCAAATAGCCTTATACATTATACTATACATTGAACCCTAATTACCAGGTCAAGTAATGCCATTTCTAACCATTCAACCATCTTTTCTAAATTATACCCTCGCCATGTTATTTCAACGTAGTTGAAATGTTTCTTTTGGGGGAAACAAACAATTAAAATCAGAATAATTATATTTAATATTCGTTCATTTCTCAATTATGACTTTTCTACTTCTTCTAGGCCATATTAGCTTCTCTATAATGCAAACTTCCTTACCGGATACATGTTGGCTACAGGTGACAGCAGACGCATGTAGCGGCACCATGTAAGGCAGGTTCATCATCTTCCAGTCCTCTGACATCAAATCTATCGCAACTAGTTCTTCCTCGGCGAGAACAATCAACGCCTCTGGTTGATCGCTGAAATCTCCAGCTCCGTTCACCTCACCGCTGTCGTCGTGGCTCTTGTTCGATGTGATGATAATAAAATCAATGACCTAAAAATTTTAAAAACACTAATACTATTTACAATTACATATTTATGCAGGAATAGAAGAATATAAATCCTCATATATTACACAGATGCTAGAATAGATCATATTCTGGATTCAAATGCCAACGCACAATCTAATGTGTTGTTATCGTTTGAATTCCGACATATGTCTTACCTTACTAGTAAAATCAAAAACCACGTGCTTCTCCCCATTCACCACTGAAACAGTGTATTTGTCGCTGTAACTCGCTCTGGGTAAGCCACCAGAAAACGCAATCAGTGGCTCGTCGTTGAGTTCGTGTCGAAGAATTTTTAGGACCGCTTTACAGGGGAATGGACCGTAAGTGGCCGTCGGTTCGGATCCGGGGTTTTCGTCATCTTTCAAATCCCAGGTCATGTAACTCCCTATAAAAATAATAATATTAGTAATATTACTTGCAATAAATATATCAACTAATATAGATTTGAACGATATAAATCGTAATATTATCGCAGTGACCCTCAAGATAGTCCAGTACCTCAAGCATCAAATCACTCACCGTCGTTGTGGGAGCTTGTGAAAGCTTTTCCATCGGCATGCCAGGCTAGCGACTCGAGCTGCTGTGTGGGAGTGAATTTTTTGACAGCAGTACTATCTGCTCGATTCCAGAGAACTATCAGGCCGCGGTTGTACCCGATGAGGATGTGGTTCGGCTCTCCAGGCTGCTCAAAAACCGCCTCCACGGCGCCAGGGTTTAGCTTGTGCGACGCACTGAGTAATACAAACATAGAGTCAATACAATTTCTGCGCTTTTTTATAGTTCCGCGACAAGTACGTAGACATTACGAGGCAGTTCGAAACGATAAATCACAAACAGCTTAGATTTAATAACGGAACTGCAACAATATATAGATATAGAAGGATCACAGGACATATAGAGAGAGCGATCGAACAACAAACAATTAAAAATCTAGAGGCATAGAGGACTCTACAGATAAAGGAATCCAGAGAAAGGTAGGGAGGTGGATTTAGAGATATAGGTAGGGAGGTGGATCTAGATATATAGGTAGAGAGGAGGATCTAGAATAGTGGATCTTAACCGGTGCTCCGCGAGCTTCTTGTCAAATTAAAGATATAAGAAATTTAAATTTACGATATTATTTTATATTCTACATTTAATTGGGCTTAAAATAAGCCGATTTAGAGATATAAATATCTAGAGACAGATAGATAGAGGGATGTAAAGAAATATATATAGAGAGAGGTATCTAAGGACAAATACATATGAATCTAGAGACAGAGAGGAATCTACAGATAGATATAGAAGAATCTGGATACATGTATCTAGAGAGAGAAATAAAAAAAACAGATGGATAGAGGGATCTAATCTCAGATGGAATATAGTATCTTACTTACTTTTGCATTACGACATCTTGATAAATAATCTCTGTGGCCATCCCAAAACTAGCCAAGTCCAGCACATAAATATTACCGCCCTCTGTGCCCAGCAATAAGTTCGAGCCGTTCGAGTCCACGCAGAGCGCGCTGATTTTCTTAAGCTTGCCCTCCATGGAGTGTGACTTGACCTGCACCAGCGAGCTCTTGTTCACTTCCCACAAATGCAAGGAGTTGTCATCGCAAAGCGACACCACGCGACCGGCGTTGGGCAGGAAAATCAGCTTGGTGACAACGATGTTTTCCTGGTGCTGCCCATAGAACTCCACCCCTGGTTTGCCGAAAACTTTGATCGCCCCCGTGGCGGTGCCTATGCACAGTAGACGCAGAGTGGGGTCCCATGCTAGTGCTGTGGGCTTGTGGGGGAATCCATGTTGGAGTGTCTAGAAAATATTTAAGGTATTAACTGTATGACAAGACAATATTCAGAATATAATATATATGTCCTTGAAATAACTACCGAAAACAGATTTTAAAACTAGTTCTGATAGTCCAGTAACCAGTCTTTAATATCTAGTATACAGTTTCTAGTAGAAGTTCTCTAATTTCTAGTATCCACTCTAGTTCGAGGTCTTTATCTAAATCTAAAATCTTATTTCTAAAATCAGGGGTCCAGTCTCTAGAATTAGGTCTCTATCACTAGTATCAGGTCTCCATTATCTGGTCTCTTGTATCATGTCTCTAATATCAATCTTAGTCCCTAGGCTCTAGTATCTAGAATCGCTAATCACTAGTATCAGGTCTTCATTATATGTTGTCTTGTATCAGGTCTCTAGTATCAAGTATCTCGCATCTTAGTCCCTGGGCTCTAAGTCTGTAGAATCTCTAATCACTAGTATCAGATCTCAATTATCTGGTCTCTGGTATTAGGTCTCTAGTATCAACTATCTAGCATCTTAGTCCCTAGGCTCTAGTGTCTAGTCTTTAAAATATCCAAACACTAGTATCAGGTCTCCATTATCTGTTATTAGATCTCTAGTACCAACTATCTAGCATTTTAGTTCCTAGGCCCTTATATCTAGTCTCTAGAATCTCTAATCACTAGTATAAGGTCTTTATTATCTGTTCTCTTGTATCAGGTCTCTAGTATCAAGTATCTAGCATCTTAGTCCCTGGGCTCTAAGTCTATAAAATCTCTAATCACTAGTAACAGGTCTTCATTATCTGGTCTCTTGTATTAGGTCTCTACTATCAACTATCTAGCATCTTAGTCCCTGGGCTCTAAGTCTATAGAATCTCTAATCACTAGTATAAGGTCTTTATTATCTGTTCTCTTGTATCAGGTCTCTAGTATCAACTATCTTGCATCTTAGTCCCTGGGCTCTAGTATCTAGTCTTTAGAATCTCTAATCACTAGTATCAGGTGTTCTTTATCTGGTCTCTTGTATCAGGTCTCTAGTATCAAGTGTCCAGCATCTTAATCCCTGGGCTCTAAGTCTATAGAATCTCTAATCACTAGTAACAGGTCTTCATAATCTGGTCTCTTGTATCAGGTATCTAGTATCAAGTATCTAGCATCTTAGTCCCTGGGCTCTAAGTCTGTAGAATCTCTAATCACTAGTATCAGGTTTTCATAATCTGGTCTCTTGTATCAGGTCTCTAGTATCAACTATCTAGCATCTTAGTCCCTGGGCTCTAGTATTTAGTCTTTAGAATCTCTAATCACTAGTATCAGGTCTTCATTATCTGTTCTCTTGTATCAGGTCTCTAGTATCAATTATCTAGCATCTTAGTCCCTGGGCTCTAAGTCTGTAGAATCTCTAATCACTAGTATCAGGTTTTCATAATCTGGTCTCTTGTATCAGGTCTCTAGTATCAACTATCTAGCATCTTAGTCCCTGGGCTCTAGTATTTAGTCTTTAGAATCTCTAATCACTAGTATCAGGTCTTCATTATCTGTTCTCTTGTATCAGGTCTCTAGTATCAATTATCTAGCATCTTCGTCCCTAGGCTCTAAGTCTATAGAATCTCTAATCACTAGTAACAGGTTTTCATTATCTGGTCTCTTGTATTAGGTCTCTAGTATCAACTATCTAGCATCTTAGTCCCTGGGCTCTAGCTTTAGAATCTCTAATCACTAGTATCATGTCTTCATTATCTGGTCTCTTGTATTAGGTCTCTAGTATCAAGTATCTAGCATCTTAGTCTCTGGGCTCCAAGTCTGTAGAATCTCTAATCACTAGTATCAGGTCTCCATTATCTGGTCTCTTGTATTAGGTCTCTAGTACCAACTATCTAACATCTTAGTCCCTGGACTCTAGTGTCTAGTCTTTAAAATCTCTAATCACTAGTATCAGGTCTTCATTGTCTGATCTCTTGTATCAGGTCTCTAGTATCAATTATCTAGCATCTTAGTCCCTAGGCTCTAGAATCTCTAATCACTAATAACAGGTTTTCATTATCTGATCTCTTGTATTAGGTTTTCATTATCTGGTCTCTTGTATTAGGTCTCTAATACCTAGGATCAAGTATTTAGCATCTTAGTTCCTGGGCTCTAGTATTTAGTCTTTAGAACCTCTCAATTGTATCAGATCTCTAGTATAAAGTATTTAGCACCTTAGTCCCTGGGATCTAGTATCTAGTGTCTGGAATTTCGAATCACTAGTATCAGGTCTTCATTATCTAGTCTCTTGTATTAGGTCTCTAATCTCAAGTACCTAGCGTATTAGTCCCTGGGCTCTAGTATGTAGTCTCTAGTATCAGGTATCCATTAATAAATATGAAAGTGTCAAAAATGAATATGTGTAAAATGCCTAAAAATAAATATGTCAAAATGTCAGAATGCCAAAATGTTAGAATATCATAATGTTAAAATGTCAAAATGTTAGAATGCCAAAATTAAAAAATGTCAATAAAATCAAAAAAGTAAAAATGCCAAAAGAATAATTTTAAAAAAAGTCAAAAACGTCAAAAATTACAAAAAAAAAACGAAAAAACGGCAAAAAAGTAAAAGAAAGTCTAAAAAAAGTAAAAATTGTCAAAAAAGTAAATGTGTAAAATGAAAATGTAAAAATACCTAAATATAAATGTGTCAAATCATAAATATATCAGAATGCCAAAATGTTAAAATGTCAGAATGTTAAAATGTCAGAATGCCAAAATGTTAAAATGTCAGAATGCCAAAAGTAAAAAATGTTCAAAAAAAGTAACAGAAAGTCAAAAGACAAAATTGTCTAAAGTAAAAAAAAATAAAAAATGAGAAAATATTAGGTCTCTAGTATCTAGTATCAAGTATCTAGCATATTAGTCCCTGGGCTCTAGTATGAAGTCTCTAGTATCAGGTATCCATTAATAAATATGAAAATATGAAAGTGTGAAAAATGAAAATGTGAAAATGCCTAAATATAAATATGTAAAAATGTCAGAATGCGAAAATGTTAGAATGTCAAAATGTTAAAATGTAAAATTGTTAAATGTCAAAATGTTGGAATGCAAAATTCAAAAATGTCAATAAAGTCAAAAAAGTAAAAAATGTCAAAAGACAAAAAAAGGCAAAAAAGTCAAAACATCTAAAGAATATAAAAAAATATAAAAAAGTTGAAAATGTCAAAATGTTAGAATGTCAAGATTCAAAAATGTCTAAATATAAATATGTCAAAGCATAAAAATGTCAGAATGCCAAAAGTCAAAATTGTTAATAAAGTCAAAAAAGTAAAAAATGTCGAGACAAAAAATGTAAAAAAGTTAAAAAAAAGTCAAAGAAAAGTAAAAATTGTCAAAAAAGTAAATGTGTAAAATGAAAATGTAAAAATGCCTAAATATAAATATGTCAAATCATAAAAATGTCAGAATGCCAAAAGTCAAAAATGTCAATAAGTCAAAAAAGTAAAAATGTCAAAAAAGTCAAAGACAAAAAAAAGTCAAAAATATCAAAAAGGTGAAATTGTCAAAATTGTCAAAAAAGTAAAAAAAAAAGTAAAAGAAAGTCAAAAGTGAACAGTAAAAAAAAAATTCAAAAATGTTAAAATATTAGGTCTCTAGTATCTAGTATCAAGTATCCAGCATATTAGTCCCTGGGCTCTAGTATGTAGTCTCTAGTATCAGGTATCCATTAATAAATATGAAAATATGAAAGTGTGAAAAATAAAAATGTGAAAATGCCTAAATATAAATATGTCAAAATGTCAGAATTCCAAAATTTTCAAAATGTTAAGTCAAAGAAGTAAAAATGTCAAAAGAGTAATTAAAAAAAGAGTCAAAAACGTCAAAAATTACGAAAAAAAGGCAAAAAAAGTAAAATAATCTAAAAAAAAAGTCAAAAATGTCAAAAAAATTCAAAAAAGTAAATGTGTAAAATGAAAAATGTCAGAATGCCAAAATCGTAAAATGTCAGAATACCAACAAAGTCAAAAATGTTAATAAAGTCAAAAAAGTAAAAAATGTCAAAAGACAAAAAATGTAAAAAAGTAAAAATAAATAAAGTTAAAAATAAATAAAAGTTAAAAAAATGTAAAAATTGTCAAAAAAAGTTAATGTGTAAAATGAAAATGTGAAAATGCATAAATATAAATGTCAAATCATAAAAATGTCAGAATGCCAAAAGTCAAAAATGTCAATAAAGTCAAAAAAGTAAAAATATCAAAAAAGTCAAGACAAAAAAAGTCAAAAATATCAAAAAGTTGAAATTGTCAAAATTGTCAAAAAAGTCAAAAAAAAGTAAAAGAAAGTGAAAAGTGAACAGTAAAAAAAAATTCAAAAATGTTAAAATATAAGGTCTCTAGTATCTAGTATCAAGTATCCAGCATATTAGTCCCTGGGCTCTAGTATGTAGTCTCTAGTATCAGGTATCCATTAATAAATATGAAAATATGAAAGTGTGAAAAATAAAAATGCCTAAATATAAATATGTCAAAATGTCAGAATTCCAAAAAATTCCAAAATTTTCAAAATGTTAAGTCAAAAAAAGTAAAAATGTCAAAAGAGTAATTAAAAAAAAAAGAGTCAAAAACGTCAAAAATTACGAAAAAAAGGCAAAAAACTAAAATAATCTAAAAAAAGAGTCACAAATGTCAAAAAAAATACAAAAAGTAAATGTGTAAAATGAAAATGTGAAAATATAAATATGTCAAATCATAAAAATGTCAGAATGCCAAAATCTTAAAATGTCAGAAAACCAAAAAAGTAAAAAATGTTAATAAATTCAAAAAAGTAAAAATGTCAAAAAAATAAAAAATGTCAAAGACAAAAAATGTAAAATAGTAAAAGTTAAAAAAATGTAAAAATTGTCAAAAAAGTTAATGTGTAAAATGAAAATGTGAAAATGCATAAATATAAATGTCAAATCATAAAAATGTCAGAATGCCAAAAGTAAAAAATGTCAGTAAAGTCAAAAAAGTAAAAAATATCAAAAAGTTGAAAATGTCTATATTGTCAAAAAAGCCCAAAAAGTTTTTAAAAAAAAGTCAAAAGACAAAATTGTCAAAAAGTAAAAAACAAGTAATTAAAAAAAAGTGTCAAAAACGTCAAAAATTAGAAAAAAGTTAAATAATCTAAAAAAAGTCAAAAACGCCAAAAGTTCAAAATGTAAAAAAGTCAAACAAAGTAAAAAAAAGTAAATGTGTAAAATGAAAATGCCTAAATATAAATATATCAATGTAAAACTGTCAGAATGCTAAACGTAAAAAATGTCAATAAAGTCAACAAAAAAGTAAGAAAGTCAATAAAGTAAAAAAAGTAAAAGAAAGTCAAAAAGTTGAAATGAAAATGTGAAAAATGTCAAAAAGTAATGTATTATATATTGTGGTGCCCACACCAGATATTTTTTCAACACAAATTAAGACAGGAATCTAAATCTAGAGACAGATAGATGGAGGGATTCAATTATAAATAAAGAAGAATTTAGAGACATAAGGTATCTAGAGATATAAAGAGGAATCTAGATGTCTCACATCTGCTGATCAAGAGATTTAGAGACAGATAAAAGGAATCTACACATAGACACACAGAGAAGGTTGAGGGGTATGATCTAGTGTCTTATAGAGACAGGTAGATAGAGTGGAATCCAGACACAGAGATCTAGTATTTAGTTCCCACTATGTAGTAACTTAGTCGCTAGTTCTCTAGTGTAGTCCCAGTTTCAGAGTAAACCAATTTACTCTGAAACTGAGACTAGAATCAACATCAAACTAACTTCTTATTTAATAATGTGCCAATTTGTTTGAAAGATGCAAAATCTATGTTTTCTGATTATTAAAGTCATTTCAGTGATATGTAGTGTATAGTGCTCAAGACATAATTTTTCAAATATTGGTTTACTGGTTAAGTATTAGGAAATAGTTTTATTTGTCCTAGATACCCTAAGATTTGATTGTTATTTATAGTAATAATAATAAGAATTATGCAGAAAGACTCTGATCATTAACCGATTGTGGTATGTAGTGGAATATAAATGTTATGTATCACAATAAATATTTATTATTATTATTATTAATAAGAATTAGGCAGAAAGACTCTGGTCATTAGCCCAATGTGGTATGTAGTGAAATATAAATGTTATGTATCACAATAAATAATATTATTATTATTATTATTATTAATAAGAATTAGGCAGAAAGACTCTGGTCATTAGTCGAATATGGTTTGTAGTGAAATATAAATGTTATGTATTACAATAAATATTATTATTATTATTATTAATAAGAATTAGGCAGAAAGACTCTGGTCATTAGCCCAATGTGATATGTAGTGAAATATAAATGTTATGTATCACAATAAATATTATTATTATTATTATTAATAAGAATTAATGTGATTTTATAATTTTGAGAAAAAAATTCACGAAATTCTCTACAATTATTTTAAAATTAATCATTAATATTGCAATGTCATAACAATTCATAAACAACCACGGTAATTAATAAATTCAAATCACACCGCATGTGAATGGACTCTCTCCCTCGAGCATCATGCATTTCCAATCGGTCCTTATCGCAATCAAACTCAATTAAACGCAATCAACGATGACATCAGCATCAGCAGCAGCGCGCCGATATAAATTTCCAATTCAACTATCACTTCACCACGAATACTTGTCTCTCCCTCAAGGCCGCCGCGGGGCTGGCCGGCGTGCGTGACTCATAATGAGTTAGAAATGCCTCCCGAAATGCGGGAATCATAAAAACGCGGAGAAACGGTAATAAACATATTATACATTCTTGTCGGGCGGCCGCTTCCTGAAATTCGTTTCGGACCGAATGCAAAGTGCGGTGATTCATTGATGGATACGACAAATGCAAATTAGCGCTACTTTTATTGGAAGCTTTTTATTGTAATTCTTGTAGAGGCAGGAAATAGATAATACTAACTATAATATTTGAATTATATTACTATAATTAAGTAATTTCAAAATATGCTGAGTATTGTAAAAAAAACACAAAAGTGTGTTATCTTTAAAACAAATAGATTCAGACGCAGATTAGTAATGCCATGCAATACTAATTTGGCGATACTTCCGCGATATTCAACGAACCTGTATAAATGTCTACGAATTCTATATGCTTAGAAAACTACTAATTTTACCGTGCTTATATTCTATTAGATGATTCAAAATATAGCATTGAAACTCAATTGCATGAACTATGCATTTAGGGTACTGTATTCTAAGAAATTACAGTACCCTAAATGCATAGTTCATGCAATTGAGTCTCAATGCTATATTTTGAATCATTTACAAAATATAGCATTGAGACTCAATTGCATGAGCTATGCATTTAGGGTAATGTAATTTCTTAGAATACAGTACCCTAAATGCATAGTTCATGCAATTGAGTCTCAATGCTATATTTTGAATCATCTAATAGAATATAAGCATAGTAAAAGTAGTTTACTATGCAAACTTTGAGTTAGTTTTAAAATATGACATATTCTGAGGGTAGTTCTAGGCACATGCATCAACTCCTTGCTATTCAGAAGCAGTTGTAGGAAATAAAGCACATTATTATTATATGTTTTACATGTGACTAAGTTTTTACAGCGACTTACTTCTTACTGACTGTAATTCGATTGCCACATGACTGTTACTTTTACATCACTGTGATTTTACTGCTAGGTGACTATGGAAAGTAGTGGGTTTTTAAATTAGTGTGAAAACTAAAGTTAACTAAGCAAATAATCAATTACTGATATCATATTTATTATATGCTACGCTAAGATTATAACAACATAAACTATACCTAAAAGGTAGGATTAGTGCAACTAATTGATTAATTATAGTAAATATATATATAGTATGTTATAGTAAACTAAGGGCCAGTTCTACAATTGACATTTAACTGGCAAATAAGGCTATTCGTGGAATAAGTTTGAGATATTGGTGTCAATATATCAAACTTATTCTACGAATAGCCTTATTCTTGAGTTTAATGTCAATTGTAGAACAGGCTCTAATCTAAGGGGACTAATCTTTTATGATATCAGGTATTAAAAACAAATGCACAAGTTGCATTCTCACCAGCCAATTGAACGAACAAGTACATACTTTTTCGATTAAGTAAAAAGTCAAGTGTAGGTCAAGTTATTCAATTTGTTTTAATAGCGGCCGATTTATAAACAGTGATTGTTCCCCTGCGACGTTTCGCTGATAAGCAGCCGAACGTGTGGGACAATAAAATCAATAAAACGCTCGACGGGCGTTCAATAAACAAAAGCGCAATATTTGCAAGTGTAATTTCGCACGTTTCATAATTTCGTAATAAAAAAGTTTGCTCTGCATTATTTTATTTCAGGAAAATACAAGTATGCCTGAATCCTGCGCGGGTCTGCTATTTGCAAATTTTCAAATTGATAGAATCAAAATTAAAAAACTTCATTCTTTACAGGCTCAGCTTTTCCGCCGGTAAAGGGAGAAGTTCATCACACGGTATTTACCTTAATATCATAGAAAACCTCTGAAAAGTGATTCGCAAAAATTCGATTCGAACTCAAGACAGTAAATCAAACATTTTTTGGAGCATCAGAGCAAATTTTCAAATTGATAGAATCAAAACAAAAACAAATCATTCTTTATAGGGCTCAGCCGGTAAAGGGAGAAGCTCAGAGGAATCACACGGTATTTATCTTAATGTCATAGAAAACCTCTGAAAAGTGATTCGCGAAAATTCGGTTCGAACTCAAGACAGTAAATCAAACACTTTTTGAAGCATCAGAGTAAATTTTCAAATTGATAGAATCAAAACAAAAACAAATAATTCTTTATAGGGCTCATACGGTAAAGTGAGAAGCTCAGAGGAGTTTAATCACACAGTATTTACCTTAATGTCATAGAAAATCTCTAAAATTTTGAAAATTTAGTTCAAACTCAGACTTAGTATGAGACAACAATTCTAACCACTCTCTGAGCTGGGTGATTGAATCAATATTTAACTTTAATGTAAATTTAATGTAAAATCTTAAATTTACATTAAAGTTAAATATTGATTCAATCACCACATGTATTTGTATTGTTTTTAATTTGTATGAAAATTTAAAATATATTGATGAGTAAAGACTTTAGTATCATTAATAAAGGATATATTATTATTATCATCAATACAATTTAGTTAAATAGGTAACATAAGCTAGTTAATACATAAATCTATAAAACCATCCTCAATTCATGTATAGTTATTACAGCAATGCACCGCACCTCATGTTAGTGTAATCATTATATAAACATTGTGTTTTTATCATATTGTAATTAAAAACAACTGAAAATGTATGAGTGTGTGTATGCATCACCTGTATTTCGAGCAGGTTGGGTGCTCTGTTTGTTCGTGATAAGATAAAAACTAGTGCTGATAAACCAAACTCACCCTTCTGTATGAGAACAGCTCCTTTTGAAGCTTCTGCCGTTCGGCCGTCACATTAGGCCCTTTGGCCTTTATAAACTTGAACATTGTGGCTGCTGGTGGGGGGCCCAGCTATTTACTAAACACCTGAAATTTATGAGACATAATTATTAAAGATGATCAATGAAATATTAATTACTTCTGTAGAAGGCAGCTTAGATGATCAATAATACTGTCAGTATTCTAAAACATTACTGATCATGTAAAAGGCACCTTACACGATCAATAATACTGTCAATATTTTAGAATAATGATAGTATTACTGTGCAATAATATGTTTAAAATGTTACATTATTCCTAGGGGTTGGATAATATAAAATATATAATTTATAAAATCCCCAAAGCTCAAAAATATTGATGAAATATCTATATGCCAAATATTGATATCCATTAATAGAATATTTCATTCAGAAACTTGCCATAGTTATCATCACTCTCCTTCTGGTTGCGCCTGATCTCAACCTCCAAATCAAAACCAGATTTATGCCCAGAAAACATGAAGAATTTGCAGTATCAAGACATAGATTTTTGATTTTTGTATTTTTGCTATATGTATTTCAATTAATATGCTTCACTCACATATAGTTTAGTGTGTAATTGAATGAAGCTGCACGATCATTTAATAGGTCACAATGATATACATATATCATCCCTACATCAAATAACCTGGCATATTAGTTGAAAATTTAAGGATACCACTACATGAAAATCATCCAGAATTTTCTTAATAAGACACCTTACACGATCAATATTACTGTCAATATTTTAGAATAATGACAGTATTACTGTATGATAATATGCCAGTATTACTCATCATGTAAGGTATATTAATGATGTAATGAAGAGAATACTGATCTTTATCTGGATAATTGATTACTTGATAAATATAACATGGGGATTGAAGCAAATATTGACAGTATTATTGACCATGTAAGGTGCCTTAATAAAACTACATCATATTGTTTGTTTAGGTTTTCACAATTCTATTAATAAAATTTTTAAAAATGTAGGTTACAGATTTAGTACGAGACAACACCTCTAACCACTCAGCCTCTGAGCTGGGTGATTGAATCAATTTAAAACTTTAATGTATGTATAACAAAAAAATAATAATGTATGTTTATGCTGACATAAACTAATAAAAAATTAAAAAACAATTTCAGAATATTTTATTCCCTATAATATTGTTTATTATGACAAAATAAGTAATAAGAACTAAATTGTAAGTGAATATTCTTATTTTGTAAGCCCAAAATAATTCTTATTTCCATTGATATGTTAAAACCAGCTTAAGTAGGTGTAAATAACTTTAATATATGAATTATGGATCTTAACATATACAGGTGAAATCATCTTACCACATACTTTCATCTACTTACAATGCAATTTTCCTGAGATCACTTGTGTGAAGCGTTCGCGGAACAACAAATTACAACAAAAACACCCACAGATTACTCACACTCAACTTTTTCTACAACAACACAGTTATACATATTTTAAGGTTACACTTGTTTTGTTGCCGTTTTGTTAACCGCAGCCGCCGCGATGCACCTGGAAAAGCGTAAGGTGTGCGAGAGGCTGCCGCGGAGGCAACGCCTGTTATGGAATCCGAGGCGACGGCGATGGGCAACAAAAACAAACAAAACAAAAGCGCCGCGAGAGGAGAGTGTGGGGGCCGCCGCAACGGGTGCGTGCGTGTCGCCGCTATGTGCCCTTACCTGTGGCGTGCAGCTGCCTGTGGTTAATCCCAGTGGGGTCGCAGGCGTCCAATTCTACGCGGAGGACACTTTTAGGGAGCGCGCGGCATTACACGTCTTTGAGTCACTGACCGGCACATCGGGAATCTGAACGATCTGAACGGGCGACGGGCGTGAGAGACGTCGTTTGTTGTTATCGGTGGAGCCTGTTGCTACGGGCCAGCGCGGGGCGCTACCTGTCGGATGCCACCAGCCATCTACCGGTACAAGCTGAAAACTTTTACTTTTTTTCTATGATCTACGTATTTCCGTTTCCGATGCTGCTGCAGCCAATCAGAGACCACGATTATATCAGCTGTTCTTATTTCTCCGTCTCTGATTGACTGACGCAAAAACGCCAACAAAATTCAAAGATTCCAAGAATGTGAATTTCACTAATATGTCTTGCAAAAACCAACAAGTATTCCTAATTTTATAAAGTAATTCAATCACAAAGCACTCACAATGATGATCTACATATTTCCGTTTCCGTTGTTGCTGCAGCCAATCAGAGACCAGGATTAGATCAGCTGTTCTCATTTCTGCATCTCTGATTGGTTGACGCCAACGAAAAATCAAAAGTTCCAAAAATGTGAATGTCACTAATATGCCTTACAAAAACCAACAAATATTCCTAATTTTATAAAAGTCATTAAATCACAAAGCACTTAACACCAGTAATATAAATTTTAAACTGCAGGGTTTTACAGATATAAGTGCCTAGATATTAAAGATTTTGCACATTACACATTCAAATTACTTTCAAGTGCTTTGAAGTACTCCGTGAGACGTAATTAAAAACAGTATCCTGCACTAGAAAGTATTTCGTAACAGTTTGAATGCCAAGTTGCAAAGTCATATTAAAATGTCAATTGTTGAAGTACTTCACAAATATAAGTACTTATATTCATAAGACAAGACATTACATTTTTGCAACTTTGGACTGTGAAAGGACTTTGAATACGGTGGAAAATGATTTAAAATCCTGTGCAAGAAGTAATTCAAAAATTTTTAAAGCACTTAGAGAAGTGATTCGAAGCTTTTTGAATGAGCCAAGTTGCCAAGTACTGAAGTGTTTCGTAAATATAAGTACTTACATACATAAGATATTACAATCTTGCAACTTTTTACTTTAAAAGAACTTTCAATGACAATCAAGTGCTTTAAAGACGCATTGAAGTACTCAGCGAGAAGCTGTTCAAGGCATTTTCCAAAACTTGTAAGCATTTCTAAGTGCTTTGAATATGCCAAGTTGCAAAGTCATATTAAACTTTCAAGTACTGAAGTGTTTCATAAATATAAGTACTTATATACATCAGACATTACAATCCTGCAACTTTTTACTTTGAAAGCACTTTGAATGACATTCAAGTGCTTTAAAGATGCATTGAAGTACTCAGCGAAAAGCTATTTAAGGCATTTTCCAAAAATTGTAAGCATTTCAAAGTCCTTTGAATATGCCAAGTTGCAAAGTCATATTGAAGTTTAAAGTACTGAAGTGTTTCACAAATATAAGTACTTATATACACAAGACATTACAATCTTTCAACTTTGTATTTAAAGCACTTTGAATGACATTCAAGTGCTTTAAAGATGCATTGAAGTATTCAGCGAGAAGTTATTCAAGGCATTTTCCAAAACTTGTAAGCATTTCAAAATCCTTTGAATATGCCAGGTTGCAAAGTCATTTTGAAGTTTCAAGTACTGAAGTGTTTCGCAAATATAAGTACTTATATACACAAGACATTACAATCCTGCAACTTTTTACTTTGCAAGAACTTTGAATGAAATTCAAGTTCTTTAAAGATGCATTGAAGTACTCAGCGAGAAGCTATTCAAGGCATTTTCCAAAACTTGTAAGCATTTCAAAGTCCTTTAATATGCCAAGTTGCAAAGTGATATTAAAGTTTAAAGTACTGAAGTGTTTCGCAAATATAAGTTATTTATTTATTTATTATATTTATATTTATTTATTATATTTATATTTATTTATTATATTTATATTTATTTATTATATTTATATTTATTTATTATATTTATATTTATTTATTATATTTATATTTATTTATTATATTTATATTTATTTATTATATTTATATTTATTTATTATATTTATATTTATTTATTATATTTATATTTATTTATTATATTTATATTTATTTATTATATTTATATTTATTTATTATATTTATATTTATTTATTATATTTATATTTATTTATTATATTTATATTTATTTATTATATTTATATTTATTTATTATATTTATATTTATTTATTATATTTATATTTATTTATTATATTTATATTTATTTATTATATTTATATTTATTTATTATATTTATATTTATTTATTATATTTATATTTATTTATTATATTTATATTTATTTATTATATTTATATTTATTTATTATATTTATATTTATTTATTATATTTATATTTATTTATTATATTTATATTTATTTATTATATTTATATTTATTTATTATATTTATATTTATTTATTATATTTATATTTATTTATTATATTTATATTTATTTATTATATTTATATTTATTTATTATATTTATATTTATTTATTATATTTATATTTATTTATTATATTTATATTTATTTATTATATTTATATTTATTTATTATATTTATATTTATTTATTATATTTATATTTATTTATTATATTTATATTTATTTATTATATTTATATTTATTTATTATATTTATATTTATTTATTATATTTATATTTATTTATTATATTTATATTTATTTATTATATTTATATTTATTTATTATATTTATATTTATTTATTATATTTATATTTATTTATTATATTTATATTTATTTATTATATTTATATTTATTTATTATATTTATATTTATTTATTATATTTATATTTATTTATTATATTTATATTTATTTATTATATTTATATTTATTTATTATATTTATATTTATTTATTATATTTATATTTATTTATTATATTTATATTTATTTATTATATTTATATTTATTTATTATATTTATATTTATTTATTATATTTATATTTATTTATTATATTTATATTTATTTATTATATTTATATTTATTTATTATATTTATATTTATTTATTATATTTATATTTATTTATTATATTTATATTTATTTATTATATTTATATTTATTTATTATATTTATATTTATTTATTATATTTATATTTATTTATTATATTTATATTTATTTATTATATTTATATTTATTTATTATATTTATATTTATTTATTATATTTATATTTATTTATTATATTTATATTTATTTATTATATTTATATTTATTTATTATATTTATATTTATTTATTATATTTATATTTATTTATTATATTTATATTTATTTATTATATTTATATTTATTTATTATATTTATATTTATTTATTATATTTATATTTATTTATTATATTTATATTTATTTATTATATTTATATTTATTTATTATATTTATATTTATTTATTATATTTATATTTATTTATTATATTTATATTTATTTATTATATTTATATTTATTTATTATATTTATATTTATTTATTATATTTATATTTATTTATTATATTTATATTTATTTATTATATTTATATTTATTTATTATATTTATATTTATTTATTATATTTATATTTATTTATTATATTTATATTTATTTATTATATTTATATTTATTTATTATATTTATATTTATTTATTATATTTATATTTATTTATTATATTTATATTTATTTATTATATTTATATTTATTTATTATATTTATATTTATTTATTATATTTATATTTATTTATTATATTTATATTTATTTATTATATTTATATTTATTTATTATATTTATATTTATTTATTATATTTATATTTATTTATTATATTTATATTTATTTATTATATTTATATTTATTTATTATATTTATATTTATTTATTATATTTATATTTATATTTATATTTATATTTATATTTATATTTATATTTATATTTATATTTATATTTATATTTATATTTATATTTATATTTATATTTATATTTATATTTATATTTATATTTATATTTATATTTATATTTATATTTATATTTATATTTATATTTATATTTATATTTATATTTATATTTATATTTATATTTATATTTATATTTATATTTATATTTATATTTATATTTATATTTATATTTATATTTATATTTATATTTATATTTATATTTATATTTATATTTATATTTATATTTATATTTATATTTATATTTATATTTATATTTATATTTATATTTATATTTATATTTATATTTATATTTATATTTATATTTATATTTATATTTATATTTATATTTATATTTATATTTATATTTATATTTATATTTATATTTATATTTATATTTATATTTATATTTATATTTATATTTATATTTATATTTATATTTATATTTATATTTATATTTATATTTATATTTATATTTATATTTATATTTATATTTATATTTATATTTATATTTATATTTATATTTATATTTATATTTATATTTATATTTATATTTATATTTATATTTATATTTATATTTATATTTATATTTATATTTATATTTATATTTATATTTATATTTATATTTATATTTATATTTATATTTATATTTATATTTATATTTATATTTATATTTATATTTATATTTATATTTATATTTATATTTATATTTATATTTATATTTATATTTATATTTATATTTATATTTATATTTATATTTATATTTATATTTATATTTATATTTATATTTATATTTATATTTATATTTATATTTATATTTATATTTATATTTATATTTATATTTATATTTATATTTATATTTATATTTATATTTATATTTATATTTATATTTATATTTATATTTATATTTATATTTATATTTATATTTATATTTATATTTATATTTATATTTATATTTATATTTATATTTATATTTATATTTATATTTATATTTATATTTATATTTATATTTATATTTATATTTATATTTATATTTATATTTATATTTATATTTATATTTATATTTATATTTATATTTATATTTATATTTATATTTATATTTATATTTATATTTATATTTATATTTATATTTATATTTATATTTATATTTATATTTATATTTATATTTATATTTATATTTATATTTATATTTATATTTATATTTATATTTATATTTATATTTATATTTATATTTATATTTATATTTATATTTATATTTATATTTATATTTATATTTATATTTATATTTATATTTATATTTATATTTATATTTATATTTATATTTATATTTATATTTATATTTATATTTATATTTATATTTATATTTATATTTATATTTATATTTATATTTATATTTATATTTATATTTATATTTATATTTATATTTATATTTATATTTATATTTATATTTATATTTATATTTATATTTATATTTATATTTATATTTATATTTATATTTATATTTATATTTATATTTATATTTATATTTATATTTATATTTATATTTATATTTATATTTATATTTATATTTATATTTATATTTATATTTATATTTATATTTATATTTATATTTATATTTATATTTATATTTATATTTATATTTATATTTATATTTATATTTATATTTATATTTATATTTATATTTATATTTATATTTATATTTATATTTATATTTATATTTATATTTATATTTATATTTATATTTATATTTATATTTATATTTATATTTATATTTATATTTATATTTATATTTATATTTATATTTATATTTATATTTATATTTATATTTATATTTATATTTATATTTATATTTATATTTATATTTATATTTATATTTATATTTATATTTATATTTATATTTATATTTATATTTATATTTATATTTATATTTATATTTATATTTATATTTATATTTATATTTATATTTATATTTATATTTATATTTATATTTATATTTATATTTATATTTATATTTATATTTATATTTATATTTATATTTATATTTATATTTATATTTATATTTATATTTATATTTATATTTATATTTATATTTATATTTATATTTATATTTATATTTATATTTATATTTATATTTATATTTATATTTATATTTATATTTATATTTATATTTATATTTATATTTATATTTATATTTATATTTATATTTATATTTATATTTATATTTATATTTATATTTATATTTATATTTATATTTATATTTATATTTATATTTATATTTATATTTATATTTATATTTATATTTATATTTATATTTATATTTATATTTATATTTATATTTATATTTATATTTATATTTATATTTATATTTATATTTATATTTATATTTATATTTATATTTATATTTATATTTATATTTATATTTATATTTATATTTATATTTATATTTATATTTATATTTATATTTATATTTATATTTATATTTATATTTATATTTATATTTATATTTATATTTATATTTATATTTATATTTATATTTATATTTATATTTATATTTATATTTATATTTATATTTATATTTATATTTATATTTATATTTATATTTATATTTATATTTATATTTATATTTATATTTATATTTATATTTATATTTATATTTATATTTATATTACAAACTTTGAAAGTTCTTCGAATGACTGTTGAGTGCTGGAAAATATAGAATAGGGAAACTTGCACTTTGAAAAGTATTCAAATGACTTTAAAGTGCTGGAAAATTCTTTAAAACACTCTGCAAAACGAAATTCAAATAATATGAAATATAGAATATAGAATATAGAATATAGAATATAGAATATAGAATATAGAATATAGAATATAGAATATAGAATATAGAATATAGAATATAGAATATAGAATATAGAATATAGAATATAGAATATAGAATATAGAATATAGAATATAGAATATAGAATATAGAATATATAATATAGAATATAGAATATAGAATATAGAATATAGAATATAGAATATAGAATATAGAATATAGAATATAGAATATAGAATATAGAATATAGAATATAGAATATAGAATATAGAATATAGAATATAGAAAATAGAATATAGAATATAGAATATAGAATATAGAATATAGAATATAGAATATGGAATCATACACTTTGAAAAAAATTCAAATGACTTTAAAGTGCTGGAAAATTAATTAAAACACTCTCCAAAAGAAATTCAAATAATTTTGTAGCACTTGAAAGTAATTTGAAACACTATGAATAAACCAAGTTGCAAAGTGATAGTGCTTCTCAAATAAAGACATTCAAATCTTGCAACTTTGTTCTTCGAAAGGACTTCGAAATGACCTTCATGTTCTTGGAAATGTTTTGAAAACATCTACGAGAAACAATTCTAAGCATTTTCCAACACATGAAAGTATTTTGAAGCAGTTTGAATATACCAAGTTGTAATGTTGTACTTCGAATGGACTTCGAATGACTTTCAAGTGCTGGAAAATGCTTTAAAATACCCTGTGAGAAGTATTTTATAGCATTTTCAGACACTCAAAAGTATATCAAAGCCCTTTGAATATGCCAAGTTGTAAAGTGCTTACATATACAAATTACAATTACAAATCTTGCAACTTTGTTCTTCGAAAGGACTTCGATATGACTTTCAAGTTCTTGGAAATGTTTTGAAAACATCTACAAGAAACAATTCAAAGCATTTTCCAACACATGAAAGTATTTAAAGTAGTTTGAATATAACAAGTTGTAATGTTGTACTTCGAATGGACTTCGAATGACTTTCAAGTGCTGGAAAATGCTTTAAAATACCCTGCGAGAAGTATTTTATAGCATTTTCAGACACTCAAAAGTATATCAAAGCCCTTTGAATATGCCAAGTTGTAAAGTGCTTACATATACAAGACAATACAACTTTATACCTTGAAAAAACTTCAAAAGACTTCCAAGTATTCGAAAATGTTTCCAAATTCTTTTCAAGAAGTAATTCAAAACATTTTCCAGCACTTGAAAGTCATTCATACCCTTTGAAAATGCCAAAGTTATTTCAAAAGTACGAATTACTGAAGTTCTTGGCAGATAAAAGGTGCTTTCGTTTAATCACTCCATGGCGAGCTGTATCGCTCCAAATGTTGCGGTCGTGCACCGGTTGTAAGGGACGGGGTACAATAGTGCGCATCGGGAGCGACAAATTAGACATTAAGCCCGGAGCAGCACATAGTGAAAATCGAAAACAGCTATAAGTGCAATTATTTGTGTGCATTTGGAAAACGCCATGTCGCAGCTTGAGACGACAACTGTCGTAACTTCCAAAACAGTTTTTTTGATGAATGCATTTTAAAGATTGCAGTAGTTTTACCATTGCGTATAATGTTATCTATTGTTTGTTGAAATGGTTTATTCTAAATGCTCAAGAAGGATGATAGGAGCGTTTTAAATATACATAAGAATCTTGAAGACAAAAATAATAACCTGAAAATTAATTTTGGAAGTTACGACACTAGTCATCTCAAGGTGCGATGTATCATCGAAAAAATTTTTCAATCAATGCTTATTATTTACCGACAAATATTAAAAAAAAACTTACTTCATACTAGACGTAGACGTATCTCAGCAGGCACACATCATTTAAACCTTTGAACATCCTCTAGCAAAATTAGATGGCATATATTCTTGTAAGATTTTGAAATTGCGTTGTTATGTCAGATGTCTTCTTCAATAATGCAGTACCAGGATTCAAGATGGCCACGGTTTATAGTTTACGTTATTAGCCGATAGATGGCGCTAGTTGTCGCACCAACAGATTTCATTTGGCTAACAGTGAAATCATTTTTAAACCCCAATACAAAATAATGTATTCCTAATTATCCTTTAAGTCTTTGAATTTCATTTTAATATCAGACAATAAGTTTGTATCAGATAGTTCTCTTCTCACTTCAAACCTGACTTCTAATTGGTTGACGGATGAACGCTGACTGCATTCACGTTTATATATAATTTATTAAATAATTATTAGATGACAATAATAATTAATAAGTATTGCAATTTACTTGTAGTATTATATAGATTAGTTTTTTTTTTAAATTGAGGGAATTTGATTCCGTAATGGCAACGGTGCGCGCGCGCACTCGTCCGTCGTCTGTCTTTTTAGTTGGTGTCAACGGCAACTGCGCGGCAGCACTATGTAAAAGTGTGTTCGGTCGAAACGGAGTTGGTGTTTTTTATTTTTGTTCGTCCTGCTCCCGTCCGCCGAGGAACCGTGTGTGACCGCCGTCCAGGTGTGCCCCCCGTCTCTAGTGCCCGCCTCAACGTGCCCCCAGCGCGTGCAACGCAAGCGCCCTCGCGACCTCCCGTCTGTGTGCCCTGTGCCCGTCGTCGTCGTCGCCGTCCGCTCGAATGTAACATGGCCGCCTGAAAAAGCAGGAAAATACGCCGTGCGAACTACCCCGTGCCCTGTGCTCGACGTCCGCGGGGGCCGGCGACATGGAGCTGAGGGTGGGCAACAAGTACCGCCTGGGCAGGAAGATCGGCTCCGGGTCGTTCGGGGACATCTACCTGGGTGAGTGCGATTCGATTCCTTCTTTTTTTTTCTCGGGGGGCCCCTGCGGCCGCCTTTGTTGCAATCTCTGCGGCCTTTCCCCCCTTGCGCTGCGGTCGGCCTTTACAATGTTTCTATTTATAATTGCACACGCACGGGGCAACAGCAATAAAAACAATATGAACAAAACAACACGGCCGACTTCCTTCACGCACACATCCCTGGGACAAAAGAACCACGAAAACGTAATGCGCAATTAACAGTTGGGTTGGGTGGAAATATAATAAGCAGCTTTGTTTTCTGAAATGCATTCTGATAAGAGGTTTATGGTTGCAGTCACTTTTTAAAATAACAAAAGCTGTTGGCTGGTGTAATTGAACACAATATGCAATAATAACTTGATGTTTTTATTACAATTGACGTTATTTTCTTTCACAACATCAAGGGTAGAATAATAAAACTATTTAGCCACAAAACTACATGCAAATTTTAATCAGAAGGATAACAAATATGTTTTATATATAATTAGATTCAATTTCATAGCTGAAGACTATTATTAAGTAAATTAATGAATGTATTCATATAAGATTCAGGTTATTCAGGATATAAAATTCAGGTTTTCTTAAGTTTTGATATATTTATGAAGTACACATGCAAGTTAGTAGCAATGCAACTGTCAAATTGATTAGAATACTGATAGTCCTCTACTATAAGTATTCTAATCAATTTGAATGTATTAATATAAGATTCAGGTTATTCAGGATATAGGATTCAGGTTTTCTTAAGTTTTGACATATTTATGAAGTACACATGTAAGTTAGTAGCAATGCAACTGTCAAATTGATTAGAATACTGATAGTAGAGGACTATCAGTATTCTAATCAATTTGACAGTTGCATTGCTACTAACTTGCATGTGTATTTCATAGATATATCAAAATTTAAGAAAACCTGAAATCTTATATCCTGAATAAACTGAATCTTATATTAATGCATTGATAAATCTATTTAATTCGTCCTTCAGCCATGAAATTGTATCTAATTATATATAAAACATATTTGTTATCCTGAAACCTGAATCTTATATCCTGAATAACCTGAATCTTATATCCTGAATAACCTGAATATTATATCCTGAATAACCTGAATCTTGTATCCTGAATAACCTGAATCTTATATCCTGAATAACCTGAATCTTATATCCTGAATAACCTGAATCTTATACCCTGAATAACCTGAATCTTATGCCCTGAATAACCTGAATCTTATATCCTGAATAACCTGAATCTTGTATTAATACATTCATAAATCTACTAAACAGCAACACCCCACAACTAAAATTTGACTCAAGGTTGAGAAGAGAAAGAAAAGGGATTATATAATATTTAATGTTTGGTTCAATATTGATACACAGTGTAACTACTAAAATACTATGGTAAGAATGGGCAAACAACTAAAATAAAAAGACCTTTATTTGGCACAAGCCCTCAAAAAAATACAAAAATCCCTCAATAATAAATATTACTTATGGGTGAAGAACTAGATTTTTCTAGTTCTAGTGCTTGGATGAATATTAGTACTAGGTGCCATTTCTGTTGTCCAACAGCATGTGATGAATCAATTAGCTGGCCAATTCCACTGAGACCATGAGACTTTACTCTCAAATGTAATATTGGCCCTGTCTGTTTGTCTACTACTAGTGACGTAATGACACATCCTGACATCATCCTGTACTATTAGTATGAGCATGATGTGAGCATGTGTGACTACGAGTCACTAGTAGTAGCCTAACTCACAGGGCCATAGTGTGCTGTTGCAGATTATGTAATATGCCACTAGTCAGCTCATCTAGTATATGTTAAGGCAGCTAGTACTAGAGGAGTGCTGTTGTCCTAGTATTGTCTGCATTGGCAACTCCTCACTGCCAGGGTTCTGCAACTAGCAGACAGAATTGATTAGTGGCATGAGTGAGGCAGGTTTCTGCAATTTGTGCACTATGTGTTTGTAGCCATGCTACCTTCCAGTCAACTATCCAGAATCATAGTCCTATCATACAATTACTAATCTGCTCTAGAACATATAGCTAATGGGCAGGATTGGACTGGGCTTTTGAATCAGATTAGTGGCATGAGTGAGGCAGGTTTCTACACTTTGTGCACTATGTGTTTGTAGCCATGCTACTTGGCATCTAATTTGATGCCTATATAAATGCCTGAGTTTGTATAGTGGATAGTTTTATGTTTAAATGAAACTGGTTCAGGTTTTTCTTTGTAGTTGGTGAGGTTTGTATGTTATATCCATTTAGTTAGATATGCCCCCACTTTGTCCAGTCATTTATTCTTTGTAGTTGGCGAGGTTTGAATGTTTATCCATTTAGTTGGATGTGCTACTACTTTGTCCGGTCATTTATTCTTTGTAGTTGGTGAGGTTTGAATGTTATAACCATTTAGTTGGATGTGCCACCACTTTGTCATTTAGTCTTGGTAGTTGGTGAGGTTTGTATGTTATATCCATTTAGTTGGATGTGCCAGCACTATGTCCAGTCATTTATTCTTGGTAGTTGGTGAGGTTTGTATGTTATATTCATTTAGTTGGATGCACCACCAGTTTGTTCAGTAATTTATTCTTGGTAGTTGGTGAGGTTTGTATGTTATATCCATTTAGTTGGATGTGCCACAACTTTGTCCAGTCATTTAGTCTTGGTAGTTGATGAGGTTTGTATGTTATATCTATTTAGTTGGATGCATCATCACTTAGTCCAGTCATTTATTCTTTATAGTTAGTGTGGTTTGTATGTTATATTTATTTAGTTGGATGTGCCACCACTTTGTCCAGTCATTTATTCTTTGTAGTTGATGAGGTTTGTATGTTATATCCATTTAGCTGGATGCACCACCAGTTTGTTCAGTAATTTATTCTTGGTTGTTGGTGAGGTTTGTATGTTATATCCATTTAGTTGGATGTGCCACCACTTAGTCCAGTCATTTATTCTTTGTAGTTGATGAGGTTTGTATGTTATATCCATTTAGTTGGATGCACCACCACTTACTCCAGTCATTTATTCTTTGTAGTTGGTGTGGTTTGTATGTTATATTCATTTAGTTGGATGTGCCACCACTATGTCCAGTCATTTATTCTTTGTAGTTGATGAGGTTTGTATGTTATATCCATTTAGTTGGATGCACCACCAGTTTGTTCAGTAATTTATTCTTGGTAGTTGGTGAGGTTTGTATGTTATATCCATTTAATTGGATGTGCCACCACTTAGTCCAGTCATTTATTTTTAGTAGTTGGTGAGGTTTGTATTTTATATCCATCTTAACAGTTTTGTTTTGGTGTGATTCTTCCAGTGCAACTTGGTATCTAATGTGATGCCTATATAAATGCCTGAGTATGTATAGTGGATTGTTTTATGATTAATTGAAACTGGTATCAGGTTTTTCTTTGTAGTTGACAAGGTTTGTATGTTATATCCATTTAGTTAGATGTGCGACCATTTTTTCCAGTCATTTATTCTTTGTAGTTGGTGAGGTTTGAATGTTATCCATTTAGTTGGATGTGCCTCCACTTTGTCCAGTCATTCATTTTTTGTAGTTGATGAGGTTTGTATGTTATATCCATTTAGTTGGATGCACCACCACTTAGTCCAGTCATTTATTCTTTGTAGTTGGTGAGGTTTGTATGTTATATTCATTTAGTTGGACGTGCCACCACTTTGTCCAGTCATTTAGTCTTGGTAGTTGATGAGGTTTGTATGTTATATCCATTTAGTTGGATGCACCACCACTTAGTCCAGTCATTTATTCTTTGTAGTTGGTGTGGTTTGTATGTTATATTCATTTAGTTGGATGTGCCACCACTTTGTCCAGTCATTTATTCTTTGTAGTTGATGAGGTTTGTATGTTATATCCATTTAGTTGGATGTGCCATCCCTTTGTCCAGTCATTTATTCTTTGTAGTTGATGAGGTTTGTATGTTATATCCATTTAGTTGGATGTGCCACCACTTTGTTTAGTCATTTATTCTTTGTAGTTGATGAGGTTTGAATGTTTATCCTTTAGTTGGATGTGCCATCACTTTGTCCAATAATTTATTCTTGGTAGTTGGTGAGATTTGTATGTTATATCCATTTAGTTGGATGTGCCACCACTTAGTCCAGTCATTTATTCTTTGTAGTTGGTGAGATTTGTATGATATATCCTTTTATTTGGATGCACCACCACTATGTCCCGTTATTTATTCTTTGGAGTTGGTGAAGTTTGTATGCTATATCCATTTAGTTGGATGTGCCACCACTTTATCCAGTAATTTATTCTTTGTAGTTCATGAGGTTTGTATGTTATATCCATTTAGTTGGACATACCACCACTTTGTTCAGTCATTTATTCTTTGTAGTTGGTGTGGTTTGTATGTTATATTCATTTAGTTGGATGAGTCACCACTTAGTCCAGTCATTTATTCTTTGTAGTTGGTGAGGTTTTTATGTTATATCCATTTAGTTGGATGTGCCACCACTTTGTCCAATCATTAACCTTAGCATAGCATTTTGTAGCTTCATTATTGCATATTGAGTATTAATTCTAGGTAGCTAACAATGATGTATCATTGGAAATTTCTGTATCTGGATATTTTGGGAGATATCAAGTAGCACTGCATTGGGGTACACCAGCTAATATTTTACAAAAGCTCAAGTATGTTTGTTCATAACAAGTGTAGAAATATCTATCTTCCAGATATGACTTGAGAAGAATGCAGAATGATTTCAGGAGGAGCTTGTTGAGTTTATAATTAATCCTTCCTAAGTATGACTTGTGTCAAAAACTTTGCTTATATCTAAGAAAATAGCTGATCATACTGTTTTCTCCTCCAAAACTTTTACAATGTTGGTTGTTATGCAGTGCACTTGATTGAGGGTTGAATGTTTGTCGCTAAATCCAATGTGAGGGAATTACATTTAATTCCCTCACATTGGATTTAGCGAGAATAGACATTTATTCTTGATGATAACCTTGGGCTGTTTTAAAATCAGTTTTTCAAATATTATCAATTTCACTGGAAGTAGGGAGATGGGTCTGTAGGATGTCACTACTTTCGGTTGTTTCCTGGGTTTAATAATAATAATAATAATAACAGATTTATTGCTGTACAGATTTACATCCATTTACAGAACAACATACAAAATAAGAAGAAAAAAAATATAATATGGTACATACAATACATCAGACATACATACTTAAATTAACTTAACTCTACATTACTTACAATCTTTTTATATGTACAAAATGTTTGATGAAATATTTTAAGAAGAGTTATGACTTTGACTGTCTTCCATTGTTTCAATACATGATTATATGTATGTTCCTGAATTGATATAGATATAACCATAGGTATGGCAGTGATAAATTTGTCCCTAAAGAGAATTCATCTGTGACATCACGTTAATTATGATATACCTTCTGTTTTCCCTCAAAGTACACACTTGAGGTCTCTAAATTTGAATATCACATATCAGCACTTATGCTATAACTTACTTGGCATAGAAAATAATTATACTCTAATTTATATATAATAATAATTCGTTTTTTATTTCCAGGAACAAATATTTCTACAGGCGAGGAAGTTGCAATAAAACTAGAATGTATCAAGACAAGGCACCCACAGCTCCACATCGAGTCGAAATTCTACAAAATGATGCAGGGTGGAGGTAAGTTCTTTTCTATGTACTCATTCTACATACAGGTAACTCTCTAAATACATTTTGATAGTTATTCATAAAGGTACCTTACACAATCAATATTACTGTCAATATTTTAGAATAACAACAGTTGTTTAAAATGTTCATTATTCTAAAATATTGCCAGTATTACTCATCATGTAATGTATATTAATGATGTAATGAAGAGAATACTGATCTTTATCTGGATAATTGATTACTTGATAAATATAAAAGGAGGATTGAAGTAAATATTGACAGTACTAGGATTGACAGTATTATTGACCATGTAAGGTGCCTTTAAAGTAACTACATTCCCTAGATGATTTATTTATTGTTCCTATAACAATTAATCCTTATGGGTTCAATAGCTACAAAGGCACCTTAGGCCCAATTCATACATAAGCGGCGTCGGGCGCAGGCGCGCTGTAGGGGTGGACATTGCACCTTTTGTTTACATAGAGGCGGCGTGGAAGAGTTATGCCTCGTCGCACCTGCGCCTCGCCTACATCGCGCCTGCGCTCGTCGCCTCTTATGTGTGAATTGGGCCTTAGATGGTCAATAATACTGTCATTCCTAGTACTGTCAGTATTTACTTCAATCCTCCTTTTATATTTATGAAGTAATCAATGATCTGAACAAACATTAGTGTTCTCTTCATTCCATCATTACTATACCTTATATGATAACTAATACTGTCAATATTTTGGAATAAAGAACATTTTAAACATGTTTACAAAAAGGCACCTTACACGATCAATATTACTGTCAATATTTTAGAATAATGACAGTATTACTGTATGATAATATGTTTAAAATGTTCATTATTCTAAAATATTGCCAGTATTACTCATTGTGTAATGTATATTGATGATGTAATGAAGAGAATACTGATCTTTATCTGGATAAGTGATTACTTGATAAATATAAAAGGAGGATTGAAGTAAATATTGACAGTACCAGGATTGACAGTATTATTGACCATGTAAGGTGCCTTTAAAGTAACTACATTATCCTAGATGATGTATTTATTGTTCCTATAACAATGAATACTTATGGGTTCAATAGCTATAAAGGCACCTTAGATGGTCAATAATACTATCAGTTCTAGTACTGTCAGTATTTACTTCAATCATCCTTCTATATTTATGAAGTAATCAATTATCTGGACAAAGATTAATATTCTCTTCATTTCATCATTACTATACCTTATATGAATTATAAGTAATACTGTCAATAATTAAGAATAAAGAACATTTTAAACATGTTTACATACAGTAATACAGTCATTATTTTAAAGTATTGACAGTATTATTGATCGTGCCATAAAGGCACTTTACATGATCAATATTACTGTCAATATTTTAGAATAATGACAGTATTACTGTACAATACTATGTTTAAAATGTTCACTATTCTAAAATATAGCCAGCATTACTCATCGTGTGAGGTATAGTAATGAAGAGAATACTGAATTTTATCCGGATAAGTGATTACTTGATAAATAAAAGGAGGATTGAAAGAAATATTTACAGTACTAGAATTGACAGTATTATTGTCTGTGTAAGGTGCCTTTTATTGATAGGGTTATAGAACGTTGGTGAAAGATATAGAACCGTTCATATTATTTTTCATAAAAACACTATTTAAGTACTCAATATGCTTTTCTATTTCCAGTCGGCATACCTCAGATAAAATGGTGCGGCTCGGAGGGCGACTACAATGTAATGGTAATGGAGCTACTCGGTCCATCATTGGAGGATCTTTTCAACTTCTGTTCGCGGCACTTCTCACTAAAGACGGTCCTGCTACTGGCCGACCAGCTAATTTCGCGAACGGACTTCATACACTCGCGCAACTTCATCCACAGAGACATCAAACCTGACAACTTCCTGATGGGCCTGGGCAAGAAGGGCAATCTAGTGTACATTATAGACTTTGGGCTCGCCAAAAAGTACAGAGACGGCCGGACGCACCAGCACATACCGTACAGAGAAAACAAAAATCTAACAGGTGGGAGTTGTTTTTAGTATGAATCAAAAAGCGCACGTATTTGATAGTTCTGTTTCCCCCCCAAAGTACATGCTTGAATATCACATATCAGCAATTATGCTATAACTTACTTGGCAAAGATTGATCTTTTTGATGTATGTACAGTATACCTTTTACCGCTTTTATCATTATGAGTGGCGGGCAATGCCTAAATCTACTTTAGTTTTATATTGGATTGAATCCGTGTCTACTACTTTGTGACAGTTCATTATAATAAATATATAAAACGAATTTTTGATCACATGTTCATTGCTACTTCCGTTGATGTCATCGGATTATCTTGATAATGGCTATTTATATTACAATTATTTAATAATATCTATATTACAATTATTTAGTAATATTAATATTACAATTATTTAACAATATTTATATTACAATTAATTACAGATTTTGCAAAATCAATTGAATCCCAAGATAGTGACAATTGGACCATATCTCAATATGCAGTCATTTTGTTACGTCATTATTATTCTTATAGTTACAGTACGGTAATCTCAGGGAAAAGGTTATTGTATTATTACGCGCCAATCGGAATTAATATTAATAATGCGTGTTATCGATCGCTGCATATTCATGAGGGCCTGGGCAAAAGGAAACGGCGACGACGGGGAAACAGTTACGCAACGCGACTCCGGGCGCAATTATCATTACATAACTAATGCACCATTTATATGCCGTATGGGCAGGGCGCGCGCAGGGAGGGCGACACGAACGGCCTTATTTAGAGGAGACGATCGATTCGAAAATTAAATCCGTAAAAGATTACTACACTACCACTAGGACGTTTCATTATCACTTCCCTGTGCGCGGCGTTATTAGCGCATAACTTATATTACGGGCTCGTATATGCAAATATGCACGGTGATTACTCGACAAAAGAGGCGCAAAACTCGTCCTGAGTTATGGGCGAGTTGGAAATGACGATCAAATTCAAATCTTTTAACTGGAGCGTCTTAATACACGGAAGTTTTGATTGGGATCAGGGTTATTAAAGTGTGATGGTTATGGATGAAGCAATTATTTTCTTATTTTAGAAGATATACTGATAGAAGTCTATCTTTTCTGCAGCAGTTAAGTTAAATTTAGCAGCATTGGAAGTATTTGAAATACAAGGCACTAAAACAGATGGATATGATGTAACGTCAAACTTATCCTCCCTACAAATATTTGTAATACAAGGCAATAAAACAGATGGATATGATGTAACGTTAAACTTATCCTCCCTACAAATATTTGTAATACAAGGCAATAAAACAGATGGAGATGATGTAACGTCAAACTTGTTCTCCCTACAAATAGATGTATATGCGCTGGGGTCAAATTTGACCCCACAATAGTAGTTGAGGGTTAAAATGAGTTTTTAAAATGACAAGACTTCATAGTGTCTTGAATAGAGCATATACAAATAACAAACTTGATTTATTTATAAAAATCTAACTTGAACTTGTTTCTGTTTGTAGGCACTGCGCGTTACGCCAGCATAAACACGCATTTGGGCATCGAGCAGTCGCGCAGGGATGATCTGGAGTCTCTCGGGTATGTGCTGATGTACTTCAACAGGGGCTCGCTGCCCTGGCAGGGCCTCAAAGCGGCGACCAAGCGGCAGAAGTACGAGCGGATATCTGAGAAAAAGATGTCGACGCCGATAGAGGAGTTATGTAAAGTGAGTAAAACCGGTTTGATCTAAACTTTGGGGGTGTATCAAGACTTGTATCATATCTGATGTTAGTTAGTAACATCTTCTGTAAAGCCTTGGTTTCCTAGGAGAGACGCTTTTGACGTCATTTACACATCACAAAAACCGTTTTATGTATATATAATGCAATAACTCACCATTTTTCATCGTAACTCGTTGCCTTTTTGCATTACATTTAGGTGTAACTCTCTATGGTAACCCATAGGCATTTGTATACACGTAAAACAATTTTTATGACGTCAAAAGCGGCCGCTTTTAAGCGACCGCTTTCTAGGAAACCAGGGCTTAATAGAATAAAATGCTTTCGACTGAAGGTTATTTCGTTGAAAAAAAGGCACCTTCACGATCAATAATATTGTCAATATTTTAGAATAATGACAGTATTACTGTATGATAATATATTATAATGTTTTTTCATTCTAAAATATTGACAGTATTACTTATTATAATAATGACAGTACAATGTACATTGACATGTTTAAAATTTTGATTATTCTAAAATATTGACAGAATTACTGATAATGTGGTAATGATGGAATGAAGAGAATACTGATGTTTATCCTGAAAATTTATTATTAGATAAATATAAAAGGAGGATTAAAGCCAATACTGACAGGACTGACAATATTATTGACTGTGTAAGGTGTAAAGGTCTCAGGAAATTATATTTCTCGATATTTGCCTCAACTGTTCAGTATTGAGATATGTATAAGTACTGACTGTGAAACCATTTGTATAAGGAACCTTACACGATCAATATTACTGTCAATATTTTAGAATAATGACAGTATTACTGTATGATAATATGTTTAAATATTCATGTTTACATATTCATTATTCTAAAATATTGCCAGTATTACTGATTGTGTAATGATGTAATCAAGAAAACACTGATGTTTATCCGGATAATTGATTACTTGACAAATATGAAAGGAGGATTAAAGCAAATACTGACAGTATTATTGATTGTGTAAGGTGCCTTTATCATGAGGGGAAAATCTGTTGCCCCCCACATTGAAGAAAGTGAGTGAACAGCTTTATTCAATATCCGCCCATACATGTGTTCATCGCATCCTATAAATCTCATCCAGTCTAGTAATTGTTGGATCTATCAAACTATTATTCACTAATACGACTTAGGGCTTCTACAATTGACATTTAACCGGAGAATAAGTCTATTCGTGGAATAAGTTTGAGATATTAGAGTTCATATCTCAAACTTATTTCATGAATAGCCTTATTCTACAGTTAACTTCAATTGTAGAACCGGCCCTTAAGCCCTGGTTTCCTAGGAGAACGGTCGCTTTAAAACGGCCGCTTTTGACGTCATTCACAAATCACAAAGGTCGTTTTAAGTATATGTAATAGAAGAATTCACAATTTTTCATCGTGATTCATTGCGTTTTTGCAGTACGTTGAGGTATTACACTTAGGAAACCATATTCGTTTATATACACGTAGAATTATTTTTGTGACGTAAAAATGACGTCAAAAGCGGCCGTTTTTAAGCGACCGCTCTCCTAGGAAACCAAGGCTTTACCCCCGTATTCACCGACGTTCCATAAATCTATCAATAGCTATTGAACCTATAAGTATTCGTTGTAATAGAAACAATTATTAAGGTGTTTGATATTTGTTTTGGCATATTCTGTCACAATGACATTGTCAATTTATCCATTCAATAGCTTATGGGACCTAATATAGTTTATGGGATGTTGGTGAATACGGGCATTAGTAAGTCAGTTAATTCCTTGTGTGAGTTTATGTATACTATACACTCACACAAGGCAGAAGGACCTGAATATCGATAGCCAATTACATAATTGTAACAAATACAGTAACTACTACTAGTAATTCGTATTCTAACTTTTTGTTGCAGGGTTATTCGGTGGAGTTCCCCACTTATTTGAACTACTGCCGGCAGCTGCGGTTCGAGGAGAGACCCGACTACAGTTACCTAAGGCAGTTGTTCCGAACCCTCTTCCACCGACAGGGTTTCACCTACGACTATGTATTTGACTGGAATATGCTCAAATTTGGTAAGACTAAATAATGCTAACTATAGTAGCGTATTGCCTAAACTAGTAATTCCATTGTCCAGTTGCCTAATGAAATTCTTATGTCAGGAAGTTGAGATTGTAGGAACCAGCGGTTGGGCAACTAATAAAATATGTATATGGCAGTAACCTGCATCATCATACAACGATTATAAAGTTATAAAGGGCCCACGCATGCGCAGTTTATCACGTGTGACGTCATTTTTGATCGATATACTGAGGAAACTGTGAAACTATGTTTTGCACTTATAATCTACGCAGTTTCCTAAGTAAATCGCACAGTTTGGGTAGTTCTACCTGTGTCGCCTTAGCATGTTGCCAACTTGTTGCACAATATTGAATAAAAAAGGATGCCCTTCTGGGCTTTATCGAGGCCTATCATAATTTGCTTGAATTGTGGGAGATTTCTAGTATTTCGTATCCAAATATCTGAAAATACTTCTATACACACTACACGAGAAAACTGAACTAGCCTACACACCTTCAGTTCAGATAACTGCAGTGTCGGATCTAGGAAATTTTTAAGAGGAGGCAAGTCGGCTCCATGCCGTCCCTGTAGTTGTTTTCACATGAAGTAATAAACAAGAATCAATTGTTCAATCCCATTTTACCGCCCTCCGGACGAGCCGCCCGGGGCAGTTGCCTCCTTTTGTACACCCCTCGCCCCACCCAGTCAATTCGTTCCTGGATAACTGTACAGTTTTTTACTCGGATATTTGCAGAGGGCAACTGCGCAGTTAAACTGATCCCCTTTAAGCTCAATTCACACATAAGCGACGTCGGGTAAAGGCGAGGTGCAGGCGCGGTGTAGGCGAGGTGCAGGTGCGACGTCGCACAGGCGTTTGTGATGTCCATATGCAGTGAAGGGGTGCATTGCACCTTATGTTTACATAGAGGCGGTGTGGAAGAGTTATGCCTCTCGCCTCGCAGACACCATGTCTCAGGTGAAGAGGCGAAGGCGCGGTGCCGGCACGACGCTTTCACGCCCCCTCTATATAAACACGTGGTGAAATGCGCACTTAGGTGACGAGGCGCGGGCATTTGCCCCTCTCCGCGCCGGCACCGCGTCTTCGCGAAACTCTTCCACGCCGCCTCTATGTAAACATATGGTGCAATGTCCACCACTTCACTGCATATGGACATCACAATCGCCTGCGCGATGTCGCGCCTACACCGCGCCTCCGCCCGACGCCGCTTATGTGTGAATTGGGCCTTAGAATGCGTTTTGTCGACTGCGCATACATTTTTACCTGGCCGTCTTAAATTTGGATTACTAGTTACAACGTTTTATAGTTTTTTTTATTTTTCTAGTCTGATAATATGGTTTTATCAGACTAGAAAAAAAATATGACCTTATTTACTTTACTTTCATTATTGGTTTCATTAATTTAACGCACGATTTGTGAATTCACACAATATCTCGAGTGGTTATATACAAAAATGATACAACTAACCCCCTAGGAGGAAAGTAAAACGATGTGGTGCCACCAGATGGCGTTTAACTTTCATCCTAGGAGGTTAGTTGTATCAACTGAATTGTCAACTACGAAATTTTCTGAAATTCCTTGCTGATGGTGTACATAGTTTAGCTGTAAGGCATCATTAAAAAAAAGAGATTTTTTTTTTGTTATTTAGAAAGGTAATAGCTACGAAGTGGGTTTAGTAACCTGACCATATGGTTTTGAAATCTCGAACTTATTTACATACATTTTGAATAAAATAAAAAATAATTTAAATTCTAGATGTAATTTATTACAAGTAATCTTAAGATCGTTTTAGACAAGACAATTTCTTGAGTCAAAAGATAGTCAAGATGCGAGACAATCTTAATTGTCTCGTAGCATACAGCAAATTATTTGAAATATTGAATTGGATGGAAGATCGAATGGAAAAATATGGCGCGTTCTATTTGTCAAGGACAAACTGTATGGGAGGAGGATATATGAATCCATTTCTTGAACAACTTTTGAACTAAAGGTCGTTTTAGCCAAGACAATTTCTTGACTCAAAAGTTAGTCAAGATGCGAGATAATCTTAATTGTCTCGTAGCATACAGCAAATTATTTGAAATATTGAAGTGAATGGTAGATCGAATGGAAAAATATAACGCGTTCTATTTGTCAAGGACAAATTGTATGGGAGGAGGATATATAAATTTATTTTTTACAACTTATTTTTTACAACTTTTGACTTTAGAAATTGTCTTGTCTAAAACGACCTTAAAAATTGTCTTGTCTAAAACGACCTTAAGAAATTGTCTTGTCTAAAACGACCTTAAGAAATTGTCTTGTCTAAAACGATCTTAAGAAATTGTCTTGTCTAAAACGACCTTAATATGTGAAAAATATGGGGCGACTCAAGTCGCGGATATGCCATCTGGCGTTACTCCCTTTTTTTGTTGGCAAAAGTATCATTCTCATAATCATTATTTGTTCTAGGTGTGTCCAGGGGTGCTCATGGGGAGGAAAGTGGTCGGTCGGGTACGCGCTACGGTTCGCGCGCCGCCGCCACCCCTGAAACTACCCCAGCGGCGCCGCAAACACGCGCCTGCCGTCAACCCCATGCCGAGCTGTTGCCAAACAATGCGGCGGCGCCCAGCCCCTCTGACGAAGTCATCACCAATAGTAAGTATTCTCTCAGAAATTTCAAGAAGATTGTTGTTTTAAAGATTGATGCCAATTTGACTAAAAGCTATAACCAGCTTATTTGAAAATACATTAAGAGATAATAGGGCTGGCATACTGTTACTGTTTCGCCGAACGGGTCGCTTACCCCTACTTTACACTCAGTAGGGTAGGAATATCGCCTGCGCATGCGCCTTTTCACTGGTTACTAAGGCCCAATTCACACATAAGCGGCGTTGGGCGGAGGCGCGGTGTAGGCGAGGTGCAGGTGCGACGTCGCACATGCGATTGTGATGTCCATATGCAGTGGACATTGCGCTATGTTTACATAGAGGCGGCGTGGAGGAGTTATGCCTCTCGCCTCGCAGGCATGTATATATTGTATAGCTTCGATCCCCAACGCCTCAAGGAAAATTAATGTTGTTTTCAACTCGTATTTCTATGACAGTCCAGATTTAAACGTTGAAAACATGAAAAAAAACAGTACTTCTATTTAGTTGGTTGGTTTCAAGAAATTGTTGCGTGATTTCTGCATTCTTGAAACTACCAATTGAAGATTAAACTTCATCGAATGCAAAATTAGTGTAGAATCTGTCCTATTTTTCTGTTTGTTCTGTTTTAGACACCCGACTGTTTGACAATTACGAACGTCGCGTGTCCATGCGACTGAGGGCCAGCCAGGGCGCCCCTAATGCCTCCACTTCGGACCTGTCCAATTCGAAACAAGCCAAGTGAGTTACACTACATATTACACATTAGCTACTAGATGATTCATTTATAATGCTTTATTACTGTCGTTAACCATTTTTTAATGTTTGCACTAAAATAATTTATTATTTTTTTAACTATTATTGAGTCATTATATAGTGCTCTTCATATATAGAATGATAATAATAGAGGCAAGTTGTAAACATTTAAAATCCTAACAAGTTTTGTAGAGTATTTTTTTGGGTGCTATATGTTATATATATTTTTTTTTTATTATTTTTTATTTAATCTCGAATTTCCAACAATTGCAAATGTACATTACTTTATGTACCTTGTATGCCTTACATTGGGTAAGACGCATTCACAGTCGAGTGGAAAATAACTCAAATGTACCTGCAGATTTTCTGTTTGATATTCCAACGATTGGTGAAAGCACTGTGAATGAGGCTCGTCTTAATTTGTACTTGGAATAGTAAAATTGAGTTGTAAATTGCAATAGCAATACTGCTGGCAGTACATACTTTACGAGTCAGGACGAGGGAGACCGAAACAGATTTAAATTTGCCCCAAAATTCCTCACACTGATCGTGTCGTGCTGCCCAATATACAAGCCCAATCACAATGATATTTAAATTTACCGCCAAATATACGAGTTATCGCATACTGATACGGATACCGAACTGTTATCTAGTATCCGATCGATACGAGATAACAGTTCGATGACGACAAATGTTTTCTTTAACCGGATTGGTCGATGAAACGACCAATCAACAAACAGTTGTCCAATGTTGCAATGTCCTCTATAATATAGAGGACATTGCAACATTGGTCATATAGAGTCTATATGACTATGCATCATCAATGTGCCTTATATAAATATAAGACATTATTGAATTGTGAAATGTTGTCTATTTTCATTTTATTTATTATTTATTTAATCATATGCCTTCTACCGTGAGGTGTAGGCATCAATTTTCATAAGGAACTTAATGAAAGTAATGCGATTTAAGTAAACCCTCTAGTGAAAGCGCGGTTTATTGAAGCATATTAATTATTGAATTGTGCAAATCGAAAAAAAACTCTGTTGTTGGAAATTCGATTTGAACCATTATGTATGATCATCACATTTATTTTTGTTTTTTGTTTTTGTTTCTTTCTTACCCCTTTCGTTGCGATTGCTTGCGAACTAAACCTGCACGCTCTCATCACACGCATCTCGTCACCACCGCTACCCCTCCATCCCCCTTCGTGTGTGGCCGACTGGAAACCCTATGTATGATGTTTATTTGTTTTGGAAGCGCCTCCGGAGTGGCAATGGCCCCACCCAGCCAGACGGCGGGCCAAGCCGGCCCGCCTAGACGGGGGAGTGCCTCCAAGGACCCGCCGGCCCGGCTTAAAAAGTGAGTGCGCAGGGGCGCACGCGCCCGGACATTCGAATAGGTCTCTCTCTCTCACTAAAATGTTTTATTCTGTGTTTCAACCCCCCCTAAACACACAAACAAACACATACACATATGAAATACATATTGTAAATAGTCCCGAACTGATTTGGCAAAAAAATAACCGTGGCGTATTTAGGGGAGGGGGGCAGCAGCAGCAACAGAAAGAATAGTGTTTTAAATGTATTTGTGGAAATAAGATTTTTACTCGTGGAGAGCTAAAGAAATTATCTATATACATATATATAATAACACTTTAATGTTTAAGGGTAAACTCATTGTTATAATTTGTATAACGACTACTACTTGCACCCTTGGTGTTCATAAATGCTTTTAATTTATTCGTTAATTTAGGTTCCTAAATTAGATCCACATTACATACATAGATACATACAGTTTTCTTGTTTGTTGTAAAGTACAGTTTATACGTTTCAAATAATATTTCTGTTTCAACAGTTTATTCTCAATTTTATTAATTAGTAATAATTACAATTTACTATCAATTTTATTAATTATTAATCATTGTCTTTTAAATAATTTTCATTTATTTTATATAATATATAATAAATAAATGAAATTCTACAACAAAGTGTTTTGAAATATTCAAAACACTTTGTTGTTCGCTTTGAAATATATTTTAACCATTTTTTTTATCTAAAACTCACTAAATTTAAGTCAATTCTAAGTGTTATATGTGATTCTACTTTTAACTTTAGCTCAAATTTAGTGACTTTTATATTAAAAATGGGTCAAAATATAGTTTAAAAGTTGTAAAAGCTCAATACAATAATATTGTAGCTATATTAATCATATAGAACTGTTTCCACCCACTTTAAAGATTCTGATATGATTAATGATACTAACTAACCTGAAAATCAAACACACACCTTGACATATTTGAAAATTGATGTCAATAATGACATTATTTTCAATATTCTAATATGATAAAGTTACTTTCAACCTTCTAAAATGAATAATGTCACTTTCAACACGCTATGAAATCTAAAATTGACATTATTTTTTATTATTCTGATATTATAAAACCACTTTCATCATTCTGACATTATTAATGTCACTTTCAACACCTTATGAAACATAAAGTTGACGTCATTAATTTACAATGACATTATTTTTCAATATTCTGATATGATAAAGTGACTTACAACATTTTGATAAGATTAATGTCATTTTAAACACCCTATGAAATCTAAAATTAACGTCATTCATGCATAATGACATTATTTTTCATCATTTTGATATTATAAAACCACTTTCATCATTCTGACATGATTAATGTCACTTTCAACATCTTATGAAGTATAAAATTGACGTCATTAATTTATATTGACATTATTTTTTAATATTCTGATATGATAAAGTGACTTACAACATTTTAATAAGATTAATGTCATTTTAAACACCCTATGAAATCTAAAATTAACATCATTCTTGCATAATGACATCATTTTTCATTATTCTGATATTATAAAACCACTTTCATCATTCTGACATGATTAATGTCACTTTCAACACCTTATGAAATATAAAATTGACATCATTAATTTATATTGACATTATTTTTCAATATTCTCATATGATAAAGTAACTTACAACATTTTGATAAGATTAACGTCATTTTAAACACCCTATGAAATCTAAAATTAACGTCATTCATGCATAATGACATCATTTTTCATTATTCTGATATTATTAAACCACTTTCATCATTGTGACAATATTAATGTCACTTTCAACACCTTATGAAATATAAAATTGACGTCATTAATTTATATTGACATTATTTTTCAATATTCTGATATGATAAAGTGACTTACAACATTTTAATAAGATTAATGTCATTTTCAACACCCTATGAAATCTAAAATTAACGTCATTCATGCATAATGACATTATTTTTCATCATTCTGATATTATAAAACCACTTTCATCATTCTGACATGATTAATGTCACTTTCAACACCTTATGAAATATAAAATTGACGTCATTAAATTATATTGACATTATTTTTCAATATTCTGATATGATAAAGTAACTTACAACATTTTGATAAGATTAACGTCATTTTAAACACCCTATGAAATCTAAAATTAACGTCATTCATGCATAATGACATTATTTTTCATCATTCTGATATTATAAAACCACTTTCATCATTCTGACATGATTAATGTCATTTTCAACACCTTATGAAATATAAAATCGACGTCATTAATTTATATTGACATTATTTTTCAATATTCTGATATGATAAAATGACTTACAACATTTTGATAAGATTAATGTCATTTTAAACACCCTATGAATTCTAAAATTAACGTCATTCATGCATAATGACATTATTTTTCATTATTCTGATATTATTAAACCACTTTCATCATTGTGACAATATTAATGTCACTTTCAACACCTTATGAAATATAAAATTGACGTCATTAATTTATATTGACATTATTTTTCAATATTCTGATATGATAAAGTGACTTACAACATTTTAATAAGATTAATGTCATTTTCAACACCCTATGAAATCTAAAATTAACGTCATTCATGCATAATGACATTATTTTTCATCATTCTGATATTATAAAACCACTTTCATCATTCTGACATGATTAATGTCACTTTCAACACCTTATGAAATATAAAATTGACGTCATTAAATTATATTGACATTATTTTTCAATATTCTGATATGATAAAGTAACTTACAACATTTTGATAAGATTAACGTCATTTTAAACACCCTATGAAATCTAAAATTAACGTCATTCATGCATAATGACATTATTTTTCATTATTCTGATATTATAAAACCACTTTCATCATTCTGACATGATTAATGTCACTTTCAACACCTTATGAAACATAAAGTTGACGTTATTAATTTATAATGACATTATTTTTCAATATTCTGATATGATAAAGTGACTTACAACATTTTGATAAGATTAATGTCATTTTCAACACCCTATGAAGTCTAAAATTAACGTCATTCATGCATAATGACATTATTTTTCATTATTCTGATATTATTAAACCACTTTCATCATTCTGACATGATTAATGTCACTTTCAACACCTTATGAAACATAAAGTTGACGTTATTAATTTATAATGACATTATTTTTCAATATTCTGATATGATAAAGTGACTTACAACATTTTGATAAGATTAATGTCATTTTAAACACCCTATGAAATCTAAAATTAACGTCATTCATGCATAATGACATTATTTTTCATCATTTTGATATTATAAAACCACTTTCATCATTCTGACATGATTAATGTCACTTTCAACATCTTATGAAGTATAAAATTGACGTCATTAATTTATATTGACATTATTTTTTAATATTCTGATATGATAAAGTGACTTACAACATTTTAATAAGATTAATGTCATTTTAAACACCCTATGAAATCTAAAATTAACATCATTCTTGCATAATGACATCATTTTTCATTATTCTGATATTATAAAACCACTTTCATCATTCTGACATGATTAATGTCACTTTCAACACCTTATGAAATATAAAATTGACATCATTAATTTATATTGACATTATTTTTCAATATTCTCATATGATAAAGTAACTTACAACATTTTGATAAGATTAACGTCATTTTAAACACCCTATGAAATCTAAAATTAACGTCATTCATGCATAATGACATTATTTTTCATTATTCTGATATTATTAAACCACTTTCATCATTGTGACAATATTAATGTCACTTTCAACACCTTATGAAATATAAAATTGACGTCATTAATTTATATTGACATTATTTTTCAATATTCTGATATGATAAAGTGACTTACAACATTTTAATAAGATTAATGTCATTTTCAACACCCTATGAAATCTAAAATTAACGTCATTCATGCATAATGACATTATTTTTCATCATACTGATATTATAAAACCACTTTCATCATTCTGACATGATTAATGTCACTTTCAACACCTTATGAAATATAAAATTGACGTCATTAATTTATATTGACATTATTTTTCAAAATTCTGATATGATAAAGTGACTTACAATATTTTGATAAGATTAATGTCATTTTCAACACCCTATGAAATCTAAAATTAACGTCATTCATGCATAATGACATTATTTTTCATCATTCTGATATTATTAAACCACTTTCATCATTGTGACAATATTAATGTCACTTTCAACACCTTATGAAATATAAAATTGACGTCATTAATTTATATTGACATTATTTTTCAATATTCTGATATGATAAAGTGACTTACAACATTTTAATAAGATTAATGTCATTTTCAACACCCTATGAAATCTAAAATTAACATCATTCTTGCATAATGACATCATTTTTCATTATTCTGATATTATAAAACCACTTTCATCATTCTGACATGATTAATGTCACTTTCAACACCTTATGAAATATAAAATTGACGTCATTAATTTATATTGACATTATTTTTCAATATTCTGATATGATAAAGTGACTTACAACATTTTAATAAGATTAATGTCATTTTCAACACCCTATGAAATCTAAAATTAACGTCATTCATGCATAATGACATTATTTTTCATCATTCTGATATTATAAAACCATTTTCATCATTCTGACATGATTAATGTCACTTTCAACACCTTATGAAATATATAATTGACGTCATTAATTTATATTGACATTATTTTTCAATATTCTGATATGATAAAGTGACTTACAACATTTTAATAAGATTAATGTCATTTTCAACACCCTATGAAATCTAAAATTAACGTCATTCATGCATAATGACATTATTTTTCATCATTCTGATATTATAAAACCACTTTCATCATTCTGACATGATTAATGTCACTTTCAACACCTTATGAAATATAAAGTTGACGTCATTAATTTATAATGACATTATTTTTCAATATTTTGATATGATAAAGTGACTTGCAACATTTTGATAAGATTAATGTCATTTTCAACACCCTATGAAATCTAAAATTAACGTCATTCATGCATAATGACATTATTTTTCATTATTCTGATATTATAAAACCACTTTCATCATTCTGACATGATTAATGTCACTTTCAACACCTTATGAAATCTAAAATGACGTCATTCTCTCATAATGACATTAGTTTTTTCCATATTCTGATGTAATAAAGTGACATTCAACATTCTGACATTATTTGAAATCTAAATTGACCTCATTAACTCATAAAGACACAATTTTTCAATAATCTAAGATGATAAGATGTAATTTATAAACTGTACTTTATAAACAATCACATAGAGCCGGAAATTGACTGATTTTTCGAACGCTTTCGTGTACATAGTGCGCACTCGCGTGTACATACTTAGACAAACAAACAAAAAACCGGCCGCCCGGCTTTTTCCTGTACATAAAGCGGAACGATGTCGAGCGAACGTTGTCGCTTTCGGGCCTCGTTTCACCAAACCCCCCCTACTACAACTACTTTTACCAATTTTTGTTAAAATAAAACTTGTTTAATCGGTTAGTGTTTAGGGTTTACATAGGTAATTCGAGTGTGTCGCGCCGTAATGTTAAATAAACAGAATGTATATATGTGTTGCTAATATAGGTTAAATATATTTTTTCTCGTGATGTGTCGACGAAGGGCTATTTTTTTTTTAAGAAGAAGAGTTAACATGAAAATGCACCTCGGGTAATAGTTTCGTTTTTTTTTTTAATTTGAAAAGGGAGGAATTGTAATAACTTAGTTTAGTTCAAGGTTTATTAAAGCATGCAGCGTTGTAATTTAATGTCATGATTTGGACTGAATGAGATGTAAACTATTTTGCAGTTGGAATACAATGTCCAGTTTTGCATTCAAAAATAATATACAAGGTCATTTTATTTGCATATAATAGGCTGATTGAATAAATTAGTATTGTAATTAATTGAACATCACTGTATTTTGGAAGTTAATTGATACACTCTTGTTTTTTTTTTACTGTAATGGTGACATCAGGAGTTTTAGTTGCATATAATAGGCTGTTTCATCATATAAAACCATTTTCAACACTTTTCTTGTGGTTTGATAATATAGCTAATATATATATTAATTTATTTAGAAAATACATGTGCATGAGCAAAAATATCTAAAACACATTATGAAAACTCGTCACCATTTTGGTAGAAAATCAAGACTGTCTAAATTCACTTCTAAATACAGTGATTTTTAATTAATTAGTACAAAATAATTTTTGTATTCCTTCTGCAATTTACCCACAAAACATCAATACAATTACATCGCTGCTAAAATATAACAATAATGTGATTATTAAAACAAAACAAACTACTATACTGATTATTAAAATATATTGCAATATTTTGTTTTTTGGGGAGTCAGCACCCTCGAGTGGGGTGCACACACATACACCATACTATTTACTGACTACTAAATACTACTACATACTACTAAATAGACAACAAACAAACAAAGGAAACCAATTTTAGATGCGTTTCTGGTTTTGAATTAGCTAGCTAACATTTAATTATAATTTTCTTGTGATAAGTAAATCTATCGTTTTCGTAGATTGTTTAAAAATGATTTTTTTTTATATGTTAAACTTGTACGCAACCACGGACACGATATATAAATATTTATGTATATTAAAGAAACAAATGACTGTACTTTGTATTTTAGCCTTACGAGTTAGTTTTTGTTGCGTGCATACACGCATGCGCCCCCCCTTTTTTTATGTACATATGTTATAATGAAATTGATCAGTGCATTCATAATAAATGGTAACTATTAAGTTTTTATACAGGTTTTTGAGCGGCATGACGTGATGTATCCTGCTAATTTTATATCCTGAATGTCCCCCTACAGTTGATGAATCACAACTTGTATAATGAAGGAATTGTGTTGTAATGAGCAACTTTCTATGTGGAGCAGGTCTTTTAAGACGGCACCCACCCATTCAAGCTAAGGCCCAATTCACACATACGAGGCGAAGGCGCGGCGAGAGGCATGATGCTTTCACGCCACCTATATAAACAAATGGTGCAATGCCCACTTAGGTGACGAAGCGCGGGCATTTGCGCCGTGCCAGCACCGCGTCTTCGCCTGAGACACGATGGCTGGGAGGCGAGAGGCACAACTCTTCTACGCCGCCTCTATATAAACAATGTCCACCCCTTCACTGCACATGGACATCACAATCGCCTGTACGACGTCGCGCCTACACCGCGCCTCCGCCCGACGCCGCTGATGTGTGAATTGGGCCTTAGGGGTACTCCATATGGTGGCAAAAATAGAACTACAAACTTAAGGGTGATTTTTATGCATAAAATTTATTTTTCTTTAGGGATGGTTATTTTCGCAAAAAAAACATGTTGCAAACTTAGTTTCCAACAATGTTTACCTTAATTTGTTTTTAGTTATTTGTGTTCCCTATTTGGAGGCTATTTGCTATGGTATCCAGCTATACTACAGCCATTGTGCTCCTACTATTGTATTTTTTCATCACATACAAGACTATATACCCAAAATATTACCATCTATATGTTAAAAGTTTATTAACAATCACTAGAGAAGTCCTAGAGGCAGTGATTACCATCTATATGTTAAAAGTTTATTAAAAATCATTAGAGAAGTCCTAGAGACAGTGATTACCATCTATATGTTAAAAATTTATTAAAAATCACTAGAGAAGTCCTAGAGACAGTGATTACCATTTATAAGTTAAAAGTTTATTAACAATCACTAGAGAAGTCCTAGAGACAGTGATTACCATCTATATGTTAAAAGTTTATCAACAATCACTAGAGAAGTCCTAGAGACAGTGATTACCATCTATATGTTAAAAGTTTATTAATCACTAGAGACAGTGAACATTAGAAAATTTGAGTATATAGAGCTGTTTTCGTTTATCACTATTCATGGCATATTGTCTCTTGTTCTATATTTGTCTCTCCTCACTCCTGTCAATTCTACCTTGTCCCTTATATCTTGATAATGATTAATTAATGTAAATAGATATATTTGTACACTTTTGTGGGTCATATCATATATATAGTTGTGTATGGGTCATATCATATATATATAGTTGTCTATGAGTCATATTAACTTGCTCATTTGAGACCTTCTACATCAACCTCAGAGTTAATACCATTAAAAAAAGAACAACAATCTATAAGTTACAATTTTTAATTATTAATATAATTACAATATGATTATTTTCGTGTGAAAACTATGTCGCGTACGGTTTGTTTCTCGCGCTCACGTCTCGAAACGCGTTTGATTCGTTTCGAACTAGCCGTTTTTGAAGACATAGGGCCTGCTGCGGCTAGTCCAAGTCGGCGGTCTCTATAGGTTTTTTGAAGCCGCTGGACGAGGGCTGCTCGCGGGCCCGGCCGCTGGCCGACTCGTCCTCGCTGTCGTCGTCCAAGCCGCCCAGGAAGTTCTGCAGGAAGTTGCCGAAGATACCGGAGCCGCTGTGGGCTTGCGGGGGCTGCACGCCGAAGAAGATCTGGCCGATCTTGTCCAGGTACTGAACGTAGCAGGGGTCTCGGTTGATGGACGGCTCGTACTGCTCGCAGAGCACGGTGAACGTTGCCAATTTACGACTACGACAAACTTATTATTAAAAACTTCTATTGGCCTGCTGGTAAAGTATTCACACACGTTCCATAAATCTATCAATAGCTATTAAGGCACATGGTCAATAATACTGTCAATATTTTAGAATAATAACAGTATTACTGTACGATATGTTTAAAATTTTTATTATTCTAAAATATTGACAGTATTACTAATCGTGTGTAAGGTATAGTAATGATCTATGAAAGTACTGTTTTTTTTCGGCTGGAATGTGTGGGTTGGATTGGGCTGATATGCCAAATAAAGGTCTTTTTTTTAGTAATGATAGAATAGTATTCACCCACGTTCCATAAATCTATCAATAGTTATTAAGGCACCTTACATGGTCAATAATTCTGTCAATATTTTAGAATAATAACAGTATTACTGTATGATATGTTTAAAATTTTCATTATTCTAAAATATTGACAGTATTACTAATCGTGTAAAGTATAGTAATGATCTATGCAAGTACTGTTTTTTTTTCGGCAGGAATGTGTGGGTTGGGTTGGGCTGATATGCCAAATAAAGGTCTTTTTTTTTTTAGTAATGATGGAATGAATAGAAAAATGATGTTTATCCGGATAATTGATTACTTGATAAATATTGAAGGAGGATTCAAGCAAATACTGACAGTACTAGGATTGACAGTAGTATTGATCGTGTAAGGCCCAATTCACACATAAGCGGCGTCGGGCGCAGGCGTGGTGTATGCGAGGCGCAGGCGCCACGTCGCACAGGCGATTGTGATGTCCATATGCAGTGAAGGGGTGGACATTGCACCTTATGTTTACATAGAGGCGACGTGGAAGAGTTTCGCCTCTTCGCCTACCGTGTCTTAGGTGAAGACGCGGTGCCGGCGCGGCGAGAGGCACGAGGTAATTGCCCGCGCCTCGTCACCTAAGTGGGCATTGCACCACATGTTTATATAGAGGGGGCTTGAAGCGTCGTGCCTCTCGCAGCGCTGACACCGTGTCTTCGCCTCTTCGCCAAAGACATGGTAGGCGAGAGGCATAACTCTTCCACGTCGCCTCTATGTAAACATAAGGTGCAATGTTCACCCCTTCACTGCATATGGACATGACAATCGCCTGTGCGACGTCGCGCCTGCGCCTCGCCTACACCGCGCCTGCGCCCAACGCCGCTTATGTGTGAATTGGGCCTAAGGTGTCTTGTTGAACCCACAAATATTTGTTGTTATAGCAACAATAAATACATTATAGAGGGAATATAGTAACTTTAGTAGATTCTTTCTATTGGAAACACTGAATAATTTAAACAAAAGGTGTTATCAAAGCTCCAATTGCAAGCACTGTTCAAGGTGTTTGACATTTGTTTTGGCATATTCTGCCATAATGACATTGTAAATGTATGTATTCAATAACTTATGGGACCTATAAAGTTTATTGGATGTTGGTGAATATGGGCAATAATGTTTACTTCATATGTTAGTTACACTTTGCAGGTGTTTGACATTTGTTTTGGCAATTTCTGTCATCATGAAGTTTTAAATTTATCCATTCAATAGCTTATGGGATCTATAAAGTTTATGGGATGTTGGTGAATACGGGCATAAGTACCCTAAACTAGACTAACAAATATAGCCTGTAATGTTACCTCTCAATAGCTTGTAGTAAAAACCATATAAAGTTCAATAGAGGCAGGAGGTATGGCGGGCCGGCTTTCTTGATGCCCGGATGCTGTTGCGTGTAGCTCGCGAACGTCTGATCCGCTGTAGTCTTGTTACGTAGGCACAAAAACTGCAGGACAGCTTGCGCTATATACAGGTCCACCTCAGCAGTGTACCCCTGTAACGTGTGCTGCTCGATCAACAACCGCGCGCAGCCTTGTCCATCTTTTGAATGCAGGTAGTGGTGGCGGGCTTGGGTGTAGTTTTTCTCATTCCAATACACCTGTGCAACTATCTAGAAGGAGAATATAGTTATAAACTTTAGAAATATTTGTTCTGAATCTAGCCCATCATTAAACAACTAAATAACAATTATAATCATTCGAATACACCTGTGCAACTATCTAGAAGGAGAATTGAGTTATAAACTTTTTAGAAATATTTGTTCTAAATCCAACCCATCATTAAACAACTAAATAACAATTAATATAATAATAAAAGAACACACTATATTCTGGATTGTAATTCCCGGCACTACTTTTATTCACTCTCTTACCTCCCTTCCAATGATGTTGAGATGTATGGAGTATACATCTCAACTTAATTCAATATTATATTGTTTTACATGAATGTGAGGGTGTAAAAGTAGTGTCCCACCCATTGCAGAAAGCTGAATGAATGGTTAAGCGAGGATGGGGAAGGCGTGAAATTCTGCAGGAGGCTGACGTGGGAGAGGAAAGTGGCGAGGACAGAAGGAGTTGTTATAGATGAGGTTAATTTGTATTTTTTTGAGGAGTGTTACTTTTATTTCTATTTGTATTTCTATTTTTGTTGTGGTTGGTGATGTGGAAGAGCAGTGAGGAAAATGCCATAGAATGTCTTGGATGACAGTGTAGGGCAGACTATAAGGTATTTTAAATAGTGAATGGGTATAGTTTGTTTGGTAGAGGACACCCGCCCACCCCACCTTTGTTCCAAAAGTTTTTTTCAAACGATACAGTCGATTTACATTGTTTAAACAACTCCAAAAAGAGTGTTATCCCATGAAAAAACTATGCGAACGAAGGAGGGGTGGGTGGGTGGCGCATACCAACCAGACTATGCCCGTCCACGATTTCTAATGACTTGAACTCTGCACTACATTATTATTAGTAATTTTCTATGAGTCGTTTAGTTTAGTTTATTAATATATACTTAATTCGTAAAAAAAAAGTTGCGTGAAACAATATAGTGCAGAGTTCAAGTCATTAGAAGTCGTGCACGGGCATAGTCTGGTTGGTATGGACCACCCACCCACCCCTCCTTCATTCGCATAGTTTTTTCATGGGATAACACTATTTTTGGAATTATTTAAACAATGTAAATCGATTGTATCCATTAAAAAAAACTATACGAACGAAGGCGGGGTGGGTGGGTTGTCCATACCATCCAGACTATGCCTGTCCACTCTTTCTAATGACTTGAACTCTACACTGCAATATTATCCGTAACTTTCTTTGATTCAATTAATTTAGTTAATTAATGTAAACCTAATTCGTAAAAAAAAAGTTGTCTGAAACAATGCAAGTAGTTCAAGTCATTAGAAAGAGTGGATGGGCATAGTCTGGATGGTATGGACAATCCACCCACCCCACCTTCGTTCGTATAGTTTTTTTTAATGGATACAATCGATTTACATTGTTTAAACAATTCCAAAATAAGTGTAATCCTATGAAAAAACTATGCGAACGAAGGAGGGGTGGGTGGGTGGTCCATACCAACCAGTCTATGCCCGTCCACGATTTATAATGACTTGAACTCCGCACTACATTATTATTCGTAATTTTCTATGAGTTATTTAGTTTAGTTTATTAATATATACCTAATTCGTTAAAAAAATTGAGTTCAAGTCATTAGAAATCGTGGACGGGCATAGACTGGTTGGTATGGACCACTCACCCACCCCTCCTTCGTTCGCATAGTTTTTTCATAGGATTACACTCATTTTGGAATTGATTAAACAATGTAAATCGATTATATCCATTAAAAAAAAACTATACGAACGAAGGTGGGGTGGGTGGATTGTCCATACCATCCAGACTATGCCCATCCACTTTCTAATAGACATTTCGTGGACGGGCATAGTCTGATTGGTATAAAGGTCTTTTTTTATATTGTTTTATATATACCTGATGAAGAAGCGGGTGTCCATGTATCCCATCCTTAGAAGACCAACGTATCGAATTCAGCAGAAATGTGTCGCGTTCGGGTGTGGACGTGTTGATTTTCGCAAAAATTTTACACAACTTAGGTGTCCACTCGGTATAGCTCTTGTTCTCGGATTTCACCAGGACGTCTACCAGCAATACACCGAGGTCTGCGCCGCTCAGTTGCTAGAATAAAAAATATTGCCCACATAAGAACTACAAAAAGGTTGCAAATCATTGTATACAGATTATAACAAAAAAAAACCTTTTTTTGGCATATACTCCTAACAAAAAACATATTCAGCAACTCTTAACAACATACTAATAACTTTCCTTGCCACATAAAAACATCAGTTTTCTGCCACGTCATCTCCTAGCCATTTAGGGCCAGTTCTACAATTGATATTCAACTGGAGAATAAGGCTATTCGTGGAATAAGTTTGAGATTTGACGTCATTCCCGTCACCTCCTAGCCATTTAGGGCCAGTTCTACAATTGACATTCAACTGGAGAATAAGGCTATTCGTGGAATAAGTTTGACATTTGACGTCATTTCCGTCATCTCCTAGCCATTTAGAGCCAGTTCTACAATTAACATTTAACTGGAGAATAAGGCTATTCGTGGAATAAGTTTGACATTTGACGTCATTCCCGTCATTTCCTAGCCATTTAGGGCCAGTTCTAAAATTGACATTTAACTGGAGAATAAGGCTATTCATGGAATAAGTTTGAGATTTGACGTCATTCCCGTCACCTCCTAGCCATTTAGGGCCAGTTCTACAATTGACATTCAACTGGAGAATAAGGCTATTCGTGAAATAAGTTTGACATTTGACGTCATTCCCGTCATCTCCTAGCTATTTAGGGCCAGTTCTACAATTGACATTCAACTGGAGAATAAGGCTATTCGTGGAATAAGTTTGACATTTGACGTCATTCCCGTCATTTCCTAGCCATCTAGGGCCAGTTCTACAATTGACATTCAACTGGAGAATAAGGCTATTCGTGGAATAAGTTTGACATATTAGCGTTAATATCTCAAACTTATTCCACGAATAGCCTTATTCTCCAGTTGAATGTCAATTTTAGAACTGGCCCTAAATGGCTAGAAAATGATAGGAATGACGTCAAATGTCAAACTTATTCCACGAATAGCCTTATTCTCCAGTTAAATGTCAATTGTAGAACCGGCCCTTAGTCACCTTTCTAGATTCACTTTATTGTTTGTCACTTTTATTGCTCATCTATCAAATGTATCTATTATCTTTCACTGCTATCTCTTATCTGTGAAATTATCAGTCACTGTTCACTTATTGCATGTTACCTTTCACTCTTATTATATTATTTGTCACTGTTATATCTCCTCTGCGAACTGTATCTATTGCCTTTCACTATTATCTATCATTTCGCACTGGACATCACAATCGCCTGTGCGACGTCGCGCCTGCGCCTCGCCTATACCGCGCCTGCGCCTCGCCTATACCGCGCCTGCGCCCGACACCGCTTATGTGTGAAAGGCAGCTTACACAGTCAATAATACTGTCAGTCGTAGTACTGTCAGTATTTACTTAAGCAATTAATACTGTCAATAATATTTTAGAATAATGAACAGTTTAAACATATTATTGTACAGTACTACTGTCATTATTCTAAAATATTGACAGTCAATACTGTCAACTCTAGTCTATTTGTCAATCCTAGTCAGTATTTGCTTCAATCCTCGTTTTATATTTATCAAGTAATCAATTATCTGGATATACATCAGTATTCTCTTCATTTCATCATTACTATACCTTACACGATAAGTAATACTGTCAATATTTTAGAATGAACAGTTTAAACATATTATTGTACAGTACTGGATAGTTCTGGATAGTTGGCTGGAGGGTAGCATAGCTATAGACACTTACTTGCCCCACCAGCTTTTTGCGTACCAGCAAAACTCTGGCGGGTGAGGAGTTGCCAATGCTTGTCATACTAGGCCAGCACTCCCCTAGTATTATGTAGTTATTATTATTATTAGTACAGTACTACTGTCATTATTCTAAAATATTGACAGTATTATTGATTGTGTAAGGTGCCTTTATTGGAAACACTCAATAAATGAACAAAAGGCATCATCAAAGCTCCAATCACAAGCTCTATTTAAGGCACCTTACACGGTCAATAATACTGTCAATCCTAGTACTGTCAATATTTGATTCAATCCTCTTTTTATATTTATCAAGTATCACTTATCCGGATTAAGATCAGTATTCTCTTCATTACAATTATATATATTACAATACCTTACATTATGAGTAATACTGGCAATATTTTAGAATAATGAACATATTCAAAATTTTATCGTTCAGTAATACTGTCAGTATTCTAAAATATTGACAGTAATATTGATCGTGTAAGGTGCCTTTTTAAGGTGTTTGATATTTGTTTTGGCAATTTCTGCCAAAATGACATTTTCAATTCACCCATTCAATATGTTTCATCATTTCAACATCCCATGTTGGTGTATACAGGCAACAGAGTCAGATTTCTATGACATTCGATATCATACTTGTGACTTAAGTAGTTAAGGTTAGATTTACATTTCTCATTAGTGAGTCATAGTAATCACTTATAATTTATCAAACATATTAATTGATAAAATGTTTAATGTTATAAATTTGATTTCGCTTATTGAATATATTAGTTTAAATTTATACAGTTTATTTAAACTAATATATTCCATAGCTAGCTAGCTAATCACTTTCCTCAAACTCGCTCCACATTCATTTTAAATCTATTTTGTCAATATTCACCTGATCATGGTCAAGGAATGTAGTAGCCCCCTTGAAGAGCATGTCTAGCAGCTCGACGTACTTCCTCTGCCCCAAATATCTGGAATAAGAAACACATACTTTGAGGTTAGTTGTCGGCCGCGCGCCGTCCCAAGGTAACCCGTACCTAAAATATAGCGTCCGGTACATCTGGTGCGCCTCATAGTAGTTGCCATCCTTTATCGAATTCTCCAATTTCTCCAAAACCCGTGAGACTCCACGGACGTTCGGTGAAGCCATTTCCCCGTGTTGTGAACTGTCAAAATTGATTATTTAAAACGTCACTGGTTGACAGTTGACAGCCAGCGGGTGCGGCGCGCGCACATATAAATAATCAACGTCGTCGTCGCAACGCCCAACAGGACTGTATTGAGTAAGATTTGCTTTACATCTCGTTAATAATTTTCATGGCGATTTGTACGCATTGAACATAGATAACTATTTTGGATGTGACTCTAATATTGTATGTATGACACTAATAACTGTTATTATCTATTCTCAAGTTCTATGGTTACCATAAAACATTGCTAATAATACAACAATTGAAAGCTCATATTCATGCACTCCGTTGTTGCCTCAGCGTTCATCATCAGAGGTTAGATTTGAAGTGATCAGCAGGGGTCCATTCAGAAACACAGGGATTTTAGTCCCGACTATACCGGATAATTATATTGTGTAATACTGGCTTCTGTCAAATGTCACAAGTTAGAGTGAGGTTAACATATTGAAATTATTTCACAATGTTAATCTCACTCTTGATAAACTTGTGTTATTTGACAGTATTACACAATAGAATTAGTCCTAACCATTGCCAACTGCATCAATGAGAGCGAAGCTGTCATTGATGCAGTTGGCAATGTCCTGACTAAACGCTTTGAGTTTCCCATAGACAAGAGTTTCCGAACGGATCCCTGATGCAAACCTGGAATGAAATTTTTCAGCATAAATCTCATCCCTGTCGCATTTGCACAGTGAACAGTGACATATTTTAAATTAATTAAAGTGACTAATCAAAGATTAAAGTGACAGTTCAAGAGATTCACCGATTGTTGTTTCAATAGATGACGCTGATGGCTGACAGAGAAACAGAAGGTAGGAATATGGGTTTTTGGGAATTCAAAAGGATTTGTCTTTAACCTGGTCTCTGATTGGCTGTCGGATGAACACTGTCTAAGAATGGCAGGAATCTAGGCTAAACATCCCTATAATATAAGAACGAAGACAATGTTATTAAGCCAGCTGACCTGTCAGTTATGACTATTGTATTGACAGTGGGGGTCACAGGTTCGAATACCATCGACTGAGGTATTTTTTATGTTTTGTTTTATTCAATATTTCATTGAAGTATTATGTGTTTTGAATGAATAGCAATATTTAAGTAAGCCTGTTATGTAGAGGGTGCAATGAAGAACTAGAAACAGCAGAGCATGGAATATGCCTCTGCCCAGCTCTAGTAAACACTAGGCATGTAACACTAGGGGATTGCTGACCTAGTATGGTCAGCATTGGCAACTCCTCACCCTCACACAGAGTTTTTCAACTCGCACGCAAAATTGACTGGTGGGACAAGTGAGCAGCCTTAAAGGGAGGTTTCACAATGGACCCATCTGGAGGCCTAAATGTCTGTACCTATGCTACCCTTCAGCCAACTATCCAGAACTAAGTAATGGTATGTTTTTTTTACATATTAAAAATAATTTATTCATTATCCGTCGTGCAATAAACAATTCATTCTTTAGATATTGATTCACGATACCCCGTCGAATGACAGGCATTTCACCTAGTATAAAGACAATAATATGGCAAATTAAATAAATAAATAAAGATAACCATGATTGGACCATTCTTTATTAGGCTATTGAATGATTGAGGATTATATTTTCTTTGATTTAATCCAATATAGAAAATTGTATAAGTAATTTCACAATCTCTTGTTAACTATTGTAATATTTAAATTTCCCGCCGTGCGATTCAACAGGTAGTGTGTCTTGGGCGCCGCTAGGGCGCGCGCGTCCGCCATTGCCCAAGATGGCGTCGTGTGTCCCTATCGCAGTGATGTGTTGACATGAACGGGCGAACGGATTGAAGATGTCCAGCACGCCCTCGAACCGTCGGAACGGGGCGCAAAAGATACGTCTGACGAGTGAGTACCGGGGCGCCCCAGCGACCTGCACCCCCCGCGGCCGCCGAAGGCGGCCCGTAATTGATCAGCCCTACCCCCGCACTAACACACTCAAACACACATACACCAATATGGCCTCTAAATAACAAAATAACAACATCTAATCACACTAATTTGTCTCTTTAATTCCGCAGTACTGTGCGCCCGCAACCTGGTCAGGAAGGATCTCTTCCGTAAGTGCTCCTCTTTAATTAACCAGTGTGAGGTTATTGTGTGTGTTGTGATTGTGCAGGTCTTCCGGATCCTTTCGCGAAGATTTCGGTGGATGGGAGCGGGCAGTGTCATACGACGGAGACCGTCAAGAACACCCTGGACCCAAAATGGAATTCACACTACGACCTGTACATTGGGAAGACAGATACCATCATGATTTCGGTGTGGAACTACAGGAAGGTGCACAAGAAGCAGGGCAGTGGGTTCCTGGGGTGCGTTAAAATTGTCAGCTCGCTGATTCAACGATTAAAGGATACAGGATGTGAGTAATTTTCTATATTCATTGCCTAGATAATGACTGATGATAATAAATGATGATAATGAAAGTATAGTTCAAATAGGTATTAACAAGGATATGTTGAATTGTTGAATATATAATACTTAAAACCCTAAACTGTGGTATTGAGGTCTAAAAGTACCCAAGGTAGTGTCTTTTATGCTACAGGACTATACTTTGTTATACATTGTGTATAGAATTTAATATAAAAAAAATACTTAGATAGAAGGATGATTGAATTTGCAAAGTTATAGAGAAACAGCCCCTTGGTTTAAAAGACTCACCCCAGTATTCACCAACCTTCCATAAATCTATCAATAGCTATTGAACCCATAAGTATTTGTTGTTATAGCAACAATAAATACATGATCTAGGGAATGTAGTTACTTTAGATTCTCTCTATTGTAAACACTGAATAATTAAACAAAAGGTGTCATCAAAGCTCCAATTGCAAGCGCTGTTCAAGGTGTTTGACATTTGTTTTGGCATATTGTGTCACAATGATGTCAATTTATCCATTCAATAGCTTATGGGATGTTGGTGAATATAGACATCACCCACATTTCATAAATCTATAAGGCACCTCACACAGTCAATAATACTGTCAATATTTTAGAATAATGACAGTATTACTGTACGATAATATGTTTAAAATTATTCTAAAATATTGACAGTATTACTGATCATGTAAGGTATAGTAATGATGGAATGAATAGAATATTGATGTTTATCTGGATAATTGATTACTTGATAAATATTGAAGGAGGATTCAAGCAAATACTGACAGTACTAGGATGACAGATTATTGACCGTGCTAATGGCACCTTATGGTCAATAATACTGTCAATCCTAGTAATGTCAATATTTGCTTCAATCCACCTTCAATATTTATCAAGTAATCAATTATGTAGATAAAGATCAGTATTCTCTTCATTTCATCATTACTATACCTTACACGATAAGTAATACTGTCAATATTTTAGAATAAGGAACATTTTAAACATATTATCGTACAGTCATACTGTCATTATTCTAAAATATTGACAGTATTATTGATTGTGTAAAGTGCCTTTAAGGTTTAAGGTAAGTATTCATTGTTATAGCAACAATAAATACATTATTTAGGGAATGTAGTTACTTTAGATTCTCTGTATTGACTAATTAAACAAAAGCTGTCATCAAAGCTCCAATTGCAAGCCCTATTCAAGGTATTTGACATTTGTTTTGGCATATTCTGCCATAATGACATAAATTTATGTATTCAATAACTTATGGGACCTATAAAGTTTATTGGATGTTGGTAAATATGGGCAATAATGTTTACTTCATATGTTAGTTACACTTTGCAACTAGTTAGAGCTAAGCTCTAGTCATTTTTGAGCTTCTCCAATGACTCTTTAGTTGTTTCTTTGCGAAATGCAAAAATATGTATGAAAAATGCAATTTTCATACCTTTTTCATGGTTTTTCAGCCATAACTCTTTTCTTTTTAATGGGATTTTTTTGATAGGACTTTTTTTTACTCATGAGGCATGATGAATTTGATTAATTAAAAATGTTTTGAGTAAAAATTTCAAAGGACCTCTTATAGAATTAGTATGTATAGAAAAACATCCTCAAAAATCAATTGTTTAAAGTACTAGTTGTTTACATGAAATGGTTAAAAATGATTTCATTAAACACTTATGGGGAAGGTTAAAAAATATTTGGATTTTAGAATTATGTTCGTTTATCATTTGGGACCTGTTCCTCTTGTTTTAGAATAGCTCTGTACAGCTCTTGAAAGATAAATGAAAGCAGCTTAGATATGGAGAGTTAATACCTACATATATGTACAAATAATACTTTCTAATAGTATATAATATAATCATAACACTGGTTCATCTTATCTAATCAGTCACAGTAAAAAAATGTAATGGTGTTTATTATGCGCACATCACTCCACTGATATGCCAGGACTGTGAATGCAAAAATTATGCTAATTATGAACTTTTGAAAGGTTACAATTATACAGAATATTGAGAATATGAATAGTCTGCTTAATTGGGCCATACACTGTCTGATGTGTATAATACTAAAAACAAATTAAATAAATCTGTCTGCCACATGACTGATAGATTTTTTTTACTATTTTGTCTGAGCACTATTGGCGATTCAAATGTCAACGGTTTTCGCCAAACTAGTGGGTAAACAGCTGATCTTTGTTTTTGTTTGATCAACTGATTAGATACAAATTACACGATTTTGATCACTTGGGACAGTAACGTGTGGTTGTTAATATACTTTTAATACATAACTAGACAAAGCTTACACATATTGTCACAAATATGATGAGAAAATAATTTTTTTTGTGTAGAGATTACCCACTAGATTTTAGTTCATTTTCTGCCACCAGATAGAGCCTAGTTGGTGCTCTATCTGGTGGCATGAATTGCCCATAAGATGCTTTTGTTTAGCATTATTAGCATTACTAGTTGCCCCATGGTGTGCTGTATTGCTCCCAAGTCTTTGAGGTCATGGCGAGCTAGAATTGTGTGCATCAGGAGCAGCTTGTATGACAAATATGAACAGAGACAATAAGCACATAGCAGCACACAGTGATAAACGAAATCACTTAAGTGCTCTTATGGTGTACTGGACAGGAAATGTGATAATTTATATTCTTTTTGTATATAGGCAAATATGCAGTATCTTCTTTTTGTATATGGGCAAATATTCAGTATCTTCTTTTTTTACAGTGAAAATTTGTCTTGTTTTCATTCAATATGGCCCTGTAAGGTTGTCATTCCATCTTTTCTTTCGTCATCCTGGAGACCTCCTCAAGACACAATCTAAACTGAAAATCATCGAATAACACCGTTTGAAAAACACTTAAAAAAAACGAAAATTGTTGTTTTTCATGCTACAAATTGTGTGTTTCTTGTTTTAATATATGGTGTTCATGTTTCAAACCGAAAAACAGTATTTGAAACATGAAAAATATCAATGTAAACTGATAATAATCGAATAACACCGTTTGAAAAACACCAAAAAAAAGACAAACGAAAATTGATGTTTTTCATGCTACAAATTGAGTGTTTCTTGTTTTTAATATATGGTGTTCATCTTTCAAACCGAAAAACAGCATTTGAAACATGAAAAACATCAATGTAAACAGAAAATTATTGAATAACACCGTTTGAAAAACACCAAAAACAAACGAACATTTATGTTTTTCATGCTACAAATTGTGTGTTTCTTGTTTTCAATATACGGTGTTTATGTTTCAAACTGAAAAACAGCATTTGAAACATGAAAAACATCAATTTAAACTGAAAATCAATGAATAACACCGTTTGAAAAACACCAAAAAAAAACAAACGAAAATTGATGTTTTTCATGCTACAAATTGAGTATTTCTTGTTTAAATATATGGTGTTCATGTTTCAAACCGAAAAACAGCATTTGAAACATGAAAAACATCAATTTAAACTGAAAATCACTATCAATAATCAATAACACCGTTTGAAAAACACCAACAAAAAAATACAAACGAAAATTGATGTTGTTTATGCTACAAATTGTGTGTTTCTTGTTTTAATATATGGTGTTCATGTTTCAAACCGAAAAACAGCATTTGAAACATGAAAAACATCAATTTAAACTGAAAATCAATGAATAACACCGTTTGAAAAACACCAAAAAAAAAAGGCAAACGAAAATTGATGTTTTTCATGCTACAAATTGTGTTTTTTGTTTTAATATGTGGTGTTCATGTTTCAAACCGAAAAGCAGCATTTGAAACATGAAAAACATCAATTTTAACTGAAAATCATTGAATAACACCGTTTGAAAAACACCAAAAACAAACGAACATTGATGTTTTTCATGCTACAAATTGTGTGTTTCCTGTTTTAATATATGGTGTTCATGTTTCAAACCGAAAAACAGCATTTGAAACATGAAAAATATCAATTTAAACTGAAAATCATTGAATAACACCGTTTGAAAAACACCAAAAACAAACGAACATTGATGTTTTTCATGCTACAAATTGTGTGTTTCTTGTTTTAATATGTGGTGTTCATGTTTCAAACCGAAAAACAGCATTTGAAACATGAAAAACATCAATTTAAACTGAAAATCATCGAATAACACCGTTTGAAAAACACTAAAAAAAAACAAACGAAAATTGATGTTTTTCATGCTACAAATTGTGTGTTTCTTGTTTTTAATATATGGTGTTCATGTTTCAAACCGAAAAACAGCATTTGAAACATGAAAAATATCAATTCAAACTGAAAATCATCGAATAACACCCTTGAAAAACACCAAAAATAAACGAACATTGATGTTTTTCATGCTACAAATTGTGTGTTTCCTGTTTTAATATATGGTGTTCATGTTTCAAACCGAAAAACAGCATTTGAAACATGAAAAATATCAATTTAAACTGAAAATCATTGAATAACACCGTTTGAAAAACACCAAAAACAAACGAACATTGATGTTTTTCATGCTACAAATTGTGTGTTTCTTGTTTTAATATGTGGTGTTCATGTTTCAAACCGAAAAACAGCATTTGAAACATGAAAAACATCAATTTAAACTGAAAATCATCGAATAACACCGTTTGAAAAACACTAAAAAAAAAACAAACGAAAATTGATGTTTTTCATGCTACAAATTGTGTGTTTCTTGTTTTTAATATATGGTGTTCATGTTTCAAACCGAAAAACAGCATTTGAAACATGAAAAATATCAATTTAAACTGAAAATCATCGAATAACACCGTTTGAAAAACACAAAAAAAAACAACGAAAATAGACATTTTTCATGCTATAAATTGAGTGTTTCTTGTTTTAATATGCGGTGTTCATGTTTCAAATCGAAAAACAGCATTTGAAACATGAAAAATATCAATTTAAACTGAAAATCATCGAATAACACCGTTTGAAAAACACCAAAAAAAAACGAAAATTGATGTTTTTCATGCTACAAATTGAGTATTTCTTGTTTTAATATATGGTGTTCATGTTTCAAACCGAAAAACAGCATTTGAAACATGAAAAACATCAATTTAAACTGAAAATCATCGAATAACACCGTTTGAAAAACACTTAAAAAAAAACGAAAATTGTTGTTTTTCATGCTACAAATTGTGTGTTTCTTGTTTTAATATATGGTGTTCATGTTTCAAACCGAAAAACAGTATTTGAAACATGAAAAATATCAATGTAAACTGAAAATCATCGAATTACACCGTTTGAAAAACATTAGAAAAACGAAATGATGTTTTTCATGCTACAAATTGTGTTTTTCTTGTTGTAATATATGGTGTTCATTTTTAAAATGGTGATTACCATGTTTATGACAATAGCAATTAAAAGCACCGTTTGAAACATGAAAAACATCAATTTAAACTGAAAATCATTGAATAACACCGTTTGAAATACACCAAAAACAAACGAACATTGATGTTTTTCATGCTACAAATTGTGTGTTTCTTGTTTTAATATATGGTGTTCATGTTTCAAACCGAAAAACAGCATTTGAAACATGAAAAACATCAATGTAAACTGTAAATCATCGAATAACACCGTTTGAAAAACATTAGAAAAACGAAATGATGTTTTTCATGCTACAAATTGTGTTTTTCTTGTTGTAATATATGGTGTTCATTTTTAAAATGGTGATTACCATGTTTATGACAATAGCAATTAAAAGCACTGTTTGAAACATGAAAAACATCAATTTAAACTTAAAATCATTGAATAACACCGTTTGAAATACACCAAAAACAAACGAACATTGATGTTTTTCATGCTACAAATTGTGTGTTTCTTGTTTTAATATATGGTGTTCATGTTTCAAACCGAAAAACAGCATTTGAAACATGAAAAACATCAATGTAAACTGAAAATCATCGAATAACACCGTTTGAAAAACACCAAAAACGTAAATTGATGTTTTTCATGTTACAAATTGTGTTTTTCTTGTTTTATTATATGGTGTACATGTTTCAAATGGTGTTTTCCATGTTTATGACAGTAACAATTACAAGCACCGTTTGAAACATGAAAACCATCAAGCAAAATAAGCAAAACACAGTTTGTGCCATGACAAACATCAAGCAAAAGAAACAAAACACAGTTTGTGGTATGGCAAACATCAATTCGATGTTTATGGCAGTTGAACAAGAAAAACATCAATTAAAATATGAAAAATACTGTTTCATGTTCAAAAAAATCCTGTTTGAACATGAAAAATCCTGTTTGAACATGGAAAATCCTGTTTGAACATGAAAATTCCTGTTTGACATGAAAAACATTGATCAATACATACAAAATATCAAATATAAGTGTGAATCCACCTCTTACCAATCTACATATCTAGATTATGATCTTGTTAGATTTCATTACTGTAGTTTAGCTAGTGAGTGTGCATTGTTTATTGATGCAGTGTTGCCAGATTCTCTTGTACTAGGGGAAAAGTTGTATACTTTATGAAAAACATCAATTCGATGTTTATGGCAATTGAACAAGAAAAACATCAATTCAAATATGAAAAATCCTGTTTGAACATGAAAAACATTGATCAATACATGAAAAATACCACATATAAGTGTGAATCCACCTCTTAGCAATCTACATATCTAGATTACGATCTTGTTAGATCTCATCAGTGTAGTTCAGCTAGTGAGTGTGCATTGTTTATTGATGCAGTGTTGCCAGATTATCTTATCCTAGGGAAAAAGTTGTATAATTTATGAAAAATACTGATTAAAATATGAAAAAATTGATTGGACCATGAAATTGTCCATTCAAATAAAAAAATAATCGGCGTTTGAAACACCGAAAATCAAACAACATCTGAAAAGCATTGAAAAACACTGTTTGAATCATGAAAAACATTAAAAAAAATGTTATTGATTACAGGCAGTGCTTTTAATCTTTCAAACGCTATTTTTTTAAATGTTTTCCAGGTAATAATTGACGTTTTTATGATGTTTCAAACGGTGTTTATCAGGTTTCAATCGAATTTTTCATGTTTTAAACAGTGTTATACTTTACTGACTCACTATTTTATATGTTTGTGTCTATCTATTCAAGTTTTAAATTTAACTTTATGCATTTGAAATTAATGAATTAGTTTTTAAAACATTTTTTAAAATCTGAGTTAAAACAGACTGTTTGAACTAAATTTACAAATATTCATACTGCATATTCAGGTGACAGTATATTTATTTAGTATATGAAATACGTATATAAATATGTGTGTTGCAACGGGCGATCGATTGTGCAACGCATAAGTGCACTGCATTAATTAATCCGTTGCATAAAAAGTGAAAACGGGCGTAAGTCTAATTGGCGGTCGTGCTCTGTGCTTCAATTAATAATCTATAAATAAACGTATTAAAACGCCTCGGACTTAAATTGCCTGCGGTGTAGGAAGAACCGCGAATGCATAAAATATAATAATACAAAAGACTGTTGAGTTGCGCAACGCGCGAAAGCGAATTGCGGCGGGCGACAATCAGAGCAGCGACGACTTCCTGCGCGTCCCAACAATCGTAATAATGAGCGTGTTGTGAAATTAAGTGGTAATCTGTGTTTACATCTAGTAATAGCCAATTAGAGGTTTATTTGTGCGTGTTTGGGGGGAAACTGAAAGTATTGTCGCGTGGGTTTTGGATACAATATTCAACAAATATTGAACATTTATACATACAATAACATACAGTAAAGTGATTATTGAATATTTAATATCTTATAAGATTTTAATTCAACAACTACATTTAACTTCTTACAATACCAAGACATCCAAATAACCAGGGGACTTTTAATGGTGTATTTTTGCACAATTCAATTGCAATCGAAATGAATCAAACAATATTTTTGATTACATTCCCAATATTTTCCGTATCTCTACCACTAAATTACCAAACATATTTCATGGTTGATTCATGTAGCTAAGCTCGAACCCCGTCAGGGTGAATTTTCGCAAATCACAATAATTCAGAGGTCGGCGGAAAGATAAAAAAATTCAAAATCAAACATTTTTCTATAGGTATAGACTGTTTTTTGAATATATCTGTAACTAATGTGTTAAATCAATTAATGTTCTAGACCAATGTTTGGACTTGTGCAAGGCATCCCAGGAAGACAGCGAGCCAGTGAAGGGTCAAATCATAATATCCCTCTTATCGCGCGACGGCCCTTGCGGCGGCACCCCTCTGGCGGTTGTAGGACCTCTGGGTGAGCTACGAGGTCCGGCCGATCGTGATACATCCCCAGCGATTGAAAACGACGGGGAGCTTCCCACCGGTTGGGAGGAACGACGTACAGCGAATGGTCGTCCTTACTACGTAAACCACGCAACGCGATCAACACAGTGGATAAAACCCTCGGCCAACGGGAAGAATCGGCCGCGAATAACCACCCCACGCAGCGTTGATAATCAAAATGATAACAATATTGTTAATAACAATACAGAGGAGACGAGTCCTAGTTCGAGTACGTCACCCACATCACCGGTGATTAGTCCTCAGAAAGAAATTATTCCAACTCGACCGGGTGGGTTTGTAGCTGTCTCCCCGACCAGCACGACGGTGGTGCCTGCCCCAAATAATGTTAGCTACAACGTTCCGAATGGCACACCAGGGGCTGCGCAACAGGCGGTTAGTCCCCAGGTGCAACGGGGGATGCGTGATCGCAGACAAAGGAGCTCGGAGGAGAGGAGGAATGATGGCAGTTCGCGGCGGAGATCGGCTAGAAATCGGAATTCTGTCAATGCGGCGCCGGCGGTTCCACAAAATGCCCAGAATGGGAATAATAGTACATCAGGATTGGATCTACCATCAGGTTATGGTGAGTAATTATAGTTGTTTCAACCATTTCCAATTTGTAACATTAGTCGATTACTGGAACAAGGAAGCAATCAAACAAAAACTGAAGAAGAAGAAGATATATTTATTGTAACATACAAGATATACATAATGTACAAGAGGCCATCGAACAAAAACTGATATGTCCCAAGTATCAACTATGATGCACATGGCTTGGACTCGGGACAAAGCAGTTTAACAAGGATTTTTTTTAAGGAGAATACAAATGGGCTATTAATTAATAGCTGTTTAGATTATTGCTGAATTCCTACATAGTCCTTATTATTGTTTTCAGAGTTGAGAACTACGCAGCAGGGTCAGGTTTACTTCTATCATATTCCAACAGGAGTGTCGACGTGGCATGACCCGAGAATACCCAAAGACATGGCCCCATTAGGACTGGCCCTTGACCAGCTGGGACCTTTACCGCCTGGCTGGGAGATGCGGCAGACCTCCTCAGGAAGAGTAAGTTTTCTGAAATGTTTACATACTATTGGTTGCATAAATGGCCGACCATACACGTTCGAATGTTCGTAATTCAAATTTGCTGCCCGATCTGGCCTGATTACAATACTTAAATTTACCGCCAAATATCCTTACCAGTACGATGACGAAACAGTTTTGCCGTCACCGGATTGGTCTACGGAAAATCGGATGTCCTCATATATACAGTCCTTAGGTCTGACCTAGGCTTTAATCACACTTTTGTACTCATTTGAAATATTTCACTTTCCGTGCTTGTTATGTAGAGTGGATACAATTTAAAGTCACGGTTACTCCTCCCATGCACAGAACACGAAAACCGTAATATTTGTGAAATCATCCTACACATATAGCCAAACCACATCGCTCCTCCGGTGGTTTCAGCTTCTTTGCTAAATATTATTACCGCAATTATTATCATATATAAGTGTGAATCCACCTCTTAGCAATCTACATATCTAAATTTCGATCTTATTAGATCTCATCAGTATAGCTCAGCTAGTGAGGATGAATTCACGCAATATCTCGAGTGGTTATTATTGATGTGGTGCCTCCAGATGGCGTTTAACTTTACTCCTAGGGGGTTAGTTGTATCATTTTTGTATATAACCACTCGAGATATTGTGTGAATTCATCCTCACTAGCTGAGCTACACTGATGAGACCTAATAAGATCGAAGTCTAGATATGTAGATTGCTAAAAGGTGGATCCACACTTATATATGTTTTACAAAATTGGCTTTGTGCTGATATCTTAAGTACTCTTTTGGAATATTATTCCATAGAGGGCACTACCCGGTGATCCTGATGGCATGAGCATGTTGACGGTTATTACCATATGGATGTGCATTGCTAATTGATGTAGTGCCGCCAGATAGCTTCCTCCTAAGGGATTGTAATTTTAGCAATTATTATCATATTATTAAATACCTCTTTTTCATTACTAGTCGGCCGGCAGGGTAGAAATGTACACGTAAACGGCAGCCTGGATTTCACTTTCTTACTTCCAGCTGTTTCTTTGCGTATAAAGTTGAACTTTAGACCCTCCAGATCATTTCGTATCTACTCTAATATTCTATTCATGTACTAGAATAATAAAACAGTTCTTTGTAATTTGTAGGTGTACTTCGTGGATCACAACAATCGAACGACACAGTTCACCGATCCCAGACTAAACTCACAAATCCTGACGGTAATCCTGCGACGGCAGTCCCCGACGATACCGCCGCCGGGTGAGCCGGTGCCGGCTGTGGTTTCAACCCCTCCGGCGCCTGCACCGGTTGCACCCGCGCACGCGCCAGCCGTGATCGGCGCGACGACCACCACCACCACCACCACCACGGTCGCGCCTACTGGTGCCGGGCCCACCCCCGCTCAACCGGCCACCCCGCAGCCGGTTCCCACCCCCATTACGGCGCCGCTCTCGCCGCGAAGCCGCATCGAGGCGTGTGATCTACCCCAGGGCCTGCTGAACGACTCGGAACTGCTGCCAAAGTACCGGCGGGACCTGGTGGGCAAGCTCCGTGCGTTAAGGGCGGAGCTGACCGCGTTGCAACCACAGAGTGGACACTGTAGGCTTGAAGTGTCCCGGAATGAAGTGTTTGAAGAAAGCTACAGGTAAATATTTAAACCTATTTTGTACTATTTTGCATAGTAATACGAGTATAATTTCAATCACTATACACAGTGAATGGGCATAGTATAGTAGTTCTATTTTGGGAAGCTGATTTTTAACCACAGTAATAGAATGTTTGTCCAGTATCTGCAACATAATGACCATCCGCGGTGAGGGCAAATCTTTCGGAGTTTGTTATGTAGACCCAATTCACACATAAGCGGAGGCGCGGTATAGGCTAATCGCAGGCGCGATGTTGCACAGGCGATTGTGATGTCCATATGCAGTGAAGGGGTGAACATTGCACTTTATGTTTACATAGAGGCGGCGTGGAAGATTTATGCCTTTCGCCTCGCAGGCACCGTGTCTCAGGCGAAGAGCCGAAGGCGCGGTGCCGGCGCGGCGAGAGGCACGACGCTTTCACGCCCCCTCTATATATACATATGGTGCAATGCCCACTAAGGCCCAATTCACACATAAGCGGCGTCGGGCGCAGGCGAGGCGCAGGCGCGACGTTGCACAGGCGAGTATGATGTTCATATGCAGTGAAGGGGTGGACATTGCACCTTATGCTTACGTAGAGGCGGCGTGGAAGAATGACTTTCGCCTCTTCGCCTACCTTGTCTTAGGCGAAGAGGCAAGGACGCGGTACCGGCGCTGCGAGAGGCACGACACTTTAAGCCCCCTCTATATAAATATGTGGTGCAATGCCCACTTAGTTGACGAGGGACGGACATTTGCCTTGTGTTTCTCGCCGCGGCGGCACCGCGTCTTCGCCTAAGACACGGTAGGCGAAGAGGTGGAAGGCATAACTTTTCCACGCCGCCTCTACGTAAACATAAGATGCAATGTCCACCCCTTCACTGCATATGAACATCACAATCGCCTGTGCAACGTTGCCCCTGCGGCGCGCCTGCGCCCGACGCCGCTTATGTGTGAATTGAGCCTTAGGTGACGATCACCGCGTCTTCGCCTAAGGCACACACATACGCGGCGTCGGGCGGAGGCACGGTGTAGGTGAGGTGAGGCGCGACGTCGTACAGGCGATTGTGATGTCTATATGCGGTGAAGGGGTGGACATTCCACCATATGTTTACATAGAGGCGGCGTGAAAGAGTTGTGCCTCTCGCCTCGCAGCCACCGTGTCTCAGGCTAAGACGCGGTGCCGGCACGGCGAGAGGCACGAGGCAAATGCTCGCATTTCGTCACCTAAGTGGACGTTGTACCATATGTGCATCTAGAGGTGGCATGAAAGCGTCGTGCCTCTCGCCACGCCGGCGCCGCGCCTTAGCCTCTTCGCCTCCTATGTGTGAATTGGGCCTTAGACACGGTAGGCGAAACTTCTCTACGCCGCCTCTATGTAAACATATGATGCAATGTCCACCCCTTCACTACACATGGACATCACAATCGCCTGCGCCTCGCCTACACCGCGCCTCGCCTACACCGCGCCTCGCCTACACCGCGCCTCGCCTACACCGCGCCTCGCCTACACCGCGCCTCGCCTACACCGCGCCTCCGCCCTACGCCGCTTATGTGTGAATTGAGCCTAATAAAACAGACTCAGTTTCTTTAGGTATAATTGTATGTGTATTGAAGCTGTAATGAAATTTAATCATGTCGGAGTACGACTCTATTCAGATCGGTCCGGTATTATACCTGCATACCGTGTTTATTGCATGGACCCCCTCGGGCCGGACAATTACCCCAAACATGACTTCTCTTCCCGAAATGGAGTGACTATACCTATGCTGCATAGTTTTCGTATAAATGTTTGTTAAATCATAGGTGTTTTAAAGTAGTGAAGGTTAACTGGTAAAACATATAAAATTCCAGATTAATAATGAAAATGCGTCCGAAAGACATGCGCAAACGCCTCATGGTGAAATTCCGTGGTGAGGAAGGGCTGGACTATGGTGGAGTAGCGCGTGAATGGCTCCACCTGTTGTCCCGCGAGATGCTGAATCCGCAGTACGGGCTGTTCCAGTACAGCCGGGACGATCACTACACGCTGCAAATCAACCCTGACTCCTCAATCAATCCGGAGCACCTCTCCTATTTCCATTTCGTGGGCCGTGTGCTCGGCATCGCCGTTTTTCACAACCATCAGCTGGAGGGCGGCTTCACAATGCCCTTCTACAAGCAGCTGCTTAACAAACCGATCACGCTGCAGGATATTGAGGGCGTCGATCCCGACCTTCATCGGAGTCTGACGTGGATGCTGTGAGTACATTTTTATTCTGTAAGGCACCTTACACGGTCAATAATACTGTCAGTCCTAGTACTGTCAGTATTTGCTTCAATCCTCTTTTTATATTTTTATATTTATCAAGTAATCAATTATCCCGAGAAATATTCTCTTCATCCCATCATTACTATACCTTACACAATAAGTAATACTATTCATATTTCCGAATAATGAACATTTTAAACAGTGATGGGGGATTTCGAGAAACAGCTGTTCTCGATTCTTATGAAGAGTCGTATGTTTTCGATTCTTAAAAGTTCTCGGTTTGCGGGTCTCGGGTCTCTGTTCTCGGTTCGCGGGTTTCCGGTTTCTGTTCTCGGTTCTTAGTTCTCAGTTGTCAGTTCTCGGGTCTCTGTTCTCGGTTCTCAGTTCTCGATTCTCGATTCTCGGGTCTCGGTTCCCGATACCTTAGAAAAGGTTCTCGTTTTTTAGTACTCGATTCCTGAATGTTTTCGATAACGAAGTTCTCGATTCTCCCCATCACTAATTTTAAACATGTCATCGTACAGTATACTGTCATTATTCTAAAATATTGACAGTATTATTGATCGTGTAAGGTGCCTTTATGATAATTCGCGTCGTGAAAGATGCTGCGTGTCTTTGACAGAACTAAAATCTTGGCAGTAGTTATGTTTTGACATTAACTTTTGAGTTAATTCTGTTAGTTTATTACTATGAAACATGTACGCATTATAGCGCATGATAATAGCGACCAGTCAACAATCGCATTCCTACCAACCTGACTACGGGTGGTCAGATAGTCAGGTTGGTGGGGTGGGCGTTCATAGTCTGATTGGTAAGGAACGCCCGCCCACCCCACCTTTACTCGCATAGTTTTTTCAATGGATATAGACGTTTTATATTGTTCAAGCCATTCTAGGAAGAGTGTTATCCTATGGAAAAAACTATGCGAGCGAAGGTGGGGTGGGCGGGTGGTCCCTATCAACCAAACTATGCCCGTCCTCTATTTCAAACGACTTGAACTATGCATTACATTATTCTTCACATATATCTTTTTAATTAGTCTTAAATTAATAAAGGACATTAATTTAATCATAGAAAGTAACGGATAATAGTGTAGTGCATAGTTCAAGTCGTTTGAAAGCGTGAACGGGCATAGTTTGATTGGTAGGGGCCACCCGCCCACCCCACCTTCGATCGCATAGTTTAATCCATAGGATAACACTGGAATGGTTGGAATAATATAAAACCTGTATACCCCTACCAACCAAACTAGGCCCGTCCACTATTTCAAACGATTTGAACTATGCACTACACTATTCTCCGTTATTTTCTGTGATTCAATTTATTTGATTTATTAATTTACGCCTAATTCGTAAAAATATGTGATAAACAATGTAGTTCATAGTTCAAGTTATTTGAAATAGTGGACGGGTATAGTCAGGTTGGTAGGGATCAACCGTCCACCCCACCTTTGCTCGTATAGTTTTTTCCATAGGATAACACTCTTCCTGAGATGGTTTGAACAATATAAAACGTCTATATCCATTGAAAAAACTATGCGAGCAAAGGTGGGGTGAGCGGGCATAGTCTGGTTGGTAGTGAGTCTGGCGATCGTTATAATCATAGCGATCGCTCAAAAATCACCCCCTAGGCCTGCTATATTGATGAATAGCTTACAATTAGTAGCAATTCATTCTATTAGTAATGCACCAATTGAAGTAATGATTTTATTTTGTTAAGGCAAAATAATATCGACGGCGTGCTGGACACCACATTTAGTGTGGAGAACAACAGTTTCGGCGTGATCAAGGTGCACGAGCTGAAGCCGAACGGCGCGTCGATCGCCGTCACCGAGGACAACAAGCGCGAGTATGTCAAGCTCTACGTGAACTATCGCTTCATGCGAGGCATCGAGCAGCAGTTCCTCGCGCTGCAGAAGGGCTTCACCGAGTTGATTCCGCCGGCGCTGCTGCGGCCGTTCGACGAGCGCGAACTGGAGCTGGTCATCAGCGGAATCGGGTCCATCGATATCGTCGATTGGAAAACACACACTAGGTATGTTAGGTTTCGAGATTTTAAAAACTCTTCTAGAATAAATACAACTTTCTATCTAGAGAAGAAGGTTTAACACCATCTGACGGGTACTATGTTAATTAACAATGTTACCCTTCATTCTTCAATATACTCATGCCATCAGGATTACAACCCATTGGAATAACACTCCAACGGAGTGTTATTCAAATGGATTACAATTGATACTGATGGCATGAGTATGTGTTCCAGATATCAGCTCAAATCCAATCTTATAAAGTGCTTTTGATAATATTTACAGATCTTGAGCATGATCTTATTAGATCTCATTAGTGCAGCTCAACTATTGAAGGTGAATTCATCCTTAATAGCCGAGCTGGACTACACATGAGGTCTAATAAAATCGAAATATAGATTTGTAGATTACTAAGAGGTGTATTCATGCATAATGCATTTAACTACATAAAACATGTGTTACAGATTAAAACATTGCACCCCTGAAACACCGGTGGTGCAGTGGTTCTGGCAGGTGGCCGAGTCGTACTCGGAGGAGATGCGCGCGCGCCTGCTGCAGTTCGTAACGGGCAGCTCGCGGGTGCCCCTGCAGGGGTTCCGCGCGCTGCAGGGCAGCACGGGGGCGGCGGGCCCCCGCCTGTTCACCATCCACTGCGTCGACGTGTCGCCGCAGAACCTGCCCAAGGCGCACACGTGCTTCAACCGCATCGACATCCCGCCGTACGACAACTTTCAAATCCTGAACGACAAGCTCACGCAGGCTGTGGAGGAGACGTGCGGATTCGCCGTGGAGTGATTATTAGAACAGAGTATAAAACATATCAGTACGTATATCCTTCAATTCCCCCCATATCATTAGAGCTTAAAACAAATATTCGGGAGTGCCTTTCCTCTCTTAAAACACAAACACACACACACACAACACATACACTCGAATTACGTCACAAGTGCCTATTCGCTAGTCAAAGGTTTGAATTACGCGGCGGTGCGAAGGTGTTAAATTTGCAAGGGGGTTGGAAACATTTGACGCTTACTCCTGGCGACTAAGGCGGATGTTTGAAATCACCACTACAACCGGGGCACAATTTAACACGCTTTCATTTTACAAAAAAAAGGTATAAATAATATATAATGCAAATCTGTGATTACGTAAAATTTTATTTTGAAAAAACAAATAGTAATGATGAACACTTGTTGATTTAAAATCGGTAGACCAAAGTACGTTGGGGCTTAGCGACGCACTATACCAAGCACAACTAACTAGATAGAGAATTTTTTAGGACGTATTAAGGCAGTTTTAGTTACGACTGTTATGAGGTATTTTTTTTTTGTTTGTTATGGCAGGCGTTTGTGTTATAATATTAAAGTTTAAAACGTCTGCTCGTGATTCCTGAAACGATTTAAATTGTTAATTATAATAATGTGCGCATGCGCGTGGAACTTTTTTCAAAACGCCTGAAGGTTTTCACATCAAATTGATTTATTTTAATCAACAAATGTTTTGGGCGGTAAACTATAACAATTATGATATTTTTAATCATTTGTAACTCTTAGGCTCAGTTGTATAAAGCATATAACTCTCGTGTTAATTTCCGATCTGTGATTTAAACGCCACTGTTTGACACAAAATGCGACGTTGCCATATATACAACAATTTATGCAACATCTAACAATAAAATTATGGGCTATAGTAAACTCGCCTTTATATAACTGAGTCTTAAGCTGGCTTGTATACACATATATTATTTTTTTAACTCTGAGTCAATTTCGAATCCGAGAATCAAACGTCACTCTTAAGAATTTGACATCTATAGCTAGGTTGCCATATCCAAACAGATGTACATGTCACGGCACAATTTAGCTCTCCATTTCGCTTTTAACGAAGCGTTATTTTTTACGACGTTTATATATATTCAATTAAATGATTCGCATAACGAAAATTACAATTATATAATAATAAGTTACTACCGGTTTCCGCTGGTAAAAGGATAAGCTCAGAGGAGTTTCATCGTCCGGTATTTACCTTAACTTCTCGAAAACCTCTGAAAAACTGTGAAAGGAGTTTCGCGAATATTCGCCCGCGATGGGATTTGAACCTTCGTTCCCCAATGCTTAATTAATTCATCACTATTTTCTAAAAGTCGAGTAAATTTTATGTAATTTTGTATATGGCCCTAATTTTCTATTGTGAATTAATTATCTTTATAACATTTTGCCAAATTTTTACTAAAAATGTCACTTTACTTGACACTATTTTGAAAACAATTTGGTTCCCCTCCAAAAATAACAAAATTTTATAAAAGCACTACATTTTCAATTTGAAATTAATTATCTTAATAAAATGTTACTATATAAACACCATTTTATACTCATCGTGTATATATCTTTTCTACAAATACGAATTTTTGGCTGCCCAAAAACATAGCAACTTATGAATATGTAAGAGGAGACATTCATAAGTTGCTATGTTTTTGTAACTAAATCCCCCAATATTAGTCCCTCATAAGACTTTAAAATGGCGCTGGTTTAGTCTATTGCGACGTCAACTAGCTAGTCAACTAGTGCACTAGCTACAGTAAGATATGTTCTACGCGCATGCGCCAGATTAAGTGTTCGAACTTTCAATCACATACATTTTTAAAGTGATAATTCAAATTTACCACGAAACTACCTTACCGTTTTCGATCCACCTGACACAAACGCAACATGATATTTTTTTTAGGAAAATATGTTAAACATATTGTTGATTTTGATAACGATATGTCTAACTAATGTTCCTAAAAAATGCCATGTTGCGATACTGGGTTTTTATGACGTCAAAATCGGCCCATTTTACGGAAACCAGGACTTATAAGGATTCACCCACCATTGTGATTCACAATTGTTTTGTTTTAATGTATGTACTGATTTCATTTCGTTATTACATTATTTTTTTTGCGCGACTGATTTTAATTACTACTACTAAGTCCTTTACACAAATATATATTTTTTGTCTCACACACATACACACATGCATCCTTTACTTTTAGCAATTAAGCTGGTTTTTGTGATTTACCTTAATTAATTCTTGTAATTATTATTGACTATTTTATTGTACATATAGGCTAATTTATAAGCATTGCAATACTTTGCACGGCGAAACGACGTATGTAGGCAATTCGGAAACGATGCGGAAAGGAAGCAATAACTTTGTAAGATATATAGGTAATGTTCTTTTTTGTGTGGGAGCTATTGCCCCCCACGCTGCGTTTCATATTTTTTTCACAGCACTTTTGATTCTTCATATAGTTGATTTTGATTAGTTACACCATCGCCAACTTAATCTATGATAGCTACAATAGCTATAGCCTGCCTGTAAAAGAAGTTACCAGTCCTGCATGGACACCTGGCATGAATGATATGACAAGATAATGAAGATGACACCTACCTTTCTTACGTTCATTTGTTTTTAGAACAAGCCCCACTATTTTTTCCCCATATTAACTCCCCCCCCCCCCCCCCCCCCCTATTTTTTTCAGAACATCCCTCACCCTATTGTTTTCCCAGAACAAGCCCCCACCCATTTTATTCCAGAACAACCCGACATCTATTTTTTTCCAGAACAACCCGACATCTATTTTTTCCAGAACAACATCTCTCCATTTTTTCCCCAGAATAACATCCCCTCAATGATGATGATGATTTGTTTCTAAGTCAACACCGTCACCGATTTTTTTCAAGACACCTCTCCCCCCTTTTATTTTCAAGACACCTCTCCCCCCTTTAATTTTCAAGACACCTCTCCCCCCTTTTATTTTCAAGACACCTCCCTCCCTTTTATTTTCAGGCTAACCCTACCCCCCATTTTTCAGACTACCTCTATTTTTTTTCCAGACCTTCATTTTTCCAGGCTACCCCCCATTTTTTCCAGTCTACCCCCCATTTTTTCAGTCTACCGCTATTTTTTCAATCTACCCCTATTTTTTTTTTCCAGACACCCTCATATTTCCAGGCTCCCCCCTCACCTTTTCCAGTCTACCCCCCATTTTTTTCAGTCTACCCCTATTTTTGCCAGACACCCTCATTTTTCCAGGCTAACACCTTTTTTGGGCAGACTAACACCTTTTTTGGTTTGGCTAACACCTTTTTTGGTCAGGCTAACACCTTTTTTTGGTCAGGCTTACACCTTTTTTTGGTCTGTCTAACACCTTTTTTGGTCAGGCTAACACCTTTTTTGGTCAGGCTAACACCTTTTTCGGGCAGGCTAATTCGGTTCGAAATGATAAATAGATAAAGTTGGCAACGCAAACGAAATCACACACGCATATTACACCATAATACTCGTTATTTTTTATACGATTGTACATATTTTTTTGTATGAGTATCAGAGAGGGAGTGAGTGTAGGATGATTCAACACAAACACATGTAGGCAAAAGTATCAATCACCTTTTATATTATTTTTATTATGATTGTATATTTATGGATCACTGCGATTTTTTTTTTGTGTACAGACTGTATTTTTCAGACAAAATTATATTTTAAAAAATATATTTAAAAATAAATTATAAACATGTTAGAAGGGCGGCGCATATGTTTTGCCACTTTTCTACTCTGTGATATCCTATAATTGTCCTTGTATCTATAATCATAATTCCAATTAGCAGATAGGCACTTTTAAAGGATCCTGGTTGGAACAAATGCTTCTGGGACACTGCCCTGCCTTGTCCTGCTCCAAATTCCAAATACCAGGAGGAGACTGTCTATATCCGAATTCTGGAGTGAAGACCCAGGCATGATGCCTTCAGAAATCTACAAGATGGTCCGACGAAATTAAGCGGCCCAAGACTGAACGTTATGGACGTAATCACGGCATGCCTACGTCCAGTAGTGCACGCAAGGTGGCTTTGTCTTCACATCTCGAGCTCTGTGGGGGCGACGTTTAGTTCCCGTGTACTCGTAGGACTATATGGAACCAACTTAAAAGCCAAGAACCGTGGGAAGCACACCGCTGAACGACAGAAGTTCGGCGAAGAAAATTAGGAGCTTCACACTACCTTCGTCTTCGTAAGGTAAGTCATACAGGAACGCAGCATTGTATAGTAAGATAACAATACTGCCTGAGAATTATACGGATTCACCCTTAAACGAAAAGCATCATCATATTATATCCATTGGCTTCGGTAGAGTATCAGCCATGGACAGATACTTCCTATCAAAACACCAAACTTCGGCTGACAAAGGCGATGACAGAGGGAATGGATCAGGTTCAAATCACAAGCAATAAAACCGGCAGGCGAATGGTCCGAAATGCCGACATAACGACGGCTATATGGAAGGTGGTCCATAACTATCCTGATCCTAAAGGTCAGCAAGTAATCATCACCGCTTGTGTAGAGTTGCAGCCAGAGTCGTCGGATACGCCGCGTCCACCAAAGCACCAAACTTTGACTGACAAAAGTTGATGTCCCCTGGGAAGGAGTCGAGCTAAAATCACAAGCAATGAAACCGGTCCAACATGCGGGAAGTGGTCTACAACAAGCCTGACCCTAAAGAACTGTTGTGTGCTTGAGTAGAGTTTCAGCCAGATACTTACATGTCTCCTCAAACTTTGGCTGACAAAGGTGATGAGAGGGACATCCCTGGAAGAAGGCCAAGCTCAAATCACAAACATTGGAACCGGCAACGAATGGTCCAAAATGCCGAAATAACCACGGCTACATGGACAGTGGTCTACGACACGCCTGATCTTAAAGGTCAGTAAGTGTTCATCACTGTTGTGTGCCGGTGCTGTTTGGCTTAGTTAGGTTCTGTAGGGAAATTCCTAATACCAAACACTAACAAACAACAACAGTTATTCTTGAATTGTATATAAAGGACAAATGGAGGTTCTCGCTGTTGTTGTGCCGCTGGAGGTGATGTGTTCAGAGTCGAGTTGACTGATGTCCTCTGGCTGGAGTGCTGAAGGTACTGGGTGGACTCCGAGTCCTGACTGTTTGCTTGAGAATATCGGAACACGCACTCTTTGGAAGTGTTGGGAGAACATTCTTGGAGTCCTGGGTAAGACTGTTTATTTGAGGGTCCCGGAGCACACTGACATTTTCTAGGGTCCCTGGGTGCCTCGAAAGCTTAGGTGCTGACGCTACGGTTCTGACACAGGCTTTTATAAGCTCTTAGCCATTCACACCTGCCTTTCTTGCCACTCCACGACCCTCATTATATGCCTGACTTCAGTTTCCATTTCTCTCAGCTTATAATCTACCTACACCTCTTTCGTTCTCCAGTCTAGGGTAAGACTGTCTTGCCGAGAAAAATGACTGCTTCAGGCTTCTCTGGGTGTCTCGAATGTGAGAATGCTGATGCGACGGTTCACATGGCCTCGGACCACCTGCACCATGCTAATTTGTATTTGACCTAAGATCTTTATCTTAGGCCCAATCCACACATAAGCGGCGTCGGGCGGAGGCGAGGTGCAGGCGCGACGTCGCACAGGCGATTGTGATGTCCATATGCAATGAAGGGGCCGACATTGCACCATATGTTTACATAGAGGCGAAGTGAAAGAATTGTGCCTCTCGCCTCGCAGGCACCGTGTCTCAGGCGAAGAGGCGAATACTTGATGCCGGCGCGGCGAGAGGCACGAGGTAAATGCCCGCGCCTCGTCACCTAAGTGGGCATTGCACCAGATGTTTATATAGAGGGAGCGTGAAGGCGTCATGCATCTCGCCGCGCCGGCAGCACGCCTTCGCCTCTCCGTCTCCTATGTGTGAATTGGGCCTTAGAGATGACCAATAATTACCTGTCCTGCTCGTACTTCCTCTTGCTTCCTACTCTTCCGCTCTTGTATGAGTTGTGCTTCAGCGCTAGTTCGCGCCCTCCGCTCCTCCGTCACTCTTCGCTCTAGATTATTTATGGTTTGTTTGTTTTGTGACTTTGATGTGTTGCAACTTTGCAGTTTGCTCTGCAGGTCTTCGAGCTCTCGTTGCATGGAGAACTAGTCGCCGCGAGAGACCTTCTCACTTGTCGTTAGTGAGACAACCTGTAAATAAATTATATAAACTAGACATTTGTTTCGTGTATCGTAACAGGTTTATTTATCCTAAAATTCCAAAAAATCATACATTGATGATAAATTATATATGTTAAAATCCTACAGTCGACATGTCAAGGCCCAATTCACACATAAGCGAATATATATATATATATATATATATATATATATATATATAATATCATTCATATTAATTGCAACTTATGTAAATTACGCGGATTACAACATCACTATGAAGGAATCCTCTCGGTATAAACTCGAGGGGATGAATTTCCAGCAGCGCTGGGTAACGTTCAAGTTACTCGGGGCAAAGAAGTGCGGCGAAGAAGCAAGAAGTCCTGGAAGATGGGACCAACCACGGAATCTCAACCAAATCCTGTGAAAGGGCCTGTGGAGGGAACTTTACAGGATACACGTCCAGGAGAGGAAACTTCAACTCTCACAGCCTAGTGAGGGGCCCACAATGGAACCTCTACATCAGAAGCAACTAGAAAGAATCCCCCCCGAAACGTTTCAGTGGAGGAATTAGCTGTGGCGACACCGAAAAATCCAGAGGGGGACCTGAGAAGGAACCCTGAAGATACTCCAACGCGCTACATGCGTATCCAATCCTTAATGATATAGATATTGTGCTCATTCAGGGACCTTGGATATGCATAGGGGGGAGGGTAAGTCACGTAAGGTTGGACATTGGATAGTGCCCATACCGACAACCAAGGACTTAAACCGTCACAAGAGGGGAAATGCACAATTATCAACATAAGCGGATAGCTGCAAGGAAATAAAATCGATCCTTTGTGTATTGGTGAGGGAGGATCGGTTTACCAAGTAAACACAAGTATCGGTTTAAAAGCGATAGTAGGCTAAAGTGAATCTATCCTCTGAGTCTTAGTGTGGCAGAACCAACAACAACAACAACAATGTTCGCCTTACGGAGCTACTCGTTTGCAGCAGTGGGGGTCGGGGAACGAACTATATGGGCCCGAGTATCATCATTTCGCCGAAGTCTGACTGGTCCCTGGCCCAAAGTGCTGAATCCAGTCAGAAATTCAATGTGGCAGAACCGACAGCCGTGTAATTGTGCGTTCACGTCTTTTATAAGGACCCCCACTCTTAGCATCCACTTAAGAGTGCACCTCTTTTTTAATGGATGCTAAAAGTAGGGGTCCCTATAAATATCGTACCCTGCCGAGTGTAGAGTAGGGACAAGCGACAATTTCGGCAAAACGGTAACATATCCTTGCATAAAAAGAAAGTTAACTACCCATGTGGAATTTAAACTCTAGGAGAGCAGTGCAGGATGTGAGACTAAAAGTAAAATAGGGATTAGAGACGGAATTCTTACTAGGATCTGCATATCTCCCATCCTCCATCAACACCGGACGTACGGACCCTGACAGGACACTGCCAGAAGAACAAATCCAGCATATGCGCACCACTTTGTGTGGGGAAGCAGTGACGTCAACACAGGGGGTGAGTTTCTCTTAGATTATTTAGTAGGAAATAAGCTAGATATTCTCAACCGCGACCACAAACCGACCTTGTAACAACGATAACAAGCAAACCGACATTCGTAACACCGACATCAAGCAAACCGACCTTCGTAACATCGACACCAAGCAAACCGACCTTCGTAACATCGACACCAAGCAAACGGACCTTCGTAACATCGACACCAAGCAAACGGACCTTCGTCACATCGACACCAAGTAAACCGACCTTCGTAACATCGACACCAAATAAACCGACTATCGTAACATCGATACCAAGCAAATCGACGTTCGTAACATCCACACCAAGCAAACCGACCTTCGTAACATCCACACCAAGCAAACCGACCTTCGTAACATCGACACCAAGCAAACCGACTTCGTCACATCGACACCAAGCAAACGGACCTTCGTAACATCGACACCAAGCGAAGCTAATAACTTAACCATAGGGACAATGCAAACAGAAATCAAGAGCAATTGGCATGTATACAATGTATAAACCATAAAACCATTGGATAAACCATATCTGCTGATCAGAGGTACATTAGATTTGAAATAGAATCCACGAAAACTATAATATCTAAACACCTGCACATGATTGGGATAGACAAATCACAATGTGCAGTAATCACTAGCTGCGAAGCATTCAACGCATGTAGGATAAGGCTCGTTGGTTCAACAGGAATGAACCCTACAAGAGCTCCAAGCCCATCAATTTACGAGACTGTTGGACTCCATAGAGAGATACATAGTTCATTGATGAATACTAATAAATAACACAACAATACGCAATAAACAAACAATAAGCCGGTGCCATCCCAGAGTGATAAACGAAAGACACTCAAGTAAACACAAGTATCGGTTTAAAAGCGATAGTCGGATAAAGTGAATCTTCCTCCAAGAAGAAGAAACCCTACAAGAGCTCCACGCCCATCAATTTACGAGACATCATTGAGAGATACAGAGTTCATGGATGAATGCTATTAAATAACACAATAGGTCAGTCGTGTGGCAGCCAGCAGTGGAGTGGGATTCAACAGTAAGACCCCAGCCAGGAAAAAAGGTAGTTAAATAGAAGTTGTGCTCTAGTGGTGAAAAGTTACCTCAGATCGATTGGCAGTAAGTATGGTGAAAGATGTTTTTGTATTGCAATTGTACAGCCGTTCTTTTGTATGCGTATATATATATATATATATATATATATATATATATATATATATATATATATATATATATATGTATATATGTGTATATGTGTATATATGTGTATATGTGTATATATGTGTATGTATGTGTATATATGTGTATATATGTGTTACTCTTCGCCGGAGTAAAGAAACAACAATCTTAAGTTGTATTTCTTTAAAACAACTCCCACATTTTTATGTCAGGCAATTCTTTATTTTCAATATATAGTCATATATGTAATAGCAAATTTGTAATGAGTGTCAATTTTTTTCGATCATTTTTGAATGAGCAATGACGTCGCCGATAATTTGCTTAAAATGACAATCCCATTTTTTATTGCGGATTCTAAATGGGATCATTTTTCTGCGAAAGGCGAAATAATATTCAATTAAACCATAACAAGCTAAAGGGAAAAAGGGTTTTTTTAGAAAATAAAACGTAAGCAACCTATCGTCGGACGGTCGAGCAAGATCGGTGTTTGCCATAGGCGCCATTTACCCACCCTAGGTACGCCTCTGTTTTACTTGTGTTATTATACCTTAATAAATAAAAATCCCATAATTCAATTTTCTGAAAATTAAGTTTTTACATTTTCGGAATTTAGTTTGGGGTATGTGATACCCCACTACGCCTGTTCTTGTGAAAAAATGTACCACACCGTCGCCGGTTTAAAGGAAGTTTGGTAGTTTTTACTTCTTCTTTAGGTGCCTTCTCCATTACTGAAGGTTGGCAACAATCATGGCAAATTCCGCACGGTCTTGTGACGCTCTGAATGAGTGAGAGTCCAGACAAGTCCAGTCCCTTATGTTCTTCACCCAGGAGCATTTCCTTCGTCCTGAACCACGACGACCCTCTATCTTGCCCTCCATTGTTAATTTTAGAAGGCTATATTTTGTACTTCTGCAGATATGTTCTAGGTACGCTGTCTTATGTTTCTTCACAGTAGCTGTCTGTCTCTGTCCATGCGTCTAAGAACCTCATTTTTCGCGATATGCTCCACCCAAGATATTCTCTGCATTTTTCGATAGATCCACATCTCAAACGCTTCTATTCTGTTCATAGTATTGACCTTCAACGTCCAAGCCTCAACACCATACAACAGTACCGAGTGAATGTAGCACTTAACGAACCGGTATCTTAGTTTCAGGTTTAGGCTTCTCTCGCAAAATACTTTTCTCATTTTAAGGAACGTTGTTCAGGCTATTTTAATGCGTGTTATTAATTGCAGATCTGGATCCAGGTCTTCGATGATCCAGCTGCCCAAGTATTTAAATTTAGCGACCTGCTCTATTTGCTTATTGGCTTGGATATCTGGTGTTCTACTGATAACCATTGTTTTCGTTTTGGCTCTATTTAATTTTAGCCCAAGCGCTATTATTTGGTTCATCCAACGTTGTAGGCCAGCTGCACTGTCTGCAATTATAGCCGTATCGTATCAACGTACCTGATGTTGTTCAATAAACCACCATTGATCTTGATTCCATCTGTAGAGCTTTCTAAGGCTTTCAGGAATATCTACTCCGAGTAGATATTGAACAACAATGGTGATAGTACACAGCCCGGACGTTTAATAGGAATATCGCTGGTCGTATCGTCCTCGAGTCTTACTGCAGCAGTCTGGTGTTCACACACATTTTCACACACATCTTTTGGGTCGAGACCTTTGGTCATCAGAATGTTTATTAGGACGTCGTGTTTTAAACAATCAAATGCCTTTACATAATAAATAAAACAGATGTACACGTCCTTCCTTTGGTCTCTACATTTTTGCATGAGAACTGATAGCCCAAACAACGCTTCTCTTGTTCCCAGTCCATCTCCAAACCGAACTGTTCCTTGCTTGGGCCTTCTTCGCATTTCTTACGTATTCTATTATGTAGGATTTTTAGGAATACTTTTAAAACTTGGTTCATCAAGCTTATCAGTCGGAATCGATCGTACTTGTTTGCGTTTGATTTCTTTGGCAGGGCAATGAATACTGATTTTAGCCAGTCTTGCGGTATGTTTGCGGATTCATATGTTATGTTAAAGAAGTTTTAAGGATGTCGGTATTTTCCTCGTGTATCAGCTTTAGGATTTCTATGTACATGTCGTCTGGTCCTGCAGCTTTACCTGATTTGGTGAGTTTTATAGCTTTAATAACTTCTGATTTCATGATGTTCGGGCCAGTGTCTCCATCTTGATTTGTATGTGGTAAATTAGTTTCGTCATCGAACAAATTTTTGATATACTTTGTCCACTCTTGTTTCAGTTCTTTTCTTTATTTGTCAAAAGTTGATTGGTCCTCATTTACTAGTCTGGTTGGTAGATGGTTTCTGGTATTTCTAGCTATTTCTTTCACCTTTTTGTGGAGGTTGAATAGATCGTGTTTGTCTTGTAGTTGTTTAGTTGTTCAAGTTCTTGGCATCTTTTTTTCATCCATTTTTCTTTGATCTTCAAGCCCATAAATTTACGAGACTATTGGACTCCATAGAGAGATACATAGTTCATGGATGAATACTAATAAATAACACAACAATACGCAATAAACAAACAATAAGCCGGTGCCATTTTTCTTTGGCTTTCCTAATGTTTCTTCTTATGTTTGAGTTCAATTTATTATATTTTTGCTGTTCCTCATTTTTATATTTTCTTCGTTCTTCCATTAAATTCATGTATTCTTCTGGTATCCACTGCCTTCGTTTATTAGCCTTTAGTGCTTTCAATGTTTTTACTTATTATATATATATATATATATATATATATATATATATATATATATTATATTATTTTTTTAATTTAAATGAGTTGAGAGTTTGAGTTTTTTTATATATTGTGGTAATTCGTTGAACCAGCTACTTTGGTGTCCATAAACTGTAATTTCCTTGGGAAACTAAAACTAGTTTATTTATCTTTATTATTATCATAATTACAATTATAAATTATTAACTGTATTTTACTTTTCTTTTGGAAATACATTTGTTTTATTATTATTATAATTGTTTTTATTATTATAATGCTAATATTTTCCAGCATCGAATTTATTCATAAAACTATAAATAGACAATCAGTGCACTTTTTATCTCCTTTCCTCCAGCTGTCTGTACCTGTCCTACATGGCGTGTCACAGTGTCCAGTCGCAAGTGCACACGAGTGTCCGGGATTCCCGTTGCGTTGTGTTCGCGTCCCTCTGACGCCAGCCGTCGCGGCGCTATGAAAATTGCGTATTACACGCACGCGAAGCAGTTCCTCCAACGCGCCGCGACGGCCCGACGCGACCAGACGGCCGGCGTCGTCGTCGCCAAGGCCGTACAAGACACGCTGGCGTTCCTCTCCAATCTGTTTTACGTCAGGTGAGTCGAATCATACTCATTAGTTTTTTTTTTGCGCGAACAATAACAATATATATTCTCCTTTTACCTTTCGGTGTAAGCAATTTGCGCGAACAATAACAATGCGTGTTTTAATTGCAATGTTGTGTATGCTTTTTTATGCGTTCCTCCCATCGTCGTGCGGTTTTGGCGGTGAAGGACACAATTGAATGTTTTGATAACAATGCGGTTTGAGTTGTTTGTTGCATTGTATATTGTACCATAATAATAAATATTAATATTAATTATAATATAAATATAGGAGTTCTTTGGTGATTTTTTCTACACAAAAAAGTAAATATTAATATTAATTATAATATACATATAGGAGTTCTTTGGTGATTTTTTCTACACAAAAAAGTAAATATTAATATTAATTATAATATACATATAGGAGTTCTTTGGTGATTTTTTCTACACAAAAAAGTAAATATTAATATTAATTATAATATACATATAGGAGTTCTTTGGTGATTTTTTCTACACAAAAAAGTTACAGTTACTTTATGCGGCTCATCTAGGAAGATTTTATTATAGTTGATTCGAGTTTGGAAAGCTAAAACCCACAGAAGTAGCATAGTTACAATTTCATTGTCAATTTGTATTTTTTATTGTAGACATTATTGCATGTTTTGCTCAGTGCGTCACGGTATCGGTCCATCTTTTCCTTAATCTCTCCCTTTCTCTCTCAACAGACAATGACAATCCGATTACAGACATAATAACGATACAAAAAATAATGTAGATACATATTAACAATAACATTTTTAACATATTAAAATATGGAGGATATTAAGGGCTGGTTCTATAATTGACATTTAACTGGAGAATAAAGTTATTCGTGGAATAAGTTTGACATATTACATTAAGGTCGGTTCTACAAATGGTATTTATCCGGAGAATAAGGCTATTCGTGGAATAAGTTTAAGATATTAAGGGCCGGTTCTACAATTGACATTTAACTGGAGAATGAGGTTATTCGTGGAATAAGTTTGACATATTGCATTAGGGTCGGTTCTACAAATGGCATTTAACCGGAGAATAAGGCTATTCGTGGAATAAGTGTGAGATATTAAGGGCCGGTTCTACAATTGACATTTAACTGGAGAATAAGGCTATTCGTGGAATGTTTGAAATATTAACGCCAATATGTCTAAACTTTCGCAAATAGCCTTATTCTCCAGTTAAATGTCAATTGTAGAACCGGCCCTTAATATCTCAAACTTATTCCACGAATAGCCTTATTCTCCGGTTAAAATTGTAGAACCGGCGCTAAGTATTCTAACAAAATCAAGCTTAATTGGATGGAATATACTGGACATCTGGACATCATGATAAGTATAAATTATCTGGTACAAGCAGTGCAGGATTTACGTATAAGCTGCACAGGCTATAGCTTAGGGTCCCCACTTTCTTGGAGGCCCCCCAAAAAATGTCTGCGTGAGCATTTGTACATTGAAATATAATATCTGAACTTATAAAAACAATTAAAATATGACTTACACCACTTTCATTCTCACAGGCTTATATATCGGTGTATATTATGCAGGATGATAAAATTAATTTCCTCTAGAAGATGCTAGGATACGAATAAAGTCCCAAGTTTTGAAAGATCCTGTATGTCTCATTAGTAGACAATTTTATTAATTAAATACCCAAGAGTAAAATTATTAATTAGTTGAATTATTAACATACTAGTTGAAATACTCGCCGTTCGAATGGGATGAGTTTTAATTACAAAAAATAGACAAATCCTTACTATTAATATAATGTGTATATACATGTTTATTAACATATTACAAGACATTTAAACTATAACAGAACTTTATAAATATCTCACCTAGTAGACAATTCCATAATTTACATTTATTACTCACCATGTGAGTCGACTTTTTATTTGTATTCCATATATATATTAAAATTAATATGTTTTAATGATCTGCAATGACCGTGACATTGCACATTTATATTTTGTTTGTCTTCAATTATTATAAACAACAATGATTCAAAACTGCCAAGCTGATGTGAAAAAAGACGAAAATATTCTCGGTGATTTCAGGAAGCAGATATTCAATTAAAAACGCGTTAAGAATGTCGACCGCGCAGTGTATCGGAACGACATTGAGTGGATTGTTTTTTCTTGCCAAAATATACATATGCAAATAGCATTGGTGCGTGCTCGATCGGCTTGATAATATTTCTACAAGCGACCCCAAACAGAGAAAACAATTATCATTTGTTTGCATTGTTATCTAAAAACATCTGGTCTGGTAAATCTAGCTTCGCTAAGATTTACCAGATCAGATGTTTTTCGGTGAGTCCTGATGAGTCTTCTCACATTAATAGTGGGAAAAATCGACGTGTTCAAGCAAATTTTGCACAACATTTTAAAATTTGTAGCTGGTCCCTTGTACAAAAAGATTGTTCATCCCTGTGTTAGACCATTGATTAGAGATTTTTTGTATTCTCATTTAACTAAAGTTATTCCTTGATAAACATGTTCATATTTAATAATGGTTAGAGTGGTTTGATATTCGACCCAAATTTAGCTTTATGTGCTAAAATTATGTCTGATTTTATTGTATTCTCATTTAAGGAAAGTTAATCCTTGAAAATCATGTCCATTTTTAATAATGGTTAGTGTAGTTTGATATTCGACCCAAATTTACCCTTATATGTGAAAATTATGCCTGATTTTTTTTGTATTCATATTTAACGAAAGTTATTCCTTGATAAATCAAGTCCATATTTAATAATGGTTAGTGTGGTTTGATATTTTACCCACATTTACCTTTCTGTGGGAAAATTATGTCTGATTTTTTTGTGTTCTCATTTAAGGAAAATTATTCTTTGAAGCCTGTCCACATTTACAATTTGTGGGTGTGGCCCAAAATTACAGTTATAAGGGGAATTTACGTCCTTTGGTCCTGTGGACTAAAAAGCGAAACTTAAACGTGAACCGTCATTTATGATAGTTAGATACTCAGACTAATAAATAAATACATTTGTTTATTAGACTGAGAATAGATATATATATATATATATATATATATATATATATATATATATATATATATATATGGATATATATATATATATATATATATATATATGGATATATATATATATATATATATATATTAATACTGATTACAACAAAAGCAACTACACAGATGTGACTGTCAATGCTGTATCATATGAGGTATTGAAGGTAAAAGTGGACTAATACCCTCAAATAAAATTAAAAAAATTATGATTAAAAATTGTATCTACCAAATTTTTAAAATTTGAGTGTTGTATAATGAAAGTTTAAAACACGATTGTTTATACACAAAACAATGAATGTTATTTATTATTTTGGATTTGTTCATCGTGTATGCAGTTATATAAAGGCGCCATTATTTTTGGCTTATTTAAATATTAAGAGTGACTTGTGTTCGTTAGGAAATGTGCCAAAGAGCACCTCCATTACCTCACCTACACATACACTATTTATTAGTATTGAAAATAAGTTTACCTTCACTTAAAATATTTACATTTTTGGGTGAGAATCAATCTTTGTTGGCTATTAGCCACTAGACGCTTCGTCGTGCAATTATATTTTATGTAAAATGTATGGAAAACAGTGCATAATTGCACTGAATCACGACTTAGACATTTTAAGGGCCATTTGTAATTCGTCAAAGGCAGTAACAAATGTTCTGTACAACAACCTAACTTATATTGCAAATACATATTGAATATGCATACATTGACAAAAGCTATTTTCCTGAAATAACTATATCCGTTAATTGAAATATTTCAATCAATGTAAGTAATAAATCTTTTAAATTTTTCAAAAAAAATAAAATTGCTTAATATCTCGCAAAAAAAATAATACAAATAAGGTTGTATGGAATCAAATTCTATATTCTAAATTCTCTCTTGGTGGGTGTTAGGGTGACTCCACTATAGCTCGTCACGCTCGTTGGCATTCTAGCTCTTTCGTTTTCCAATTCGTGTCTCAGATTGTTGTTCTTCGATGTTTTTTCCTGACTGGGGTCTGGTTTTGCTGTATCATCCCACTACACTGCGGCCACGGTTGACCTATAACTTATTCTCCATTCCATTCATGAGCTCTGTATCTTCAATGAAGTCCAGAAGTCTCATGAATGGGCGGGCTTGGGGCTCGTTTAGGCTCATTCGCATTGAACCAATGAGCTCCTTATCCTGCATGAGTTTAATGCCTCGCAGCTAGTGGTTATATGTAGTGGGGTTTCTTCTTCTTCACAGCCACTGCACTTTGGTGATTTGTCTATCCCCGTAGTGTGTCGTGCACTGCGGTTTCGCACGATTTTCCTGATTGATAAGCATACTGGTGTCTGTGCAGTGGTGTTAGTACCATTGCTCCGTCCTTGATGTGTCTATCAATCAGGTTTTCAATTGTTTTCAGTAGTTGGAACGAGGTCAGGCTGGTGGGCTTGTAGGATTTCGCCAGTTGGTATGTTTCCAGTCCTGGTTTTGATATAAATACCTTTGCCCACTTATTCGGTATGTGCCTTAGAGCTATACTCGCCCGCATAATGATGCACAGTACGGATTTTAATTCCTCCATTCCCTTTTTGAGTTAGTGCTGGGAATATGTTGTCTTCCCCAGCAGCTTTGAATGGCTCGAATGTGTTGATTGCTCATGCGTGTTTTGTTTGCGAGACTATGTTCTTTGCTAGTATCCAGCTATTTTTTGATCGATTGTCGATAGCCAGATTATCGTGTTCGGCACCAATAACTGCAGAACCCGGGAAATGTGTTTGAAGTAGGAGTTTCCGCGCTTTCCCTTCGGTTTCTGTGTATGTTCCGTAATTTTTCCGCATAGACCCAACTTACTATTGTTACTTTTTGCGGGAGCCTTCTGAAGTTTTGCACAGTCGGGTGTTTTCTCAACCCCCCGCAGTACTTCCTCCATGTTGCTCTTTTAGATTTCCTTATTTTGATATTGGATTCTGTCAGGGTTTCCCAGTCGCCAGTTCTTTTAGCCTGGTTGAACAGTTTTCTTATCTTTGTCCTTAGATCAGATAGTCCCTTATTCCACCATGGAACATTTCTGCGGTTCTCTCTTACCGTTTTTAGACAGCTTTTCAATCGTCATTTTATGTGAATAATTGGACATAATGAACATCTCACGCTATCCACTATCACCCACCCTTCGTGGCGCAGTTGGTAGCGCGACGGCCGCGATAGCCGGAGACGTGGGTTCAAGTTCCATCGAAGAGTGAAATTTTTGAGAAATTATATATATATATATATATATATATACATATATATATATATATATATATATATATATATACATATATATATATATATATATATATATATATATATATATATATAAAATTGTGATAACCAAAGTGATTGTCTATTAGCAGACCTGTTACTAGACTGCTGCCAGTGTGGAAACAGCTCTCATTCATTCAATATTTCAAGTTGTTTCGTTTATTTAATAATAGTTACACATGGCTAGATAAAACTTTAAGTAGTTGTCGTAATAGTGCAAATAAATCTGCACGTCTATATTTAAGTTACTCTGCTCCCCAATACAGCAGTGAAAATCATCGAAGTGGTAATTTTGACGTTTCTTTACTATTGTTACAATATCAAATATCAGAACATGTTTCTGTGTGCGGTTATGTGTTTATATTATTCGTCCTTATTTATATTAAATTTGGATACGTAATATCTTAGAAAACGATTTAATACCTGTTTTGGATGAATACATTATGATCACCATATATAAAGCTACTAGAAAATAAATCATGACTGTCATCGAATGACATTAAGTATTTTTTTAGTCCATCAAATGAAATGATTCAAAATTTGTAAAAGTAGACTCCACGCAAAAAAATAATATTTCCAAATTTTGATTAAGGATGACAATAATTTCAAATACATTATGATCACCATACATAAGGCTACTAGAAAATAAATTATGAGTGTCATCAAATGACATTAAGTATTTTTTTAGTCCATCAAATGAAATGATTCAAAATTTGTAAAAGTAGACTCCACTCAAAAAAATAATATTTCCAAATGTTGATTAGGGACGACAATCATTTCAAACACATTATTATCACCATACATAAGGCTACTATAAAATAAATTATGACTGTCATCAAATGACATTAAGTATTTTTTTAGTCCATCAAATGAAATTATTCAAAATTTGTAAAACTAGACTCCACTCAAAAAAATAATATTTCCAAATTTTGATTAAGGATGACAATAATTTCAAATACATTACGATCACCATACATAAGGCTACTAGAAAATAAATTATGACTATCATTAAATGACATTAAATATTTTTTTAGTCCATCAAATGAAATGATTCAAAATTTGTATAAGTAGACTCCACTCAAAAAAATAATATTTCCAAATTTTGTTTATGGATGGAAATTATTTCAAACACATTATGATCACCATACATTAGGCTACTAGAAAATAAATTATGACTGTCATCAAATGACATTAAGTATTTTTTTAGTCCATCAAATGAAATGATTCAAAATTTGTACAAGTAGACTCCACTCAAAAAAATAATATTTCCAAATTCTGATTATGGATGAAAATTATTTCAAATACATTATGATGACCATATATAAGGCTACTAGAAAATAAATCATGACTGTCATCGAATGACATTAAGTATTTTTTTAGTCCATCAAATGAAATGATTCAAAATTTGTAAAAGTAGACTCCACACAAAAAAATAATATTTCCAAATTTTGATTATGGATGCCAATAATTTCAAAGACATTATGATCACCATACATAAGGCTACTAGAAAGTAAATTATGACTGTCATCAAATGACATTAAGTATTTTTTAGTCCATCAAATGTAATGATTCAATATTTGTACAAGTAGACTCCACTCAAAAAAATAATATTTCCAAATTTTGATTAGGGATGACAATAATTTCAAACATATTATGATCACCATACATAAGGCTACTAGAAAATAAATTATGACTGTCATCAAATGACATTAAGTATTTTTTTAGTCCATCAAATGAAATGATTCAAAATTTGTACAAGTAGAATCCACTTAAAAAAATAATATTTCCAAATTTTGATTAGGGATGAAAATTATTTCAAATACATTATGATGACCATATACAAGGCTACTAGAAAATAAATCAAAACTGTCATCGAATGACATTAAGTATTTTTTTAGTCCATCAAATGAAATGATTCAAAATTTGTAAAAGTAGACTCCACTCATAAAAATTATATTTCCAAATTTTGATTAGGGATGACAATAGTTTCAAACATATTACGATCACCATACATAAGGCTACTATAAAATAAATTATGACTGTCATCAAATGACATTAAGTATTTTTTTAGTCCATCGAATGAAATGATTCAAAATTTGTATAAGTAGACTCCACTCAAAAAAATAATATTTCCAAATTTTGATTAGGGATGACAATAATTTCAAACACATTATGATCACCATACATAAGGCTACTAGAAAATAAATTATGACTGTCATTAAATGACATTAAGTATTTTTTTAGTCCATCAAATGAAATGATTCAAAATTTGTATAAGTAGACTCCACTCAAAAAAATAATATTTCCAAATTTTGATTAGGGATGACAATAATTTCAAACACATTATGATCACCATACATAAGGCTACTATAAAATAAATTATGACTGTCATCAAATGACATTAAGTATTTTTTTAGTCCATCGAATGAAATGATTCAAAATTTGTATAAGTAGACTCCACTCAAAAAAATAATATTTCCAAATTTTGATTAGGGATGACAATAATTTCAAACACATTATGATCACCATACATAAGGCTACTAGAAAATAAATTATGACTGTCATTAAATGACATTAAGTATTTTTTTAGTCCATCAAATGAAATGATTCAAAATTTGTATAAGTAGACTCCACTCAAAAAAATAATATTTCCAGATTTTGATTAAGGATGACAATAATTTCAAATACATTACGATCACCATACATAAGGCTACTAGAAAATAAATTATGACTGTCATCAAATGACATTAAGTATTTTTTTAGTCCATCAAATGAAATGATTCAAAATTTGTACAAGTAGAATCCACTTAAAAAAATAATATTTCCAAATTTTGATTAGGGATGAAAATTATTTCAAATACATTATGATGACCATATACAAGGCTACTAGAAAATAAATCAAAACTGTCATCGAATGACATTAAGTATTTTTTTAGTCCATCAAATGAAATGATTCAAAATTTGTAAAAGTAAACTCCACTCAAAAAAATTATATTTCCAAATTTTGATTAGGGATGACAATAGTTTCAAACACATTATGATCACCATACATAAGGCTACTAGAAAATAAATTATGACTGTCATCAAATGACATTAAGTATTTTTTTAGTCCATCAAATAAAATTATTCAAAATTTGTACAAGTAGACTCCACTCAAAAAAATAATATTTCCAAATTTTGATTATGGATGAAAATTATTTCAAATACATTATGATCACCATACATAAGGCTACTAGAAAAAAATTATGACTGTCATCAAATGACATTAAGTATTTTTTTAGTCCATCAAATAAAATTATTCAAAATTTTTACAAGTAGACTCCACTCAAAAAAATAATATTTCCAAATTTTGATTATGGATGAAAATTATTTCAAATACATTATGATCACCATACATAAGGCTACTAGAAAATAAATTATGACTATCATCAAATGACATTAAGTATTTTTTTTAGTCCATCAAATGAAATGATTCAAAATTTGTATAAGTAGACTCCACACAGAAAAATAATATTTCCAAATTTTGATTAGGGATGACAATAATTTCAAACACATTATGATCACCATACATAAGGCTACTAGAAAATAAATTATGACTGTCATCAAATGACATTAAGTATTTTTTTAGTCCATCAAATAAACTTATTCAAAATTTGTACAAGTAGACTCCACTCAAAAAAATAATATTTCCAAATTTTGATTATGGATGAAAATTATTTCAAATACATTATGATGATCATATACAAGGCTACTAGAAAATAAATTATGACTATCATCAAATGACATATTATATTTTTTTAGTCCATCAAATGAAATGATTCAAAATTTGTATAAGTAGACTCCACTCAAAAAAATAATATTTCCAAATTTTGATTAGGGATGACAATAATTTCAAACACATTATGATCACCATACATAAGGCTACTAGAAAATAAATTATGACTGTCATCAAATGACATTAAGTATTTTTTTAGTCCATCAAATGAAATGATTCAAAAGTTGTATAAGTAGACTACACTCAAAAAAATAATATTTCCAAATTTTGATTAGGGCTGACAATAATTTCAAACACATTATAATCACCATACATAAGGCTACTAGAAAATAAATTATGACTGTCATCAAATGACATTAAGTATTTTTTTAGTCCATCAAATGAAATGATTCAAAATTTGTAAAAGTAGACTCCACTCAAAAAAATAATATTTCCAAATTTTGATTAGGGCTGACAATAATTTCAAACACATTATGATCACCATACATAAGGCTACTATAAAATAAATTATGACTGTCATCAAATGATATTAAGTATTTTTTTAGTCCATCAAATGAAATGATTCAAAATTTGTACAAGTAGACTCCACTCAAAAAAATAATATTTCCAAATTTTGATTAGGGATGACAATAATTTCAAACACATTATGATCACCGTACATAAGGCTACTAGAAAATAAATTATGACTGTCATTAAATGACATTAAGTATTTTTTTAGTCCATCAAATGAAATGATTCAAAATTTGTATAAGTAGACTCCACTCAAAAAAAATAATATTTCCAAATTTTGATTAGGGCTGACAATAATTTCAAACACATTTTGATCACCATACATATGGCTACTAGAAAATAAATCATGAATGTCATCAAATGACATTAAGTATTTTTTTAGACCATCAAATGAAATTATTCAAAATTTGTATAAGTAGACTCCACTCAAAAAAATAATATTTCTAAATTTTGATTAGGGCTGACAATAATTTCAAACACATTGTGATTACCATACATAAGGCTACAAGAAAATAAATTATGACTGTCATCAAATGACATTAAGTATTTTTTTAGTCCATCAAATGAAATTATTTAAAATTTGTAAAAGTAGACTCCACTCAAAAAAATAATATTTCCAAATTTTGATTATGGATTAAAATTATTTCAAATACATTATGATGACCATATACAAGGATACTAATATATATATATATATATATATATATATATATATATATATATATATATATATAAACATATCAAAAACATAATCATTTTAACACCTGCTTCCTCTTAAGAGTATCAATTATATACAGTCTAAAACTCTCTAAGCTTTTATGGAATACGACGATTTACAAATTGAATTTCAATGTATTAATAATTAATAAATGAGTAAAAGTTACAGCTAACACTAATAATTTACAAATTAAATTTCTATGCATTAACAATTAATAAATGGGTAAAACTTGCAGCTAAAACAAATAATTTACAAATTAAATTTCAATGTATCAACAATTAATAAATGCGTTAATTTTTGACTGCTATCCAAAACCTCACATCACCCATCACCCACACATAGAAACATCTCTTTCGTTTAGAGTATCTATGAAATAGTGAAGATATGTCAAATCACATCCAAACAATTGTAGTTTGATCGTATGTTGCACACTTTCAGAATGAAATTGTCTTCATACAAAAGCAATGAATTATAGATTTTGACGACAGAACATTCAATAAATTAAATGTATATAGGTTTCAGGTGGTCAATACTAAACCGCTAATAAAATCTAAATGTGTTGCTCGTAAAATATCACGGCGGCGTATTAATTTCGTCCCAATGCTGCTATTGCCATTACCTCCGGATCTATTTGCAATTCCAATTATTACCGCCGCCACGACACGTTTTATGGGTCGGGGAAAACACACACACATACGCTCTTTCGCATAGAAACATAAATGTTTAATTTATTGTTTAACGACAATTTTTTCTGTATGAATCCCTGATGCTTTGTTACGCAAGGAAGATCTAAAAATAATCGGTGATATAACGCCCTGAATGTGTACATAGCACATTAGGCGACCACACCGGTGTGTGTATGTGATTTTTTTAATTGCTCTTGGTCAGGTAGATCGCGTAAAAAATAAACACTGGGGAAGGTCACTGCGCAGTTAATTGGAGGAGAAAAGGCGTGAATTTGAGTCGTGGGAATTTTACGAATAGGGCGTTGTGACATAAATAATATATATATATATATATATATATATATATATATATATATATATATATATATTTGAGTTACAGTGTTTGACAAATTTTGACACATTTGGACACATTTTCTAACACTTGCCCACACATTTGAGTTTCAGTGTTTCACATATTCCCACATTTTGACACTTTTTGCCACATTTTGACACATTTTGATACACTTTCTACATATTTGGATTGCAGTATTCCCATGAATTCTTAAAAAAAACATTTTCTCAGAACTCATACGAAACCTTTTAATAACATTGTTACCTATATTTAAACTAAAGTTATTTAATTTTCTTCTACCTTCAAGGATAATGAATTCAGTTCTTTCACTTGCCAAAGTTAATCCAATACCAATCATCCAAAGATCAATTTTATTGATAGTTTCTATTGCCAAACTTCTGAGCTCAAGTAAATTTTTACCAGATATCAATATTGCAGTATGATCAGCATAACCAATAATTTTAACACCTAAAGATAACTTTAAATTTAATACGCCGTCATAAAAAATGTTCCTTAAAAGGGGACCAAGAACGGATCCTTGTGGAACACCCATCTTCATTTTTAACTTTTTTCATAATTTTTAATCCTTACTATAATATCCCTATTTTCGAAAATAACTTTTAATGATGTTTATTAGATAAATCTGATTTTTTTAATGTTTTTAATTTGTTAACAATTTTATACCATTGAGCTGTATTAAATGTATTTTTAACGTCTAAACATAACATAATACATAATTTTTAATTTTTATATGAATCATTTTTAGCCTTCATTAATGACGTTTTCTAAAGCATTCAGAGTTGATAAGTTTTTTCTAAAGCCGAATTGATTTTTTGACATACCTATTTTATATTCAAATTCCTCTCTCGGTCTTTTTTCTATTAGTCTTTCTAAAAGTTTTGCTAAATTATTTAATAGACAAATTGGTCTAAATTTTAAAGGATCGCCTACATTTTTTACCGGACTAATATTGCTTCTTTCCAAATAATTGGAAAAATTCCATAAGGAATAATTTTGTTAAAAACATTTAGGAAAATATCTGGAATTTCATCCACTAAAATTATTTCATTTGGAATTTTGTCATTCCCTGGAGCTTTCTTATTTTTCAACCCTCTATTAGCATTTTTTAATTCAATTACGCCAACATTTTCAAAATTTTGTTTTTTTCTAAAATTTTCTGAATTCCAAATAGTGGCGATCAGGAAAGAAATCTCTTGCAATTTTGTATTGTTCATCAGATTCAATAAATATATGTTTCTTTTGAAATTTTTTTGTTAGGCTTAATTTCATTATTATATATAACTTATTTTTTTTAGAAATTGAATGGTTTTGGCGTCTCCTACGTGGTAATTCATTTTAAATAAATCTCCTTTATTTAATTTTTTTAATTCATTTTTTAATTTTTAATTTTTTCCTCGTATAAATTTACCTGTCTCCCTTACTATATTTATTTGTATGCGATTAGCGAAACCAGTTTCAAATGTTGTTTGTTTAGTCTCTAATGCCCGCGACAATGTCGCTTCAATGTTACGCAACACCAGTTTTTTTTTTAAATTTGATTGCAGATTTGTTATTGCTACTAGCATTTTGTGGCGTAATTTATGCACGCATCGCGATTCCGTGTCAATAAAATATAATAGCGTTCGTTAAATTCACCGCGCGACCTCACCTCCCGCATCAAGATGCACCGCGCGATCCTTGAAGGACAAGGCGTCCAATGTGTCATCGCTTCATCATATGTATTTACATGAATGAACAAAACTTTTGTGCATACATACTGTAATTATTTTTCTAGTTTTTTTTTTAAATTTATTATTCATTATCATTTCGATGATCTATTTTAATATAAATATTTGCCTATCGTCGGGACGGGAAAGGTTGCTGAAGTTTGCATGTTACTCCCATATACAAATAAAGAGATACATTTTAAATAGATGAGTTTTCATTAGCAGTATTTTTTTAAATCTTAAACCTGTTGGAGGCATTTTCACACAAAATTTAATTTAAAAATCCAGGGCTGAAAGGGTAAAGCCCTAGGAAAGCCGTCGCTTAAGCGCATTTGATGTCTCTGGTACAGGGCGCATTTAGTATGCTGTCTAGGTTCGATTTGCTTGAAAGACGGCTTCCGCGAAGCGGCTCTTAAGACTTATTGAGTCCTATTTGAGAAACAGGAAACTGTCTATAAATAGTATCTGGTGGTGTAAAAAGTAGAATCATAGAAAACCCCACTGGAGTTCTGCAGAGATGTAGCTTGGGTCCTCTGACATTTATATTTTTGCAAATGATCTCCCGTCAATGTATGATGTCGGATTGTCCACTTTTTTTTTAATATATCAATGTAATATTTAAAAAGAAAAAAAAAATAGAAGTGATTCTCTCTGCAAGAAACTCTGAGGAATCCCCACTTGGTCCTAGTATCGAGAGATGCAGTTGGTCGTGGTACAGAGATGGTTGGTGATTTGGATGTCGGTGTTATTTGTGTCTATCTCTTTCTTTATGTTTTCTCTGAATTTTTTTATGTTAGTGATACTCATGCTGCTTACCCCTGCTCCACGCTCAGTAGGGTAGGAAAACCCGGGCTGCGTGCGCCTTTCCAGCGGATGCTAAGAGTAGGGGGCCTGTTCGCCCCCTATAAATATCGTGCACGCACCCATAAACGGCTTACAGTTCTCCCTCACCAAGACTGAGAGGACTGATTCATATTACCCGACTATCGCTTTGAAACCCATATTTGTGTTTAACTTTTTACCTATATAGTAAAACGATCCTCCTCACCAAGACCAAAATAAACAAACAATGCTTCATTTTGTTGCTTACTAAGTACCAAATATAATTTATATCATCATTTCAATTCAGGGCCGGTCCTAGCACCGCACGCCAAAGTTAGGGGCGGTCAAATTCAACCCGGAGCATGAGCTATCAAAGGAGTTCAAAACAAAAACCCAATGAGATATCTTCATTATCTTGAAAGATATGGCTTGTAAAAGTTGTAATTTGTATTATCACGCATTCCTGCGGAAATACCTGTTCATCATAAAGCAATTTTAAGATTGTTTATGTTATTCTTGTTTACATATGTATGAAAAACTCAATTATAAAGACCGCAATGAGATATCTTCATTATCTTCAAAGATATGGCTTGTGAACTTCGAAATTTCTATTATCACACATTTCTGTAAAAATAACTATTCATCATGTTTCAATTCTAAGATATTTTATGTTATTCTTGTCTAAAAATGTATGAGAAACTCAATTTTAAAGACTCCAATGAGTTATCTTCAAAGATATGGCATGTGAAATATGTATTATCACACATTTCTGCTAAAATACCTGTTCATCATGTTGTAATTTTAAGATTTTTTGTGTGATTCTTGTCTAAAAATGTATGAAAAACTCAACTATAAAGACTCCAATGAGTTATCTTCATTATCTTCAAAGATATAGCTTGTAAAAGTTGAAATTTGTATTATCACACATTTCTGCCAAAATAGCTTATACATCATAAAGAAATTTTAAGATTTTTTATGTTATTCTTGTTTAAATATGTATGAAATACTCAATTATAAAGACCCCAATGAGATATCTACATTATCTTCAAAGATATGGCTTGTGAAATTCAAAATTTGTATTATCACACATTTCTTCAAAAATACCTATTCATTATGTTGCAATTTTAAGATTTTTTGTGTTATTCTTGTCTAAAAATGTATGAAAAACTCAACTATAAAGACTCCGTTGTGTTATCTTCATTATCTTCAAAGAGATAGCTTGTAAAAGTTGAAATTTGTTTTATCACACATTCCTGCAAAAATACCTATTCATCATGATGCAATTTTAATTTTTTTGTATTATTCTTATCTAAAAATTTATGAAAATCTCAATTAAAAAGACTCCAATGAGGTATCTTCATTATCTTTAAAGATATGGCATGTAAAAGTTAAAATTAGTATTATCACACATTCCTGCAAAAATACCTATCCATCATCAAGCAATTTTAAGATTTTTGTGTTATTCTTGTCTAAAAATGTATGAGAAACTTAATTATAAAGACTCCAATGAGTTATCTTCATTATCTTCAAAGATATGGCATGTGAAATTCGAAATTTGTATTATCACACATTTCTGCAAAAATACCTGTTCATCATGTTGCAATTTTAAGATTTTTTCTGTGATTCTTGTCTAAAAATGTATGAAAAACTCAACTATAAAGACTCCAGTGAGTTATCTTCATTATCTTCAAAGATATAGCTTGTAAAAGTTGAAATTTGTATTATCACACATTTCTGCCAGAATAGCTATACATCATAAAGAAATTTTAAGATTTTTTATGTTATTCTTGTTTAAATATGTATGAAATACTCAATTATAAAGACCCCAATGAGATATCTTCATTATCTTCAAAGATATGGCTTGTGAAATTCAAAATTTGTATTATCACACATTTTTGCAAAAATAACTATTCATCATGTTGCAATTCTAAGATTTTTTATGTTATTCTTGTCTAAAAATATATGAAAAACTCAACTATAAAGACTCCGTTGTGTTATCTTCATTATCTTCAAAGAGATAGCTTGTAAAAGTTGAAATTTGTTTTATCACACATTCCTGCAAAAATACCTATTCATCATGATGCAATTTTAATTTTTTTATATATTATTCTTATCTAAAAATTTATGAAAATCTCTTTTTATTGTCTATAAATGTATGGAAAACTAAACTATAAAGACTACAATGAGATATCTTCATTATCTTTAAAGATATGACTTGTAAAATTCGAAATTTGTATTATCACATATTCCTGCAAAAATACCTATTCATCATGATGCAATTTTAATTTTTTTTGTATTATCTTATCTAAAAATTTATGAAAATCTCAATTAAAAAGACTCCAATGATGTATCTTCATTATCTTTAAAGATATGGCATGTAAAAGTTAAAATTAGTATTATCACACATTCCTGCAAAAATACCTATCCATCATGAAGCAATTTTAAGATTTTTGTGTTATTCTTGTCTAAAAATGTATGAAAAACTCAATTATAAAGACCCCAATGAGATATCTTCATTATCTTGAAAGATATAGCTTGTAAAATTTGAATTTGTATTATCACACATTCCTGCGAACATACCTATTCATCATAAAACAATTTTAAGATTGTTTATGTTATTCTTGTTTGAATATGTAAGAAAAATTCAATTATAAAAACCACAATATGATATCTTCATTATCTTCAAAGATATGGCTTCTAAAAGTTGAAATTTGTATTATCACACATTCCTGCAAAAATACCTGTTCACCATAAAGCAATTTTCAGATTGTTTATGTTATCCTTGTTTAAATATGTATGAAAAACTCAATTATAAAGACCGCGATGAGATATCTTCATTATCTTCAAAAGTATGGCTTGTAAAATTCGAAATTTGTATTATCACACATTTCTGCAAAAATACCTATTCATCATGTTGCAATTTTCAGATTGTTTGTGTTATCCTTGTCTAAAAATGTATGAAAAACTCAGCTATAAAGACTGAGTTATGAGTTATCTTCATTATCTTCATTATCTTCATTATCTTCATTATCTTCATTATCTTCATTATCTTCATTATCTTCATTATCTTCATTATCTTCATTATCTTCATTATCTTCATTATCTTCATTATCTTCATTATCTTCATTATCTTCATTATCTTCATTATCTTCATTATCTTCATTATCTTCATTATCTTCATTATCTTCATTATCTTCATTATCTTCATTATCTTCATTATCTTCATTATCTTCATTATCTTCATTATCTTCATTATCTTCATTATCTTCATTATCTTCATTATCTTCATTATCTTCATTATCTTCATTATCTTCATTATCTTCATTATCTTCATTATCTTCATTATCTTCATTATCTTCATTATCTTCATTATCTTCATTATCTTCATTATCTTCATTATCTTCATTATCTTCATTATCTTCATTATCTTCATTATCTTCATTATCTTCATTATCTTCATTATCTTCATTATCTTCATTATCTTCATTATCTTCATTATCTTCATTATCTTCATTATCTTCATTATCTTCATTATCTTCATTATCTTCATTATCTTCATTATCTTCATTATCTTCATTATCTTCATTATCTTCATTATCTTCATTTTCTTCATTTTCTTCATTTTCTTCATTATCTTCATTATCTTCATTATCTTCATTATCTTCATTATCTTCATTATCTTCAAAGATATAGCTTATAAAGGTTGAAATTTGTATTATCACATATACCTGCAAAAATACCTATTCACTATAAAGCAATTTTAAGATTTGTTGATGTTATTCTTGTTTAAATATCTAAGAAAAACTCAATTATAAAGACCGTAGTGAGATATTTTAATTATCTTCAAAGATATGGCTTGTGAAATTTGAAACTTGTATGAACGCATATTCATGCAAAAACACCTATTCATCATGATGCATTTTAAGATTTATTTGTATTATTCTTGTCTATAAGTGTATGGAAAATTAACTCATAAAGACTCCAATGAGATATCTTCATTATCTTCAAAGATATGGCTTGTAAAAGTAGAAATTTTTATTATTACACATTCCTCCAAAAATACCTATTCATCATGATGCAATTTAAGTTTTGTTTGTATTATTCTTATCTAAAAATTTATGTAAATCTCGATTATAAAGACTCCAATGAGGTATCTTCATTATCTTTAAAGATATAACATGTAAAAGTAAAAATTAGTGTTATTACACATTCCTGCAAAAATACCTATGTTGCAATTTTAAGATTTTGTGTGTTATTCTTGTCTAATAATGTATGAAAAACTCAATTATAAAGACCCCAATGAGATATCTTTATTATCTTCAAAGGGTATGGCTTGTTTAATTTGAAATTTAAATTATCAATGTTTTCTGCTAATGAAAACTATTCCTCATTATGTAATTCGCGGTTTTTATTTATTACACTTGTCAAGAAATATATTATGAATTGAGTTCTTTAAAAACGCTAAAGACCTTAGTGATATATCTTCATTCCCTTCAAAGATATGGTTTATTAAATTTCAAATTTATATTATCAATCTTTTCTGCAAAGGAAAACGGTTTCACATTATGTAAATTTCCGATTTTTTTTGGTACACTGGTCCAAAGATGTATTAGAAACTCAATTTTAAAAACTCAAATGAGATATCTTCATTATCTTCAATGATATGGGTTGTAAAAGTTGAAATTAGTATTGTCCATAGTCCTGCACAAATACCTATTCATCATGATGCAATTTTTTTTTATGTAATTCATGTTCACAAATGTAAGAAAAACTCAATTTTTTTTTGTTTTCATGTTTCAAGTGATGTTTTCATGATATAAACGTTGTTTTTAATTTTTTCAAACATTCTCCATATTTCAGACGGTGTTTTTCTTATATCAAACGGCGGTTTCATATTTGAAGCGACGTTTTTCATGTTTCAAACGTTGTTTTTTTATGTTTTCATGTTTCAAACGATGTTTTTCATGTTTAAAACGATGTTTTACATGTGTCAAATGATATTTTTCATGTTTCGAACGACGTTTTTCATATTTAAAACCGCGTTTTCATATTTAAAACCGTGTTTTTCATATATCAAACGGCGTTTTTATGTTTGAAGCGACGTTTTGCATGTTTCAAACGTTGTTTTATATGTTTTCATGTTTCAACCGATGTTTTTCATGTTTAAAACGATGTTTTTCATGTTTAAAACGATGTTTTTCATCTGTTAAATGATGTTTTTCAAGCTTCAAACGGGGGTTTTCATATTTAAAACCGCGTTTTCGTGTTTAAAACGATGTTTTTCATTATTTAAATGTGTTTCACGTTTCAAACGGTGTTTTTCATATCACAAACGGCGTTTTCATGTTTCAAGTGATGTTTTCATGATATAATCGTTGTTTTCCAGTTTCTAATGTAGTTTTGCATGTTTCAAACGTTTTTCATGTTTGAATCGGTGTTTTAATGTTTCAAATGGTGTTTTTCATATTCTAAACGTTATTTTTATGATTTCTACCTTGCTTTTCATGTTTTAAACGACGTTATCATGTTTCAAACGATATTTTTCATGTTTCGGACTGCGTTTTTCAATTCTATTTCTTGTGTCAAACGATGTTTTTCATATGCCTAACGGCGTTTTCATGTTTCAAATGATGTTTTCATGATTTAAAGGTTGTTTTTATTTTTTTCAAACATTCTCCATATTTCAGACGGTGTTTTTCATATATCAAACGGCATTTTCATGTTTCAAGCGACGTTTTACATGTTTCAAACGTTGTTTTATATGTTTTCATATTTCAAACAATATTTTTCATGTTTAAAACGATGTTTTTCATGTCTCAAATGATGTTTTTCATACTTTGAACGGCGTTTTTCATATTTAAAACCGCGTTTTCGTGTTTAAAACGATGTTTTTCATTATTTAAATGTGTTTCACGTTTCAAACGGCGTTTCATGTTTTAAACGACGTTATCATGTTTCAAACGATATTTTTCATGTTTCGGACGGCGTTTTTTATTTTTATTTCTTGTGTCAAACGATGTTTTTCATATGCCTAACGACGTTTTCATGTTTCAAGTGATGTTTTCATGATTTAAACGTTGTTTTTAATTTTTTTTAAACATTCTCCATATTTCAGACGGTGTTTTTCATATATCAAACGGCATTTTCATGTTTCAAGCGACGTTTTGCATGTTTTAAACGTTGTTTTATATGTTTTCATGTTTCAAACGATGTTTTTCATGTTTAAAACGATGTTTTTCATGTGCCAAATGATGTTTTTCATGCCTCAAACGACGTATTTAAATGTGTTTCACGTTTCAAACGGTGTTTTGCATATCACAAACGGCGTTTTCATGTTTCAAGTGATGTTTTCGTGATATAATCGTTGTTTTCCAGTTTCTAATATATGTAGTTTTGCATGTTTCAAACGTTTTTCATTTTGAATCGGTGTTTTTATGTTTCAAATGTTTTTTTTCATGTTCTAAACTTTATTTTTATGATTTTTACCTTGTTTTTCTTGTTCTAAACGTTATTTTTATGATTTATACCTTGCTTTTCATGTTTTAAACGGCGTATCATGTTTTAAACGGCGTTATCATGTTTAAAATGATGTTTTTCATGATTTAAACGTTGTTTTTATGATTTATACGTTCTTTTTAATATCCCAAGCAAATGTTTTTATATTTCAGACGATGGTTTTCATGATTTACATGTTTTTTATGTTTCAAACAGTGTTGTTTTATATGTCAAACGGCGTTTTCTAGTTTACAGCGACGTTTTGCAAGTTTCAAATGTTTCAAGCGATGTTTTTCATGTTTTATACCTCTAACGGTGTTTTCGGTTTCAACCTGTGTTTTCCATGATTTACACTTAAATCCCATGTTTCAAATACTTGTTCATACTTCAACCAGTGTTTACATGTTTCAAAAAATATGTTCCAAGATTGTTTTTCATGTTCTTTTTGTTGGCCAGAAAGTAAAAATATAATTTTAGTTCCTTATGTAAATTTTAAATGATTTTTTTTAAATTTTGAGGTCCACTTTTGCACTCAACGCCTCATATATCTATGATGACTATAAAAATGTTAACTATTTTCCTAAAATAATTTCGCTCATTTAACATGGATGAAAATGGAACAACCATAAACTACCAATCCGAATTGAATATATATGAACGACCTTTCAATGATCCTCCAAATCACAATTAATTCCACAACATTAATTTGTATGCGACCACGAGTATATCGTACATACACGGTAGCCGTTGTCCGATTCTGGGTAAGCACGCCCCCACCGTCGCCGCCGCCGCCGCCAAATATAAAAACAACGCCGACACCGCGCGCTCTCCAGTTCACACCAAAATGTTCGCGCTGCTCGCGTTTGTTCTTTGTGCGGCATCCGTGCGCGCGGATGCAATCCCATTCCGTGTGATAAAAGAATGGAATTACCTAAACTTCACCTGGCCGAGTGAGGAGATCCTGCGGACCAACTTGGCCCGTGGCTGGTACATCCCCGAGCACAACCTCATCTCGGGCGTGGGCTATTTTGAAAACTATTTCTATTTAGCCCTGCCGCGGATGCACGATGGCATACCCGTGACCCTAGCACGCATCCCGGAAGGTGGTAGTGGATCGCCGTTATTGGAACCGTATCCATCTTGGGGGATGAACGCTATCAATGATTGCAACGCGTTGCAGAACGTGCAGAATATTGAAGTGGATGCTGAGGGGAAGTTGTGGATTATTGACGGTGGTAGAACGGCTACGCTGGCGAGGTTGCAGGTGGTAAAGTGCCCTCCGAAAATATTAGTGCATAATATTAAAACTAATACGACTGAAGTCATTTATCCGTTTCCACCGGAAGTTGTTAGTCGAGAAACGTCATTTTTGTATGACTTGGTGATTGATCGCACTGATGGTGGTTACGCTTATATTACTGATAATAGTGCTAAAAACCCAGGTATTGTGGTTTTTAGTTTGCAACATTTGGATAGCTGGAGGGTGAGCCATAATGCCACCATGCGGGCGCAAGCGAATGCCACTAGGTTCACAATTGATGGGGTTGATATAACTACGCCTGTTAATATCGCAGGGATTGCTTTAGGATCGGCCAGTGATAATGGTGATCGAGTTGTTTATTACAGCCCCATGTCGAGTTACCATTTGTTTGCAATTAATTCGAGCTCGTTGCGGAATAGGAGTGCGTCGTTTTTGGTGCAGGATTTGGGCAGTCGCGACTCGCAAACGGACGGCATGGTGATGGATGATAAGGATGTGCTGTACTTTGGGCTGTTGGGGAATAGTAGTGTTGCAAAATGGGATACGAAAACGCCTTTTATGAGGGAGAATCATAAAATTATTGCGAATAATGCGGATTACATTCAGTGGCCGAACTCGTTCGCGTTTGATAACAAAGGGGATTTGATTCTGTTGACCAATAAGCTGCAGAAGTATATTTATGGCAAGCTGGATTTGAATGAGGTCAATTTTAGGCTGTTTGCTCACAATGTTGGGAGCAATAGCTACTTGTTCGATCCGCTTAGGTACACCTTGGTGAAGAATGAATCGGTTGAGGAGAGCACCACCGAACCGGATAACCATATTCATTTTCATATGGTTACATCGCCGAAAACTACTGAAATGCCAGTTACAAATGGAACGACTGTTGTTGCGGAGGTAGAGGTGCAAGCGAGTACCGGAGTGGTTTATAATAGTTGTTTGTTTGTGGTCATCGGTGCCGTTGTGCGGTTTATGATTGGGTAGACTATGTGTAGAAAAACATAAATTAAGCCTATAAGAATGAAAGTGGAGTAAGCAATATTTAAATTGTTTTGAGAAGGAGAAGGTTTTGCGTTTATTATTTCTGTAAATCGACGTGCGCAGTTACATTTTTATTTATGAATAAATTGATTTCAAGTCTGTAACTGCGCACGTCGATTTACTATACAATACTAAACTAAAACATAGAATAGAAAACATTTTTTAATCCGCAAGCATTAGGTAAAAATAATATGGACCTTCCTCTATAGTTCAATATCATTTTAAAAACCTTATAGTTGTTAATAATTAATATTGTTGTCTTGGCTCCCCATTTGATTACTATGTTGAGTCGGTCCTGCATGTATATTAAAGATATAATATACAATCACATGTAAACAATATATTCACTAAAATAAAACGTTCCATTTGCCAGTGTATAGATTTTACTGTATCTTGTAAAAATTATATAGGTATGTGTTCTTATTAAAGAATAATAGTATTATTACTTGTTAATTAAGCTGTATATAATTGTATATTTTGTAATTAATAAAAATTCGACGTGAAAATTGAACGTACAGTCATATAATTCATTCGATAAATCGTTTTATTACATTTGTGCAATTCATCAAAACACATTAGAAAACTATGTTTATATAGTATGCCGTGTGTGTATAATTATATTTGAAGTATATACCATGACGAAATGTTTTGATTGAAAAAGTGCGTTATAATATTATATGTTCAAAAAGTGCGATGCGTGTTATTTCAAGTAATGCGAACTTTGTATTCATTATACATCTAGAATCCTTGGCGTTCCCCGGCGTAGCTCGATTTATTCTATAGATGTTTGGTTGCGATTTATTCTATAGATGTTTAGTTGCGATTTATTCTTAAATTTTCTGACTGTCTTCACTACATGTTTTGGATTTTGCTTATGTTATCAAAACCGTAACTTTTAAGGTGTTTACTTAGGCCCAATTCACACATAAGCGGCATCGGGCGGAGGCGCGGTACAAGGCGCGCACAGGCGACTGTGATGTCCATATGTAGTGAAGGGGTGGACATTGCACCATATGTTTACATAGAGGCGGTGTGGAAGAGTTGTGAAGAGGTGACGAGGCGCGGGAATTTGCCTCGGACCTCTCACCGCGTCGGCACCGCGTCTTCACCTCTTCGTCTAAGACACGGTAGGCGAAACTCTTCCACACCGCCCCTATGTAAACATAAGCTGCAATGGCGATTGTGATGTCCATATGTAGTGAAAGGGTAGACATTGCACCTTATGTTTACATAGAGGCGGCGTGGAAGAGTTGTGCCTCTCGCCTTGCAGCCACCGCGTCTCAGGCGAAGAGGCTACGACGCGGTGCCGGTACGGCGAGAGGTACGAAGTAAAAGCCCGCGCCTCGTCACCTAAGTGGACATTGCACCATATGTTTATATAGGGTGGGCGTGAAAGCGTTGTGCCTCTCGCCGCGCCTTCGTCTCTTCGCCTCCTATGTGTGAATAAGGTCCAATTCACACATAAGCGGCGTCGGGCGCAGGTGCGGTGTAGTCGAGGCGCAGGCGCAACGTCGCACAGGCGATTGTGATGACCATATGAAGTGAAGTTGTGGACATTGCACCTTATGTTTACATAGAGGCGGCGTGGAAGAGTTATGCCTTTCGCCTCTTCGTCTACAGTCTCATAGACGAAGAGGCGAAGACGCGGTGCCGGCGCTGCGAGAGGCACCACGTTTCAAGCCTCCTCTATATAAACATGTGGTGCAATGTTCACTTAGGTGACGAGGCGCGGGCATTTGCCTCGTGCCTCTCTCCGCGCCGGCACGGCGTCTCCACCTCTTCGTCTAAGACACGGTAGGCGAAGAGGCGAAACTCTTCCACACCGCCCCTATGTAAACATAAGGTGCAATGTCCACCCCTTCACTGCATATGGACATCACAATCGCTTGTGTGACGTCGCGCCTGCGCCTCTCCGACACCGGATTTATACATTTTTGCTGATATCGCACACTGAGATGACAAATGCCGTAACTTCCAAAAATAAATAGAGATAAATGCATTTTAAAAATTGGAACAATTCCAGTAGTTTTGCCATTGAGTATAATGTTATCTAATTTTTTTTAAATAATTTGGTTTATTCTAAATGCAAATATAAAAAAAAAGAAAAAAAAAAGACCTTTATTGGCATTTTCCTCACTGCCCCTCCACATCACAAACCTCAACGAAAATATACAAAAATAAAAATAAAAATACAATATAAATAAAAGTACTACTCCGCCAAAAATTACAAATTACCCCCATCTATCGCCGCTCCCTTTGCCCTTGCCACTTTCCTCTCCCACGTCAACCTCCTGCAGATTTTCACGCCTTCCCCATCCTCGCATAACAATTCATTCAGCTTTCTGCAGTCTCCCACCCACTCTGCTTTCACACCCTCACATTCTTCGCCAAGGTACCACCACGTGTCGCTTCCCTTACTACACAGCGCACACGCGGTGTACCCTAGACCCATCCACACTTTCCTCCCTCTCTCGTCTGACCCACACCTCGCTCTTGCCATGCATACCTTGTCCTCCCTGCTCCACTCACCCCTGGCTAAGTAACTCGGGAGTCTCCCACTCACTTGCCACTCTACGTAGCCAGGGTTGTAAGAGCTCTCATTCATTCTAGCCTGCCGTTCTTGCCACTCAATATCTCTCAATCTCTCTCTTACCTCAGTTCCTAGGCTTCCCATTTCTCTCAGCTTCTCCTCTACCCACACCTCAGACATACCCACTCTTTCATACATCCTTCCTCTATCCTTTCTCCAACCACTCTCCGTCCTACTCTTACACTTCATCCATACCTCTCGGACCAGTCTTTCCTCGCCCAATTCCTGCAATCTTTCTTCCAACTTCACAACCTTACACACGACTCCCACCACATACTCATACGATTCGTCTCCTGCAAATGCACTGCTCTCGGTGTCGACCTTTCGAGACCTAGCAGACTCTTCAGGAGCAAACCTTGCTCTCTCTCTATCACATCCCACTCACGCAATCCCCACACTTCCACTCCATAAAACAGAATAGGTTTTACACACGCATCCCAGATCTTGCACGCCATTACGAGATTACCGCCCCACAACCTCTCCCATTTCCTTCTCGCTATCCCCCAAGCCATTCTCGCTTTCGCTTGCTTACATTCCACATGCATCCTAAATCCTCCTCCACTGTCAAACCAAAAGCCCAAATATTTAAAGACATTCACTCTCTCAATCATCCTTCCTTTCCATTTCAGCTCTTCCACTCTACCCCTTCTACCCCTATTCCTAAACATCATCCATTTAATCTTCTCCACATTCACCACTAGCACTCTCCTATCCAGGTACCTTCCCATTCTTTCCAACATCTCTTGCATCTCTTCCACTCTCTTGGCTACTAATACTATGTCATATGCATATGCGGGATGCTAATGTGGTTCTCCCCACCACGACCCATCCAGCCTGTCCTCTCCTCAGTACCGCCTCCAATTCGCTTGTGTATAGATTGAACAGGAGGGGGCTTAGCGGGCACCCTTGCCTTACACCCACATTCACCCTAAACTTCTCAGGCACTTCTCCATTCACTCTCGCTTTTGCCTACGTCTCTTTATATATACTTCTCACCCACTCCACACTTTCATCTTCCATGCCCAATCTATCCATACACTCCACGAGCTTTCCTCTAGGAACTGAATCATACGCCGCTTTCAAATCCACAAACACCGCATACACTCTCACTTTGCACTCCAACGCTTCTTCCTCCATTCTCGCAAGCGTGAAAATCTGCTCCCTCGTCCCTCTTCCCTTTCTGAAACCCCCCTGGCATCATTCCAGCAGCAGCCCTTTTCTATCCACTTCCCTCTCTTGTCTATTTTTTACAATTGTCATCATAGCTTTATACCCCGCACTCATAACGGTAATACCTCTATAATTGTTTACGACCGATGCCGCTCCCCTTTTATATACCGGGACCACCACCCCCACACGCCACTCTTCCGGCAACTCCTCCTGACCGCTCCAGACCCTATTCAAAACCTGCAGCAACTTATCTCTTCCTTCCTCTGGTAATCTTTTGAAAGCCTCTGCCTTCAGCCCATCTTCCCCCGCTGTCTTTTCCAGTTTCAGCTGCCCTATGGCCACGTCGACCTCTTCCCCCTTCCTACCACCGGTTTGGGACTCCCCAAATCCACCTCTGACCCCGCCATTTCTCTACAGCTCTTCTCCCACTCTGCCAGCTCTAATTTAACTTTGCTCTATTTTACACTTCCCTTCAGAATTTCCCACAACCCTTTCTCTGTCACACACTCCGTCAACCTCGTTTCTACCTTCTGCAACTCTTCTATTTTCTTCCTCTCGCAGGTTCTCTCGAACTCCCTCTTCGCCTGATTGGCCCTTTCCACTTCACCTCTCCCATTCCTCTACTTCGCCATTGCTCTTCGCCAGCTCGACTTCTTCACCCTACATTCCTCGTCAAACCAACTCTCCCTCTGTCCCCCACTCTTCTTCTTCTCCAATGCAGCCACCATCACTCTCTTCAACTCGAACATCGAATGCACAGCCTCCCACTTGACGCGTTTTAGCTTTGTGCATCCAAATCCGGCTCGCTCCATCCAAACTTCTGATACTCCTTTCTCTGTTCTCCCTTCACAACGTTCCTCACCCTCACGACCACCTCCACCGGTACAGGATCTGACCCCCTACGTTTTCCACCTTGAAACACTCCAACTCTTCCCTTTCGATCCCTTTGACCACCACGTAGTCCAACACCGAGCCTCCTCCTTGTCCGCAGAACGATTTTTCCCTTCCCAGTCCCCTTCACAGCAACCGTTGAGCACATCCCATCCTCACTTTCTCACCCATTGCATCCATTCTCTACCCTCCTGGTTGGTCACTTTATCCTGGGAGCACCTTTCTCTCCAGTCACCATCCTCTCCAATCCCTCCTTCCAGCTCCCCCACCCTCACATTCCTGTCGCCCCCGATGATCCATATATCTGCTGCCGTATCCAGTTCGTCTAGTACCTCCGTTAATTTCACCCGGTTTTTGTTACAGTACACTGCTCCCACCCACACCGCACTTCTGTGAATTTGCACCTTCTCTATTACGAGTCCTGTAGCTTCTCTTAGCGTCTCTCTGCTCCATTTTCCCAATATCTTCCTCACTCCCAATAGGATTCCTCCTTTGGCTCTACCTATCTTAGCTTCCTTCTTCGCTCCCTGAGTCACCCAGTTCCATCCTGTCGCACTCTACCTGCCCCCACTCCTCTTCTGTCAACTACGTCTCTACTAGCCACACTATGTCCTTTGAGTCCAACCAATCCTCTAGTTCTTTTACCCACACTCCACCCAGCACTTTTTTCTTTAGACCCGCAGTGTTCCAGAAGCCCACCCTGCAGTTGCCCTCGTCCCCTCTTCCATCCACCCCATACTCCTGCCTCGACGTCCTCACCCCCTTCAGCACTTTTTTGCCAGACGATCGCCCTGCCAGATCCACCACTCGCCCGCAACATTCATTTTCCGGTAGCCCACTCTCACTTCTACACCTTTCACTCATTCCTCCTTGGCCCTCTCCCGTATTTTCTTCTCCGCTACGGTCAAATCATCATCGCTATCTAGACTACATTTCCAATCAAATGACTTTCAGCTACTTGTCACCGCAAGGACGACCCCTCCTTTGACGCAACTGGACGCAACGGAGGATAGTTTTGTGACGTTTACTGAATTTTTTTGAAACCCTGCATTTTTGTTTTTTGCAGCTTTATCTGTAACTTTAGAGCCATTATAATTTAACCTTAATCGGTCAGTTTTCGATTGCCTATCCAATGAGCATATTCTCGTTTTTTTTTCGGAAAATTTTCAATTTTGATTTTTGCACTTTTCCGGCCTACTGGTTGACATTTTCTCATATGTTTTTCCTTATCTTTACTTGTCTCTTTAACGCGCACAAACTGAGAGTTGAAGTTTTACTCAACAATCAATTCCATATTTCCCTGTTTTCCACGTTCCCACCGGCGCCACACGGCCCGATCTATTTTTCCCAGTGTCTAGAAGTATGACGCTTTCAAATGATACCTTTACCAACTCCCTACCCGCCCCCCAGCTCCCGCTAATCCAATGCAATGGACCCCATTTTTTATATATATATATATATATATATATATATATATATATATATATATATATATCGTAAATTTCTGGTTTTGATTGATGCTTATGTATTTTTAATGCTCATTTAATCCTTTTTTGTATTTAGAAAAAACAGAATTGTTATTTAAAATAAAAATGGATACAATTATACTCGATGGTAAAATTGCTGGATCCATTGCAATTTTTAATATGTATTTATTTCAAAAACTGTATTGGGAAGTTACAACATTTGTCATCTTGCAGTGCAATAAGGTGACTTTAACTTCATATGTTCTCTTCTCTGTTCATACATTATGGATACTTATCTCTTCATACATATAAAAACTGGAGAGTTAAATGTCATACACTTTAGTACCTTTTCATACAAAATCGGAAGGCTTTAATGTCATACTATTTCTTACGTCTTCATATATTAAAAATCTAGAGATTCAAATGTGATAGTCTTTCTTATCGTGTAATAGATACAATATGGTGACTTAAATTGTATACTCTTTCTTCTCTGTTCATATATATATATATATATATATATATATATATATATATATATATATATATATATAAATAACTATTATTTATAATTTTTACCTCAATGCGTAGACTAGTACGTGTGTACTGACAAAGATTAGAAAATATCCATCGATTTATTTTTGAAATATTTACAAATTTGCGGATACCACTATACATAACATCCCGAACAAGTCTATTGTATTCCTGGCATCTCTAGTTTTTATCCGCACGCGTCTCAATGTTATCCCACTAGCTGACATCTAATAAGATCGAATTCTAGATATGTAGATTGCTAAGAGGAGGATTCAGACATATATATGTAATATCCCATTATATTTCAAAACATTTTGAAACAAAAACCTATTTAAAGTCGTTTATTGTGTAAAAGAACATAATAGAGAATAAAACTAAATAATTTTTCATTATACATGTATGTTCTAGCAGGATTTTAAGGTCTATAATTACGAAATATTGACATCAATTTACAGAAGATAAGCTTCAGCACAAACTAGAAACTAGAACTATTAACTTCCTCAATTCTATGGGATTCCTATGCAATAATAAAGAATAATTTTTATTATTATATTATTATTAATTCTTGTACGCCTATGTCTTTCTTATGGCGCAAATTGTAAAATTGTGTTGGGGTTTATAACTTAACAATTCGCGCCATAAGAAAGGTGTAGGTGGCATAGGATCCCTGATATAGGCGTGATGATTTGTACAATAATATATCGTAGGCAACTATCTGTCTGAGAGTATACAAAACGTTGTATAGGAAGAATGTAGCAAATTAAAAAGTGATGGTATGGTTGCATAGAGTATATGCTAATATTCATTTCCAGTGCAGTATTAAAGCGATTTTGTGGCGCGGTAAATTCAACATACCGATTGTGATATACACATATTATATAATTTGCGCCAATCTATATATGTTTTTTATCTATATTGCTTTCGTTACATCACCGAGTGAAAACCAACCGGGTAAATACTAATTTTCACAGTTTTTTTTTGACCATAACTTTGTTCTTTTTGACGATAAAACTTTAAATGGATATATTAGCATATTCCTAGATAAAATTAATATTTAAAAAAATATCCTTCCGACAGATCTTGAAAATATTTACAATTTTGCGATTGAAACAGAAACACTTATGAGAATGATACAGCTAACCCCCTAGGAGGGAAGTTAAACGCCATCTGGCGGCACCACATCAATTAGCAATGCACACCCATATGGAAATAACCGTCAACATGCTCATGCCATCAGGATCACCGGGTAGTGTCCTCTAGGGAATAATATTCTAACAGAGTGCTTGAAATATCAGCACAAGGCCAATCTTATAAAACATATATAAGTGTGAATCCACCACGTTTTATAAGATTGGCCTTGTGGTACTACACTAAGGCCTTGTCCGTTTTGCTACTATATAGATATATAGATATATATATATATATATATATATATATATATATATATATATATATATATATATATATATATATAAATATATATATATATATATATATATATATATATATATATATATATATATATATATATATATATTATAGCCGTTTTTGTATAATATATGTTGTAACTTAAATTATTATTTTTGACCCTGTTTCCAAAATGATATTGATTTGAAAAAAATAAAATATACAATGTTTATAACAATATGACAATACAAAATGGAAAGTCTCTATCTATACAAGTTTTACTTTCTATTTTTTTTAATTTTTAACTTTTTCGCTCATATCTCGATATTACGATATTAGAGGTTGGGGGGTCGATAAAAAAATTATGCAACATATTTTGTTTAATTTTTTTACTAATTTTAGTACAAAACATATCAGTGTACCAGATGCAAGAAGGAAATTGGAAAATTTTGATGATAAGTATTATTTTTTTCGGTGACCAAGTCGAACGCACTTTATTATTATTATATTTATATATTATATTATTATTATTTTTGACATCGTTTCAAACATAATGTTGATTTGAAAAAAATTACACAATATTTATAACAATATGACAATGTAAAATGGAAAGTCTTTACCTATACAAGTTTTTCTTTGTATTATTTTTTAATTTTTAACGTTTACGCTCATATTTCGATATTGCGATTTTAGAGGCTGGAACGATAAAAAAAGTTATGCAACATATTGTGCTACATTTTTTTACTGATCTTAGTACAAAATATATCAGTGTATCAGATGCCCGAAAAAAATTGGAAAATCTTGATTATAAGTTTTTTTTTTTTATTTTTAACTTTTTCGCTCATATCTCGATATTACGATATTAGAGGCTGGGGGTCGATAAAAAAATTATGCAACAATTTTGTTTCATTTTTTTACTGATTTTAGTACAAAACATATCAGTGTACCAGATGCTGAAGGAAATTGGAAAATTTTGATTATAAGTATTATTTTTTTCGGTGACCAAGTCGAACGCACTTTATTATTATTATATTTATATATTATATTATTATTATTTTTGACATCGTTTCAAACATAATGTTGATTTGAAAAAAATTACACAATATTTATAACAATATGACAATGTAAAATGGAAAGTCTCTATCTATACAAGTTTTTCTTTGTATTCTTTTTTAATTTTTAACTTTTACGCTATCTCGATATTGCGATTTTAGAGGTTGGAACGATAAAAAAAATTATGCAACATATTGTGCTACATTTTTTTACTGATCTTTGTACAAAACATATCAGTGTATCAGATGCCCGAAGAAAATTGGAAAATTTTGATAATAAGTATTTTTTTTTTAATTTTTAACTTTTTCGCTCATATTTCGATATTACGATTTTAGAGGCTGGAACGATAAAAAAATTATGCAACATATTTTGATTAATTTTTTTACTGATCTTTGTACAAAACATATCAGTGTACCAGATGCCCGAAGGAAATTGGAAAATTTTGATGATAAGTATTGTTTTTTCGGTGACCAAGTCGAACGCACTTCAATATTATTATTTCTGACATCGTTTCAAACATAATGTTGATTTGAAAAAATTACACAAGATTTATAATCATATGACACCAACCACCAAGTTACTTCATTATTATTATTTATGACCCTGTTTCAAACATGATATTGATTTGAAAAAATTACACAATGTTTATAACAATATGACAATATAAAATGGAAAGTCTCTATCTAAACAAGTTTTTCTTTCTATTTGTTTTTAAATGTTTTACGCTCATACTCGATATTCCGATTTTAGAGGCTTGGTCGATAAAAAAAATTATGTAACATATTTTGTTTATTTTTTTTACTGATCACTGTACAAAACATATCAGTGTACCAGATGCCCGAAGAAAATTGAAAAATTTTCATTACAAGTATTTTTTTCGGCGACCAAGTCGAACGTACTTCATTATTATTTTTTTTAACCCTTCATTATTATTATTTTAACCCTATTTCAAAAATGAAATATTGCACAATGTTTATAATAATATGACAATGGAAAATGGAAAGTCTCTATCTACACAAGTTTTTCTTTCTATGTTTTTTTTTAAATTTTTAACTTTAACGCTCATATCTCGATATTCCGATTTTAGAGGCGATAGAAAAATATAGCAACATATTTTGTTTATTTTTTTACTGATCTTAGTACATAACATATCAGTGAACCGGATGCCTGAAGGAAATTGCAAAATTTTCTTTATAAGTATTTTGGGGTGCATAATCAACCGATGCGGCTTACTATTGAACATTTGATCAGGAAATTTGAGCGGACGTTTTCATTGAAAGATGAAATAAACCTTATCCGTCCTCAGTCCAGAAGATCGGCAGAAAACATCTCAGCTGTGTCAGTGTGGCAGAATGGTCAAACATTCGCTTTCGCCGCGGTCAACCAAGGGGTTAGCTCTGACACCATCTAGGTGCAATCCATGTCTGAATAGGACCTAAAAGCGATGCTCTTGAGTCGATATTGGAATTAAACCTTCACCGCTCCATTCTTTTTGGAATTTTGATTTAAAAAAATTACACCTTCATGATTACAAGATCCAGCTGACTCAACAGCTGCAGCCTAACGACCATAGACTGCTTAAAATCTTGACTAACTGTATGTTAGAACAACTGCAAACTGACGATGAATTCCACAACAAAATCGTCTTTAGTGACGAGAGTCAGTCCCATCTCAACGGCTTCGTTTACAAGCAGAATTCTCTGATCTGGGGAGATGCTAAACTCTTTCAAAAACTTCTGTTACATCCTTAATATGTGACAGTTCGGTGTTATATGTAGGAGGGAAATCGGACCGTAGTTTCTTGGATTACTTGATCTGAAATATGATACAACTAACCCCCTAGGAGAAAAGTTAAACGCCATCTGGCGGCACCACATCAATTAGCAATGCACACCCATATGGTAATAACCGTCAACATGCTCATGCCATCAGAATCACCGGGTATTAATACGGGGAATAATATTCTAACAGAGTGCTTGAGATATTAGCACAAGGCCAATCGTATAAAACATATATAAGTTTGAACCCACCTCTTAGCAATCTACATATCTAGATTTCGATCTTATTAGATCTCATCAGTGTAGCTCAGCTAGTGAGGATCAATTACACAATATATTGAGATAAGATATTGTGTGAATTCATTCTCACTAGCTGAGTTACACTGATGAGATCTAATAAGATAGAAACCTAGATATGTAGATTGCTAAGAGATGGATTCACACTTATATATGTTTTACAAAATTGGCTTTGTGCTGATATCTTAAGCACTCTGTTCGAATATTATTTTATAGAGGGCACTACTCGGTGATCCTAAAGGCATGTTGACGGTTATTACCATATGGTTGTGCATTGCTAATTGATGTGGTGCCGCCAGATGGCGTTTAACTTTCCTCCTAGGGGGTTAGTTGTATAACTTTTATTAAATATATAAGTACTTTCAGTTGTGTATGGACTTCCTTCGTCTTTCTTTAGTTCTTTTCAAAGAAATCGATCACTTTTCACAAAAATCGCACCTCTGGCCGATATGAGTTTCATACAAAAGAAAATACTGTAACGCATTGTGTTACTATTCTGGCGCAAATATTAGTTTCTAATAATTTTATCAGCTCACATGTATGTCAACAATATTTATGTACATATTTGAATTAATAACATGCCGAATAAAGCAGTCAGTACATTAATAAATAGCTCAATTCGAGCATAATTAGCGACAGCGGGGGCTATTTGCGAGCGACCCTCATCAAATCTCGACGCGTCCGCATTGTTTTGCGTACCCGCGAAAATACCGGTCCCTCCCCGCCCCTCACTCATCACTCACACATGGAAAGGCGGCTTTTATTCGCATATATACACACTCACATACACGTATATATCTACCTATATCTCGCGCGCGGTTTGGCAGACGGACCGACCGCACCGGTGCGAGCAGCGCGCCTTGGCCGACGCTCCGATTACGCGCCAAGTGACCTCCCCCAATTCGAATATATAATAAAGTGCGATCATGAGTTATTTTTCGCCGCCGATCGGCTGAATTTGTTACACATTTTTACTGTTTCTTCCGGTTGTGCGTGGTTTAAGTTGTTACGCGCTATGAAGGCACGCATCTGCTAATATGACGGTGGAGGAGGACGAGGAAAAACCGGCGCCGGTTGAGGGCGGCGAGCAATGGGAGAAGTTGCTGGGGAACGGGCGTGTGCCCACGGTGGTGCCCGCGACGACTCTGGAGGTGCCCAAGCCGGCCGAGGCGTCGCGACGCACGTCCGCCGGCAGCATCTTCAGCTCCTTCCAGAATAGCTTCAGGAGGAGCGGGAGGGCGGCTACTGGACACGTGTTGAATAGGTACGATTTAAATTTATAACACAGCACTGTTTTTGCTTTGAAGTCCACTGTTTTTTTTTAATTATAAAAAAGCGTAAAGCGACATTTGGCATGGCTGTGTAAACATGTTGCTCCGCAAAAATGGATGCAAATAGGGAGACGGTGTGCCAGAAAAACACCGACTGTCATCACGGGGAAATTTTAATTTTATTAATTTTTGAGTGTTAATAAAGGTGGCTAATGATAAATAATTGTAAAAGTAGAAATATGTTATTACACGGATTATGTGGGACCCTATTTGATACACAATATTCCATTGCAATTAACCATTGCACACACACAAAACAAATCCAACTACACATAATTTCTAATAGTAAAATATAATCCTCAAACTAGAAAAATACCCCTTCTCCCAATATTCCCTATCTATCCTCTCGGACATCTTTATGTCACGCCAGCCTTTTGCAGATGTCCACGTCTTTCTCATCCTTTCCTAGCCATTCACTCACCTTTCTGCAACACCCTACCCACTCTGCTTTCACTCCCTCACATTCGATGTCTAGGTGCCATTTACCTTTTAGTTTTTAATACTTATTTTGTCATATTAAACAATTTGGGAAATATTCCTCCTTTTTACATCTGTATCTAACCAACGCCGTTTTCATGTTCATGAATATTCCCACTACATAATTAGCATTACCCATTTATTCGTTAATGTATTGTGTCATGTCTGTTATCACTGCTATTGTTCCTCAGTTTTATTGAAATGCATACAGGTAGTTTAGTATACAACCTTCGATAGCTCAGTTAGTAGAGCGGTGGACTGTAGAGGTAGTTTAGTATACTAGTCGTTTATGAATAACTTTCTCAGTAATTTGATATTAACGATATTGGACTAGTTGTTTACGTCTCTGGTATCACGTAATTATAATAAATATAAACTTCTTTGTTTTATACCATTAATATATCTATACCTCGAGGTATAGAACACTATGGGCCGGTTCTACAATTGACATTTAAGCGAGAATAAGGCTATTCGTGGAATATGTTTGAAATTTTAACGCCAATATTTCAAACTTATTCCACGAATAGCCTTATTCTCCAGTTAAACGTCAATTGTAGAACAGGCCCTAAGTCACAATTCCCTAACTACCTCTAGACTTAGGGAAATGTGACTTAGGGCCTGTTCTACAATTGACGTTTAACTGGAGAATATGGATATTCGTGGAATAAGTTTGAGATATTGGCGTTAAAATCTCAAACTCAAGCAGAGTGAACAGACTTAGAAATAAAACATTATAAACAAATTTCCATCATTATAGAGCTATAGCCGTGAGGTTTTTCCGTCGGTTAAGGGAGAATTACCCGGTATTTACCTTAACGTCACAGAAAAAGTATGAAAGGTGTTTCACGAAAAAACGCGCCGGTGGCTTTCCATATCACTGCCTTACTCTGACATTCATTCTAAATGTCTCCGAAACTTCTCCATTCACTATCGTTTTTGTTCACGACTACGTACATCCTTCTCACCCATTACAGTGATTTATCTTTCCAGACAGTCCAATAGCTTACCCCTACGAATGGACTCATATGCTGCTTTCAGATTCTCAAATATTACATACATTCTTCCTCTCCACCACCAATCTCGTTAGCGTGAAAATCCGCTCCCTTGTCGCTCTTCCCTTTATAAATGGGTGGGCAGCAACGATCTTCCATCCAAATCACCTTCTAGCTATCAATGACAATGGTGACAACAGACTGTCACCATTGTCATTGTTAGCTTGTACCCCGCACTCATTAACGTGATACCTCCGCTACTCCACTCCACACCCTATTGATACATTGTGTCAGTTTCTTCCTTCCCTCTATCGACAACATAAACCCCTAAAATGTTATGTAAACTATAAAATAGATATAAAATAGAATGCGTTTACTTCATTACAAATTATTTGTCTGCGATTCTTTTAAACCGCCTTCACCCGAATATTCTTCCTAGATACAGCCCTGTCTGCAGATAAAGCTATCTCGAATATAAAGAGGGTCCGAAAATAAATAGCTCGAACTTCTATCTTTATAGCTATTAGCCCGAGGAATTTTCCGATTGTCAATGGAGAAGCTCGGACAAGTGTAATCACCCGGTATTTATCTAAACTTCACAGAAAACTTCTAAAAACTGTGAAAGGCGAAAATTTGCCTCAATGTTGTATAAACTTACACTCCCCAATGCTCAGTACGAGACGGACGGCGCTTCTAAGCACTAGACCGATGAGCTGGGTGAGAAATTTCATAATGAGTTCTTACCAGGGCCGGTCCTAGGTACTGAAAAATGCAGTTCTGCTATTTTGCTTCTTCTGGGAACGTAAATGAAACAATTTTAAAGAAATTAATCGTTTTAAAAAATATTTTCTATTCTCTCAAGCCTAGGGCATTTGTTTGTCATCAAGGACCAAACAATAGAAATATTAAATTGTGGTGTAATAAAGATAATACCATATATGATATTGACGGAAAAAAAATATATACAAGTTATGATGTTTCACATTTGTTAAAGAGTCTTTGTAATAATTCAATCAACGTTCAAATTTAGTAGAACCGGCTTTAAAAGTATTATAATTTTCATTGGTTGTAAAGAAAGTCGTTGGTTACTGCTATCTCCTGGTGCGTGATGATCTTGCTCATTAAAACTGATATGCACAGTTTGTTCTTCTGTTTGACCGAGAATAAAACATTCAAAATGAGCAAAAGGTGTGTCTATACAATTGTATTAATATAAGTTTCTTTCAGTTTCCATTAACGCCGTAAGAAGAAAACAAATCTAAAATTAGATAACGAGGAACGGTTTTCCTTGAACTGATAATACAAATTTTAAATTTATTAAGTCATATCTTTCAAGATCATGATGATATATCATTAGGGCCTTTGTAATTTAGATTTTCATACATTTCTGGACAAGTATAACACAAAAAAATCTAAAATTGCACCATGATGAATCCGCTTTCCTTAGCAGAGATAGACTAATAATATTAATTTGAAATTAAATAAGCCATATCTTTGAAGACAATGAAGATATATAACTAAGGTCTTTAGAGTTTTTAAAATTGAGTTCTTAATACATTTCTTGACTAGTGTAATAAAAAGAAACTGCGATTACATAATGAGGAATAGTTTTCATTAGTAGAAAACAGTGATAATACAAATTTCAAATTAAACAAGCCATATCTTTGAAGATAATAAAAATATCTCATTGGGGTCTTTATAATTGAGTTTTTCATATATTCCTAGACAAGAATAACACATAAGATAAGAATAACACACAAAAACTTAAAATTGCGTCACGATGAATAGGTATTTTTGCAGGAATGTGTGATAATACAAATTTCAACTTTTACAAGCCATATCTTTAAAGACAATGAAGATATCTCATTGGAGTCTTTATAATTTAATTTTTCATACATTTATAGACAAGAACAACACAAAAAATCTCAAAATTACATCATGATGAATAGGTATTTTTGCAGGAATGTGTGAAAAACGAATTTCAACTTTCACAATTCATATCATTGAATATATTGAAGATATCTCATTGGAGTCTTTATAATTGTGTTTTTCATACATTATTAGACAAGAATAATACAAAATAAATTTAAAATTGAATCATGATGAATAGATATTTTTGCTGCAATGTGTGACAAAACAAATTTCAAATTTCACAAGCCATATCTTTGAAGATAATGAAGATATCTCATTGCGGTCTTTATAATTGTGTTTTCCATACATATTCAAACAAGAATATAATAAAAATTAAAATTGCTTTATGATGAATAGGTATTTTTGCAGGAATGTGTGAAAAACAAATTTCAACTTTCACAAGTCATATCTTTGAAGATAATGAAGATACCTCATTGGAGTATTTATAATTGAGTTTTTCATACATTTTTAGACAAGAATAATACAAAAAATATTAAAATTGCATCATGATGAATAAGTATTTTTTCAGGAATGTGTGAAAAACAAATTTCAAATATTAGAAGTTATATCTTTGGAGATAATGAAGATATCTTATTGTAGTCTTTATAATTGAGTTTTTCATACATATTCAAACAAGAATAACATAAAAAATCTTAAAATTGCTTTATGATGAATTGGTATTTTTGCAGGAATGTGTGAAAAACAAATTTCAACTTTCACAAGTCATATCTGTGAAGATAATGAAGATACCTCATTGGAGTATTTATAATTGAGTTTTTCATACATTTTTAGACAAGAATAATACAAAAAATCTTAAAATTGCATCATGATGAATAGATATTTTTGCTGGAATGTGTGATAATACTAATTTTAACTTTTACAAGACATATCTTCGAAGATAATGAAGATATATCATTGTATTTATAATTTAGTTTTTCATACATTTATAGACAAGAGTAACATAAAAAATCTTACAATTGCATGGTAATAAATAGGTATGTTTGCAGGAAAGTGTGAAAAACAAATTTCAATTTTCAGTTTTAGAAGTCATATCTTTGAAGATAATGAAGATACCACATTGGAGTCTTTATAATTTAGTTTTTCATAAATTCATAGACAAGAATAACACAAAAAATCTTAAAATTTAATCATGATGAATAAGTATTTTTGCAGGAATGTGTGAAAAACAAATTTCAACTATTAGAAGTTATATCTTTGGAGATACTGAAGATATCGTATTGTAGTCTTTATAATTTACTTTTTTATACATTTATAGACAAGAATAACTCAACAAATCTTAAAATTGCATCATGATGAATAAGTATTTTTGCTGGAATGTGTGATAAAACAAATTTCAAATTTCACAAGCCATATGTTTATGGATAATGAAGTTATCTCATTGCGGTTTTTATAATTGAGTTTTTCATACATAATTAAACAAGAATAACTTAAAAAATTGCCCTATGATGAATAGGTATTTTTGCAGGAATGTGGGATAATATAAATTTCAACTTTTACAAGCCATATCTTTCAAGATAATGAAGATATCTCATTGGACTCCTTCGTTCGCTCATGCCCCGGGCTGAATTTGGCCGCCCCTATCATTGGTCGCCCGCGTGCGGCGCACACCATGCACACCCACTAGGACCGGCCCTGGTTCTCATCCAGTTCAGTGGTCTAGTGCTTAGAAGCGTCCATCTCGTACTAAGTATTAAGGAGCGTAAGTTTATACAACATTAAGGCAAATTTTCGCTAATCACCTTACACAGTTTTTAGAAGTTTTCTGTGAAGTTTAGGTAAATACCGGGTGATTACACTTCTCCGAGCTTCTCCTTTGACCATCGGAAATGTCTTCAGAATGAGTTAATTTAATTTAAAATTGACTTAAACTTATACACTCAAAATTGACTTAAACTTATACGCTCAACATAGACTTAAACTTATACATTCAAATTTGACTTAAACTTATACACTTAAAATTGACTTAAACTTATACACTCAACATTGACTTAAACTTATACACTCAACATTGACTTAAACTTATACACTCAAAATTGACTTAAACTTATACACTCAAAATTGATTTAATCTTATACACTCAACATTGACTTAAACTTATACACTCAACATAGACTTAAACTTATACACTCAAAATTGACTTAAACTTCTACACTCAAAATTGACTTAAACTTATACATTTAAAATTGACTTAAACTTATACACTCAATATTGACTTAAACTTATACACTCAAAATTGACTTAAACTTATACACTCAAAATTTACTTAAACTTATACACTCAAAATTGACTTAAACTTATACACTCAAAATTGACTTAAACTTATACACTCAACATTGACTCAACATTAACTTATACTTATACACTCAAAATTGACTTAAACGTATACACTCAAAATTGTCTCAAACATAAAGGCACTTTACACAATGAATAATACTGTCAATATTTTAGAATAATGACAGTATTACTTAAAGATAACAAGTTGAAAATATTCATTATTCTAAAATATTGCCAGTATTACTTATCGTGTAAGGTATAGTAATGATGGAATGAAGAGAATACTGATGTTTATCCGGATAATTGATTACTTCATAAATATAAAAGGAGGATTGAAGTAAATACTGACAGTAATAGGACTGACAGTATTATTGAACGTGTAAGGTGTCTTTTATACACTCAAAATTAACTTAAACGTATACACTCGAAAATGCATTCAATTTAAGTACCCATAAAACGAAAGAAATAATATTATGGTTTTGTATACATTTTTCAGCTTTCAAAATACCGCCTTAGAACATACATGATTGCTCTTGATTGGAAAATAAAATTATATGAGAACATGAAGGCTGAGTTATTTGGGGAGATCAAGTACTTTTCGGAATTGGCCTTGTAATTAAATCGTTTGTCGCGTGTCGTAAAGTTTTAGAGCATTTTGTAAACAAATAATTAATATTAGCAACTGGTAGATACTTAATCAATTAAAAAACATTTAATTTCACTTTTCAAGAATCGCAGCTGAATCCAGTACCTCTGTCCATCCAGTAATATGTCTAGCTGTGAAATAGCCTAATATATATATATATATATATATATATATATATATATATATATATATATATATATATATATATATATATATATTCGTAACCGAATCTCATTTAATTGTTCCTCTTTTTATAACGCAAACATGATTTTTTAAGAGATATGATATACTTTGTCGTTTGTCTCTTAAGATAATGCTTGAAAGACAGATCATGATGCGATTCGTCCGTATTTTCACGGATTTTCGAATTTCAGTCATTAAATCTGCCTGCAAGAGAAATCCGTTTGTGGCAATTGCAATGAATACAATCAACTTAATCTCAACAACAACAAAAATTGAGAAAAATATTACAAATTGAAAACGTCTGCTGACCATTCGAAAGCGGAATGATTAAAAATTGACTGGCTGTGGTTTTATAGTTGAGAATCCTTTCAAATTGAATAGAAATATTCAATATATAGTTATTTAACAAAAATTGAAATAAATATTACAAATTTGTAGTTGAGAATCCTTTCAAAATTGAAGGAACTTAATATTGAAAAGAGGAACACACTGATCACTGCACTCAATCTACTATATCCCAATGGAAATTGTATAAATCGATTTAAAATAAATCAAGATTTACTTAGTATACTAGATTATGTTCCACCTATTTTTCATAACGGAATTGAGACCAGTACCGACAATTCTGTCAATTATGTCAGTAAAGTCATAAATATAGACTATTCTATAAAGGCACCTTACACGGTCAATAATACTGCCAATCCTAGTAGTGTCAGTATTTGCTTGAATCCTTCTTTTATATTTATCAAGTAATCAATTATCCGGATATACATCAGTATTCTCTTAATTTCATCGTTACTATTACACGATAAGTAATACTGTCAATATTTTAGAATAATGAACATTTCAAACATATTATTGTACAGTAATACTGTCATTATTCTAAAATATTGACAGTATTATTATTTACGTGTAAGGTGCCTTACCGAAACAACAAATAATAAAAATCTAAATTGTACTAAAACCCACCTTACACCAGGGACTTGCACCATCAATAATACTGTCAATATTTTAGAATAAAGACATGTTTAAAATGTTCATTATTCTAAACTATTGACAGTATCACTTATCGAATAAGGTATAGTAATGATGGAATGAAGAGAATATTAATGTTTATCCGGATAATTGTTTGCTTGATAAATATAAAAGGAGGATTGAAGCAAATACTGACAGTAGTAGAACTGACAATATTATTGACAGTGTAAGGTGCCTTATTGCCACACAAAAATTAGAATGATTAAATTAATTTTTAGTAAAAATAAGATTTATTTAATAAAACTAGATTTGATTTAGTAATTTATGCAACTGATTATATACTAGCAATTTGTACAAAATTAAATGCTTTTGGAATCAATTTTTTCAATTGTTCATTGTTAATTTTGATATATCACAAAGCACAAATTAAATGCTGGTTGTCGCTCTCGAGTTTTCTTTCTCCGCAACATTTTTGTTATCGATTCCAAAACTACTAATTGCCCTATTAAGATAGTAGTTCATTTTTAATTAATTAAACATCAAAAAAAGAAAAAAAAATACATTTGTATACATAATTACACAATTTCATTTCTTTTTTCTTTTCCTTAGACGAGCTATCGACACTTCCTATTTAACTAGGAAGAAGAAATCAATTTAGTATAGTCTAATTTAGAATGACAGGGACGTGATTAATTTTAATCAGTGCACGTGTATGGAAAATATTTATGTTTTCACATGACTAAGCTTTGTAAATATTTTATATTGAATGGTTAATCATTGCAAATTTACACTAGTATATGTTATCATATTAGTATGAATCAATTGCAAATATAATTGAATTGGTGAGTGAAAATACCATATAACTACAAAATCGTAGTTTAGATAAAATCTGTTTTGTGGGAAAATTGAATCACGCGTTGTCACTCACTCGAACTCACTATCTGCGCAATGTCCCCGCTCTTTCCTGTTAAATTATTTAATATGGGTTTTTGGCAAATTTATCAACCCGAATGTTCTGAAATTGGGCGATATAAATATAAAATGATTTTATACAGATGGAGCATTATTAAAATTATGATGAACATGAGACGTGAAGAGTGCGTAAGATTATTTCAGGTTTTTTGGGCATGAATCACCGCATGACGTTTTCTATAATGCGTGATGAATCAGTTCTGCTTGAGATCTTGCTGCGCTCGCGTGCGTTGCAACAAAATGTGTATTTGTTGTGATTATTACAGTCGATATTAGTGCGTAATTAAATATTGTGAGTGTGTGAGTGGTTTCATCGGTACGGTGCTACAGAAATACCGCGGAGAGGACTAAATTATTATAAGGTTAGTTATTGGTATTTCATTAGGCCATTTTATAGGGCACCCTACATAGTCAGTAATACCGCAGATTAGCGTTATTAAACGCTAATATGTGGTAATACTGTCATTATTCTAAAATATTGAAAATGTTGCTGATCGTGTAAGATGTAGTAATGATGGAATGAAGGTAACACTGATGTTTATATGGATAATTTGTAATTCAGAACTTCAATATATCATACTACGCCTACAAAAGTACGTACGAACGTAATTTTTGTAATCCTGTCTCACTCGACACTTCCAATAACAGTATATACCTCAGTTGTGTGGAATCCTAATTACCAACTATTGGCGATCGTAGAGTGATAAATGACATGTTTCCTCCTCAGACTAATACATAAATATATATTTATTACTCTGAGGTTTCCTAGATCGGTTAGTAAATGGTTTTATAAACCGCGTCGAATTACTGTGTGAGCATTTGTATATTAATCCCACTAACAGACAATATAGACAAAAACCATTATTTAGGGACCACACATTATAACCGGAATTGTCCTCTGACTAGGGTTCATTTGTCAGCAAATTTGTATAATGGAAATGCGGATATTAATCTTTTTAATTCGTCAGTATCAGTCTTTAAATATTTGTTTCTACAATTGATTGCACGTCATCATATAAATGAAATTTAAATTTTCACATGCTTTTACTGTATTAGTTACAATGTTGTAACTGGCTATCGACCTTAGGGTTCTTCTGTCGTCTATTATGTGAGGACTTTCTTATTCAGAAAATCGCCCCCGGGTGCCGTTAATTGTATCTCAACGACAAATTACATTTTCTTTCAGCAATACCCAGCTGTAATTTATTTCATCATTAATCGACGTCAAATGTTCGTTAATTTTATTTTGATAAGATGTAACCCTTTTTTGTAGACTAATAATATAAGCTATTATTATTAGACTACAAAAAAATGGGCCAGCAAATTAAACGAAAATATATAAAAAAATTATAAATGTCGTTTAGCCAGAATATTACTATTAAAACTAGGTAGTTTTCTTTCCAATAAATTAACTCCAACTACAATTTATTAATAAACGCCACTGCACTGCAACGTAAAACAATACATTTCATTTGATCGGACGTACTTCATTGACCAGCTTCAATTGTCTGTTCTAATTTTACCAAACAACCAGCTGTTTGGGTATGGAAAGCGGTTGACCCGATTAATTTCGCGGCTCCTCCCGCCCCCCGAAACTAGCACTCGCTAGTTTATCAAACATTACGCAATAGTCGGCCCAGAGGCGTAGTCACAGGGCGCTATATATTTATTTATTTAACACATACACATTTTAACATAAAGAAAATATGTAATTTAAAAATTCTACAGAATTAATTCTTAAAATAAAGAGTATATAATAAGGTGGAATTGCAACATAGTTGTTGCATAGTGCGCCTTTAACTTCATTTATTTTCTCTCTATAAGAGGAAAGTAGAATAATTTTTTTTCAATTTTCAGTTAAAATACGAATTTGCCAGTAAAATAATTGAATTAAATTTTGACTAGTAAAAAAGATAATCTGAATTATTTAGATTATATCATAAAAAAGTGACAGATACATTTCTCAGCTGAGAAATAAAAGTGACAAATAATAAAAAAGAAAGGTGACAGATACATTTAACAGCTGAGATATAAAAGTAGCAAATGTCATAAAAAAATGCTAGGTGACAAATAAATTTGATGGATGAGAGATAAAAGTGATATGCAATAAATAAAAATGACGAATATCAGAAAAAAGTGAAAGGTGATAGATACATTTGATGACAAATAACATAAAAAAGTGACAGATAAATTTCACAGCTGAGAAATAAAAGTGGCAAATAATAAAAAAAGATAGGTGACAGATACATTTAACAGCTGAGATATAAAAGTGGCAAATGTCATAAAAAATGCTAGGTGATAGATAAATTTGATGGATGAGAGATAAAAGTGATATGCAATAAATAAATTGACAAATATCAGAAAAAAATGAAAGGTGGTAGATACATTTGATGACAAATAACATAAAAAAGTGACAGATAAATTTCACAGCTGAGAAATAAAAGTGACAAATAATAAAAAAGAAAGGTGACAGATACATTTAACAGCTGAGATATAAAAGTGGCAAATGTCATAAAAAAAATGCTAGGTGACAGATAAATTTGATGGATGAGAGATAAAAGTGATATGCAATAAATAAAAATGACAAATATCAGAAAAAACTGAAAGGTGATAGATACATTTGATGACAAAGAACATAAAAAAGTGACAGATAAATTTCACAGCTGAGAAATAAAAGTGACAAATAATAAAAAAGAAAGGTACAGATACATTTAACAGCTGAGATATAAAAGTAGCAAATGTCATAAAAAAATGCTAGGTGACAGATACATTTGATGGATGAGAGATAAAAGTGATATGCAATAAATACAAATGACAAAGATCAGAAAAAAATGAAAGGTGGTAGATACATTTGATGACAAGTAACATAAAAAAGTGACATAAATTTCACAGCTGAGAAATAAAAGTGACAAATAATAAAAAAGATAGGTGACAGATACATTTAACAGCTGAGATATAAAAGTGGCAAATGTCATAAAAAAATGCTAGGTGATAGATACATTTGATGGATGAGAGATAAAAGTGATATGCAATAAATAAAAATGACAAATATCAGAAAAAAGTGAAAGGTGATACATTTAACAGCTGAGATATAAAAGTGGCAAATGTCATAAAAAATGCTAGGTGACAGATAAATTTGATGGATGAGAGATAACAGTGATATGCAATACATAAAAATGACAAATATCAGAAAAAAGTGAAAGGTGATAAATACATTTGATGACAAATAACATAAAAAAGTGACAGATACATTTCACAGCTGAGAAATAAAAGTGACAAATAATAAAAAAGATAGGTGACAGATACATTTAACAGCTAAGATATAAAAGTGGCAAATGTCATAAAAAATGCTAGGTGATAGATAAATTTGATGGATGAGAGATAAAAGTGATATGCAATAAATAAAAATGACGAATATCAGAAAAAAGTGAAAGGTGATAAATACATTTGATGACAAATAACATAAAAAAGTGACAGATAAATTTCACAGCTGAGAAATAAAAGTGACAAATAATAAAAAAGATAGGTGACAGATACTTTTAACAGCTAAGATATAAAAGTGGCAAATGTCATAAAAAATGCTAGGTGACAGATAAATTTGATGGATGAGAGATAAAAGTGATATGCAATAAATAAAAATGACAAATATTAGAAAAAAGTGAAAGGTGATAGATACATTTGATGACAAATAACATAAAAAAGTGACAGATAAATTTCACAGCTGAGAAATAAAAGTGACAAATAATAAAAAAGAAAGGTGACAGATACATTTAACAGCTGAGATATAAAAGTGGCAAATGTCATAAAAATGCTGGGTGACAAATAAATTTGATGGATGAGAGATAAAAGTGATATGCAATAAATAAAAATGACAAATATCAGAAAAAAGTGAAAGGTGATAGATACATTTGATGACAAATAACATAAAAAAGTGACAGATAAATTTCACAGCTGAGAAATAAAAGTGACAAATAATAAAAAAGAAAGGTGACAGATACATTTAACAGCTGAGATATAAAAGTGGCAAATGTCATAAAAAATGCTAGGTGACAGATAAATTTGATGGATGAGAGATAAAAGTGATATGCAATAAATAAAAATGACAAATATCAGAAAAAAGTGAAAGGTGATAAATACATTTGATGACAAATAACATAAAAAAGTGACAGATAAATTTCACAGCTGAGAAATAAAAGTGACAAATAATAAAAAAGAAAGGTGACAGATACATTTAACAGCTGAGATATAAAAGTAGCAAATGTCATAAAAAAATGCTAGGTGAGAGATAAATTTGATGGATGAGAGATAAAAGTGATGTGCAATAAATACAAATGACAAATATCAGAAAAAAGTGAAAGGTGATAAATACATTTGATGACAAATAACATAAAAAAGTGACAGATAAATTTCACAGCTGAGAAATAAAAGTGACAAATAATAAAAAAGAAAGGTGACAGATACATTTAACAGCTGAGATATAAAAGTGGCAAATGTCATAAAAAAAATGCTAGGTGACAGATAAATTTGATGGATGAGAGATAAAAGTGATACGCAATAAATAAAAATGACAAATATCAGAAAAAAGTGAAAAGTGATAAATACATTTGATGACAAATAAGATAAAAAAGTGACAGATAAATTTCACAGCTGAGAAATAAAAGTGATAAATAATAAAAAAGAAAGGTGATAGATACATTTAACAGCTGAGATATAAAAGTAGCAAATGTCATAAAAAAATGCTAGGTGAGAGATAAATTTGATGGATGAGAGATAAAAGTGATGTGCAATAAATACAAATGACAAATATCAGAAAAAAATTAAAGGTGGTACATACATTTGATGACAAATAACATAAAAAAGTGACAGATATATTTCACAGCTGAGAAATAAAAGTGGCAAATAATAAAAAAGAAAGGTGACAGATACATTTAACAGCTGAGATATAAAAGTGGTAAATGTCATAAAAAATGCTAGGTGACAGATAAATTTGATGGATGAGAGATAATAGTGATATGCAATAAATAAAAATGACAAATATCAGAAAAAAGTGAAAGGTGATAGATACATTTGATGACAAATAACATAAAAAAGTGACAGATACATTTCTCAGCTGAGAAATAAAGTGGCAAATAATAAAAAAAGATAGGTGACAGATACATTTAACAGCAGAGATATAAAAGTGGCAAATGTCATAAAAAATGCTAGGTGATAGATAAATTTGATGGATGAGAGATAAAAGTGATATGCAATAAATAAAAATGACGAATATCAGAAAAAAGTGAAAGGTGATAGATACATTTGATGACAAATAACATAAAAAAGTTACAGATAAATTTCACAGCTGAGAAATAAAAGTGACAAATAATAAAAAAGAAAGGTGGCAGATACATTTAACAGCTGAGATATAAAAGTGGCAAATGTCATAAGAAATGCTAGGTGACAGATAAATTTGATGGATGAGAGATAAAAGTGATATGCAATAAATAAAAATGACGAATATCAGAAAAAAGTGAAAGGTGATAGATACATTTGATGACAAATAACATAAAAAAGTGACAGATAAATTTCTCAGCTGAGAAATAAAAGTGGCAAATAATAAAAAAGAAAGGTGACAACAGATACATTTAACAGCTGAGATATAAAAGTGACAAATGCCATAAAAAAATGGTAGGTGATAGATAAATTTGATGGATGAGAGATAAAAGTGATATGCAATAAATAAAAATGACGAATATCAGAAAAAAGTGAAAGGTGATAGATACATTTGATGACAAATAACATAAAAAAGTGACAGATAAATTTCACAGCTGAGAAATAAAAGTGGCAAATAATAAAAAAGAAAGGTGACAGATACATTTAACAGCTGAGATATAAAAGTGGCAAATGTCATAAAAAAATGCTAGGTGACAGATAAATTTGATGGATGAGAGATAAAAGTGGTATGCAATAAATAAAAATGACGAATATCAGAAAAAAGTGAAAGGTGATAGATACATTTGATGACAAATAACATAAAAAAGTGACAGATAAATTTCTCAGCTGAGAAATAAAAGTGGCAAATAATAAAAAAGAAAGGTGACAACAGATACATTTAACAGCTGAGATATAAAAGTGACAAATGCCATAAAAAAATGGTAGGTGATAGATAAATTTGATGGATGAGAGATAAAAGTGATATGCAATAAATAAAAATGACGAATATCAGAAAAAAGTGAAAGGTGATAGATACATTTGATGACAAATAACATAAAAAAGTGACAGATAAATTTCACAGCTGAAAAATAAAAGTGGCAAATAATAAAAAAGAAAGGTGACAGATACATTTAACAGCTGAGATATAAAAGTAGCAAATGTCATAAAAAAAATGCTAGGTGACAGATACATTTGATGGATGAGAGATAAAAGTGATATGCAATAAATTTAAATGACGAATATCAGAAAAAAGTGAAAGGTGATAGATACATTTGATGACAAATAACATAAAAAAGTGACAGATAAATTTCACAGCTGAGAAATAAAAGTGACAAATAATAAAAAAGAAAGGTGACAGATACATTTAACAGCTGAGATATATAAGTGGCAAATGTCATAAAAAAATGCTAGGTGACAAATAAATTTGATGGATGAGAGTTAAAAGTGGTATGCAATAAATAAAAATGACGAATATCAGAAAAAAGTGAAAGGTGATAGATACATTTGATGACAAATAACATAAAAAAGTGACAGATAAATTTCACAGCTGAGAAATAAAAGTGACAAATAATAAAAAAGAAAGGTGGCAGATACATTTAACAGCTGAGATATATAAGTGGCAAATGTCATAAAAAAATGCTAGGTGACAAATAAATTTGATGGATGAGAGTTAAAAGTGGTATGCAATAAATAAAAATGACGAATATCAGAAAAAAGTGAAAGGTGATAGATACATTTGATGACAAATAACATAAAAAAGTGACAGATAAATTTCACAGCTGAGAAATAAAAGTGACAAATAATAAAAAAGAAAGGTGGCAGATACATTTAACAGCTGAGATATAAAAGTGGCAAATGTCATAAGAAATGCTAGGTGACAGATAAATTTGATGGATGAGAGATGAAAGTGGTATGCAATAAATAAAAATGACGAATATCAGAAAATAGTGAAACGTGATAGATACATTTGATGACAAATAACATAAAATAGTGACAGATAAATTTCTCAGCTGAGAAATAAAAGTGACAAATAATAAAAAAGAAAGGTGACAGATACATTTAACAGCTGAGATATATAAGTGGCAAATGTCATAAAAAAATGCTAGGTGACAAATAAATTTGATGGATGAGAGTTAAAAGTGGTATGCAATAAATAAAAATGACGAATATCAGAAAAAAGTGAAAGGTGATAGATACATTTGATGACAAATAACATAAAAAAGTGACAGATAAATTTCACAGCTGAGAAATAAAAGTGACAAATAATAAAAAAGAAAGGTGGCAGATACATTTAACAGCTGAGATATATAAGTGGCAAATGTCATAAAAAAATGCTAGGTGACAAATAAATTTGATGGATGAGAGTTAAAAGTGGTATGCAATAAATAAAAATGACGAATATCAGAAAAAAGTGAAAGGTGATAGATACATTTGATGACAAATAACATAAAAAAGTGACAGATAAATTTCACAGCTGAGAAATAAAAGTGACAAATAATAAAAAAGAAAGGTGGCAGATACATTTAACAGCTGAGATATAAAAGTGGCAAATGTCATAAGAAATGCTAGGTGACAGATAAATTTGATGGATGAGAGATGAAAGTGGTATGCAATAAATAAAAATGACGAATATCAGAAAATAGTGAAACGTGATAGATACATTTGATGACAAATAACATAAAATAGTGACAGATAAATTTCTCAGCTGAGAAATAAAAGTGACAAATAATAAAAAAGATAGGTGACAGATACTTTTAACAGCTAAGATATAAAAGTGGCAAATGTCATAAAAAATGCTAGGTGACAGATAAATTTGATGGATGAGAGATAAAAGTGATATGCAATAAATAAAAATGACAAATATCAGAAAAAAGTGAAAGGTGATAAATACATTTGATGACAAATAACATAAAAAAGTGAGAGATACATTTTTCAGCTGACAAATAAAAGTGACAAATAATAAAAAAGAAAGGTGACAGATACATTTAACAGCTGAGATATAAAAGTGGCAAATGTCATAAAAAATGCTAGGTGACAGATAAATTTGATGGATGAGAGATAATAGTGATATGCAATAAATAAAAATGACAAATATCAGAAAAAAGTGAAAGGTGATAGATACATTTGATGACAAATAACATAAAAAAGTGACAGATAAATTTGACAGCTGAGAAATAAAAGTGGCCAATGTCATAAAAATGCTATTGATATATATATATATATATATATATATATATATATATATATATATATAGATGACAAATAACATAAAAAGTGACAGATAAATTTCACAGCTGAGAAATAAAAGTGACAAATAATAAAAAAGAAAGGTGAAAGGATACATTTGATAGATGAGAGATAAAATTGACAAGCTAAGAGTGATACTTAAATTTAAGATAAGAAATAATAGTAAGAATAACAGGAAAGGTGGTTGAAAAATTTGAAAAATGGGAGATAAAAGTGATAGATCAAAATAAAAGGCAATGTTGCTCCTGGCAGAAGTCTATATTTTAATATTTAGTGGAAAAAGCAACACAAAAAAATACGCAATGTTACCACTTTATTGCAATATGCCATTTAGCACTACTTCTTTCGAGTTATTTTTTCACCCTTCCCGACAGTAATGTGTTGTAAATATCAATTAGGAGTTTTCAAGTGAAACTGATTTACTACGCCACTGCGCCGCGCCTGCCCTATTATCACTATTATCGCCCGCAGCACTTGACGCCTCTCTTTACGTACATTTATTTTTTATAGCACACGACAGTAACGCAATAACGCAAGCACGGTGGGAAAAATGATTAATGTGGGCACCGTGGGAGACCGCAATAAATGTTGCTATTATGATAAGGCGCGCTCGTACGCACACACGCCGCCGATTAATTCCTTTCGGTACAGTCCGTATGCAAAACGTTGCTGGAGAATGTTAAATCGGTGATAAGCACAAATGTAAATGTTGTTAACAAAATATATACACAATGTAAATTGCATAATCGTGTTTGCACTTGTGGGAAGCGAGTAACGGTAGCAATGTTATCTGTCTGTGTTTTTAAAAATGTTAGGCCCCACTTTTTCATGTACTAATAAAGTGGCCAATAAAGTAAAGTTAACTTTATTTGGCATAAATACAAACACTTACATGCGTGACGTGTGCAATAGAAGAATTAATTACTAAGAAAACTTAAATGTATCATACTACCCGACTATCCCTCAATTATATATATATATATAATAATTTCTCAAAAATACATATCATACATTTGGTGATTCTTCATTCAGATAGCCGACAATGGAAGAAGTACTTCACTATATATATATATATATATATATATATATATATATATATATATATATATATATATATATAGATATAGATATATATATATATATATATATATATATATATATATATATATATATATATATATATATATATATACTTATTTCTCCCCTTGCGTTTTTGTTCTAGCAGCTCTTTCGTTTAAATTTTGCTTGTGTTCTTTTGTACGATATATTGTTCACTGTCTTTTTTGATGCTAGTCAGTTTACTGCGTTTGCTATTTAATTTCTTCAGTTCAGATTTCTAAGGGATGCCCGTCATATTTTTGTGCGTTTTTGGTTTATGGCCCTCATATTTGGTCTTGTTGTTCTATAGACTGTTTATGTACGCACTTTTTTTGAAAGGGTTACTTTTGCAAATAATAAATAAGTAACCATTCGATTTTTCGGCATACCATATATTTCAGACGATTTTAAGAATTGTCATGGCATCACTGTCATTTCTGTAACTCATATTTTTTAAATAAAATTAAATATACCACGATACCACTAGTATACTAGTATATATACCATCGTAATATGAATTTACTATTACAATTCCAATTGTCCATTATCAACAATCGTTCTTATCAACATTCTTTTCAATTCTCGCCGCCGGCGTTTCCGCGCTGCGTTGTCGCTGAAAAATGTCGAGCTTGCGAATGCCACCGATAAACTAAGAACATCAAAATAGCAAACACAAAATGCGATGAATATTGTGCCAGTTTGCCGCGCGATTTGGCGACGCTCGCGGCCCAATTTGCTGTTTTATATTTTCGCGCGATGGCGGCGTTCTGCGACAACGTCAGCCCGCAAGCGCTTTGGAGAACCATTGTGGACAGGTAAACATATAAAACAGAGAATCAGTTCTTTTTTTTTTGGGATATTATTGTTATGGGCTATAAACATTTTATAGTCCGTTTTATTCACCATGTACGCAGTATGTTTGTGTGCCGTTAATGTTTTGTTTATAGTTTGTATGTTGTATGTTTTTTTACTAGGTAATTATCTTTAAAATCCATCACGGTATAAATGTTGTTTCTTTTGTGAATAGTGGTTTTAATTGGTTTTTAATTGTAATGCATTTTTTTAATTATATGCTATGAAGTTATAAATGAGAAGGCGTAATTACCGTTTGTTTTTTCTTCGCCGGTTTTGCATAAGCCGGCTTTCAGCAAATATTTTACCGATAATACCGGTATAAACCGGCTTTTATATTTTGCAACTAGAATATTTATTAATTTGGCACTACAGTTCTAGTAGATTCATGGCTCTGGGCGTTGAGTGAAGGATAACTTAACTTGAGTTACGTTCATTTTTCACTCAACCCTTTGGATTATTCTTTTTTGTTTTCTTTTTATTTTCTATTGTCCTTCCTTTGCAGTTTGTACTGTTACTCTATATAATGTCCTATAATACAATCTCAACAGTTGCAATTTCATAAACAAAATTTAGTATTTCACGTTAATGTTTATCATCGATTAGCGTCTGTTGGACAAATAGACCCGAACAGGATTCTAGTTAACATTACCGGTAATTAATATTATAATTATTACACGTAATTAATAATTATAATTTACAGTTGAAGGATATTCCGAATTTTAACGGATTTGTGAAAAATCAACACTATGAAATTTTTTGATACCTAACATAAAATATTTCTGATCCTGTCAGGATTTTTTTAAAACAAGAACATGACTTTACTTTCCCATGTTACTGGGCTAGCTAAATGGTAGGAAACGGAGGAAATCATTTCATTTTTTTTGTCAAAATACATCGCCGTTTACTGGGTGTTTATTTATTTATGACAGCTAGTATGTCATAAATAAACACCCAGTAAATATTTTGATAAAAATGCGTCGATCCTCCTCTGTTTCCTACACATTCAGCTAGTTCAGTAACATAGGAAACTCAAGACTTGTTCTTGTTTTAAAAAAACCCTGACAGGATCAGAAATATTTTAAGCTATGTATCAAAAAATGTCATGGTGTTGATTTTTCACAAATCCGTTAAAATTCGGAATATCCTTCAACTGTAAATTATAATTATTAATTACGTATAATAATTATAGTTATATAAGTTTTTTCCATGATTTCGATTTTGCATTAAGGAATTTTTGTACCAGTCTCGTCTCTCTTCGAAAGCGGTTTTCTCCTGTTGGTGAGAGCTCTATAGGGTTTCGGGCTGTGTGGCATTCTGTGATGTTATTTATAAGGACCAACATTGAGACCAAACTATTGTAAACAAATTATACAATTTTATGAAATTCCAAACATCAGGATTGAATAGCGATAACACTAGTGATACCGTATTATATCCTCCTCCCACGTTTATCTCATTTCTTGAGAGGCTTAGGATTTGGATCGTTCCTAGCTCCGAGTAGTTAATGAGCATTTTAGCTTGCGTTTGTCCTGGAGTGTTGTCTCCAGTAGACTTGCTTTTGATTCTTCTCCCACGTTTATCTCATTTCTTGAGAGGCTTAGGATTTGTATCGTTCCTAGCGCCTAGTAGTCAATGAGCATTTTGGCTTACCTTTGTTCTGGAGTGTTGTCTCTCGTAGGTTTGCTTTTGGTCCTCCTCTCACTTTTATCTCATTTTTTGACAGGCTTAGAATTTGTATTGATCCCAGCACCACGTAGTGAATGGGTGTTGCCTCCAGTAGGCTTGCTTATGTATGGTCCTCGCCCCACTTTTATCTCATTTTTTGAGAGGCTTAGAATTTGTATCATTCCTAGCGCAAAAATATTGTACCATGCTTCGTGGGTCATCACGGAGTCTCCAAAGTTTGAACATTAAGTCTGAAACTTAACCGGTGCCCCGCGGTATACTGGTGCTCCCTGACTTAATTTATATATATATATATATATATATATATATATATATATATATATATATATATATATTGTTGTGTGTACTTAAGCGATGCCCGATTGTCTGGGCAGATAAGCCAATCGGTGGAAAGTCACAACGAAACCCTAATGACCTACTAACCCATTAGAAAGTGTAATTAGGACGACACTGAAGAGGAGAGAGTAGCAAGAGTACCTTTAAAAGACACAGTCGCAGAGCGACCAAAAAGCCACACTACACATAGTCTTCACCCAAACAAGATCCACAACTTTTCAACACCACAGCAATAGTTTTAGTCCTCAGTCATTGAGGTGGTGGCAGCGACGCTTCCAGTTCCTTTCGACGACGCTCCAAGAGTTAACCAGTTGGTATCTAGCGGTGGTTCCCCACAGCATTGGCGGCATCGACTCGGCAACTGGACCTCAGCATTGGCGTCAACGGCAGGAGCTTTACATCGTTCCACCAAACCACATCAATATATATATATATATATATATATATATATAACCTTACTTACTTACAGACGTAGATTTAATGTTCAAACTTTGGAGACTCCGTGATGACCCAGGAAGGATGGTACAATATTTTTTGTATAAAGATTTTCGGCTCAGAATTTGATGACCTACATCGCTACCTGAAGCTCTTTTGCCAATTTATACACACCCTAAATATTTTCATAGTCTGAATAGTTATCATACCTCAGACGTTCAGGTGATAAATAAGGCACCTTAGGCCCAATTCACACATAAGCGGCGCCGGGCACAGGCGAGGCGCAGGCGCGACGTTGCACAGGCGATTGTGATGTCCATATGCAGTGAAGGGGTGGACATTGCACCTTATGTTTATACAGAGGCGGCTTGGAAGAGTTATGCCTCTTCGCCTGAGACACGGTAGGCGAAGAGGCGAAGGCGCGGTGCCGGCGTGGCGATAGGCACGACACTTTCACGCCCCCTCTATATAAACATGTGGTGCAATGCCCACTTAGGTGAGGAGGGCAGTTGCGTCGAGCCTTTCGCCGCGCATGCACCGCGTCTTCGCCTCTGCGCCTAAGGCACGGTAGACGAATAGGCGAAACTCTTCCACGCCGCCTCTATATAAACAGATCGTGCAATGTCCATCCCTTCACTGCATACGGACATCACAATCGCCTGTGCAACGTCGTGCCTGCGCCTCGCCTACACCGCGCCTGCACCTCGCCTACACCGCGCCTGCACCTCGCCTACACCGCGCCTGCGCTCGACGCCGCTTATGTGTGAATTGGGCCTAACACGATCAATACTACTGTCAATATTTTAGAATAATAACTTTATGAGTGTGTACGACATTCCCGTCATGGGTTGTGTTGATAGAACCTTAAAGAATGTGCAATCAATAATTATCGCATATTCGGCATAGGTCAAAGACCACAGTTTCTCTCTCACTTCATCCATGCCTTCCATAAAAAAAAAACGAATAGTAAAGGGCTTAGCGAACATACCTATCTCACACGCGTGTAGGTGTGACATACAGATTTACAAGGAACTAATTTAAACGATCAATTATTTTAATTTTCCATTCTTTAGGAACTTTATTTTCGCTGATACATTTATTTAGTAGTTTCATTTCATTAAGCTTTCTTTTCAATTTTTTAAGATCTCCGCAGCTGCATCCCCTGCCTCGTTCGTCTTTCATTTCTTCATGTTCTTCATTGCTTTCTGTACCACCTCTATTAAATTTTTAATGGGCATTTCATCCATCGTAATATTTATTTATTTTTACATAAATTAAGGGCGATCTTCAGGTAGCACTATATAAAACGGTCAATTGTGGAAGTGAGGAATCTAATAGGTTCAAGATATTTGATTCTTTGCTTCCACACTTGACAGTTTCAATAATTTCTTTGTAAATCTCTATTTCTTACCAGCTCAGCAATGCCATACATTTCCAAACATATAACCAACTTCTTTCTATCAATCAAGTCTTGTGTAGCTTTTAAATAATTGAAGACGACTAATAACTTCGTACGCCCTTACTCACTATGCAGCGTGAGTGAGTAAGAAGGGTAGCAAGTTATTTATTAACCGGTCTTTGTGCTTAACCAATCCTTCTAACACAACACTGTACTTAGGAAATTATCCGCTTCTCCTGTACCTCTTCCTGCATCTGAATATCTACAGCATAAATCTTGGAAACCGTGTTCGTCAGCATCACCCCTCTAATATTTTCTGGCTGTTTTGTTCATCTTATGGTCTAATGATTCCTTCCCTTAAGCTTTCTTGAATATCTTCCACTCTATTCCAAATATATATATATATATATATATATATATATATATATATATATAAACAGTACAACTTACCCTCGTAGAGGGAAGTTAAACGCCATCTGGCGGCACCACATCAATTAGCAATGCACACCCATATGGTAATAACCGTCAACATGCTCATGTTATCAGGATTGTGTGAATTCATCCTCACTAGCTGAGCTACACTGATGAGATCTAATAAGATCGAAATCTAGATATGTAGATTGCTAAGAGGTGGGTTCACACTTATATATGTTATATATATATATATATATATATATATATATATATATATATATTATTTATTTGCCTTTTACCTTCGGTGTAGGCTATGACATTTATATTACTTAACATTATACTTTACAATTATTGTTGTTGTTTATACATTTGTAAATTCTTTCCACTCATTTCCCTTGCTTGTTTGACTGTCTTTCCTTTCTTGATTATTATTTCCTCTATTCTGTTGTGCCACTCTTTTCTTGGTCTACCTCTTCTTCTCTTCTTCAAATCTGATTTATATCTTTGAATAAATTCTTCTTTCCTTTCTTGAATATTATTTTCTCTATTCTGTTGTCCCACTCTTTTCTTGGTCTACCTCTTCTTCTCTTCTTCAAATCTGATTTATATCTTTGAATAAATTCTTCTTTCCTTTCTTGATTATTATTTCCTCTATTCTGTTGTGCCACTCTTTTCTTGGTCTACCTTTTCTTCTCTTCTTCAAATCTGATTTATATCTTTGAATAAATTCTTCTTTCCTTTCTTGATTATTATTTCCTCTATTCTGTTGTGCCACTCTTTTATTGGTCTACCTCTTCTTCTCTTCTTCAAATCTGATTTATACCTTTGAATCAATTCTTCTTGTCCTCCTGATTTAAAAGCCAAGTTAATTTTTCTTTTTGTTTGGGCCAGCAGCTAACTTCATCTTCTTCAGTTCTGCCAAAACCTTCTCTCTAGTTCTATACCAAAACCTTCTCTAGTTCTATACCAAAACCACTTTTGCTGTCGTAATTCCTCTATTACTCTTCTTCTTGTGCTAATTTTATTTTCCATTCGTAGTTTTAAGCCAAATACATTAGGCTCGTCCTGAAATCAATTAGTTCCTCTGCGTCTGCTACCGCATATTCTGTTTCAACAAAGTCACGTAGTACTCTTCCATACACATGGCTAAATGTAGACGTTACCGTTATTCCTCTGTAATTTTCGCACTTGCGGGGATCTCCATTCTTATGTATTAGCGTTTCAAACGCAAACGGTTTTCTCCGAGCTCGTAGATAAACAGCTGATCTTTGTTATTGGTTGATCAGCTTCTTCTTCTTCTTCTTTTTCTTCTTCTTCTTCTTCTTCTTCTTCTTCTTCTTCGTCTTCTTCTTCTTATTCTTCTTCTTCTTCGTCTTTTTCTTCTTCTTCTTCTTCTTCTTGAAATAGGCTTACAGCCTGTTTTCCAGCTTTAAGGAGTTGCTTGTGATGTCAACACAGCTATCCCTCCATCTCTTTGGTGGTCTGCCTGGGGACCTTTTAGAGTGTGGATTTCCGTCATCTCGGCGATTTTTGCAATTCTGATGTCTTCCATTGTGTTAATGTGTTGGTTCCATTCTCGTCGTATCTGCCTCATCCACCTTACTATGTCCTGTACGTCGATTGCATAAAAATTACATTTACTTAGTCACTTCTACAACAGTGTGTGATCTACTTTTCAGTTATAAATAGCAAAGCATTGGGTATATAGTCATGTATATGATGAAAAACAAAGATTATGAACGCAAATTCCCTACTAAATATAGTTCAATTTTCTGCCACCAGATATGAGTATCAGCCGGCTTGAATCGCCCATAGATAACATGAAGCCCATTTTCCATTCTTTAATAACTTTTATTTTCGTTGATACATTTATTTAGTAGTTTTGTTATCATTTCATTAAAATTTCTTTTCCATTTTTTAAGATCTCCGCAGCTACATCCCCTGGCTCGTTCGTCTTTCAATTCTTCATGTTCTTCATTGCGTTCGGTACCAGCTCTATTAAAATTTTAATGGGCTTTTCATCCACCGTAATATTTATTTGTTTTTCGATAAATCAAGGTCGATCTTCAGGGAGCAGTCAATATTGTTCCTACTTTTTTGCTGATATTTACCTCCTGCACATCTACGCCCGCGTATATTTATATTTATATGTGTTAATTTATATGTCCTAAGACAAGTCATTTCCCGCATTGATTTGGGTGCGGGAAATACTACTTCCCGCACTAGTGCGAGAAGTAGCCAGTGTTGCCAAAAATTCGGCATCAATGTAAATCTGTATTTGTAAATATGAGAATGCATGCAAGCACAGCGTACACCTTTTGTACTTCAAATAGCATTAAAAAATAATAATATGGTAATACAATTTTGAAGAAAATATAGACTTTAAATTAAATGTAATTGGTAGTGTAACCTATTTGTCACAACAAGTTTAAATAACTTTATATAAATATTAAGTATCTATTCATACAAAAAATACATTATTTGTGCGATAGGCTGTTTCCCGAATTCGCTCTTAATACAGCACTCGCCTTCGGCTCGTGCTGTAAACTCATCCGCTTATTCAGGAAACTTGCCTTCCAGCACTAATAATGTAAATTACTATTAGAGATTCCGTTTGATTGTTTCTAGCCTTTCTGCACTGCGACCAATGCTGATGTGTTGTGCTTTACCCTATTTCTATTGTTCTCGCAGGAAATCCACTTCTCAGACGAAGTTTAGTATGTCCCTGAGAGGCTTGCTTCTCAGCTCAAGGGTCGTTAGATTAACGTTCTCAAGGCTGGTAAGCATTTTCTGCCCAAGTACTGAGCATGTGCACAGTATGCGTTCAGCAGTTTCAATGTCCATTACACATAGTCTGCAGGCAGTGATGCCTTATATTTAACCGGACAGTATCCCGTTAGAATGCCTGCGACAGGTAACTTATCTCATTTCTTAAGAGGCTTAGGATTTGCATCGTTCCTAGCCCCGAGTAGTTAATAGTTAATGAGCATTTTTGCTTACCTTTGTCCTGGAGTATTATCTCTAATAGGCTTGCTTTTAGTCCTCCTGTAGTATTGTCTCTAGTAGGTTTGCTATTGGTCCTTCTCCAACTTTTATCTAAATTTTTTTGAGAGGCTTAAGATATGTATCGTTTCTAGCGACGAGTAGTCAATGAGCATTTTGGCTTACGTTTGTCCTGGAGTTTTGTCTCTAGTAGGCTTGCTTTTGATTCTCCTTCCACGTTTATCTCATCTCTTGAGAGGCTTAGGATTTGCATCGTTCCTAGCACCGAATAGTTAATGAGCATTTTGGCTTACCTTTGTCCTGGAGTATTGTCTCTAATAGGCTTGCTTTTAGTCCTCCTCCCACTTTTATCTAATTTTTTGATAGGGTTAAGATTTCTATCGATCCTAGCGCCGAGTAGTCAGTGAGCATGTTGCTTGCTCTTGCCCTGTAGTGTTGTCTCTAGTAGGTTTGTTATTGGTCCTTCTCCAACTTTTATCTCATGTTTTTGAGAGGCTTAAGATATGGTAATGAGCATTTTGGCTTACGTTTGTCCTGGAGTTTTGTCTCTAGTAGGCTTGCTTTTGATTCTCCTTCCACGTTTATCTCATTTCTTGAGAGGCTTAGGATTTATAACGTTTCTAGCGCCGAGTAGTCTATGAACATTTTGGCTTGCCTTTGTTCTGGAATGTTATCTCTAGTAGGTTTGCCATTGGTTCTCCTCCTACTTTTATCTCATTTCTTGAGAGGCTTAGGATTTGTATCGTTCCTAGCGCCGAGTACTCAATGAGTATTTTGGCTTGTGTGTGTCCTGGAGTGTTGTCTCTAGTAGGCTTGCTTTTAGTCCTCCTCCCACTTTTATCTCATTTTTTCAGAGGCTTAGGATTTGTATCGTTCCTACAGCCGAGTAGTTAATGAGTATTTTGGCTTGCCTTTGTCCTGGAGTGTTGTCTCTAATAGGCTTGCTATTGGTCCTTCTTCCACTTTTATCTCATTTCTTGAGAGCCTTAGGGTTTGTATCGTTCCTAGCGCAGAGTAGTCAATGAGCATTTTGGCTTGCCTTTGTCCTGGAGTGTTGTTTCTAGTAGTCTTGCTTTTGATCCTCCTCCCACTTTTGGATAAGTTGCATATAGTTTCGTGTGAGCGCCCGCATATTAGACTGGTTCCATAAGGAAAGCCTCAGCCCCGTTTTGGGGAATGCATCGGCGAATTACCTGAATACCCTCCTGTCCACGTACACAAGTCAAAAAACGTACAGACATAACGTTGATTAAAAATTAAACTGATTATTACATAACCCGACTATGCCCGTCCACTATTTGAAACGACTTGAACTATGCACTACATTATTTCTCACATTTTTTTACGAATTATGCGTAAATTAACAAATGAAATTAATTGAATAATAGAAAGTAACGGATAACAGTATAGTGCATAGTTCAAGTCGTTTGAAATAGTGGACGGGCATAGTTTGGTTGGTAGGGGCCTCCCGCCCACCCCACCTTTGCTCGCATAGTTTTTTCAATGGATACAACCGTTTTATATAGTTTAAACCATTCCAGGAAGAGTGTTATCCCATGGAAAAAACTATGCGAGCAGAGGTGGGGTGGGCGGGTGGCCCCCACCAACCAAACTATGCCCGTTCACTATTTCAAATAACTTGAACTCTGCACTATACTGTTATCTATTAATCTATATTCTATTCAATTAATTCCATTTGTTAATTTATGCCTAATTCGTAAAAGAGTGAGAAATAATGTAGTGCATAGTTCAAGTCGTTTCAAATAGTGGACGGGCATAGTCGGGTTGGTAGGGGACGCCCGCCCACCCTACCTTTGCTCGCATAGTTTTTTCAATAGATACAGCTGTTTTATATAGTTTGAACCATTCCAGGAAGAGTGTTATCCCAACATATGAACGTATAAATACATGAAGCATCATATGAAACTTTTAACGGCATTAGAAAAGCAGGAGGCCGCCAGCAGGAACATTTGGTGGATTGATGAGATCGAAGAAGAATAAACAGCAAAAAGCAGGCGTAGCTCTAATGGCAACATATGAACATATAAATACATGAAGCAAACATATGAACACCGGTCCCTACTTGCATACTTTATTAGTGCATAGTGTTTCAATTAATAAATATATTACTAGTTATATTCAAATTCAGGTGAAATTAATGAGGAGCCTGAGGTGTTGCTACTGGTGATTTTGTTAGCGCGACAAAACAAATTGGTCTATCCTCGCGACGTTTCCAATTGGAATTCGTTCAATTTTTCACAATTTGGCACGCGAACCAGACAGGACTCGCGAAACTGGTCTGCGATGTCTATTATTTAAAGTATATTTGAACCGTTTCTAAATCTATTGAAACTAAAAATACATACAATAAAAAACGTATGTTATAAATAAATATATGTATATTTTTCGCATACATTTTACATAATATTATGTCGTATGAATGCGTTACTACAGTCGTTACGTATAATATTAATAATAATAATAACAATAATAATAAATACTAATAATAAACATAATAAATAATATACTATAACTAATAAAATACAATACACCAACTTATATTAAGATACAAGACATCCAATAAATTGACTATATTCTGCCCTAACTTAAAAGAAAAATTTCCCTCTTGGACCCGCCCCCATTTTGCTATTTTATAAAGACAGGAATAACAGACAAAAACTCTCTTTCTAACAATCCCTCCTGGACCCGTCCGGAGACTCAACCTGCCCTAATTTGTTTTCTGCTCCCTCACTTCTTTCATCCTGCTCAACACCGACAGTAACTACTATAGCCCACATAAAACGCTCCTAGGGGGCGATCTTCAACTTTGGGAAACACTCGCCTACATGCTACCTCTTTATATCGGACTATACTTCTGGTTGAAATAATAGTTTCAACAAAGATTTTTAATGATTAATTACTGTTTTATTAAATAATACTAACTAAAAACTTACAATACTCTGAAGTAATCGTTATTCATGTATAAAATCTCATTAAAATTGCACTTGCATTCGAGTTCTGATATTAGAAGATGCTCCAAATCATAAACGCATTGATTTAGAGCATCTTCTAATATTAGAACTTTTTTTCCAAAAGTTCTGCGTGGTATCGGCAGGTAATAAATGCCCTGTATGAAGAACAAACAGGATACTGAAACATAATAACTTTTTCGATTAGATGAGGAGCCTCAAATTGACTAGCATTTCTTCTAATATCAGAATTTCCCCCCCAAAAGTTCTGCGTGGTATCGGTAGGAAATAAATGCCTTGTATGAAGAACAAACAGGATACTGAAACATAACAACGTTTTCGATTAGATGAAGAGCCTCAAATTGACTAGCATTAAAAATCAGGTCAACTTTTATGATTATCAGGGGATGTTCTATAACGGAAGTGATCATGAAAGAAGATAGTTTAAGGTATATATCTATATTTACTCTAGCTAGCTATTTTAACGTCATCTCTAATCAATACTGTGCACAAGGAATCGCATGTTTTGCGATTTATACCAACATGTTTCCCCACAAATAAACGATGAGGTAATATTTTACGTCACCATCGTGCGCGTAGCGTAAACAAACGCGGCTGGGTGAAGGCCCGAAATTTTTGTTGTTCGCGCAGGTAAATAAATAATTTCTAACTTTAGCACTGCTCTGTGTACATCACCATTGCCAGCCTCTTTTTCGGTCGCCGCTAAGACTATTTAAAGAAGGAAACAGGTTGGCGCCGCCAAGAGCGCGCCCACAGAGCTTTTCTTTGTTTTGTTGGAGTAAACAATTTGTACGCGACTTAATAAAACCCGAAACATGTACATTTAGAGTGGATGTTTAGTAGTATAGAGCTGTATTATAAACAAGTGTTTCTCAAACTTTTTCGTTTGCGACCCCCTTTTGCACTTAAACATTTCAAAGAACCTTTTGAAGAATGAGTATCTGTAGAAAAACATCTCAAACAAATCCACAGATTACAATTAGGGAAGATTGTAATAATTGAAGAGTACAAGGTAGATAGGGGGAATGTCATTGTAACTCTAGAAAACCAAATTTCATGTTTAGATATATTTATATATATATATATATATATATATATATATATATATATATATATATATATATAAATGTGCTCTAAAGATGAAATTTGGTTTTCTACACTGACATTCCCCCTTTCTGCCTTGTACTCTTCAATTGTAATAATACAACACGCCAGTGCGTACAATAAGGTGTTTAATGTAAAACCAGTGTTTTCTTCAAACAAATCCACAGTCCACAATTATAAAAGCTGTAATACAGTATAGTGATGAATACATCTATTCGTTGTATTATGGACCTAATAAACTACTAATCGTACGTTTTATTTGTTAAGTAAGAAACTAATCTATACATATGGACAGACATTTTTGGGATCTTGATAACAGATGTATTTTGTATGCATCGTATAAATTTGATAGACATCCATGAATGCGTTACTATAATAACTCAAAATGTACCCCACGTTTATTTGAAATATTGAAATTTTTACTTTATCAAGTTTGAAAGGTAATTGTGAGCAAATTAGTTTATTTTTCTACTTTCGGCTTCTGTTTATCCACTCCTGGCCGTAGGTCTCTTCCTTATTTTTATACGTCTCCTTATTTTTGGAAATTAGGCTCGCAGTGTTTCTAAAGGGTTTCCTGGGTGTCGTCTATCCACCTTCTTTCGGATCTTCGTAGGCTTATTTTTCCTACCGTCCTATTATTCAATCAAATTTGCCTCGGTATGAAGCCTGCCCACCTCCATTTTAGTTTAGCTATTATTTCTATTACATTAGTTACTAATGTCCTTCTTCGAATGTCTTCATTTCGAATACTAATAATAATAATAATAATAAACTTTATTTCTCATAGATTGTAGCACAACAATAAAATACATTTAGTACAGATACAATAAAGGAAACAGGTCAATATAAAAACATAAGTACCACTACAAGCCCAGCATGAACGAATAGTACTCTTCCTTGTCGTACGGCTCGACAGTTAAAAACAATGATTTTATTTCACTTTTAAACCTCGACAAAGATATATATATATATATATATATATATATATATATATATATATATATATATATATATAATATTATAAAAGAGAACCAACTAAATGGTGATGTACTCTTATGAAATAAATTTGGATTTGATTTGATTTGAAAATCAAATCCAAATTTATTTCATAAGAGTACATCACGATTTAGTTGGTTCTCTTTTATAATATTAGTGAGAAAGAATTCGCATGTATATATCAATATCATATATAAATTTCGAAATAGCTTTTAATAATGTTTTCGACCGGCAAATTTCATTATTCAATGCGACTCGACGTAAGATTATGTTTAGTCGGTTCTCTTTTGTAATATTAGTGCTACAGAGTCCCACATGGAAACGGGAAAGACCGCTCTCCTACATAATAAGCTCCAATTTACGAGACTTCTCAGAATCGTAACGGCCGGGCGACGCCCATGCAACAATTTTTATATTTCAATATTATCGGCATGCGCGTTTTGTATAGTCACCTTGACTCTATTCGGTCGTCTAGGTACAAATCTGGCATTTCGAAAACGAAGACCAATCAACTTGAACATAATAATAATAATAATACACTATTGGACTATTGCATTTGTAACATAAGGCTTATTTAAACCTAAAAAGTTAATTTATTAGTAAATGAATTGCTTTACAATAAGAAGTCCATTTTACTACTACGTAAGTAAAATATAAGCATATATGTACTTACCAAGAATATATTACAAAATAATATGTTTCTTGAATTTTTATTACCAATTCACAGTAGTATATTGGAAGCAAAATGCAAATAAAACGATATATCTAAAGGTGAGTTCATGTTGATATAAAATAATAAATAAGGAGTTAATTTCAGAGGATTATTTCGTACGATAGAATAGAATATTTTATGAATACGTAAGCCATATAGAATGGATGTACAGGTCAATTACAATTTAAACATATTAAAATATATAAATAAATTATCTGGTGGCACTGGGCACCACAAGACTTTCTGAATTACATTGACATTTTTGATAATGTTTGATAATATTTAATAATATTAGACGATATATGACTATATTTTATAATATTTGACGATATTTGACGATATTTATTTGACAATATTGGACAGAATTTGACATTTTTGTCAATATTTGACAATATTTGATGACATTTGACGACATTTAACGTAACGTACAGCAGTGCTGTAGTCGGAATGTAGGCACAACACGACTTTCCGAATAACATTGACATTTTTGATAATTTTTGACAATATTTGACAATATTTGACAATTTTTGACAATATTTCATAATATTTGACAATATTAGACCATATGTGACTATATTTTATAATATTTGACGATATTTATTTGACAATATTGGACAGAATTTGACATTTTTGACAATATTTGACAATATTTGACAATATTTGACAATATTTGACAATATTTGACAATATTTGACAATATTTGACAATATTTGACAATATTTGACAATATTTGACAATATTTGACAATATTTGACAATATTTGATGATATTTGACAATATTTGACGATTTTTGAGGATATTTTACAATATTTAATAATATTTGATAATATTTGATAATATTTGATAATATTTGATAATATTTGATAATATTTGATAATATTTGATAATATTTGATAATATTTGATAATATTTGATAATATTTGATAATATTTGATAATATTTGATAATATTTGACGACATTTAACGTAACGTACAGCTGTGTTGTAATCGGAATGTGGGCATCACACGACTTTAACCATATTTGACAATAGTTGACAATATTTGGCAATATTTGGCAATATTTGGCAATATTTGACAATATTTGAAAATATCTGACAATATTTGACAATTATTATTGAAATTATTTTATAATATTTGACAAAATTAGACGATATTTGACGTTATTTTATAATATTTGACAATATTTGACGATATTTATTTGACAATATTAGACGATATTTGCTAATTAATTTATTCAGACTATAATTTGGATAATTATGCGACAAAACGGCACTGAAAGAAGTTGAAATTGATTGTTTATCGCATTTAGAAGACTCTTACATCATACACTGTATATATGAAGTTTATAAATCTAAATTAAATGTGTTCTGCATTTAATTTTACTCCTAAAAATCTACAGATTTATGCATTAAGAAAATAATTTAAATAATTAATTATGCGACTAAATGTCAATGAAACGCGTTGAAATTTATTGTTTATCATGATTAGAGAGTTGTAACTCATACATTAAACATATGATGTTTATAAAACTAAATTAAATGTATTCGGCATTTAATTTTACTTTTAGAAAGTTAGAGATTTATTTATTAAGACAATATTTGATAATATTTGATAATATTTGATAATATTTGATAATATTTGATAATATTTGATAATATTTGATAATATTTGATAATATTTGATAATATTTGATAATATTTGATAGTATTTGTTAATATTTGATAGTATTTGATAAAATTAGAAGATATTTGACAATATTTGACAATATTTTATAATATTTGACAATATTTGAGAATATTTGACAATTTTTAATGATATTTGATGATATTTATTTGACAAAATTAGACGATATTTGACAAAATTTAACATTTTTGACAACATTAGACGATATTTGACAAAATTTGACATTTTTGACAACATTAGACAATGTTTGAGAATACTCGACAATATTTGATAACATTTGACAATATTTGACGATATTTATTTGACAATATTTGACGATATTTGATAATATTTGATCAAATTAGACGATATTTGACGATATTTATTTGACAATATTTTATAATATTTGACGATATTTATTTGACAATATTCGACGATATTTGACAAAATTTGACATTTGTTGATATTATTTCACAATATTTGACGATATTTGACGATATTGACATTATTTGACAAAATTAGACGATGTTAATTTATTTATTCTATAATTAGAATAATTATAGGAAAAAAAGTCACTGAAAGAAGTTGAAATTGATTGTTATATATGCGTGTTTTATTTGTACCTGTTTACGTTCATTTTTACTTTCGAATACAGCACTATTGTCATGTTAAATATCATCAAATATTGTCAAATATTGTCAAATATTGTCTTAAATAAATCTGTAACTTTTTAAAAGTAAAATTAAATGCAGAAAACATTTAATTTAGTTTAATATTTGATAATATTTGGCAATATTTTACAATATTTGGCAATATTTGACAATATTTGACAATATTTGACAATATTTGACAATATTTGACAATATTTGACAATATTTGACAATATTTGACACTATTTGACAATATTTGACAATATTTGACAATATTTGACAATATTTGACAATATTTGACAATATTTGACAATATTTGACAATATTTGACAATATTTGACAATATTTGACAATATTTGACAATATTTGACAATATTTGACAATATTTGACAATATTTGATAATATTTGACAAAATTAGACGATATTTGACAATATTTGACAACATTTGACAATATTTGACGATATTTGATGATATTTATTTGACAAAATTAGACGATATTTGACAAAATTAGACGATGTTTGATAAAATTTGACATTTTTAACAACATTTGGCAATGTTTGAGAATATTTAAAAATATTTGATAATATTTGGCGATATTTGACAATATTTATTTGACAAAATTAGACGATATTTTACAAAAATTGAAACTTTGGCAATATTGGACGATATTTGACGATATTTGATCATATTTGACCAAATTAGACGATATTTGACGATATTTGACGATATTTGACGATATTTGACGATATTTTATAATATTTGACGATATTTATTTCACCATTTCCGATGATATTTGACAAAATTTGACAATATTTGACAATATTTGACAACATTTGACAATACTTGTCAATATTTGACAATATTTGACAATATTTGACAATATTTGACAATATTTGACAATATTTGACAATATTTGACAATATTTGACAATATTTGACAATATTTGACAATATTTGACAATATTTGACAATATTTGACAATATTTGACAATATTTGACAATATTTGACAATATTTGACAATATTTGACAATATTTGACAATATTTGACAATATTTGACAATATTTGACAATATATGACGATATTTGGCATTATTTGACAAAATTAGACAATGCAGAATATATTTAGCATTTCATTTTACTTTTGAAAAGTTGCTAATTTATTTATTTTATAATTAGAATAATTATAGGACGAAAAGTCACTGAAGGAAGTTGAAATTGATTGTTATATATATACGTGTTTTATTTATACCTGTTTTCGTTCATTTTTACTTTCGAATACAGCACTATTGTACATGTTAAATATCGTCAAATATTGTCTGTATTTGACAATATTTTACAATATTTGACAATTTTTGACAATATTTGACAATTCTTGACAATATTTGACGATATTTATTTGACAATATTAGACGATATTTGACATTCTTGACAATATTTGACGATATTTGATAATTTAATATCCTTCAACTACATTGCTCCAAAATGATATAATAACCAGAAATAAAAAACATAAACAAAATTAAATTGTTTAAATTAAGGTGTCACACTTTTATAGTGGATAATATAAACATTTTTAAAAATTGTATGTACAGTCAATAACATACTATCAATATTGTATTTTTCTAAATTCACCAAGGCTATGCCATGTGTCTATTTTGTGTATATATTTTCGAAATAACAAAATGTAAATGATCTTGAATCAGGGCACATACAAGTAGTACGTACTTAGGTACAATAATGAAATTATTATAAAAAATATTATAGAATAACAACAAAGTATATAAATGTTTAATTGTAAATATAAGTGAAATAAAAAAATAAAAAAATAAATAAATACAAAATTTGACCAAATTGGACGATATTTAACGATATTTTATAATATTTGACGATATTTATTTGAGAATATTCGACGATATTTGACAAAACTTGACATTTCTTGACAATATTTGACAATATTTGACAATATTTGACAACATTTGACAATATTTGACAATATTTGACGATATTTATTTGACAATATTAGACGATATTTGACAAAATTTGACATTTTGACAATGTTTGACAATATTTGATGATATTTATTTGACAATATTTGACGATATTTTACAAAATTTGACATTTTGACAATGTTTGACAATATTTGACAATATTTGATGATATTTATTTGACAATATTTGACGATATTTGACAAAATTTGAAATTTTAGCAATATTTGACGATATTTGACGATATTTATTTGAGAATATTCGACGATATTTGACAAAACTTGACATTTTTTGACAAAACTTGACATTTTTTGACAAAACTTGACATTTTTTGACAATATTTGACAATATCTGACAATATTTGACGATATTTGACAATATTTGTCAACATTTGACAACATTTGACAATATTTGATAATATTTGACAATATTTGACAATATTTGACAATATTTGACAATATTTGACAATATTTGACAATATTTGACAATATTTGACAATATTTGACAATATTTGACAATATTTGACAATATTTGACAATATTTGACAATATTTGACAATATTTGACAATATTTGACAATATTTGACAATATTTGACAATATTTGACGATATTTATTTGACAATATTAGACGATATTTGACAAAATTTGACATTTTGACAATGTTTGACAATGTTTGGCAATGTTTGACAATATTTGACAATATTTGATGATATTTATTTGACAATATTTGTTTGATCAAATTAGACGATTTTTGACGATATTTTATAATATTTGACAATATTTGACGATATTTATTTGCAAATATCTTACATTTTTTGACAATATTTGAAAATAATTCACAATATTTGACGATATTTGATAATATTTGACATTTTTGGCAATATTTGATAATGTTTGATCAAATTAGACGATATTTTATAACATTTGACAATATCTGACGATATTTAACGATATTTATTATATATTTAAATTAGAGGAATATTTGAATTTTTTACGATATTTGGCAATATTTAACAATATTTGACGATATTTGAAAATATTTGACGAAATTTAATGTAATGTACAACAGTGCTGTATTCGGAAAGTAAAAACAGATTAAAACAGGTACAAATAAAACAGTCCTGGCCAATACAATTTACGTACTCATCAGTAGAATACTTAATATTTATATATAGTATTATTGTTCCTGAATAAGTATATAATAACTAAATTGTAAATGAATAGTCTTATTTTGTAAGCATACATAATCCAAAATATTCTCTATTTCCACCGATTTTTTCTATCTAATATATTATTTTATTAGTTAATTGTTATTTTATGGTAGTATAAACCCACCTTAACTCATTTTCCTAAAAATGCAATTGTGTTGTGTTGCGCCTTAAACGATACCTAATCATCGTTATAAATATTCATAAATAATACTACAAATATAGAATTTTGCTATTAATTAATTGGCATTTCAAACACTACGTAGTAGGCCGATTACACTGAACATTATCTTAGTAGGGTGATTATACTGACAATTATCCTAGTGAGATAATTACCTAACAATTACCCAGTAATCCTAGTAGGGTAATTACCTCACAATTACCCAGTAGCATAATTGCTAACAATGACACATTTATTTTGGTACATTTCTTATAGAAGATTACGCTTGTGTTCCAGATAGTTTTGATGTCCCTTTCTCTATACTCACCACCATCCGCATATTAAATGCATATACAATTAACATTGAATTTCATTCACTGAGCACCGTTTTCGTACATAAATCGTCAGTTGTAGCAGAATTTTTTAAATTTTCTATACACAACATGCACACCTTCATGTTCCTAGGCAATAATTTGTTAGTTAGATTCGGAAAGACAATTGGCCGAATATGTAGCATATTTGTGCTACATATTCGGTCAATTGTCTTTCCGAATCTAACTAACAAATTATTGCCATGGATCACACCAGCCCGTTGTATATAGAAAATAAATTTGTATCACAAAAAGCAGTCGAGATCTTCACAGCAGTAATTGCCGTCAAAATCACTAGATTATATTCAATCAATTTCTTAATTAAATGAAATGTAAGTTCAACATCAATGTATTAGCTTTATTACCAATAAACTCACAAAAATACATCATATCTTACAACATACAATATAAATCTTGATAAATTATCTGCTCCATTCAATTTTGCACACTTAATTCCATCCGCACGTGCTCTTTCTCGTCATCATCGCCGTCTCTTGATCCGCAAATAATAAAACGATCAAATCGTCGCCGGTGTCTATTTTTATAAACAGCAATTAAAATAGATCTCCGTGGTCGTAGTCGTCGCCGTAGTTGTGGCAGCCGCCAACCGGGCCCTTGGTGAGCGGCGGTTCCGAACCGCAATGATCAGCTTCGCGCCGGTTCAAGAAGTGCAAAACTGTGTGCGCGCCTCGTGACGGTTTGCACGACACATTATAAACAAAGTGCTGCACAAGTGCCGCGATTGTACGATTAAATAATAATATAATCAACAGCGGGGAGGCGGCGCCCTTGACCGATTCGATATTTTAAATACCAAAACAATGACGGGCGGGCGTGTTTGAAGTTATGTATAATATAATATATAGGGAATCCATAGTTTTATGTAATGTAATCAAATTAAACAAAATAGACTAGAGAAGGTTAACATTATTATTAATAATATACTTATTTTAATATATCTCAAACATTTATGATCCGTTAGGACTTGGATCCTCGTTTTTTCATCTTCATGGCCTTACAATTTCTACTATATTAGTAAAAATTCGGAATATATATATATATATATATATATATATATATATATATATATATATATATTCCGATTTTTTACTAATATAGTGGAAATTGTACGGCCATGAAGACGAAAAAATGAGGATCCAAGTCCTAACGGATCATAAATGTTTGAGATATATTAAAATAAGTATATTATTAATAATAATGTTAACCTTCTCTAGTACTATTAAGTAAAAAATCGGAATAATTTTTAAATTATTTAACCCTCTAATGCCCAACACCGCCTCAAGGCGGACCACTCCTAATCGCATATAACGATGCATTTAATTATTGTATGGCTGCTTCGATGCCCAACGCCTGAAGGCGGGCATATCTTTAGTAGGTGTAGAACGACGGTATACCGATAGCCAACATTTGAATACAGATTCATTCATACATTCATCAGGGGGTCTTTAATTATATGAGGAAAGTTTTTGCGAGACGATAATAAAACTCGCCATTTGAGTACTAATGATTTGTAATTGCATATTAGATTTTGTATATCGTAGTACATGAAATACACAGATGTCACTGAATTCGTGTTATGAACTACAAAAAGAGGTGTGCTAAAACCCACATGAGAAATATATTTAAAAAAAAACGTAAAAAAGTGTAATTTTTTAAATTTTAAATATATTATATAGTAATATGTTATATTTATGTATACACTCAAAAGTAGGTCACAATTAATAAATATATACAAGTCAAGATTCAGTCATCTAGACCCTGGCAGGTTTCCAACAGTCGCAACGCGATTTTTCTACTATTTTTAATGGTCTATCGTAGATCAACCTTTCACGATCACGGGCACATTTCAAAATTTAGAAGAGTTCAAGGGCATTTCGCAATCAGCTTTTGGTTTCAAATAATCATATCGTAATACGTAAGAACATAAAAAATTAAAATGTTATAGCGGCTGTTTTAAATTACGTTGATCTAGGACAGTGGTCGCTAAACTGCGGCTTCTATTCACAAATATAATTCAAAGTGAAATTTATATATAATAATATGTATGTATTATTTTCTCTTTGACTTGTGTATTTCTGTTCCTGTTCTTGTAAACACAAAAAACACATACATGAATAAATCTATCTATCTATCTATCTATCTATCTAATAGTTACTAGTTGTAACATTAAAAAGTTATATATAAGTTTGAACCCACCTCTTAGCAATCTACATATCTAGATCTAGAATAGGGTATGTCTGAGGTGTGGGTAAAGGAGAAGTTGAGAGAAATGGCAAGCCTAAGAACTGAGGTAAGAGTGAGCTTGAGGGATATTAAGTGGCAAGAAAGGCAGGTGAGAATGACTGAGAGCTCCTACAACCCTGGCTACGTAGAGTGGCAAGTGCTTGGAAAACTCCCGAGTTAGGGGTGAGTGGAGCAGGGAGGACAAAGTATGCATGGCGAGAGCGAGGTGTGTGGTCAGACGAGAGAGGGAGGAAAGTGTGGATGGGTCTCTGTGTATTAAGGGAAGCGACACGTGGTGGCACCTTAGCGAAGAATGTGAGGGTGTGCAAGCAGAGTGAGTTGGAGACTGCAGTAAGCTGAATGAATAGTTAAGCGAGGATGGGGAACTCGAGAAAATCTGCAGGGGTCTGACGTGGGAGAGGAAAGTGGCGAGGGAAGAGGGAGTGGTTATGTATAATGTCAATTTGTAATTTTTGCGGAGTGTTATTTTTATTTCTATTTGTATTTTGATTTTTATGTATTTTTGTTGTGGTTGGGTATATTGAAGAGTTTTTTTGTGAAGAAAATGCCAATAAAGGTCCTTTTTTTTAGAAGAACATTTATGGTTTTCGAAAATTAAAAATTTTTAAATACCGGGTGATTAAACTCCTCTGAGTTTCTGCCTTGGCCGGCGGAAGTTTGTTTTGTAATAATTTTTTTTAGAGTCTGATACGTTTACCGACCCCTGGTCTATGATACTATATACAACTAATGATTACGTTAATTGAAAATTCGTATTTTATCTATAGATATGTAAATAATGTGTTAAGATTAAACTTATGAAGTTATTGTTATAAAAGAAAGTAGTGATATAATGGCGGCCGCGTGTGCAGGAATACGCAGGTGCCTGTCTCAAATGTCGATGATGGTGGTGAAGGCATCTACATCCACGGAAGAGGCCTGGCTTGAAGAATGGCATAAGTTAGAATCAATTTGTGTACATTTAAAATCACCCAAATAATAGTAAATACATATTTATTCAATACCTAAGTCAGATATATTCTATAACACAAAATAAACAAAACTGTACATCTAAACATATCTCCCACATGTCAATCAAGTGTCCTTACGATCTCACGAACTAACATTGTTAAATTATTTTCTGTGGGACTGGATGCAATTTATACGCCCGGTTTCTCCAACGAATCTTAACTAGTTTTAGACCGTCTTAATAATCCCACGATCTTAAAGCCTTGCACCAAACGAAAATCGGATTTTAAAACAATAAGACGGTCTTACATTGTAAGACTAAGTAAGATCTACATATGTTTGGTGCAACAGAATAAAAATTTAAGACGTGGTTATATATAAGGCGAGTTTATATAAGACGATCTTATATAAAACGAGTTCTAAGATTCTTTGGAGAAACTGGGCGATAGTTTATTTCACTATGAAATAACTTTGGACTTTTATGTATCTCATAATGAAACAACTAATTTAATTAGTAATTTAAATGGACAATTGGCTTTATGTAAATGTTTCTCTTGTTGGTGTGATTTAGATACAGACATTCACGGTGCAACGCGCGTAGGATACGTAAACGCGTCGTCTTCAAGCACGGCGACTGCAACGTGGTGCAGGGAAACGTCGCGAAACGGCGCCGGAAGTACCTGCAGGACATTTTCACGACACTGGTGGACCTGCAATGGCGCTGGACGCTGCTGGTGTTCTCGATGAACTTCTTCCTGTCGTGGCTCGCGTTCGCCATAGTCTGGTGGTTCATCTGCTTCACGCATGGCGATCTCAATTTAGAAAATATGGTGAGTAACTTACCGTATCTTATCAGTTGCCAAACAAAATGGATGAACTGCAGGTATTTTCTTAATGGACCTTCGATTTTTGAATCTATAATTAATATTAAACGTACTTTCCGTTTAATACTGTTTTTCTTTGATTACAAACATTAATATTGAGCACTCTTATTTACTATCTAGATACATGAATGATTTGCAGTGGTGGCTTGACCGCGTATCCTATCCGAGTCGCCCGCCTGTCGGATAGACACACCAAAAATAAGTTTAAATTTAAAATAAACATAATTAATACTAATACATATTCAAAATCAAGTTATTTTAATAAGAAAAAATAATGATTTCTTCTTACAAACTAATTAGTTTATTATTAAAACAATATATGAGCCTGTGAGAATGAAAGTGGTGTAAGTCACTTTTGAATTTTTGTGAAAAGGAGAAGATTTTGGGTTTGCTATTTATGTAAATCGACGTGCGCAGTTACAGACTTGAAATCAATTTAAGTGATAATGTAACAGTGTATGTATATATATATATATATATATATATATATATAGATATATATATATATATATATATATATATATATATATATATATATATATATATGTGTGTGTATGACACCCGCCCACCCCACTTTCGCTCGCATCATTGGATATAGATGTTTTATGTTGTTTAAACTATTCCAGAAAGAGTGCTATCCTATGGAAAAACTATGCGAACAAAGGTGGGGTGGGCGGGTGGCCCCTACAAACCAAACCATGCCCGTCCACTATTTCAAACGACTTGAACTATGCACTACACTATTATCCGTTATTTTCTTTGATTAAATTAATGTCATTTATTAATTTAAGACTAATTAAAGAAATATATGTGAAAAATAATGTAATGCATAGTTCAAGTCGTTTGAAATAGTGGACGGACATAGTTTGGTTGGTAGGGGCCGCCCGCCCACCCCACCTTTGTTCGCATAGTTTTTCCATAGGATAGCACTCTTTCTAGAATAGTTTAAACAACATAAACATCTATATCCAATGAAAAAACTATGCGAGCGAAGGTGGGGTGGGCGGGAGGCCCCTACCAACCAAACCATGCCCGTCCACTATTTCAAACGACTGAACTATGCTTTACATTATGTTTCACATATATTTCTTTAATTAGTCTTAAATTAATAAATGACATTAATTTAATCAAAAAAAATAACGGATAATAATGTAATGCATAGTTCAAGTCGTTTGAAATAGTGGATGGGCATAGTTTGGTTGGTAGGGGACGCCCACCCACCCCACCTTTGTTCGCATAGTTTTTCCATAGGATAGCACTCTTTCTGGAATAGTTTAAACAATATAAAACATCTATATCCAATGAAAAAACTATGCGGACAAAGGTAGGGTGGGCGGGTGGCCCCTATGACTTGAACTACGCTCTTCATTGTTTTATCCATGGATATATCGATGTTATCTAAAATACACTATGAATCAAATTAATATCGCATTATTTTATATTGTAGATTAAAACAAATCATCATATTGTTTTAATAATAAACTAATTAGTTAGTAAGAGGAAATCATTATTTTTTCTTATTAAAATAACTTGATTTTGAATATGTATTAGTATTAATTATGTTTATTTTAAATTTAAACTTATTTTTGGCTTTAAATTACTATTTTTCTGATGATCATTTAATACATACGATGCTGGTGGTGATCTACCAACATCGTATGTATTAAATGATCATGAGAAAAATAGTGATTTAAAGCCAAAAATAAGTTTAAATTTTAAATAAACATAATTAATACTATTACATATTCAAAATCAAGTTAGTTTTAGTAAGAAAAATAATGATTTCTTGTTACAAACTAATTAGTTTATTAATAAAACAATATTTAATATGTGTGTCTATCCGAGGGTAATTTGAGAAACAGATCACCCAATAAAATAGTATTTAGCTACATTTTGGTGTGCAATTACTTTCAATTAAGCTACAATGAGCTTAACTAATACTTTTATTAACTGAAATTGAATGCAGAATCAATATCTGAAGGATGTATAAAAATTGGTCATTGAGTTTTTCATTTACAACGCTCTGACTGACCAATGTGGACTCGAAATTAGTATTTAGCTATATTTTGGTGTGTAATTACTTTAAATTAAGCTACAATGAGCTTAACTAATACTTTTATTAACTAGAACTGAATGTAGAATCAATATCTGAAGGATATATAAAAATTGGTCCTTGAGTTTTTCATTTACAACGCTCTGAATGACAAATGTGGGCTTGAAATTAGTATTTAGCTACATTTTGGTTTGTAATTACTAAAAATTAAGCTACAATGAGCTTAACTAATACTTTTATTAACTAAAATTCAATGCAGAATCAATATCTGAAAGATGTATAAAAATTGGTCATTGAGTTTTTCTTGTACAACGCTCTGACTGACCAATGTGGACTCGAAATTAGTATTTAGCTACATTTTGGTGTGTAATTACTTTAAATTAAGCTACAATGAGCTTAACTAATACTTTTATTAACTAGAACTGAATGTAGAATCAATATCTGAAGGATATATAAAAATTGGTCCTTGAGTTTTTCATTTTCAACGCTCTGAATGACCAATGTGGGCTCGAAATTAATATTTAGCTACATTTTGGTGTGTAATTATTAAAAATTAAGCTACAATAAGCCTAACTAATACTTTTATTAATTAAAATTGAATGTACCATCAATATCTGGAAGATGTATACAAATTGATCATTGAGTTTTTCTTTTACAAAGCTCTGACTGACCAATGTGGACTCGAAATTAATATATTAGGTCTATAACTTGATTATTTTTTCCGGTTTGTGGTATTTGTAGAAAATTTAGGATTTTTTTTGGTACACTAATCCAAAGATATATTAGGAACTCAATTTTAAAAACTCAAATGAGGTGTCTTCATTGTCTTCAAACATATGGCGTGTAAAAGTGGAAATTTATATTTTCATACATTCCTGCAAAAACACCTATTCATCATGATGCTATTTTAAGATTTCTTGTGTTAGTCTTGCCTAGAAATGTATGAAAAACTCAATTATAAAGACTCCAATGAGATATTTTCATTGTCTTCAAAGATATGGCTAGTGAAATTTGAAATTTGTTTTATCACACATTCCTGCAAAAGTACCTATTCATCATGATGCAATTTTGAGACTTTTTGTGTCATTATTGTCTATAAATGTATGGAAAACTAAATTATAAAGACTCCAATGAAGTATCTTCATTGTCTTCAATGATATGACGTGTACAAGTGGAAACTTGTATTTTCACATATTCCTGCAAAAGCACCTATTCATCATGATGCAATTTTAAGATTTTTTGTGTCATTCTTATTTAAAAATGTATGAAAAACTTAACTATAAAGACTCCAATCAGCTATTTTCATTGTCTTCAAAGATATGGCTAGTGAAATTTGAAATTTGTTTTATCACACATTCCTGCAAAAATACCTATTCATCATAATGCAATTTTAAGATTTTTGTGTGTTATTCCTGTCTAAAAATGTATGAAAAACTCAATTATAAAGACTCCAATAAGATATTTTCATTGTCTTCAAAGATATGACTTGTGAAAGTTGAAATTGGTTTTTCACACATTCCTGCTAAAATACCAATTCATTATGATGCAAATTTAAGATTCTAGTTGTGTTGATCTTGTCTATAAATGTATTAAAAACTAAATTATAAAGACACCAATGAGATATCTTTATTATCTTCAAAGATATGGCTTGTTTAATTTGAAATTTGTATTATCAATGTTTTCTGGTAATGAAAACTATTCCTCATTATGCAATTCACAGTTGTTATTTATTACACTAGTAAAGAAATGTATTAAGAACTCAATTTTAAAGACTTTAGTGATATATCTTCATCGTCTTCAAAGATATGGCTTATTAAATTTGAAATTTATATTATCAGTTTTTTTCTGCTAAGCAAAACTCATTTCTCATTTCTCATAAAGCATTATGTAAATTTATGATTTTTTTTTGGTACTCTTATCCAAAGATATATTAGGAACTCAATTTTAAAAACTCAAACTTCATTGTCTTCAAAAATATGGCGTGTAAAAGTGGAAATTTATATTTTCATACATTCCTGCAAAAACACCTATTCATCATGATGCTATTTTAAGATTTCTTGTGTTAGTCTTGTCTAGAAATGTATGAAAAACTCAATTATAAAGACTCCAATGAGATATTTTCATTGTCTTCAAAGATATGACTTGTGAAAGTTGAAATTGGTTTTTCACACATTCCTGCTAAAATACCAATTCATTATGATGCAAATTTAAGATTTTAGTTGTGTTATTCTTGTCTATAAATGTATTAAAAACTAAATTATAAAGACATCAATGAGATATCTTTATTATCTTCAAAGATATGGCTTGTTGAAATTTGAAATATCACATATTCCTGCAAAAACACCTATTCATCATGATGTAATTTTAGGATTGATTTTTTTGTTATTCTTATCTAAAAATTTATGAAAAACTCAATTATAAAGACTCCAATGAGATTATCTACAAAGATATGGCTTGCAAAAGTTGAAATTTGTATTATCACACATTCCTGCAAAAATACCTATTCATAATGACGCAATTTTAAGATTTATTTTTGTTATTCTTGTTTAAATATAAATGAAAAATTCAATTATAAAGACCACAATGATATATCTTTATTATCTTCAAAGATATGGCTTGTTTAATTTGAAATTTGTATTATCAATGTTTTCTGGTAATGAAAACTATTCCTCATTATGTAATTTACAGTTGTTATTTATTACACTAGTCAAGAAATGTATTAAGAACTCAATTTTAAAGACTTTAGTGATATATCTTCATTGTCTTCAAAGATATGGCTTATGAAATTTGAAATTTATATTATCAGTTTTTTCTGCTAAGCAAAACTCATTTCTCATTTCTCATAATGCATTATGTAAATTTATGATTTTTTTTTGGTACATTTATCCAAAGATATATTAGGAACTCAATTTTAAAAACTCAAATGAGATATCTTCATTATCTTCAATGACATGGCTTATAAAAATTGATATTTGTATTATCACACATTCCTCCTAAAAATAGGATTCAGGATGCAATTGTAGAATTTTTGTGTGTTATACTTGTCCAGAAATATATGAAAATCTAAATCACAAAGATCCTAATGATATATCTTCTATATCTTCAAAAAAAGTTTTTATTTATTACACTAGTTAAGAAATGTATTAAGAACTCAATTTTAAAAACTCTAAAGACCTTATATATCTTCATTGTCTTCAAAGATATAACTTATGAAATTTGAAATTTATATTATCAGTTTTTTCTGCTAAGGAAAACTCATTTCTCATTTCTCATTATGCATTATGTAAATTTAGTTTTTAGTTTTTTTTGGTACACTGATCCAAAGATATCTTAGGAACTCAATTTTAAAAACTCAAATGAGATATCTTCATTATCTTAAATGATATGGCTTGTAAAAGTTGAAGTTAGTATTATCACACATTCCTCCTAAAAATAGAATTCATCATGATGCAATTTTAGATTTTTTGTGTGTTATACTTGTCCAAAAATGTATGAAGATCTAAATTACAAAGATCCTAATGATATATCTTCATTATCTTAAAAAGAAGTTTTTATTTATTACACTAGTCAGGAAATAATGTATTAAAAACTCAATTTTAAAAGACCTTATATATCTTCATCGTCTTCAAAGATATGGCTTATGAAATTTGAAATTTGTATTATCAGTCTTTTCTGGCAAGGAAATCGGTTCTTGATGATCTAATATTAGAATTTTTTTATTACAGTTGTTCAAAAATGTATTATGAACTCAATTTCAAAATCGCTAATGAGATATCTTCAACGATATGCTTTCTATAAGTTGAAATTTGTATTGTTACTGGATTATATTACCATAGGTAATCTAATTCAGGTCCCTATATAAATACCGCAAACCGGAAAAAATAATCATGTTATAGACTAAATATATTAAACATTCAAATTTTTATTTGTTTATATTAGAAGGTATTATCTGACGCATTTTACGTTTTTAAAAATCAATCTCAGCATTCTAGATTGTTTGAAATCCTGCTTTTTATAGATGATTGATTCGAGTTCGAAGCGTGTAAATTTAAACAGGCTATAAATTCGCGGTTTGTGTGTAATTATCATGTTTTCGCGCGTAGCTGCGAAAAAGCGGCACGTGCCTGCGGTGGCAAAGCTGAGTGTAGTACATTAGACGTTTTATGTGTTGTTAATTGTGCGACAATCTTGGCTTGGAGCCAGCAGCGGTTGTGATTCAGTTTCTCGTTAATATTATAATGCTGCTGAGGGATTGACACAGCTATAATGAGATAATGTTGCATAATAAACACGAGCATTATTATAATATATGCGTATTGGATCTTATGATATGAAGTCATAAATATTTTGCTGTTCAAATAATAAGGCCTTACACGATCAATAATACTGTCAATATTTTTGAATCATAACAGTATTACTGTACGATAACATCTTTAAAATGTTCATTATTCTTAAATATTGACAGTATTACTTATAGTGTAAGGTATAGTAACGATGAAATGAAGAGAATACTGATGTTTATCCGGATAATTGATTACTTGATAAATATAAAAGTTGGATTGAAGCAAATATTGACAGTACTAGGACTGAGCATATTATTGACCGTGTAAGGTGCCTTATATTGTCAACATTTTAAAATAATGACAGTATTACTGTACGACAACATGTTTAAAATGTTCATTATTCTAAAATATTGACAGGATTACTAATCGTGTAAGATATAGTAATCATGGAATGAAGAGAATACTGACAATATATTCCAACATATGGAATCAACATTTCTGTAGTATTTATTTTTGTTCCATCCATACCATTTTTATAATAAATATATTATATTATATTTATATATATATATAATATAATTTATTTATTTATTATAAAAATGGTATGGATATAAACAAAAATAAATACTACAGAAATGTTGATTCCATATGTTGGAATATATTGTCAGTATTTGCTTCAATCCTCCTTTTTTATTTATAAAAGTAATATATATATATATATATATATATAAATATATAATTTATATAATACTATATATAATGCTAATAAATATTCAATATCAAGTGATTTGAATAAGAAAATAATGATTTATTGTCAAGAACTAATTAGTTTATAAATAACATGTTCTTTTATTTTCTTATTGTTAATGGGTGGTCGACTAATAATAGTCTACTGATCGACAGCGGTCGAAGCTTTGGCCACCCCTGTTCTAAAGATTTTTTGTTTTTATTAAAGTTTAGCGGGTACATTTAGTTTTAGAACCATTTCTAAATAAAAAGTTTATTTTTTGCTGATTTTACTCTTGTGTTATTCTCTTAGAACAATTCCTCGTGGGTGCCCTGCGTGATCAACATCCAGGGCTTCACCTCGTGTTTCCTCTTCAGCGTGGAGACGCAGCACACGATAGGCTACGGCGGTCGCACGCCCACAGAGGAGTGCCCCGAGGCGATCTTCGTAATGTGCATGCAGAGCATCGCCGGCGTCATGATACAGGCTTTTATGGTGGGCGTCGTCTTCGCGAAGCTCTCGCGCCCCAAGAAACGCACGCAGACGCTGCTCTTCTCCCGCAACGCCGTTGTTTGCCATCGTGACGGCGTGTTGTCGCTTATGTTTCGCGTTGGCGATATGCGGCGCAGTCACATCATCGAGGCGCACGTGAGGGCCCAGCTGATTCGTCATAAAGTCACTAAAGAGGGCGAAAGTCTGCCGTTTTATCAAACAGAATTAAAGGTAATTAACTATAATATACTTTAAAGGATAGCGCCGATAGAGTACAGTGGTTAGCATCAGCTATTTACAAACGGGTGGTCCGGGTTGGAATCCCGGCCTGACTAGTTGGTAGATTTCCAAATATTTGGCTGGTTCAGGAGATGTTGATGCTGCATGTAGTCCCATTAGTTTCAAGGAGTGGGCTATACAAGGGACAAATGTTGCTAATGGGTTGATATCCAAGGACCTAGCTTGAATTCCTTTATAAACACTACACATGGTCGACCCATTATCATATGTTTGGGCTCGACAATTTCTTTTTTCTAACCGATCAATTTTTGAAATATTGTATCTGCCAAGTACTCCCTATATTTATCAATAACATCCCACCTTTCCCCCTCCACCAATCCCACCTTTCCCCCTCCACCAATCCGACCTTTCCCCCTCCAACAATCCCACCTTTCCCCCTCCACCAATCCCACCTTTCCCCCTCCACCAAACCCACCTTTCCCCTCCACCAATCCCACCTATCCCTCTCCACCAATCCCACCTTTCCCCCTCAACCAATCCCACCTTTCCCCTCCACCAATCCCACCTTTCCCCCTCCACCCCCACCTCTTTCAAAATGTCAGATTGAATAATTGTTTACTTCACTGACTCATGTTAGACAGGTTATTGTAGATATAAAGACAGTTTTATATGATGAAACATGAAAATTAGCATACAATTTTTAAGTTTAGAGATTTTTCCAAATTTTGAAAAGCTGTATTTCGAAACTATTAGGGTCACTAAGCCCATATATATTGTATCTGACAAGTACTCCCCATATTTTTCAATAACAGCCCATTTTTCCCCCTCCACCAATCCCACCTTTCCCCCTCCACCAATCCCACCTTTCTCCCTTACACCAATCCCACCTTTCCCCCTCCACCAATCCCACCTTTCCCCTCCACCAATCCCACCTTTCTCCTCCACTAATCCCACCTTTTCCCCTCCACCAATCCCACCTTTTTCCCTCCACCAACCCCACCTTTCCCCTCCACTAATCCCACCTTTCACCCTCATCCCCCACCTCTTTCAAAATGTCAGATTGAATAATTGTTTACTTCACTGACTCATGTTAGACAGGTTATTGTAGATATAAAGACAGCTGTATATGATGAAACATGAAAATTAGCATACATTTTTTAAGTTTAGAGATTTTTCCAAATTTTGAAAAGCTGTATGTCGGAAACTATTAGGGCCACTGAGCCCATATTTAGTCTCAAATTGTAGAGAATTTAATCTAGTTTAAAAATACATTTGTCGAAAACATGCTCATTCATGGTCAAAATGGGAAGAAACCGAACAAAATTGCAAAAATTGAGCAGTTTTTGAGATATTCAAAAATGTTCCGAAGGGCTGTCGTGGTCAGACATATCACATATATGAAAGAAAATAAATCTAACTGTCCCCACTTGATGCAACTTATAGAAAGGTTACATATTTTGAACCACGTAATCTTTGGTTCAAAATACGTGACCTTTCTAGAGTTCAGTTCTACACGATCAATAATACTGTCAATATTTTAAAATAATGACAGTATTACTGTACGATAACATATTTATAATGTTCATTATTCTAAAATATTGACAGTATTGTTGAACGTGTAAGGTATAATAATGATGGAATGAAGGGAATACTGATGTTTATTCGGATAATTGATTACTTGATAAATATTGAAGGAGGATTCAAGCAAATACTGACAGTACTAGGATTGACAGTATTATTGACCGTGTAAGGTGCCTTTATTGTATTTAGACAGTAGTCCTGTAACCTTGTCATGGTAATAGGGGGCTAACCATGACAAGGTTACTGGAGTACTGTCTAAATATAATACAACGGCACTGTAGAAAGGTCACGTATTTTGAACCATAGATTACGTGGTTCAAAATACTTGACTTTTATAGAGTGCCGTTGTATTGTATTTAGACAGTAAAAAAGACCTTTATTGGCATTTCCCTCACTGCCCATCCACATCACAAACCTCAACAAAAATATACAAAAATAAAAATAAAAATACAATATAAATAAAAGAACTACTCCGCCAAAAATTACAAATTACCCCCATCTATCGCCGCTCCCTTTGCCCTTGCCACTTTCCTCTCCCACGTCAGCCTCCTGCAGATTTTCACGCCTTCCCCATCCTCGCATACACATTCATTCAGCTTTCTGCAGTCTCCCACCCACTCTGCTTTCACACCCTCACATTCTTCGCTAAGGTGCCACCACGTGTCGCTTCCCTTACTACACAGCGCACACGCGGTGTACCCTAGACCCATCCACACTATCCTCCCTCTCTCGTCTGATCCACACCTCGCTCTTGCCATGCATACCTTGTCCTCCCTGCTCCACTCACCCCTGGCTAAGTAACTCGGGAGTCTCCCACTCACTTGCCACTCTACGTAGCCAGGGTTGTAAGAGCTCTCATTCATTCTAGTCTGCCGTTCTTGCCACTTAATATCTCTCAATCTCTCTCTTACCTCAGTTCCTAGGCTTCCCATTTCTCTCAGCTTCTCCTCTACCCACACCTCAGACATACCCACTCTTTCATACATCCTTCATCTATCCTTTCTCCAACCACTCTCCGTCCTACTCTTACACCTCATCCATACCTCCCGCACCAGTCTTTCCTCACCCAATTCCTGCAATCTTTCTTCAAACTTCACAACCCTTACACACGACTCCCACCACATACTCATACGATTCGTCTCCTGCAACAGCACTGCTCTCGGTGTCGACCTTTCGAGACCCAGCAGACTCTTCAGGAGCACACCTTGCTCTCTCTCTCTATCACATCCCACTCACGCAATCCCCACACTTCCACTCCATACAACAGAATAGGTTTTACACACGCATCCCAGATCTTGCACGCCATTACGAGGTTACCGCTCCACAACCTCTCCCATTTCCTTCTCGCTATTCCCCAAGCCATTCTCGCTTTCGCTTGCATACTTTCCACATGCACCCTAAATCCTCCTCCACTGTAAAACAAGAAACCCAAATATTTAAAGACATTCACTCTCTCAATCATCCTTCCCTTCCATTTCACCTCTTCCACTCTACCCCTTCTACCCCTATTCCTAAACATCATCCATTTAGTCTTCTCCACATTCACTACTAGCCCTCTCCTATCCATGTACCTTCCCATTCTTTCCAACATCTCTTGCATCTCTTCCACTCTCTTGGCTACTAATACTATGTCATCAGCATATGCCAGCATCCACACCTTGGTTCTCCCCACCACGACCCCTCCAGCCTGTCCTCTCCTCAGCACCGCCTCCAACTCGCTTGTGTATAGATTGAACAGGAGGGGGCTTAGCGGACACCCTTGCCTTACACCCACATTCACCCTAAACTTCTCAGCCACTTCTCCATTCACTCTCGATTTTGCCCACGTCTCTTTATATATACTTCTCACCCACTCCACACTTTCATCTTCCATCCCCAATCTATCCATACACTCCACGAGCTTTCCTCTAGGAACTGAATCATACGCTGCTTTCAAATCCACAAACACCGCATACACTCTTCCTTTACACTCCAACGCTTCCTCCACCATTCTCGCAAGCGTGAAAATCTGCTCCCTCGTCCCTCTTCCCTTTCTGAAACCCCCCTGGCATTCCGGCAGCAGCCCTTTTCTATCCACTTCCCTCGCTAGTCTATTTTTCACCATTGTCATCATCGCTTTGTACCCCGCATTCATAACGGTAATACCCCTATAATTATTTACTACCGATGCTGCTCCCCCTTTGTGTACCGGGACCACCACCCCCACACGCCACTCTTCCGGCAGTTCTTCCTCACCACTCCAGACTCTATTCAAAACATCCAGTAACTTATCTTTTCCTTCCTCTGTTAATCTTTTGAAGGCCTCTGCCTTCAGCCCATCTTCCCCCGCCGCCTTTCCCAGTTTCAGCTGCCCTATGTACACGTCGACCTCTTCCCGCGAAAACGCTTCCCTTCCTACCACCGGTCTCGGACTCCCTAAATCCACCTCTGACCCCGCCATCTCTCTACAGCTCGTCTCCCACTCTGCCAGCTCTATGCTAACTTTGCCCTTTTTTACGCTTCCCCTCAGAATTTTCCACAACCCTTTCTCTGTCACACACTCCCTCAACCTCGTTTCTACCTTCTGCAACTCCTCTATCTTCTTCCTCTCGCAGGTTGTCTCGAACTCCCTCTTCGCCTGATTGGCCCTTTCCACTTCACCTCTCCCATTTCTCCACTTCGCCATTGCTCTTCGCCATCTCGACTTCTTCACCCTACATTCCTCGTCAAACCAACTCTCCCTCTGCCCCCCACTCTTCTTCTTCGCCAATGCAGCCACCATCACTCTGCTGCCCCTTCCTCTGTTCTCCCTTCCCAACGTTCCTCACCCCAACGACCACCTCCACCGGTACATGATCCGACCCTCCTACGTTTTCCACCTTGAAGCACACCAACTCTTCCCTTTCGATCCCTTTGACCACCACGTAGTCCAAAACCGAGCCTCCTCCTTGTCCGCAGAACGTTTTTTTCCCTTCCCAGTCCCCTTCACAGCAACCGTTGAGCACATCCCATCCTGACCACCAATCCCACCAATCCCACCTTTCCCCTCCACCAATCCCACCTTTCCCCCTCCACCAATCACATCTTTCCCCCTCCACCAATCCCACCTTTCCCCCTCTACCAATCCCACCTTTCCCCTCCACCAATTCCACCTTTCCCCTCCACCAATCACACCTTTCTCCCTCCACCCCCACCTCTTTCAAAATGTCAGATTGAATAATTGTTTACTTCACTGACTCATGTTATTGTAGATATAAAGACAGTTGTATATGATGAAACATGAAAATTAACACACAATTTTTAAGTTTAGAGATTTTGCCAAATTTTGAAAAGCTGTATTTCGGAAACTATTAGGGCACTGAGCCCATATTTAGTCTCAAATTGTAGAGAATTTAATCAGGTTTAAAAATACATTTGTCAAAAACATGCTCATTCATGGTCAAAATGGGAAGAAACCGAACAAAATTGCAAAAATTGAGCAGTTTTTGAGATATTCAAAAATGTTCCGAAGGGCTGCCGTGGTCAGACATATCCCATACATGGAAAAAAAAAACTATCCCCACTTGATGCAACTTATAGAAAGGTTACATATTTTGATCCACGTAATCTTTGGTTCAAAATACGTGACCTTTCTAGAGTTCAGTTCTACACGATCAATAATACTGTCAATATTTTAAAATAATAACAGTATTACTGTACGATAACATGTTTAAAATATTCATTATTCTAAAATATTGACAGTGTGGTATAGTAATGATTGAATGAAGGGAATACTGATGTTTATTCGGATAATTGATTACTTGATAAATACTGAAGGAGGATTCAAGCAAATACTGACAGTACTAGGATTGACAGTATTATTGACCGTGTAAGGTGCCTTTATTGTATTTAGACAGTAGTCCTGTAACCTTGTCATGGTTATAGGGGGCTAACCATGACAAGGTTACTGGACTACTGTCTAAATACTATACAATGGAACTCTAGAAAGGTCATGTATTTAGAACCAAAGATTACGTGGTTCAAAATACTTGACCTTTGTTCCGTTTTATTGTATTTAGACAGCAAAATAATCAAGTTAATAAATGGTACTGGAGGACTGTTGCAAGATAAAAAAAGACCTTTATTTGGCATATCAGCCCAACCCTTCTCTTTTACACACATTCTCAAACCGTACTTTCACAGAAAGAAATCAAAAAAGACACAAAAAAAAGAAAACAAATTAACATAAAATACATTTTTCTATCCATTAAAATAAACCCCCTCTGCCCTCGCCAATTTCCTTTCCCACGTCAGCCTCCTGCAGATTTTCACGCCTTTCCCATCCTCTCCTAAGCATTCGTTCAGCTTTCTGCACTCTCCAACCCACTCTTCTTTCACTCCCTCACATTCTTTGCTAAGGTTCCACCACGTGTCACTCCCCTTCCTACACACACTTTTCTTCCTCGCTCTTCTGAACCACACCTCGCTCTTGCCATGCATACTTTGTCCTCTCTGATCCACTCTCCCCTGGCTAAGTACCTCGGGAGTTTCCCCTGCAGTTGCCACTCTATGTAGCCAGGGTTGTATGAGCTCTCAGCCATTCTCACTTGCCGTTCTTGCCACTCAATATCCCTCAATCTCTCCCTTATCTCAGTTCCTAGGCTACCCCTTTCTCTCAGCTTCTCCTCTACCCACACCTCAGACATACCCACTCTTTCATACATCCTTTCTCTATCCTTCCTCCATCTACTCTCTGTTCTACTCTTACACCTCATCCAGACCTCCCGTACCAGTCTTTTCTCGCCCAAATCCTGCAATCTTTCCTCAAACTTCACAACCCTCACACACGACTCCCACCACATACTCATACGATTTGTCTCCTGCAACAGCACTGCCCTCGGTGTCGACCTTTCGAGCCCTAGCAGATTCTTTAGAAACCAACCTTGCTCCCTTTCTATTACCTCCCATTCACGCAATCCTCACACTTCCACCCCATACAACAATATAGGTTTTACACACGCATCCTATATCTTGCACGCCATTTTACGAGGTTACCACCCCACAAACTTCCCCATTTTCTGCACGCAATCCCCCAAGCCATTCTTGCTTTCGCCTGCATACACTCCACATGCATCCTAAGCCCTCCTCCACAGTCAAACCAAAAGCCCAAATATTTAAAGCCATTCACTCTCTCTGTTGCAAGATACAATGTAGTATCACTGCGCGGTCCTTTCATTTATTTATTTTTTCTAATTCAACCGCTTTTTATAAACTGAATACACATAAACCAGGATGCACAGAAACCTGAAACAATGAAAACTGGATTACATTGAAAATACAGAAAACTTAATATACAGAAAACTGAAAGTACAACAAACAACAACAAGGAAAACATGACTTCTAGGTATATCATGTTTTCCTTGTTTCAGTTTTGATTGAAAAAAAAAACCTATTTTTATTTTATTTTCATCTCAGGTCGGTGGGGACGGCGAAGAAGACAAAATCTTTTTCATTTGGCCGACGACAATCGTTCACAAAATCGAGAGGTCGTCGCCTCTCTACCAGATGACCGCCACCGATCTGCTCAGGGAGCGGTTCGAAATCGTTGTGATACTGGGTAAGTTAACTTAAGATTGGATGAAAAATACGATAGCTTACAAATAAATTTCGGTGATACATGGTTTGTCTAGTAACAAGCCTGTGGGAATTGTTTTGAAAGGGAGAATATTTTTGGTGTTATTTTTTTGTATTGAATCATAAAGTACATATTACAATGTCGCTTTAAATGAGGCATTGAAAGCAAGAGTGGACTTACATATACATATATAGATATATATATATATATATATATATATATATATATCGAGTAAATATTTATTTTGCTGTATAATTATTATATTTTAAGTGTACTTCTAGGAAAAATAGCGTTTTAATTGCTGAAATACCCTAATAAAATAGAAAAATATATATATCTATATATGTATATGTAAGTCCACTTTTGCTTTCAATGCCTCATTTAAAGCGACATTGTAATATGTACTTTATGATTGAATGAAATAATTAATATAAATATTCATACTTTAAGCTAGGCCTTGGATATTTTAAGGTTGATACTAGAAACATGGTTTAAGACCTTACTACTTGATGCCTGATACTAGAATGAAGCTAATAAAATGTTGCTACTTCTTTTATTGAATCATAAAGTACATAGGATATGATTATTTATAAAATAAGACTAAAATCTGTGTTTTCTATTGAATTCAAATCTTGCGTTAATTTAGGGACACCCTTTAGTTAATTTTCTGCCACCATCCCAAGCCGGCGGATACTCTAGCCGGCTTGAATCGCTTATAAACGACGTTAAATTCAACAATTTGTAGCCTCAAATTATTTTTTACGAGCAGCTCTGTCTCACTCACAAATTTTCGATTAACGGCGGGCACATTCTGGGTTGTCCAAATGTAGGTGGAGCTGCAGTTCGCGGCGGTAACTATTAAAAAATTCCATACGACTTTCTTGCGGCAACTGCTAATTAAATGGCGATTAAAAAGAAAGATCATTACAGACGATGCATTAAAAAGAAGGCGCAGCGCAACGGTAAAAGATTACTCTGCAATTTCATTTACAATTATGAGAGTTTGTAGTCCAAACTAAATACCATACAGATATTTTTAGTGTGCATAAAAGTCTGATGTAATGTTTCTATTTCTAATATCATATCAATTATGATTATCTGGCATTGTTTCTATATATACAATAATTAACAATAGCAATAAAGTAAAATTCTTTCGTTACTAATTTTGTTATTTTTGAACGTATGTTTCCGTTTGTTCTGTCAGAGGGTGTGATTGAGTCGACAGGTATGACGACGCAGGCCCGTTCGAGCTACCTACCCTCGGAGATCCTGTGGGGCCATCGTTTCCAGCCGCTCGTCTCCTTCAAGACTGACTCGGGCGAATACGAGGTGGACTATGCACTCTTCAACAACACCATCGAGGTGGACACGCCACTCTCCAGTGCCAAACAGCTTGATGACATCGGCGTAGTTGGTGAGTTGGAGTAGTGTAATAATTAAGTCATTGAATTTGAACTTTAAAAGTGTTACCATTGAGTATTAACTTCTCAATTAACGGTTTTATGCAACTAGGATAAACTGGACGCGCGGTAACGAGGATTAACCACGGACCACATTTAGGCTGGACTGTATAAACAGAATTAACCCGCGATTACACTGATACCTTTACAACTAAAGACAAGACAATTTCTTAGCTCAAAATTTGTTCAAGAAATGAATTCATATATCCTCCTCCCATACAATTTGTCCTTGACAAATAGAACGCGTTATATTTTTCCATTCAATCTACCATCCAATTCAATATTTCAAATAATTTGCTGTATAATACGAGATAATTTAGATTGTCTCGCATCTTGACTAACTTCTGAGTCAAGAAATTGTCTTGTCTAAAACGACCTTTACATACATTTGTCAACATATTACAATGTCGCTTTAAATGAGGCATTGAAAGCAAAAGTGAAATAAATTAATTTATCCTCCTCCCATACAATTTGTCCTTGACGAATAGAAAGCGTTATATTTTTGCATTCGATCTACCATCCAATTCAATATTTCAATTTAAATTGTTTCGTATCTTGACTAACTTTTGAGTCAAGAAATTGTCTTGTCTAAAACGACCTTAACTTTTGAGTCAAGAAATTGTCTTGTCTAAAACAACCTTAAGAACATTACATTATTATTAATGTTGTATGATTTTAATTAGTGCGATGGTATTGATGAAGTTATTTTTTTGATTGCAGAAAGATAAAAATATCTGTCTTTTTATCTACATGAAAAACAATTTTGTATTGATCGGTAGAAAACATAATACAAAAAAAAATGCAGAACTAGCAGAATATGAGCCGTTTTATTTAATCGTTTGGCAGCTGTTCCGAGCTGTTCTTCTCACGTTCGAACAGCCTGGAACAGCTCCTGATCGATAAACGAAAGGAGCTATAATAAAACAATTTTTTTGAGATTTGAGAATTTTTGGCGAATTGGTTATCGTTTGCAGATTGCTTCCCAAGACCATTCAATCACCCTTCCGTGCGCATAGTGATTGATGATTGAAACATCACGGGGTAGGCAGGGTGTGCTTTTGTTTTTATTTTGAAGCTTGTTTTGCTTATCAGAGAAATATAGAACTACCTGGCGGGTTTTGTTTGCAATAGACTTTTTTTAGTAGCTATTAATCAAAACCAATAATTGAATGCTAAACAATGTTACAGTAATTATTCATTATTCAGGAAGTTTTATCCCTGAAATTGAACTCTCGATACTAGCTACATTGAAGATTTGATATTTTAAACTTGATGCTTTAACTTGGAGTTTGATAAAAATATCTTCATATATTTATTTAATTTATATTTAATATGTAAGTTTTATATTTGAATCTTGACACATGAACTTGACTACTTTAAGCTTGACACTAGAAAAATTATCTTTGAAGCTTGATACATATTAGAATGAAATAATTAATGAAAATCTTCATACTTTAAGCTAGGATTTGAATATTTTAAGGTTGATACTAGAAACATGGTTTAAGACCTTACTACTTGATGCCTGATATTCTAGTATCAGGTATCAAGTAGTAAAAAAGTAAAGCTAATAAAATGTTGCTACTTGAAGCTTGATACTGGAAACTTGATTGTAGAATCTTGATACTGGAAACTTGATACTAGAAACATTATTCTAGAAGCTTGTTACTTTATGCTTGATACTAGAATCAAGTTATTACAATGATGCAAATTGAAGCTTGGTGCTTTAACTTGGACACTTGATACTTGATACTTAGAATGTGTTACTTGAATCTTACATTTTTTTAGCTAGAAGCTTTATATTGCATTATTTATAATTGATAATAAAGCCTGATACTAAAACATACATACTTGAATCTTGATAGTAGTATCAAGTTATTACAATGTTGAAAATTGAAGCTTGATGCTTTAACTTGGAGATTTAACACTTGATGCCTAGAATGTGTTGCTTGAATCTTACATTTTTTTAGCTAGAAGTTTTGAAGTTTTATATTGCAGTATTTATATAATTGGTAATAAAACTTGATACTCAAACCTACATACTTGAATCTTGATACTAGAATCAAGTTAATACAATGTTGCAAATTGAAGCTTGATGCTTTAACTTGGAGATTTAGTACTTGATACTTGAGAATGTGTTACTTGAATCTTACATTTTTTTTCTTGAAGCTTTATATTGCATTATTTATAATTGATAATAAAGCTTGATACTAAAACCTACATACATGAATCTTGATACCAGAATCAAGTTATTACAATGTTGCAAATTGAAGCGTGATGCTTTAACTTGGAGATTTAACACTTGGTACTTAGAATGTGTTACTTGAATCTTAATTTTTTTTAGCTACAAGCTTTATATTGCGGTATTTATAATTGATAATAAACTTTGATACCAAAACCTACATACTTGAATCTTGATGCTAGAATCAAGTTATTACAATGCTGCAAATTGAAGCTTGATGCTTTAACTTGGAGATTTAACACTTGATACGTAGAATGTGTTAGTTGAATCTTACATTTTTTTAGCTAGAAACTTTATATTGCATTATTTATAATTGATAATAAAGCTTGATACTAAAACCAACTAGATTTTTGATATTAGGTGTGTGACACGTAATGCTTGAACTTCAATGTTAATACTTGAAGCTTGATAGAATTTTATACTTAAAGCTTGACACTTGAAGCTTCACACATGAAATTTGATACATAAAGTTATATACTTTATACTTAAAGTTTGATACTAAAAGCTCGCTCCTGAATATTTATATACAGAATCTTGATAAATCAAACTTGTTATTGGAATCTTGATACTAGTAGCATGATAATAGGAACTTGATATTTGAAGGTTGATACTTGGAGCTTGATACTTGATATTTAATATTTGATACTTGATATTTAATATTTGATACTTGATATTTAATATTTGAAACTTGATATTTAATATTTGATACTTGATATTTAATATTTGATACTTGATATTTAATATTTGATACTTGATATTTAATATTTGATACTTGATATTGTAATATTCATGCTGAAAGCTTTACTATTTGTTATAGTTGATACTTGAAGCGTCCTACATGAAGCATGATACGGGAATCTTGATAGTTGAAGCTTGATGCTAGAATCAAGCTGTTAGAATCTTTATACTTGTAGCTTTACATTTAACATATTAATTTTAATTATGTACTTGATAAATGAAGCTGGGTACTTGAAGTTTTATACATGAACTTATGTACTTGATACTTGAAGTTTTATATTAGAAACTCGAACCTAGAATCTTCTTCTTAAATACTTGATTCTAGAATCTTGATGCTCCAAGATTGTTATTGGAATCTTGATACTAGTAGCTTGATACTAGATATTTGCGATTTGAAGATTGATACTTAAAGTTTGATACTTGATATTTACTATGTGCTACTTGATACTACTACTAGTAGCTTGATACTAGTAGCTTGATACTAGTAGCTTGATACTAGTAGCTTGATACTAGATATTTGCGATTTGAAGGTTGATACTTAAAGTTTGATACTTGATATTTAATATATGTTACTTGATACTTTATATTGTAATACTGGTAGCTTTGTACTTGAAACTCAACATTTACTACATTATGCTTGATATTTAAAGCTTTATTGATACTTAAAACTTCATACCACAAGCGTGATACGAGAATCTTGAAGTTTGATGCTTTAAGATCGGCAGTTGAAGGTTAATACTAGAATCAAGCTATTAGAATCTTGATATTTGTAGTTGGTCATATGAAGCTTAGTAATTTAAATTACGTACTTGATACTTGAAGCTGGGCACTTGAAGCTTGATGATACAATCTTGCTACTTGAATGTTGTGATCAGAATCTTGATACTTGGATGTTGATATTTAAAATGTGATACTAGAATCTTGAAACTTAAAATTTGATACTTGCAGCTTGATTTTTAAGGCTTGATACTTGAAGCTTGTTATTAAAATCTTGACATTTTTAGTTTGATACTAGAAAATTTATATTTGAAGCCTGATACTATCAACTTTAAAGCTTTACACTCCATATTTCAAGCTTGATTTTTGATAATTGAAGATCATTACTTAAAGCTTGCTATTGTAAGCTTGATAATATAATCTTGCTACTTCAATGTTGTGATCAGAATCTTGATACTTGGATGTTGATATTTCAAATGTGATACTAGAATCTTGAAACTTAAAATTTGATACTTGCAGCTTGATTTTTGAGGCTTGATACTTGAAGCTTGATATTAGAATCTTTATTTTGATACTAAAAAAAATATATTTGAAGCCTGATACTATCAACTTTAAAGCATTACACTCCATATTTCAAGCTTGATTCTTGATAATTGAAGATCATTACTTAAAGCTTGCTATTGTAAGCTTGATAATATAATCTTGCTACTTGAATGTTGTGATCAGAATCTTGATACTTGGATGTTGATATTTAAAATGTGATACTAGAAACTTGAAACTTGAAATTTGATACTTCCAGCTTTATTTTTGAGGCTTGATACTTGAAGCTTGTTATTGAAATCTTGACATTTATAGTTTGATACTAGAAAATTTATATTTGAAGCCTGATACTATCAACTTTAAAGCTTTACACTCCATATTTCGAGCTTGATTTTTGATAATTGAAGCTCATTACTTAAAGCTTGCTATTGTAAGCTTGATAATATAATCTTGCTACTTGAATCTTGTGATCAGAAACTTGATACTTGGATGTTGATATTTAAAATGTGGTACTAGAATCTTGAAACTTGCAATTTGATACTTGCAGCTTGATTTTTGAGGCTTGATACTTGAAGCTTGTTATTAGAATCTTGACATTTATAGTTTGATACTAGAAAATTTATATTTGAAGCCTGATACTATCAATTTTAAAGCATTACACTTCATATTTCAAGCTTGATTCTTGATAGTTGAAGATCATTATTTAAAGCTTGCTATTGTAAGCTTGATAATATAATCTTGATACATGAATGTTGTGATCAGAATCTTGATACTTGGATGTTGATATTTAAAATGTGGTACTAGAATCTTAAAACTTGAAATTTGATACTTGCAGCTTGATTTTTGATAATTGAAGATCAATACTTGAATCTTGATATTAGAATCTTGACATTTATAGTTTGATACTAGAAAATTTATATTTGAAGCCTGATACTATTAATTTTAAAGCATTACACTCGATATTTCAAGCTTGATTCTTGATATTTTAAGATCATTACTTAATGCTTGCTATTGTAAGCTTGATGATATAATCTTGCTACTTGAATGTTGTGATGAGAATCTTTATATTTGGATGTTGATATTTAAATGTGATACTAGAATCTTGAAACTTGCAATTTGATACTTGCAGCTTGATTTTTGAGGCTTGATTCTTGAAGCTTGTTATTAGAATCGTGACATTTTTAGTTTGATACTACTAGAATATTTATATTTGAAGCCTGATACTATCAACTTTAAAGCTTTACACACCATATTTCAAGCTTGATTCTTGATAATTGAAGATCATTACTTAAAGCTTGCTATTGTAAGCTTGATAATATAATCTTGCTACTTGAATGTTGTGATCAGAATCTTGATACTTGGATGTTGATATTTAAAATGTGATACTAGAAACTTGAAACTTGAAATTTGATACTTGCAGCTTTATTTTTGAGGCTTGATATTTCAAGCTTGTTATTAGAGTCTTGACATTTTTAGTTTGATACTAGAATATTTATATTTTTAAGCCAGATACTATCAACTTTAAAGCTTTACACTCCATATTTCAAGCTTGATTCTTGATAATTGAAGATCATTACTTAAAGCTTGCTTTTGTAAGCTTGATAATAGATAGTTAATACTTGAATGTGAATATTTAAATTGTGATCTTGAAATTGAAAAGTTTGATACTTTAAGCTTATTCTTTGAAGCTTAATACGTGAAGTTTGATACTTGAAGCTTGATACTTGAAGGTTGATATTTGAAGCTTGTTCTTTGAAGCTTGGTACGTGAAGTTTGATACTTGAAGCTTGTTGTCCGAATTTTGACACTTATAGCTTGATACCTAGAAACTTGATATTTGAAAGTTGACACTTGAAGCTTAATATTTGATATTTAATATTTGTTATTTGATATTGTAATTTTGCTACTGGAAGCTTAGTACTTGAAAGTTGAAAGTTTGCAACATTAAGCTTGGTATACTTGATGATTCATACACGAAGTGTGATACTGGAATCTTGATCCTTGAAGTGTGATGTTTTATTATTAATTTGATTTTATTGATAGTTGAAGCTTGATACTAGAATCTTGATACTAGAATCTAGCTATTAGAATCGTAATACTTGTAGCTTGATACTTGAAATTTTTCAATCTAAGCTTGACATTTGAAGCTTGATACTTTAATTAATGTACTATATTATTGAAGCTGTGTAGTCGAAGCTTGCCATAGTAAGCTTGAAAATAGAATCTTGATACTTGAATGTTGATATTTAAAATATGATACGAGAATCTTGAAACTTGAAGCTTGAAGCTTGACCTTTGAGGCTTGCTAGTTGATGCTTTCTGTTAGAATTTTGGACACTTGCAGCTTGATACCAGAACATATTTGAAGTTTGATACTTGATACTGATATTGTAATATAGATACTGGAAGCTTTCTATTTGAAACCTAACATTGGCTTTAAAACTTTATACTTGATACTTGAAGCTTGATACTTGAAGCTTGATACTTGAAGCTTGATACTTGAAGCTTGATACTTGAAGCTTGATACTTGAAGCTTGATACTTGAAGCTTGATACTTGAAGCTTGATACTTGAAGCTTGATACTTGAAGCTTGATAGTTGAAGCTTGGTACTTGAAGCTTGATACTTGAAGCTTGATACTTGAAGCTTGACACTTGAAGCTTGATACTTGAAGCTTGATACTTGAAGCTTGATACTTGAAGCTTGATATTTGAAGCTTGAAGCTTGATGCTTGATGCTTGATGCTTGAATCATGATACTTGAAGCTTGATACTTGAAGCTTGATGCTTTAAACTGGATACCTGAAGCTTCATACTTGAAGCTTGATACTTGAAGCTTGATACTTGAATCTTGATACTTGAAGCTTGATACTTGAATCTTGATACTTGAAGCTTGATACTTGAAGCTTGATACTTGAAGCTAGATACATGAAGCTAGATACATGAAGCTTGTTATTAGAATCGTAAAACTTGTGGCTTTATACTAGAAATTTGATATTTGAAATATCAACTTTAAAGCTTTATAATTGATACTTCAAGCTTGATATTTGATGCATTATATTTCATAATTCGGTATTTGTCATTCATAATTCATCTTGTGTTGTGTGAATTGTTGTTTGAGAGAAATTTTTTAAAGTATGAAACTAGTTTTATAGCAAATTAAAAATCTTAGCTGATACCAAAAACAAAAATCAGATTTTACCATATGGGTGTGCATTGCTAATTGATGTGGTGCCGCCAGATGGCGCTTAACTTTCCTCCTAGGGGGTTAGTTGTACCTTTTTAAAAAATCAGATTTATAGATTTAGCTTAGAGAATTTTTTGAATAATTTTTTAAATGCTGTGTGCTTATAATTAACTTTTATTATCAGAACATCGTCTGAACGGCCTGTATCCGACCCGCACCCCGTCGAGCAACAGCCTCTGCACGATGGACTCGATGTCGATCGAGTGCGACCGCCCCATTGAGATCGCCATCCCCGACTGCCCCCCAGCACACAACAATCACACGGCGATGACGGTGGTGCCGCACCCCGGGGACGCGGTCCGCATGCCGAACGGCGTCGCCGTGCCCACCCGCAGGATATCCTCCCACATCGTGCCGGTGGCCGTGTGAACACATCTCTCTCTCTCTCTCATCCCCCCATTAACCAAAACAATCGACAAGGACGATACATCCTCAAGAACATTTTATACCTGTTTTTATTTATTGTTTTTTATATATTATCTACCCAGTGCGAGAGTATTATTAAATTATTAAATTTCAACCTTTGTGGGGTCAGACAGAGGGAGATTTGAAGACTAATCAAGTTATTTACAGGATAGTGGTGTCGGTCGCAGGACTTAAACACGAAAAACCTAAAGTAAGTAAACAGGTATATTGTTGAATCAGGTTATTATTTTTGCATTGTTTCTGTTTCGAGTCAAAGTTCGGGCTATAGTCAGTATTTCGTGGCATGTGCTTGGAGGTAGAGGACGTATCTAAGTATGAACGGCGTCGTTTATATTATTAAAGGATTTTCTGAAATAACCCGTGGTGAGTTTCAATATCTTTAATTGTCATATTATGTTTCTTCTGAAATTATTCTAATCACATACCAGCGACAGAATCATCCGAAAGGAAGCCCCATGCTCCTTAAAAAGCCGATGGTATGCATGTGGAATTATTTTAAATATTTAATATAATTGTTTTCCCTATGTAATCGCGGCACAAACAGGGCAACTCTAACCACAATTTTTATTGGTGTTATATTTGTTGTTATTATTAAAAAAAATATCTCATAAAGGCACCTTACACGATCAATAATACTGTCAATATTTTAGAATAATGACAGTATTACTGTGCAATAATATGTTTCAAATGTTTTTTATTAGTAACGATGAAATGAAGAGAATACTTATGTATATCCGGATAATTGATTACTTGATAAATATAAAAGGATTCAAGCACATACTGACAGTATTAGGATTGACAGTATTATTGACCGTGTAAGGTGCCTTATAAAGGCACCTTACACGATCAATATTACTGTCAATATTTTAGAATAATAACAGTATTACTGTACGATAATATGTTTAAAATGTTCATTATTCTAAAATATTGACAGTATTACTGATCGTGTAAGGTATAGTAATGATGTTTATCTGGATATTTAATTACTTGATAAATATTGAAGGAGGATTCAAGCAAATACTGACAGTACTAGGACTGGCAGTATTATTGACCGTGTAAGGTGCCTTATAAAGGCACCTTACACGATCAATATTACTGTCAATATTTTAGAATAATAACAGTATTACTGTATGATAATATGTTTAAAATGTTCATTATTCTAAAATATTGACAGTATTACTCATCGTGTATAATAATGATGTAATGAGGAGAATACTGATTTTTATCCGGATAATTGATTACTTGATAAATATATAAGGAGGACTGAAGCAAATATTGACAGTACTAGGATTGACAATATTATTGACCGTGTAAGGTGCCTTATAGTACGATATATTAGCAATTATTGATGCATACAATTTGGCATAAGCTGTTTTTCCTTAGTACAATTATATATTTATAATGTTCTCATTGAATCTCAAAGAATATTAAACATAATCGTATATTCTTCTATAATAATTTCTCCGTTTAGTTTAGGGGGTAATACATTCAAATTTGATTGTTGTATGAAATCATACAAAAGTAATTGTTAAATTTAATCAGAAATTGCACATATTACAATTTTTTAAGATGTTACGTGTAGACAGTATTTGACCGACTCAAAAATGGCATAGGTAATTTTATGCTTCCGCGATCTCACGGACTAGCCGCCGATTATTCAATTTGGCGAACGTGAAAATTATGCTAATCCCCCGGCCGTTTGTTTTAAGCGGCTGCTGCGGGACTGCGGGCAGGGCCGCGCAATCATTCCATTACAGCTAATGCTCGAGCAGAGTGTGAAGCCGGGGGGCCTTAAAGTGATCAAATTGACTGTAAAAGGATGACGTGGGCCGCGCTTCCTCCGAATTTATTATTCGCCAGCGAATATTTTCAACGTGCAGCTCGGATTATGATTATTATTTACCGGACGAACGGAAGTCCACGCACCGTTGCACGCTCCAGTTGCAGTTACCAATTAAATAATATACATAATTAGATATCAAATAAACACAAAAAACGAACAAAAATATCTATTATTGGTACACTATATAATTTTTGCAATTAAATAAAACTCAAATGATACACCAATCGGCTTCTATATCATTTACATGTAATTGGGAGCTAATTGAAAACATCAATATAAACATAAACATTGTACATTTTGTTGTTTTCGTTTCTATTGCAAAATATGATTTCATTATATGATTTACAGAAGTGAATTTAAGTAAATTTACTTCTGTATATTTTGCAATAGAAACGAAAACAACAAAATGTACAATTATGTTTTCAATTAGCTCCCACTCACATGCAAATGATATTATAGAAGCTGCATTGGTTTATCGTTCGAGAGCCTAGAAGACCAGCCTAGAACAGCTCCCGAACGATAAACGAAAGCGGTTATTGCCACCAATAGAGAGCATGAAATATACAGAGGGTAAAACAAATTGGAGTCAGGATTCTAATGTTTTACTTCTTAACATGTCAAAAAATCTGTAAATAGATTTACTCCTATATTATAATATATTACACTATCATAGTTATTCAAAATATTTATACATATAATTCTAATTAATAAATTACAAGACTAGGAACGCTCTAGGGGGAACACAAAATGTTGAATGCAATTGAAAATTAGATATCAAATAGTAGTAGTAGTAGTTACTGTGTTTGTTACAATTCTGTAACTGGCTATCGACCTTCCGGTACACCTACAGTGTGTATATATTATACATTTGTTGGATCCCAACTAACACCATCATTTTAATATAAGATTGCCACAACAATGAAGAAAGACAGTTTTTACAAGACAAGTCGTGATTAGAGTTGAAGTTTTATAAGACCCGAGATAGTTGACAAAACCCGTCAGCTTAGAGTTGATCAGGTTACAAGATCCGCCAATTAATGAGCTAAGATTGAAGACAGTTTACAAGACCCGCCAGTTAATGAGCTAAGATTAGAGACAGTTTATAAGACCGGCCAGTTAATGAACTAAGATTAGAGACAGTTTACAAGATTCGCCAGTTAATGAGCTAAAATTGGAGACAGTTTACAAGGCCCGCCAGTTAATGAGCTAAAATTTCAGACACTTTACAAGACCCGCTAGTTAATGAGCTAAGATTAGAGACAGTTTACAAGACCCGCCAGTGAGTGCTCTAAGATTAGAGACAATTTACAAGACCTGCCTGTTAATGAGCTAATATTGGAGACAATTTACAAGACCCGCCACTTAATGAGCTAAGATTAGAGACAGTTTATAAGACCCGCCAGTTAATGAGCTAAGATTGGAAACAGATTACAACAACCGCCACTTAATGAGCTAAGATTAGAGACAGTTCATAAGACTCGCCAGTTAATGAGCTAAGATTGGAGACAGTTTACAAGACCCGTCAATTAATGAGCTAAGATTAGAGACAGTTTATAAGACCTGCCAGTGAATGCGCTAAGATTAGAGACAATTTACAAGACCTGCCAGTTAATGAGCTAAGATTGGAGACAGTTTACAAGACCCGCCACTTAATGAGCTAAGATTAGATACAGTTTATAAAACACGCCAGTTAATGAGCTAAGATTAGAGACAATTTACAAGACCCGCCAGTTAATGAGATAAGATTATTGACAGGTTATAAGACGCGCCAGTTAATGAGCTAAGATTAGAGACAGTTTACAAGATTCACCAGTTAATGAGCTAAGATTAGAGACAGTTTACAAGATTCACCAGTTAATGAGCTAAGATTAGAGACAGTTTACAAGATTCACCAGTTAATGAGCTAAGATTAGAGACAGTTTACAAGACCCGCCAGTTAATGAGCTAAGATTGGAGACAGTTTATAAGACCCGCCAGTTAATGAGCTAAGGTTAGAGACAGTTTACAAGATTCGCCAGTTAATGAGCTAAGATTGGAGACAGTTTACAAGACCCGCCAGTTAATGAGCTAAGATTAGAGACAATTTACAAGACCCGCCAGTAAATGCGCTAAGATTAGAGACAATTTACAAGACCTGCCAGTTAATGAGCTAAGATTGGAGACATTTTACAAGACCCGCCACTTAATGAGCTAAGATTAGACACAGTTTATAAAAGACGCCAGTTAATGAGCTAAGATTAGAGACAGTTTACAAGACCCGCCAGTTAATGAGCTAAGATTAGAGACAGTTTATAAGACGCGCCAGTTAATGAGCTAAGATTAGAGACAGTTTACAAGATTCGCCAGTTAATGAGCTAAGATTGGAAACAGTTTACAAGACCCGCCACTTAATGAGCTAAGATTAGAGACAGTTTATAAGACGCGCCAGTTAATGAGCTAAGATTGGAGACAGTTTACAAGACCCGTCAATTAATGAGCTAAGATTAGAGACAGTTTATAAGACCCGCCAGTTAATGATCTAAGATTAGAGACAGTTTACAAGATTCGCCAGTTAATGAGCTAAGATTGGAGACAGTTTACAAGACCCACCAGGTAATGAGCTAAGATTAGAGACAGTTTACAATACCCGCCAAAGAATGCGCTAAGATTAGAGACAATTTACAAGACATACCGGTTATTGAGCTAAGATTGGAGACAATTTACAAGACCCGCCACTTAATGAGCTAAGATTAGAGACAGTTTATAAAACACACCAGTTAATGAGCTAAGATTAGAGACAATTTACAAGACCCGCCAGTTAATGAGCTAAGATTAGAGACAGTTTATAAGACGCGCCAGTTAATGAGCTACGATTAGAGACAGTTTACAAGATTCGCCAGTTAATGAGCTAAAATTAGAGACAGTTTACAAGACCCGCCAGTTAATGAGCTAAGATTGGAAACAGTTTACAAGACCCGCCAGTTAATGAGCTAAGATTAGAGACAGTTTATAAGACGCGCCAGTTAATGAGCTAAGATTGGAGACAGTTTACAAGACCCGCCAATTAATGAGCTAAGATTAGAGACAGTTTATAAGACCCGCCAGTTAATGAGCTAAGATTAGAGACAGTTTAGAGACAATTTACAAGACCCGCCACTTAATGAACTAAGATTAGAGACAGTTTATAAAACGCGCCAGTTAATGAGCTAAGATTAGAGATATTTTACAAGAACCGCCAATTAATGAGCTAAATGAGCAGTTAATGAGATGGTTTCCCCCACACTTGCCACTATGCATCACTCGGGTTGTAACAGCTATCAGCCATTCTCACCTTCCGCTCTGTTTTCCACCATTGTCGTCGTTTACTTATACCCCACACCCATTAACGTGATCCCCTTTGTTTTTTTTTACCTCTGGCTACTACCCCTTTATGCCTGGGAACACCCCACGCGCCTCTTCTACGGAACCTACACCGTTTCACTCCACACCCTATTTATTGACTGCAACAGCTTGTCTCATTCCTCCACTGGCAACCTTTTGTATGTCTCCGCCATCAACTCGTCGTTTCCCACCGGCTATCCCATTTGCAACTGCCCCATTGTCACTTCTAACTCATTCCACGAGAAATCCTTCCTTCCTACCACCTGCCTCATACACCTTAGATCATCTTTTGTCCCCGCCATCGCTCTAGAAGACATGTTCCAATCTGCGAGATCTATGTTTATTTTTCTGTCGTTTCCCTTACCTTCGAATCTTTCACAACCTCTTCTCCAACACACACATACACCCCTTTAACTTCATTTCCACCTTTTGGATCTCCTCCACATTATTTCTGGCTGAACCTATCCACCTTACGTCTCCCATATCACGATTGCACCATCTCGTCTTCTTCATCAAACACTTCTCATCAAACCAGCTCTCTCTCTGGCTGCCACTTTTTGTCAACCACCATCACCCTCTCCAACTGTTGCATCGAGTGCACTTTCCACGTCACGTCATTTAGCTTTTCCTCATATATTACCACATCCGGTTTGCTTCATCCAAATCGTTGCGGCTCCTTATTTTTCTTCATCTTTTTTCCGCTCACTATTACTTCCACCGGCACGTGGTGTGAACACGCCCACCCCATTTTTTTTTTTTAAATTCCGATCAGTTTGACTAGCTCGTAATCTAACACCGACCCACTCCCTTGACTGCAAAACATCAAAACATCTTCTTGCCTCACCCTCTGCGCAACGATTCAGCACAACCCACCCCGCCTTCTACACCCATTGCATCCACTCCCTTCCTTCTTGGTTGATCACTTTGTCATAAGATCGTTTTTTTCCAAGCTGCGCCCTCTCCGCTACCATGAATAATTCTATTGACAGTTTGACAGTTATGGGTGTTTTACCGTTACAAGATTTCGATAAGATTGTAGGAGCCATATCTCCAGTTTTGCTAAAAGATATATATATATATATATATATATATATATATATATATATATATATATATATATACAGACAGAATAAGAAATGATGACATCAGAGAGAACTGGGAATTGAAGCTATATAGAAAAGAAACAACTAAACTGGTGGGACATTTAATTACGATGGACAAAAGAAGTAAAGATAGTTAAACAAGCAAGATAACTGGCGAAGGACAGAAAAGAGTGGAAAGAATTTACAAATGTATAAACAACAACAATAATTGTACAGTTTAATGTTAAGTAATGTAAATGCAATAGCCTACACCGAAAGGTAAAAGGCAAATAGATAATATATATATACGTTTGTAAAGCCCAGTTTTCTGGCCGGAGAGTTCAAAAATCCGGACAACTTCAATAGTCCCGTCCGGACTTCTCTAGAACTAGGACGAATCCGGGGAAATCCGGACGGATGGCAAAGAACGGGAATGGATGACGCATGAAATTATGTTACTTATGAATAAAAGAACGTTTCAAGATAGCAACATATCTTGAAACGTTCTTTTATTCATAAGTAACATAATTTCATCAGTCATCCATAGCCGTTCTTCTTTCGGTTTTTGATTTCCAGGTGTTTCTTTGCAGGCTTGACATTTCTTCCAGTGAATATCTACTTCAAGTTCTGATTCTCATCGATTTCTTTTAGCCGATTATCATCTATTCATATCTTTTTCTGATTTGTTCTCGTTTGAAATTTGAGGACTAGTGACATATATACCAAAGACTATTCTGGTATATATGTCTGAGGTGTGGGTTGAGAAAAAAAATAGGGAAAGGGGTAGTCTAGGTAGTAAGTATAATAGGGAGAAAGTATAATATGGTACAATTTGGGGTCAGGCATTGACCTGTATTTAAACCACCTAACTTCAATTAGTCCTAATATGTAACTTTGTACTATGATTTTTGGTTGAATATTCTGAAAGCAAATCGGTTCTAAAACATAAAACAGAGCAACTTTCAATAGCCAAAACTTATCTAGATATATAAACATCGTTGAATAATAGTCTATAGTATCTAATTAAGACACCCACAATTACCATACCCACTATCTACTTTAGTCTCGATTTTATAATAAACATTGACCAAGTTATTTAAACAACAACGTCACGTTGTGTGACTATTTGTTTATATGTGTGTCGGCGCGCATTGTAATTCGCGTGTGTGCGCGCGCGCTGCTGCCGCCGCCGCCGCCGCCTCTCTGCCCTGCAGTCATTTACGCGCCGGACGAGGATGGCAGCAATTTTAACAACAAATTATCAGATGATATAACAAACAAAAAACGGGGCTCCGGGCCGTGTGGAGAGAGCGGGAGTTGCGAGCGCGCGCGCCTGCCGCTCAGGTGAAACTCTGCACGTTCGCTCAGGGCCGCGGCGGCGATGTGCCGCGCATTCCGTCGTCTACCTTCCATTTATTGTTTATATTCCAGTGCCAATTATTATTAAACAAACACGTGCGAACACGGGGATTGTGATGTGCGAAACGGCCACTTGAGAAAATCAGGTAATAAAATCATCTATAACTTATTAGTGACTAACAACATTTGCATGTGATTCAGAACTAAATGGTAAACATTGAGAAAAAAATTGTTTATATGCCCGTGTTCTCGGATAAACAAAAAGCAAAATACACTAAATAAACCATAATAATACCCAGCTCAGTGGCCTAGTGATTAAAAGACGCCGTCCTGAGTATTGGGGAGCGTGTGCTCAAACACCATCGGGAAGAATTTTTGCGAATAACAGTTTTGCTGAGGTTTAGGAAAACGATACGGAAAAGCCTCACGGTTGATAGCGCTATGAAACAATTATTATCACTTTTATGGATGTCTTCAGATTTCATGGGTTAATGTTGATATAAAATAAGAAATAATGAAAGTATTTCGGAACAAAATAAGTAATAACCAAATACTAAGTCAATGTTCTTATTTTGTTATGTTGTATAATCAGTTCCAAATATATATATATATATATATATATATATATATATATATATATATATTTAAATGATAATATACAGAATTAAAATAAAATATATAATTTAGTTCGCATTAATTTTTTTCGTCAGAATAAACACTATAATGTAATGAATATTTTCCAGTATAGTGTTCATTATTTAAATTTTATTTCTTATGTTATTGCATTATAAATCTACTTTAGTTAAATTAGAAATAATTTTTAATTTAGTTCATTTTTGATTGTTAATGAACAAAAGAAATGTCTACTAATTTCTTTTGTTCATTAACAATCGAAAATAAGCTAAATTAAAAATAATTTTTAATTTAACTAAAGTAGATTTATAATGCAATAACATAAGAAATAAAATTTAAATAATAAACACTATACTGGAAAATATCCATTATATTATAGTGTTTATTCTAACGAAAATAATAATGCGACCTAACTTCAATCAAGCTTTATAACAGTTTTCCTCGAACCCGGAGGTGCTGGCAATGAAACTCCGGTGTTCTACACATCACTTGACTCTGAATTACAATGTTTAATGAATTTTCAATGGTTTGTGCAATTTCATTGTTTATAACTGGACGAACATTGGAAAATTGATTCAAAATAAAAGTGTAACTCATAGGCAAGGCAAGTGATTTGTAGAATACCGGGGCTTAACACCTCAGGATTGAATTCTTTCAAGTTTAAAATATTTATTGTATAATTGGCAATAACTATTTTAAGTGAGAGCTAACTTCTATAGCTCGGCAATATTGACTGGCTGTGAGAGTCGGTATAGAAATTTGAGAGAGATAATGATTACTGAATGAGTGAATGATTCCATTTGGAAGCACTCCTCTTACAATATCGGCATAATTAATTGAAGGGCAGGTTCCGGGTTGTAGTCTTTCCAATTATGAATGCGCCGTGCATCATAATGTCGAGCAAAGGGCTGTTTTTACTCGGTCAATCGGACGCCAATTAAGTATGTACACATCACAAGTCAAGTCTCTTGAAATGGACATAATAGTTCTTATACTCCTGCCCACGTCACGATAGCTCGCATAGGGAAATAGAGAGAGAGATATATTGATAACCCATTGTCGAGTTTAATTCACTCTATAAAGCTCTCAGAATGTACGCTGAAACATTGAATGGTACATTTTATTTACTATTTGTAGTTACATTATTATTTTTTTACACGGAAGTTGTAATAGCGCTAACGGTACTGCAACTAAATTGTAAAATAATTAGGTACATCATTAGTGGAATGCTGCAACATAACGCATCTAAAAACTTCGCTTTGTTTGGGCTTTCAAACTCGCTCAACTGGAAAAGGGGGGCACTAGGTCTTTACAGACAAGAGTGTAATAATACAATCAGTGCTGTAACTTTTATTATTAAATCATCAGTGTGTCAAAAACCTCAAATGAATCGTTACCTTCTATATCTACAGAGTTATTTATAAATTGTGTATCTTTTGTAATTGTAAAAACCTCAAATCAATCGTTACCTTCACTACCGATGTGAACTTAGCCCCTATGATCCCAGCCTCTATACCGCGCGGCGCAGTGGGGCCGCGCGCAAGGCAGATTGTTTGCGGGTCTGTACTAACCAATTGGGGTGACTAATAAAATCCAAATTTTGAGGAATTCTTTACTAATGTCTTGCCGATCATAATATATATATATATATATATATATATATATAATTATATATATATATCTACATTTTTTTAAATAATTTTTATAGGCGTTGTTGTATAATATATATTGTTACGTAAATAATTATTTTTTAAATTCCACCGTCATACAATAGATTTTAAAAAATTACACAATGTTTATAACAAAATAACAATCAGAAAATGGAAAGTCCCAACCCGAGCAGGTAGTTCCTTCTATTTTATTTTTATTTTTAACTTTTCCGCTCCAATCTCGCTTTTAATAGCTGGGTCGATAAAAAAATTATGCAACATATTTTGTTCAATTTTTTTACTGATCCTAGTGCAGAACATATCAGTACACCAGATACCCGAAGGATTTTGGAAAATTTTGATTATTTTTAGTTCGGCGACAAAGTCTAACACATTTCATTATTATTATTATTTACAATCCCACCGTCATACAATTGATTTGAAAAAATTACACAATATTCATAACAAAATGACAATTAGAAAATGGAAAGTCCCAACCCGAGCAGGTATTTCCTTCTATTTTATTTTTATTTTTAACTTTTCCGCTCCTATCTGGACATGCCGATTTTAAAGGCTGGGTCAATAAAAAAATAATGCAACATATTTTGTTTAATTTTTTTTTGGATCTTGGTTCAGAACATATAAGTGCACCAGATGGTCGAAGGAAATTGGAAAATTTTGATTCTAAGTATTTTTTTTTCGGCGACAAAGTCGAGTATGTTTCATTATTATTATTTTTAAAATTCCACCGTCATACAATTGATTTGAAAAAATTACATAATATTATAACAAAATGACAATTAGAAAATGGAAAGTGCCAACCCGAGCAGGTAGTTCCTTCTATTTTTTTCTATTTTTAACTTTTCCGCTCCTATCTGGACATGCCGATTTTAGAGGCTGGGTCAATAAAAAAATAATGCAACATATTTTGTTTAATTTTTTTTTGGATCTTGGTTCAGAACATATAAGTGCACCAGATGGTCGAAGGAAATTGGAAAATTTTGATTCTAAGTATTTTTTTTCGGCTACAAAGTCGAGTTTGTTTCATTATTATTATTTTTAAAATTCCACCGTCACACAATTGATTTGAAAAAATTACACAATATTTATAACACAATAACAATTAGAAAATGGAAAGTCCCAACCCGAGCAGGTAGTTCCTTCTATTTTTTTCTATTTTTAACTTTTCCGTTTCTATCTGGACATGCCGATTTTAGAGGCTGGGTCAATAAAAAAATAATGCAACATATTTTGTTTAACTTTTTTTTGGATCTTGGTTCAGAACATATAAGTGCACCAGATGGTCGAAGGAAATTGGAAAATTTTGATTCTAAGTATTTTTTTTTCGGCGACAAAGTCGAGTATGTTTCATGTGTGCTGGTATCATAGGGGCTAAGTTCACATCGGTTACCTTCACTTACCTATCTACAGAGTTATTTATAAATTGTTTATTTTGTGTACTTGTAAGCAGCATGTTTCATTAGTTTTTGTATCCATATTTTCTAAAATATGTTCTTTTTCGTTAATTACTCTGATAATTATATGTTTTGTTTTAAACGTGTAATTACCTAGAGATAACGAGCCACTACTTGTAATGAGATAATAAGTTATACATTTATTTGTATCATTCATTAATAATAATACCTATAATAATAAAAACGAAGACAATCTTTTGAATCTGAATGACTGTCTTTTATGATTGTGCTGCTAATGTATATGTAACAAATATTTATATTACTGACCGTTTTATGCGTCAAATGGGGACAAAAACAACGCGATAGTAGGATAGTTGCAGTAGTACTAGTTACTGTATTTGTTACAATTATGTAACTATCTATCGATTTTAGGGTCCTTCTGTTGTGTGTTACTGTGTGTATAAGGCACCTTACACGATCAATAATACTGTCAATATTTTAGAATAATGATAGTATTCCTGTACGATAACATGTTTAAAATCTTCATTATTCTAAAATATTGTTGTATATAAGTTGTAGTAATGATGGAATGAAGAGAATACTGATTGTTATCCTGATAATTGATTACTTAATAAATATAAAAGGAGGATTGAAGCAAATACTGACAGTACTAGGACTGACCGTGTTAGGTGCCTTTATGTGAGGGCTACTTTAGAAATGCCATGTTGCCCAAAAACAAATGAAAACATAAATAAAATAAAACACGGAGGGGACGATTTTTTTCAGGTAGCTCAAAACTCAAATACCAATACATTACCACAATGTTGCTGTCTTTTCAATTTACACAAATTTCAAAGGACTCCTGCAGAATATAGTATGTGTAGAAAAACATCCCGAATGATATCTAATTAATTTTGTCTGCAACCTCGAATAACTGTACTAACGCACGGCAGAAGAACACGAATATCGATAACCAGTTACAAATTATAACAAATACACTATATACCACTAAAACGACAAAACATTTATCTTTAGCAACATTTTAATGCCACGAAATTGAATGGCATGCATTCTTTGTATAAGGCGCGGCATGAATCACCGCCTTTTCTATCACACCTGACGCCCAGGCAAAAGATCATTTAACTTTGAAATGAACACAGTAGATTAACTCAATGTCGCCTGTAGTTATTACACCTATTATTCGCTATTAATAAAAGCAATATCATTGCAAAGTGGCGTATATAGAAACATTCAGCAAGAGCTATTTTGCATTAAAAGTCATTTTCATTATAGGCAACTAAAACAAGAGCTAGAATCTTATACATTGTGCAATATTTATATAACATTCATGTGTATTAAAAAATGATTTGTTTTTGGTTATGAAACTTATTATAAAATAAGTGTTTTAATTTTATTCTTTTTAATATTGTGCAACATATATAAGTGTGAATCCACCTCTTAGCAATCTACATATCTAGATTTCGATCTTATTAGATCTCATCACTGTAGCTCAGCTAGTGAGGATGAATTCACACAATATCTCGAGTGGTTATATATAAAAATGATACAACTAACCACCTAGGAGGAAAGTTAAACGCCACCTAGCGGCACGACATCAATTAGCAATGCACACCCATATGGTAATAACCGCCAACATGCTCATGCCATCAGGATCACCGGGTAGTGTCCTCTATTGAATACTATTCCAACAGAGTGCTTGAGATATCAGCACAAAGCCAATATATAGATTGCTAAGAGGTGGATTTACACTAATATATGTTTTACAAGATTGGCTTTGTGCTGATATCTCAAACCCTCTGTTGGCATATTATTCCATAGAGGGCACTACCCGGTGATCCTGATGGCATGAGCATGTTGACGGTTATTACCATGTGGGTGTGCATTGCTAATTGATGTGGTGCCGCCACATGGCGTTTAACTTTCCTCCTAGGGGGTAAGTTGTATTATTTTTAATTGTGTGCCTTTTTATTGCCTAGTTTTTACTAAAAGCTCAACCTCACAATTTGCGCCATGAAAATAAGCATATATACTATCCAAGTTTTAATTCACTAAAAATGGTGATTATTATATTTGATTTATTGTTACTTTTATTTTTATTTTTATGTATTTTCGTTGTTGTTCTTGTTCTTGATATTGATGAGCATTTCGTTTGAGGGTTGTGCCAAATAAAGGTCCTTGTTTTTGTGATTATTATATCAAAATATACAAAATACTCCGTAAAAGTAGTAAAAGCTCAATACAATTACATAATTCGTAATAAATAATATAGACGTGTATAAATGTAAATAATAATACCAACCAAACTATGCTCATCCACTATTTCAAATGACATGAAGTTTGCATTACACTGTTATCCATTACTTTATATGATTCAATTATTTTTTTAAAATTAATTTATGCCTAACTCGAAAAATAAATGTGAAATAGAATGTAGTGTATAGTTCAAGTCATTTTAAATAGTGGACGGGCATAGCCAGATTGGTGGGGGCCACCCGCCCACCCCACCTCCGCTCGCAAAGTTTTTTCAATGGATACAGACTTTTCATATTGTTTAAATAATTCCAAAAAGAGTTTTATCCTATGGAAAAAATTATGCGAGCAGAGGTAGGGTGGGTGGGTGGTCTCTACCAACTAAACTATGCCCTTCCACTATTTCAAATGACATGAAGTTTGCATTACACTGTTATCCATTACTTTATATGATTCAATTAATTTTTTAAAATTAAATTATGCCTAACTCGAAAAATAAATGTAAAATAGAATGTAGTGTATAGTTCAAGTCATTTTAAATAGTGGACGAGCATAGTCAGGTTGGTGGGGGCCACCCGCCCACCCCACCTTCGCTTGCATATTTTTTTTTTCAATGGACACAGATTTTTTATATTGTTTAAATAATTCCAAAAAGAGTTTTATCCTTTGGAAAAAATTATGCGAGCAAAGGTGGGGTGGGCGGGTGGTCCCCACTAACCTGACTCTGCCCGTCCACTATTTCAAATGACTTGAAGTTTACATTATACTGTTATCCATTACTCTTTATATGATTAAATTAATTTTTTTTATTAATTTATGCCTAATTCGAAAAATAAGTGTAAAATAGAATGTAGTGTATACTTCAAGTCATTTTAAATAGTGGACGGGCATAGTCAGGTTAGTGGGGGCCACCCGGCACCCGCCCACCCTACCTTCGCTTTTCAATGGATACAGACTTTTTATATTGGTTAAATAATTCCAAAAAGAGTTTTATCCAATGGAAAAAACTATGCGAGCAAAGGTGGGGTGGGCGGGCGCTCCCCACCAACCTGACTATGCCCGTCCACTATTTAAAATGACTTGAACTATGCAGTACATTATATCTCACATTTTTTTACGAATTAAGCATAAATTAATAAAAAAATAATTGAATCATAGAAAGTAATAGATAACAGTGTAATGCAAACTTCAAGTCGTTTGAAATAGTGGACGGGCATTGTTTGGTTGGTAGGGAACACCCGCCCACCCCACCTTTGCTCATATAATTTTTTCCATAGGATAAAAAAACGTACCAACCAAACTACGCCTGTCCACTATCTCAAATGACTTGAACTATGCACTACACTATTATCCGTTATTTTCTATGATTAAATTAATGTCATTTATTAATTTAGGACTCATTAAAAAGATATATGTGAAAAATAATGTAATGCATAGTTCAAGTCGTTTGAAATAGTGAACGGGCGTAGTTTGGTTGGTAGGGGCCGCCCGCCCACCCCACCTTTGTTTGCATAGTTTTTTCATAGGATAACACTCTTCTTGGAATAGTTTAAACAATATAAAACATGTATATCGAATGAAAAAACTATGCGAACGAAGGTGGGGTGGGCGGGCGCTCCCCACCAACCTGACTATGCCCGTCCACTATTTCAAACGACTTGAACTATGCATTACATTATTTTTCACATATATCTTTTTAATGAGTCCTAAATTAATAAATGACATTAATTTAATCATATAAAATAACGGATAATAGTGCAGTGCAAAGTTCAAGTCATTTGAAATAGTGGACGGGCGTAGTTTGGTTGGTAGGGGCCGCCCGCCCACCCCACCTTTGTTTGCATAGTTTTTTCATAGGATAACACTCTTTTTGGAATAGTTTAAACAATATAAAATATCTGTATCTTTTGAAAAAAACTATGCAAGCGAAGGTGGGGTGGGCGGGCGGCCCCTACCAACCTGACTATACCCGCCCACTATTTCAAACGACTTGAACTTTGCATTACATTATTTTTCATATATATCTTTTTAATTAGTCTTAAATTAATAAATGAAATTAATTGAACCATAGAAAGTTGTGGATAACAGTGTAGTACATTGTTCAAGTGGTTTGAAATAGTGACTAATTGGGCCTAAGGCGATGGTCTGAAACCACTGCGTCCACGCCGTCACCGGTTCGAGTCCGGTATTAATAGACTTTAGTGAATAGAACTTATTAATGCATATTAACTCAGTTTCCTCTTAGCAATCTACATATCTAAATGTCGATCTTATTAGATCTCATCAGTGTAGCTCAGCTAGTGTTGAGAAATTTGCCCCATCTACTCGGTATGTATCGCATTAAGAAATAATGTTGACTAATGAAAATGGAAGGAAATTTAATACTCTACAACTTTTTATATAGACATTTTCCTCGAAAACCCCATGGTTTTTTTATTTTTTTGCTTATATCTTCTAGATATATATCTTTCAATTTTGTTGCTTATATACGCAAAAAAAATGAAAATAGAAGATATTTTCATTTTTTTGCTTATATCTAGAAGATATTTTAATTTTTTTTTTCTTATATTTTCTAGATATAAATTTTTAAATATTTTTTTATATCTAGAAGATATAAGCAACAAAATTGAAAAATATATATCTAGAAGATATTTTAATTTTTTTTTTCTTATATTTTCTAGATATAGAAAAATCTATATCTAGAAAATATAAGAAAAAAAAAATTAAAATATCTTCTAGATATAAGCAAAAAAATGAAAATATTTAGAAGATATTTTATTTTTTTTGCTTATATCTAGAAGATATTTTAATTTTTTTTTCTTATATTTTCTAGATATAAATTTTTATTTTTTTTTATATCTAGAAGATATAAGCAACAAAATTGAAAAATATATATCTAGAAGATATTTAAATTTTTTTGCTTATATCTAGAAGATATTTTCTTTTTTTTTCTTATATTTTCTAGATATAGAAAAATCTATATCTAGAAAATATAAGAAAAAAATGAATATATCTTCTAGATATAAGCAAAGAAATGAAAATATTTAGAAGATATTTTCATTTTTTTGCTTATATCTAGAAGATATTTTAATTTTTTTTTTCTTATATTTTCTAGATATAAATTTTTAAATATTTTTTTATATCTAGAAGATATAAGCAACAAAATTGAAAAATATATATCTAGAAGATATTTAAATTTTTATGCTTATATCTAGAAGATATTTTCTTTTTTTTTCTTATATTTTCTAGATATAGAAAAATCTATATCTAGAAAATATAAGAAAAAAATGAATATATCTTCTAGATATAAGCAAAGAAATGAAAATATTTAGAAGATATTTTCATTTTTTTGCTTATATCTAGAAGATATTTTCATTTTTTTTTCTTATATTTTCTATATATAGATTTTTAATTTTTTTTTATATCTAGAAGATATAAGCAACAATATTGAAAAATATATATCTAGAAGATATTTTAATTTTTTTGCTTATATCTAGAAGATATTTTCTTTTTTTCTTCTTATATTTTCTAGATATAGAAAAATCTATATCTAGAAAATATAAGAAAAAAAAAATGAAAATTTCTTCTAGATATAAGCAAAAAAATTAAAATATTTAGAAGATATTTTCATTTTTTTGCTTATATCTAGAAGATATTTTCATTTTTTTTTTCTTATATTTTCTAGATATAAATTTCTATTTTTTTTTATATCTAGAAGATATAAGCAACAAAATTGAAAAATATATATCTAGAAGATATTTTAATTTTTTCGCTTATATCTAGAAGATATTTTCTTTTTTTTTTCTTATATTTTCTAGATATAGAAAAATCTATATCTAGAAAATATAAGAAAAAAAAAATGAAAATATCTTCTGGATATAAGCAAAAAAATGAAAATATTTAGAATATATTTTCATTTTTTTGCTTATATCTAGAAGATATTTTTATTTTTTTTTCTTATATTTTCTAGATATAGATTTTTAATTTTTTTTTATATCTAGAAGATATAAGCAACCAAATTGAAAAATATATATCTAGAAGATATTTTAATTTTTTTGCTTATATCTAGAAGATATTTTCTTTTTTTCTTCTTATATTTTCTAGATATAGAAAAATCTATATCTAGAAAATATAAGAAAAAAAATTTAAAATATCTTCTAGATATAAGCAAAAAAATTAAAATATTTAGAAGATATTTTCATTTTTTTGCTTATATCTAGAAGATATTTTCATTTTTTTTTCTTATATTTTCTAGATATAAATTTCTAAATTTTTTTTATATCTAGAAGATATAAGCAACAAAATTGAAAAATATATATCTAGAAGATATTTTAATTTCTTTGCTTATATCTAGAAGATATTTTCTTTTTTTTTTCTTATATTTTCTAGATATAGAAAAATCTATATCTAGAAAATATAAGAAAAAAAAAATGAAAATATCTTCTAGATATAAGCAAAAAAATTAAAATATTTAGAAGATATTTTTTTGCTATATCTAGAAGATATTTTCATTTTTTATTTCTTATATTTTCTAGATATAGATTATTAATTTTTTTTATATATCTAGAAGATATAAGCAACACAATTGAAAAATATATATCTAGAAGATATAAGCAAAAAAATGAAAAATTCCGAAAATTCCGAGTTTTTTTGTCCCCAAGTTTCCACAGGAGTTGTCAGATTCCACACCCCACACCAACCGCAAACATTATCCTAAAAGGATTTTTTACTTTGCTTTTTATCATACTTCAGTTACACTTTGCAACTAGTTTTGGCTGAGCTCTAGCCATTTTCGAGCTCCTCCGGTGACTGAAGAAATTGTAACCGATCGCTCTTTATATAATAAAAATAATAAATAATCCTTTAAAATGAATCATCACAAAGTAGACGCGTTAACAATCCAATATCCTAAAATTTCATAAACTTCAGGATTTTGTCCGGGTAGTATGTATTTGCCGACTGTATTATAAACAAAGTTTTGAATATTTTATTAATTAATAAGGAACCTACTGAAGTTTTAAATTTTTAGATTTTATTGTAACTGATAAATGCTATAAAGTGAGTAATATCTCTGCTAATTCCCACAAATGGCTAAGCATTTTAATAGCTGCATTCATTCATTAACTACTACGATAGCATATAGTACAATTCAATTATGAGAAATAATCTCGTCGCAACTACTATTGTAATGAATATTATTATGTAATGATTTACATTTGATATTCAATGTCGTAACAATAGAATTTCCATACACGTTTCCATATGTTAATTATCTAGAAACTAGGTATATTGTGTTATGATTAATTTTTAAAGATATCTATACAAGAAAAGAAATTTTGTTAATTTAATATGTATGTTAATTATCTTGAAATAGGTACATTTTGTGATGATTAGTTTTTAAAGATATCTATACAAGAAAAGAAATATTGTTAATTTAATATGTATGTTAATTATCTTGAAACTAGGTACATTTTGGGATGATTAGTTTTTAAAGATATCTATAAAAGAAAAGAAATGTTGTTAAATAAATATGTATATTAATTTATCTTGAAACTAAGTACATTTTTGTGATGATTAGTTTTTAAAGATATCTATACAAGAAAAGAAATTTTGTTAATTTAATATGTATGTTAATTATCTTGAAACTAGGTACATTTTGGGATGATTAGTTTTTAAAGATACCTATACAAGAAAATAAATTTTGTTTTTTAATCTTATCAAAGGTCTACAACATGATGATTTTTTATTTGTAAACTAATATAGACAGTTCATAAGAGTCTAGTGGATTAAACACACATTTTTTTTGGTCTATATATTTAAACAAATTTTTTTTTCAAAATGTACCTAAAGTTTCAACATAATGATTGAAATATTGAAATTTTGTTAATTTAATATGTATGTTAATTATCTTTAAACTAGCTACATTTTGTGATGATTATTTTTTAAAGATATCTATACAAGAAGAAACATTATTTTTGTTTCTCAATCTTATCAAAAGTCTACAGCATGATGATTTTTATTTGTAAACTAATATTGCGAGTTCGTAAGAGTCTAGTGGATTAAATACACATTTTTGTTGGTCTATTTATTTAAAATAAAAATATATCTTAAAAATGTACCTAATGTTTTAAGATAATAATTGAAATATTGAAATTTATTTGGAAATTCTATTGTTACGACATTATTATTATTATTATTACACTACGCATACTTTTTTCAATGGATACATACGTTTTATATTGTTTAAACTATTCCAAGAAGAGTGTCATCCTATGGAAAAACTATGCGAGCAAAGGTGGGGCGGGCGGGTGGCCCCCACCAACCAAACTATACCCGTCCACTATTTCAAACGACTTGAACTATGCATTACATTATTTTTCACATATATTTTTACGAATTAGGCGTAAATAAATAAATGAAATTAATTGAATCATAAAAAGTAATGGATATTAGTGTAGTGTAGAGTTCAAGTTGTTTGAAATAGTGGACGGGTATAGTTTGGTTGGTAGGGATAATGCCTATGAACTTTCAACAACAAAGGACTAAAACCATCCAGAACCGAACGAAAATGTTTTTATTTTGATTATAAAACTACAGGAACTATTATAATATTTAAAATGCATTTATCTCGAAAGTTACGACATTTTTCATCTCACAGTGATCGCACTGTGAGATGAAAAATGTCGTAACTTCCGAGATAAATGCATTTTAAATATTATAATAGTTCCTGTAGTTTTACCATTGGGTATAATGTTATCTAATTTTTTTAATAAAGTACCGTCCACGATTTATTAATTTTATTATTGTATATCGATACTATAATAACATTAATAAATTCACAGATAATATATTTATACATAACAATATAACTATTAAGCGATATTTCAACAAAATTATCAATAAACTTATTATAAAAATTAATATAAAATCGTGTTCACTATGTATATTAAAGACTTTTCCTGCTAACACATACTAACTTCAACTATTCTCGCTTTTTCTTCTTGTAGATTAACTATCTCTGTGATGAAATCGATCTTCAAATCTAACAAGCTCATAAGATTCTTAGCGCGGGAGCCTCCTCGCAACGACCCCACTTCCTCAGGCGTTATGTCGACAACGATAACCACCCCGGAGCTGGTGGACACTGAGGCGCCGCCAGTGGAACAACCGCCCGTCGCCGTCACGCCGCCCCCACAACGACTGTTTTTCAAACCGGGTGTCATCGAAGAGCAAGAAGAAGACGTGCCTGCGGATGTAGGGCGTGCTGATTCGCCACTGCTCACCAAACCAACCCACTACTCCCAGTATATAATTGCACCTCCATCCACGCCAGGACTCAACAGGATATCCACCTGTAACAGCTCATTGTCACATATACACAACTTTAGAACGGATGGACGGTGAGTGTAGTTAATTGATTGTTTTATAGATCGTTTGATACCATGCTCAAGTCACTTAGCATGGAAACCTACACACAGTCAACTTTATAGGAATTCAAAAATACCTATTAATTAATCTGGACAAATGAGGGCCCTGGGGGAGTATTTTTGAGTAATCACTATGAATATAACGATCAAGAGACGTACGTTATTATTGCAAATGGTACCAATTTGAGACCGTACGCTTCGGGAAAGGTTCTGCCTTTCTTTGGTAGAACTGAAAGGTCGACAGTAGTTATGTTTAGACATTAATTTTTGTGTTCATTCTATTAATTCAGCGTTATGAAATATGTACGCATTATAGTGCATGGTGATACCGATTGGTCAAAAATCGTACCCCAGGGCCCGGTTAATTGGTCACACCTTAAATGTAAAACAAATAAAATTGTATCCCTAGTTCAGCGCTATGAAATATGTACCCATTGTAGTGCATGGTGATACCGATCGATCAAAAATCGTATCCCAGGGCCTGGTTAATTGGTCACACCTTGAATGTAAAACAAATAAAATTGTATCCAAATATTGGATTGTTAAGGCGTCTACTTTGTGATAATTCATTTTAAAGGATAATTAAAACGATTTTTTACTTTGTTTTTTATCACACTTCAGTTACACTTTGCAACTAGTTCTGGCTAAGCTCTAGCCATTTTCGAGTCATCGGAGGAGCTCAAAAAGGCTAGAGCTTAGCCGAAACTAGTAGCAAAGTGTAACTGAAGTGTGATAAAAAACAAAGTAAAAAATCGTTTTATTTATCCTTTAAAATTGTATCCCTTCACTCGGTTAAATATCTTTTGTGTGGTCTGTTTCTTATGGGGAGGGGTGGCAGGACACATCTGTATAAGCTCCCAAAGAAGAAGATATATTTATTGTAACATATATACATACAAGATACATGTACAAGAGGCCAAGAAGCCCCCAAAAGTAGGTTAATCCGGCACTATAGTTAACGTATAAAATAGTTTATAATTGGTTATTTTTGCAAAAATTTCGTAATTGCTATACCAATATTGAATTAGTAGAATAATTACAAGATTATAGTATGCAACACACCATATTAATACAATCAGTATAAAAAATAGAATTAAATAAAATTCGCTTATCTTATCAAAACGAAGTGTGGCTTGCTCGATGCCCAGTGCTGCTACTGCTCTGCGCCCATTTAGATCGTGGCGTCAGCGAAATTTTGTCGTTTTGCTGTATTTGCTCGGCTCGTTAGCGCACCATGTGAGTCCGGTTAAATAAAATCGCGCGGTGGCGGAGAAGGTGATGTAATTAGTCTCCAGTGCGCGATTAATGTCGTCCAGATGACTTCGAATTATCATTACGATCAGATGGACTCGCCGCCGAGCGACCGAAAATTGCTGATACTCGGCGGCAACTCGCCGCGAATCGTCAACTCCGATGAATTGACGCCCGGGATTTACTGTCCCAAATCACCCACACTATCAAGGTAATAATAAACCATCGGATAGATTTGATAATGAAATTGTTTTACAAAAAAGTACATTTCATAAAAAAGACGGATATAAATTTTATTTAGTAATATTCAATGAATTTGTTTTAAATAATTATATTTACATAGTAATTATTATTATTATTATTAAATGAGCCTGTGAGAATGAAAGTGGTGTAAGCCAAATTAGAATTGTTTTGAAATCTTGGTATCGTTTGGTATTTATGCAAATCGACGTACGCAGTTACATTTTTATTTATCAATTAATTGACTTCATGTCTGTAACTTTCTATTACTTACCTATTTTCATGATTATTGTTATGGTAAGTATTAGGAAGTTATTCGACTTTTTCAGGATTAATGTTATGACTGCTACTTGACTGATAATTGGATTCCTTACAGTCAAATAATAATCAAGCAATAGTTAAATAACATCCTATTGGTTACCTATTTACTGATGCTTGATTATTATTTGACTGTAAGGAATTCAATTATCAATCAAGTAGCAGTCACCACATTAATCCTGAAATAGTCAAATAACTTCCTACTACTTACCTATTTTCATGATTAATGTTATGACACCTACTTGACTGATAATTGATTTCCTTACAGTCAAATAATAATCAAGCTATAGTCAAATAACATCATATTACTTACCTATTGACTGTTGCTTGATTATTATTTGGCTGTAAGGAATTCAATTATCAATCAAGTGGCAGTCATAACATTAATTCTGAAATAGTCAAAATAACTTCCTAATACATACCTATTTTCATGATTAATGTTATGACTGCTACTTGACTGATAATTGGATTCCTTACAGTCAAATAATAATCAAGCAATAGTCAAATAACATCCTATTGGTTGCCTATTTACTGATGCTTGATTATTATTTGACTGTAAGGAATTCAATTATCAGTCAAGTAGCAGTCATAACATTAATCCTGAAATAGTCAAATAATTTCCTAATACTTACCTATTTTCATTATTAATATTATGACTGCTACTCGACTGATGATTGAATTCCTTAAAGGCACTTTACACGATCAATAATACTATCAACATTTTAGAATAATGACAGTATTACTGTACGATAATATGTTTAAAATATTTCTTATACTAAAATATTGACAGAATTACTTATCGTGTAAGGTATAGTAATGATGGAATGAAGAGAATACTGATGTATATCCGGATAATTCATTACTTGATAAATATAAAAGGATTATTGAAGTAAATAGTGACAGTACTAGGACTGACAGTATTATTGGCCGTGTAAGGTGCCTTTTACAGTCAAATAATAATCAAACAATAGTCAAATAACATTCTATTGCTTATCTATTACCGTTTGCTTGATTATCATTTGACTGTAAGGAATTCAATTATCAGTTAAGTAGAAGTCAAAACATTAATCATCTATAGGTCATTTTAGACAAGACAGTTTCTTGACTCAAAAGTTAGTCAAGATGCGAGACAATCTAAATTATCTCGTATCATACAGCAAATTATTTGAAATATTGAATTGGATGGTAGATCGAATGGAAAAATAAAACACGTTCTATTTGTCAAGGACAAATTGTATGGGAGGAGGATATATGAATTTAATTCTTGAACAACTTTTGAACTAAGAAATTGTCTTGTCTAAAACGACCTTAACAGTGAAATAACAACCTATTATCAGTCATGTAGCAACCCAACTCAATAAATTGTGATCTACATAAATACCTATACGACAAAAAAAATCCTTCTCTCTGTTTCACTATTAGTATTGATTCAATTATTCATATAATACTTCAATCAATCAACGTTATTAGGTACTATTCAAAAGTTATTGACTCCATTTAGAGGCAATACAATTATTTCAGGACCGCCTTTAGAGGCCAGCAACAGGTTCATTATTACATAGGTCAATAATGGACTCATTATGAACCTAGGTCAGTAATGTGGTGTAAATTTATAACATTACTTAGAAATGTTTTTAAATTGAATCACTTAATACCCTGCTAATATCTTACTGACACTATATATATATATATATATATATATATATATATATATATATATATATATATATGTATATATATATATATATATATATATATATATATACTTTTCCGGAAAAGTGCAAGAAAATTAAATTAAGTGTTTCCGATCAAATCGATTGGGCTCATTGGATTACTGGTAGACATTTTCTAATATTTCTTTACACATTTTTTTTGGATTATTAGCACGCACAAACTGAATTTTGACTGATTTTTTTCTCTACGAAAAATGTCATATATACCGATTTCCATGGTTTCCACGGTTTAATACTTTTCCCACAAGAGCTACAACCTAGCCCGACCTAGTTGTGCCTCTACAAATTAATATTAAAACCTGAAACACGGTATATTAAAGCCTAGAATTCGGTATTCAAGTTTAAAACTCTGTATTACAGCCTAGAACTCAATATTAAAGCCTACAACTTTACTTTAACGTCAACAATTCGATATTAGAGCCTACAAATCGATATAAAATTTGCAACACGATATATTAAAGCCTAGAATTTGGTATTCAAGCCTACAACTCGACTTTAAAGCCAAATCTTCGATATTAAAGCCTAGAAATCGATATTAAAACCTACAACAGGGCCTAGAATTCGGCATTCAAGTTTATCACTGTGTATTGCAGCCTACAACTCGACTGTAAGTAAAAAACTTCTACTACGAATACTAGGCTTTAGTATACTGTGTAGGTTTTAATGTCGACTTTTAGGCTTTAAAATCGAATATTTGATTTTAAACTCGAGTTATTGGCTTTAATATTTGATTCTAGGCTGTAATACAGAGTTATAAGCTTGAATACCGAATTGTAGGCTTTAATATACCGTGTTTCAGGTTTTAATGCCTATTTGTAGGCCTTAATATCGAATTTTTGACTTTAAAGTCGAGAATTTAATATTGAATTCTAGGTTCATACAGAATTATAAGCTATTTATATTATATTATATATAAGAATTCGGCATTCAGAATTCTAGGCATAAATATACTGTGTTGCAAGTTTTGTGATGATTTCGAGGTTGTAATACAGAGTTATTTATAAGCTTGAATACCGAAATATAGGCTTAAATATACCGTATTGCAAGTTTTAGTGTTGATTTGTAGGCTTTAATATCAAATTTTTGACTTTAAAGTCGAGTTGTAGGCTTTAATATTTAATTCGAGGTTGTAATACAGAGTTATAAGCTTGAATACCGAAATATAGCTTAAATATACCGTGTTGCAAGTTTTAGTGTTGATTTCTAGGCTTTAATATCAAATTTTTGACTTTAAAGTTGAGTTGTAGGCTTTAATATTGAATTCTATGTTGTAATACAAAGTTATAAGCTTGAATACCGAAATCTAGGCTTAAATATACCGTGTTGCAAGTTTTAATGTCGATTTGTAGGCTTTAATATCAAATTTTTGACTTTAAAATCGAGTTGTAGGTTTTAATATAGAATTCGAGGTTGTAATACAGAGTTATAAGCTTGAATACCGAATTCTAGGCTTAAATATACCGTGTTGCAAGTTTTAGTGTTGATTTCTAGGCTTTAATATCAAATTTTTGACTTTAAAGTCGAGTTGTAGGCTTTAATATTGAATTTATAGGTTGTAATACAAAGTTATAAGCTTGAATACCGAATTCTAGGCTTAAACATACCGTATTGCAAGGTTTAGTGTTGATTTGTAGGCTTTAATATCCAATTTTTCACTTTAAAGTCGAGTTGTAGGCTTTAATATTGAATTCGAGGTTGTAATACAGAGTTATAAGCTTGAATACCGATTTCTAGGCTTAAATATACCATCTTGCAAGTTTTAATGTCGGTTTGTTTTACAGTCTAGAACTCAATATTAATGCCTACAAATCAATTTCAAAGTCATTAATTTGATATTAAAGCCTGCAAATCGACATTAAAACTTGCAACACAAAATATTTAAGCCTAGAAATCGGTATTCAAGCTTATAACTCTGCATTTCAGCCTAAAACTCAATATTAAAGCCTATAACTCGACTTTAAAGAAAAATATTCGATATTAAAGCCTGAAACACGATATATTAAACCCTAGAATTCGGCATTCAAGCTTATATCTCTGTATTGCAGCTTAGAACTCAGTATTAAAGCCTACAACACGACTATAAGTCAAGAATTCGATATTAAGACCTATAAATGGACATTAAAACCTGAAACACGGTATATTAAAGCCTACAATTCGATATTCAAGCTTATAACTCCGTATTACAGCCTAGAACTCAATATTAAAGCCTACAAATCGACTTTATAGTCAAATATTCCATTTGAAAGCCTAAAAATTGATATTAAAATCTGCAACACAGTATACTAAATCCTAGAATTCGGTATAGAAGCTTATAACTCTGTTTTACAGTCTAGAACTCAATATTAAAACCTTCAACTCATAAAAGTCATTAATTCAATATTAAAGCTTCCAAATCGACATTAAAACTTGCTACACGATATATTTAAGCCTAGAATTCGGTATTCAAGCTTATAACTCTGCATTACAGCCTCAATACTAAAGCCTACAAATTGACAATAAAACCTGCAACACAGTATACTAAAGCCTAGAATTCGGTATTCAAATTTATAACTCTGTATTACAGCCTAGAATTTAATATTAAAACCTACAACTTGACTTAAACGTCAAAAAATCGATATTAAAGCGTACAAATTGACATTAAAGCCTGAAACACGGCATATAAAAGCCTAGAATGAGGTATTCAAACTTATAACTCTGTATCACAGCCTAGAACTCACTATTAAAGCCTATAACTCGACTTTAAAGTCAAATATTCGATATTAAAGCCTACAAATCAATATTGAAACCTGCAACACGATATATTAAAATCTAGAATTCGGCATTCAAGCTTATAACTCTGTATTGCAGCTTAGAACTCAATATTAAAACTTACAACTCGACTTTAAAGTCAAATATTCGATATTAAAGCCTACAAATTGGCATTAAAACCTGCAACACAGTCTACTAAAGCCTAGAATACGGCATTGAAGCTTATAACTCTGTTTTACAGTATAGAACTCTATATTAAAGCCTACAACTCGACTTTAGAGTTAAATATTCGATATTAAAGCCTACAAATCGATATTAAAACCTGCAACACAGCATAGTAAAGCCTGGAATTCGGTATTCAAACTTATAACTCTGTATTACAGCCTAGAATTTAATATTAAAACCTACAATTTGACTTAAACGTCAAAAAATCGATATTGAAGCCTACAAATTGACATTGAAGCCTGCAACACGGTATATTAAAGCCTAGAATGCGGTATTCAAACTTATAACTCTGTATCACAGCCTAGAACTCACTATTAAAGCCTATAACTCGACTTTAAAGTCAAATATTTGATATTAAAGCCTACAAATCAATATTAAAACCTGCAACACGATATATTAAAGTCTAGAATTCGGCATTCAAGCTTATAACTCTGTATTGCAGCTTAGAACTCAATATTAAAGCCTACAACTCGACTTTAAAGTCAAATATTCGATATTAAAACCTAAAAATTGACATTGAAACCTGTAACACGTTATATTAAAGCCTAGAATTCGGCATTCAAGCTTATAACTCTGTATTACAGCCTAGAATATTAAAGCCTACAGCTCAAATTTAATGTCAAATATTCGATTTTAAAGCCTAGAAATTGACATTAAAACCTGAAACAAGGTATATTAGAGTCTAGAATTGGGTATTCAAGCTTATAGCTCTCTATATTACAACCTAGAATTCAATATTAAAGCCTAGAAGTCAATATTAAAGCTTACAACTCGACTATTAAGTCAAAAATTCGATATCAAATCCTATAAATCGACATTAAAACCTACAGCACAGTATATTAAAGCCTAGAATGTGGTATTAAAAGGTATATTAAAGTATATTAGTAGTATATTAAAGTATAATAAGTATATTAAAGTCTAGAACTTAGTATTAAAGCCTACAACTCGACTTTAGAGTCAAATATATATTCGATATTAAGCCTACAAATCGGTATTAAAACCTGCAACATGGTATACTGTAGTCTCTAGTTCGGTATTAAAGCTTATAGCTTTTTATTGTAACTTAGAGCTCAAGGTTAAAGACTACAACTCGACCCTAAAGTCAAAAATTCAATATTAAAGCCTACAAATACACATTAAAACCTGCAACACGGTATATTAAAGCCTAGAATCCGGTATTCAAGCGTATTACTCTGTATTGCAGCCTAGAACTAACTATTAAAGGCTACAAATCGATATGCATCATGGTATATTAGAGCCTAGAATTCAGTATTCAAACTTATAGCTCTGTATTATAATCTAGAATTCAATATTAAAGCCTAGAAGTCAATATTAAAGCTTACAACTCGACTTATAAGTCAAAAATTCGATATAAAATCCTATAAATCAACATTGAAACCTGCAGCACGGTATATTAAAGCCTAGAATGTGGTATTCAAACTTATAACTCTATATAAAAGCCTAGAACTCAGTATTAAAGCCTACAACTCGACTTTAAAGTCATATATTTGATATTAGAACCTACAACTTGACATTAAAACCTGCAACAAGGTATATTAAAGCCTACAACTCGACTTTAAAGACAAATATTCGATACTAAGCCTACAAATCGATATTAAAACCTGCAACACAGTATATTATAGTCTAGAATTCGGTATTCAAGCTTATAGCTTTATATTGTAGATTAGAACTCAAGATTAAACCCTACAACTCGACCGTAAAGTTAAAACTTTAATATTGAAGCCTACTAATACACATTAAAAGCTGCAAGACGGTATATTAAAGCCTATAATCCGGTATTCAAGCTTATAACTCTGTATTGCAGCCTAGAACTAAATATTAGCCTACAAATCGACATTAATACCTGCAACACGGTATATTAGAGCCTAGAATTCGGTATTCAAGCTTATAGCTCTGTATTACAACCTAGAATTCAACATTAAAGCCTAGAACTCAATATTAAAGCCTACAACTCGACTTGAAAGTCAAATATTCGATATTAAAACCTACAAATCGACATTAAAACCTACAACACAGTATATTAAAACCTAGAGAGATAATAATAATAATAATAATAATAGATTTATTGCTCTACAGATTTACATCCATTTACAGAACAACATACAAAATAAGAAAAAAATATAATATGGTACATACAACACATCAGACATACATACATTGTACTAATTTAAGTACTTAACTCTACATTGCTTACAATCTTTTTATATGTACAAAATGTTTGATGAAATATATCAATATCTATCCTATTACTAATGATATTGTAGTTACGACACATGATAAAAATGGGCGATCTTTGCATTGCGTTTGATTTGGCGCGTTTGACATAAAAACATAAATTCTGCCGGCTTACGATTCTAGGAGCATGTATATGTAGACAGAGCAACAAGTCAGGACTCAATCTTCCTCATAGCGACCACTTATCGAATGCAATGGACCCCGTTTTTTTTGTCGTAAAGTGAAATAAATGAATGTCAGGTTATATACATCGCTTTGATTTTCACTCGCTGATACGTTATTATAGTAAGAAAAAATTAAAACCATATTTTATATTGAAGTTTAATAAGTGTGAATCATAAAAATATTCTCGAATAGAGTATAACCCACGAGTCCTATTTGTAATGATATTTTGAAATACAAATAATTGACAAAAATAAAATAAAAGCGAGTTAAATTTAAATCCTTGATGTATGTAAATCTCGAGTATTGTACATAAATAGACTAATTTTTAACAATAATGAGTAATATACATATTAATATAAACCTTTTTATTACCATTTTTAACACATACATTATTCGACTATATTTGAGCAAAACAACTCGCTTTCGCAAATAAGTGACGTTGTCGGTTGTTGTTTGCCGAATTTTCCCCTGGCTCGAAATTGATAATAAAATGATTAGCACCAATCGATCGCACGTCACGCATGTAAAGACATAATCGTACACTTGCAAATTAACACCCGGCTATGAATTAGATATTAATTATTTTTGCCGGAATAAATAAAAATAGCCAAGAGTTTTTTATGTGTATGTGTATGTGTGTGGCGAGTTATTGCGAATGAAAATGCATTGTTCCAGTGTAATTTACTGGAATTACGATGCAATAAAAAAATGAATGCATTAAAATAATGTAATGAATGCTAAACAGTTTAATAGTAGCAGGAAATACTGTTTTGTTTATGGTAGAGGGGAGAAGCGTAGGTGTTAACAATTCATTTATAAAAGGAAACATTAATCGAGTTGATATGAAGTTATGATTGATTTGATTTTGCAAGTAGGCAGTAAATATTGCATTATGCAGGATTTTTCAGAAACAATGTCCAATATTTTAAGGATTATATGGACCATTTTAAATGAAAAAGTTCTAATATACATGTTTCCAATTTCCGAGTTGATATAAAGTTACGATTGATTTGATTTTGCAATTTGGGAGTAAATATTGCATTATGCAGGATTTTCAGAAGCAATGTCCAATATTTTAGAGTTATATGGACCATTTTAAATAAAAATTTTCATATATACATGTTTCCAATTAAGTGTTGCAGAGATATAACTGTTGGAATTTTACTCATAAAAAGACTAACATAAGGTAATAGGCAAACTAAATTAGCTTATTGAGTGGGCTTATTATTTATTTAAATGATATAAAACAAACGAAATGATATTTATTTATTTCACTTATATTTACATTTCAACATTTATACACTTTGTTGTTATTCTATAATATTTTTTATAATAATTTCATTATTGCACCTAAGTACGTAGTACTTGTATGTGGCCTGATTCAAGACAAAACTTAAGTTTAGTAGAGCGGAAAACTTATTATGGCAATGTCTATCTTAATTATTTATTTTTTATTTATTACAAAAATGATATTCGCTAGAAGACGTTTTTTCACCACTATATATTTAATTTTAATTTTATTTATTATTTCCTTCAAAGAGGTCGTTTTCGTCCCGGTGCGGTTCGCAAAACCCGTCGCCGCGCCATCCTGAAGAACGGCGACTGCAACATCCTGCAATCGCGCATCTCCAAGCACCGTCTGCGCTTCCTGCAGGACATCTTCACCACCTTAGTAGACACACAGTGGCGCTGGACGCTCATCGTATTCGCCCTCAGTTTCCTTCTCTCGTGGCTCGGCTTCGCGGTCATCTGGTGGCTCATCTCCTTCACACATGGCGATTTTGAAGCCGCCCACTTGCCGCCGTTCCAGGTGGAAAACAATTGGGCACCGTGCGTTTCCAATATCTTCGATTTCACGTCGTGTTTTCTGTTCAGCATAGAAACACAACACACGATCGGTTATGGGTTCCGAACGACGTCTGAGGAGTGCCCTGAGGCGATTTTCGTGATGTGTATGCAGAGTATTTGTGGTGAGTTTGATCGAAATATAATTATATAGATATTTAATCGAATTAACAACAATACAAACAAAATATACTTATGTTTTCTGAAATATTAGTAAAAGTTTCAAGAAGATTTACAAAATTTCGAGGAATTTAGCAATCTATTTTTTTACTACATTGTTGAATAGCTCAATACATTAGTAATTTATGTGTTAATTAAAAAAATAATACAGGAATACATTTTTTAGATATTCAGAAAAAAATTACTATACTTTTAAATATTCTATAATATGTAGGCTCGATTCTATAAAGGTCGTTTTAGACAAGACAATTTCTTAGCTCAAAAGTTGTTCAAGAAATGAATTCATATATCCTCCTCCCATACAATTTGTTCTTGACAAATAGAACGCATTATATTTTTCCATTCAATCTACAATCCAATTCAATATTTCAAACAATTTGCTGTATAATATGAGACAATTTAGATTGTCTCGCATATTGACTAACTTTTGAGTCAAGAAATTGTCTTGTCTAAAACAACTTTAAGGCACCTTACACGGTCAATATTACTGTCAATATTTTAAAATAATGACAGTATTACTGTACGATAATATGTTTAGAATTTTCATTATTATAAAATATTGACAGTATTACTGATCGAGTAAGGTATAGTAATGATGGAATGAATATAATACTGATGTTTAATTGAATACTTGAGAAATATTGAAGGAGGATTCAAGCAAATACTGATGGTACTAGGATTGACAGTATTAATGACCGTGTAAGGTGCCTTTATAGGTAACGGCCGAATTTATAAGGCGAATTGAAAAATAATTGTGCCAGGTATCTATCACCAAAATCTTTTTACATCTTAAATGTAAATATAAGAACGTTTTTTTTTACACTAGGTTTAAAAATAATACCGATGACTATCGACCCATGTCACTTTTCTCCATTTAACCATAGGCAGGGGCCCCGAGTACCATGAGCCGGTACCAGCTGAACCCAGATTTTTTTCCGAGGTTGTTATTCGACTCCCTTCTTCTTTCTCATTCGGGCTTGGCACCAGCAATAGCAACAATATAATATTTATTTATTGCATTATTCGAAAGCGTAATATTTTGGTAATTTACCAGATAATTACTTAATATATATATATATATATATATATATATATATATATATATATATATATATATAATATATAATAATTAATATTACCTATAATTTCTGAAAGTGAACGAAAACTATATTATTTTTCACATATTTGTTTTTAATTAGTTTTAAATTAATAAATAACATTAAATTAATCATAAAAAATAACGGATAATAGTGTAGTGCATAGTTCAAGTCTTTTGAAATAGTGGATGGGCATAGTTTGGTTGGTAGGGGCCGCCCGCCCACCCCACCTTTGTTCGCATAGTTTTTTCCATAGGATAACACTCTCCTTGGAATGATTTCAACAATATGAAACATCTATATACATTGAAACAACTATGCGAACAAAGGTGGGGTGGGCGGGCGTCTCCTACCAACCAAACTATGCCCATCCATTATTTCAAACGACTTGAACTATGCACTACATTATTTTTCACATATTTGTTTTTAATTAGTTTTAAATTAATAAATAACATTAAATTAATCATAAAAAATAACGGATAATAGTGTAGTGCATAGTTCAAGTCTTTTGAAATAGTGGACGGGCATAGTTTGGTTGGTGGGGGCCACCCGCCCACCCCACCTTTGTTCGCATAGTTTTTTCAATGGATATAGATGTTTCATATTGTTGAAATCATTCCAAGGAAAGTGTTATCCAATGGAAAAAAACTATACGAACAAAGGTGGGGTGGGCGGGTGTTCCCCACCAACCTGACTATGCCCGTCCACTATTACAAATGACTTGAACTCTGCACTACACTGTTTTCCATTACTTTCTATATTTTATTTATACATAACAAATTCACACTTTGATAGTAAACTTGAGAAAGCCTTGATATAATATTTGTTTATAACATTTCCTGATTGTCTACTAAATTGGTAATTTATCTGAATATCCATTATCCGATTTTTGAAATTTAAATCAAGTTTGAATTTGTTACTTATATAATTTATAAACTTACGTTCAATTGTTTCTGTATTGAACTTAAGTTTATAAATGATATAAATAACAAATTCAAACTTTGTTAGTAATTTAGGAGAAAACTGGAAGCAATATAATATTTGTGTATTAGATTTTTGAATAGCCTAATAAATTGGTAATAGTGTGCTTTTCTAAATTTTGATTAGCTTAAAACAGTTATCAGTAATCCATCAATTAATTGTTGTTGTTGTTGATTAGGTGTGATGATTCAAGCCTTTATGGTGGGCATAGTTTTCGCGAAAATGACTCGGCCCAAACACCGCACCCAAACCCTGCTATTCTCCCGCAACGCCGTGGTGTGTCAACGCGACGGCTACCTCTGTTTGATGTTCAGGGTGGGCGATATGCGGAAAAGCCACATCATCGGCGCCAGCATCAGGGCGCAGTTGATACGCCCGAAGACGACCAAAGAGGGTGAGATTTTGAGCACCTACCAGACCGAGCTGGCGGTCAGTGCGGATGGATGTGATGGGGATTTGTTCTTCATTTGGCCGATGACGATAGTACATCGGATTGATGAGGAGTCGCCGCTGTATAATTTATCTGCTGCTGATATGCTGCAGGATCGGTTTGAGATTGTTGTTATATTGGAGGGCACGATTGAGAGTACTGGCCAGACGACGCAGGCGAGGTCATCGTATGTGGCGGCGGAGGTGCTGTGGGGGCACCGGTTTGAGTCTGTTGTTAGTTATAATAAGGATCGACAGGGGTATGAGGTGAAGTACTCGAAGTTTGATAATACGCTGCAGGTGGATACGCCTTTGTGTTCAGGGGCTGAGTTGGCTGAGTTTTACAGGATGCAGGATCCTACAGGTTTGTACAAAAAAATCCTCTTAGAACTTAATTCCCAAATAACACATTTATACTGCTCAATATGTTGAGAATTCGAGGATGAGAACACATTCTTTCGTTTAAGTTTGTTATTTTTTTTCTATAAATTGTTATTGATGTCCAGTATTCATTTATACTTTTACCTTCTCATACTACTGTTTTTCGGGACAATTCGGGACACGTGCTAAACTACTCCAAGAAGAGTGTCACCCTATGGAAAAACTATGCGAACAAAGGTGGGGTGGGCGGGCGGCCCCCACCAACCTGACCATACCCGTCCACTATTTCAAACGACTTGAACTATGCATTACATTATTTTTCACATATAATTTCTTAATTAGTCTTAAATTAATAAATGACATTAATTTAATCAAAGAAAATAACGGATAATAGTGTAGTACATAGTTCAAGTCGTTTGAAATAGTAGTCAGGTTGGTGACCAACCAGCGAGTTTTGATAAATCAGGACAGAGACTAAAAAATCGGCACTGTCCCGGGAAATTCAGGACGTATGGTCACCTTAGTAGTCTTCCCAGTTCTCAGGAAAATTGACACAACTTCCGCTCCTGCAAAAACAGGTATATAATTTTTCTTCCGAACAAGCGACATGTCAGTAATATATATATATATATATATATATATATATATATATATATATATATATATATATATATTCATCAATAACAATTTATAGAAAAAATAACATTCAAAATGAAAAAAAAAATCATTACAAATATATAAAGTCTGAGTGGTTAGAGGCGTCGTCCGCCTCGTACTGAGTATTGGGGAGCTTGAGTTTGATTCCCAATGGGGAACGAATTTTCGCGAATCACCTTTCACAGTTTTTCAGAGGTTTTCTGTGAAGTTAAGGTAAATAACGGATGATTAAACTCCTCTGAGCTTCTCCCATGACCGGCGGAAAATCCTCACGGCCCATAAAGATAGAAGTTTTTTTTAAAAATAGATTCTACGTTGTCACTCTAACAATTGAAAAAGGTTGTAATCAAATTAAAATTCCCGTTTTTAACACACCTTATAAAATGTCCAGATTTGTGAAGTGAAATTTAAAAAAGCTCAATATAATAAAAAATCTCATATATAAGTGTGAACCCACCTCTTAGCAATCTACATATCTAGATTTCGATCTTATTAGATCTCGTCAGTGTAGCTCAGCTAGTGAATTCATCCTCACTAGCTGAGCTACACTGACGAGATCTATTAAGATCGAAATCTAAATATGTAGATTTCTAAGAGTTGGGTTCACACGTATATATGTTTTATACGATTGGCCTTGTGCTGATATCTCAAGCACTCTGTTGGAATATTTTTCTCTAGAGGGCACTACCCGGTCATCCTGAAGACATGAGCATGTTGACGGTTATTACCATATGGGTCTGCATTGCTAATTGATGTGGTGCCGCCAGATGGCGTTTAACTTCCCTCTTCGAGGGTAAGTTGTACTATTTTTGCTTCTATCTCTTTGCTATCAGCAAGAGTGGAAAAAGTGAGAAACGACACTTGAATTAAAATTGAAATGAAAACATGAAAATTTTTAAATGGATACAGTTTAACGTAATTCTAATTTAGTCTCTAACGATAAAATAAAGTCTTGAAACTTGACTATTATTTTTTAATTGTTAGCAAACTCGAATTAATTGAGCAGTATAAATTGTGTATAGCTTTTTGTTTGTTTGTTATGCGTGCTATTTCTGTACACAGATGGTGTGGACTCGTTTCAAAGGCTCAGCAACGATTTACCCTCAACGGACACTACCGTTTGAAACAAATTAGTAATAGAACATACATTCCAGTAACATCAAAAATCACTGACCAAAATGCTAGTTGAATTTTTGGCAACTAGCAATCTTGCTTTTTGTATTATTTTAGTGTAAATTGTCTCGAATAACACCCCCCTTACAAACTCAAAAAGCCATAGTCCGTCACGCCTTCCCAAAAAAATAGACTTGAATAAAATAGGTTAAAATCTAACATACGTAATAAATTAATTTTGTAATTGTTAATTAATTAAGTGCCTTGTCAGAAAGATTATTAATATATTACAGAGTTGTTAAGTTATTTTAATTGATGCGTTTGTAACTCTAACCCAATATATGGGGTGTCCTTAAAGTTCGGTTTATGGTGATATAAAATAATAAATATGGAATCATATTCATAGAATTATTTTCCATAGTATTGTTTATTGTGACAAAATAAATAATAAGAACTTCATTCTTATTTTGTGAGCATAAATAATCCAAAATATAACTTATTTTCACTGATTAGTTTTGTCTAATTTAGTATTTATTATTTTATATCAGTACATACTTTGTCCTCCCTGGATAGTTCTGGATAGTTGGCTGGAGGGCATAGCTACAGACACTTAGGCCTCAAAATGAGCCCATTGTGAAACCTACCTTTAAGGCTGCTCACACGTCCCACCAATCAATTTTGCGTGCGCGCTGCAAAGGAGTTGCCAATGGTGGCCATACTGTCCTCCCTGCTCCACCCTCCACTGGTTATGTAGCTCGGGGGGTTGCCCTGCACTTGCCACTCCACATTACTAGGATTGTACGATCTATCAGACATCCTCAGCTGCCTTTCATGCCACTCAACATCCCTCATTGTTTCTCTGACTTCGAGTTTCTAGACTCTCGATTTCTCTCAGCTTTTCCTCTGCCCACACATCAGACATAGTTTGTTTTTCATACATCCTTCCTCTATCTTTTCTCCAACAGCACTCTTAAATCTCAATTTCATGGCATTCCACATATCTCATTGTATCTCTGACTTCAGTCCCTAGTCTTTCGATTCCTCTCAGCGTTTCCTCCGCCCACACATCAGGCATACTTTGTTTTTCATACATCCTTCCTCTATCTTTTCTCCAACCGCACTCTTACATCTCAGACGCTTTCGTTAAGCATGGTTTATCATTGCTAGTCGCCCCGTGGCGTGCAGTATCGCTCAGGTCTTGCGGTTGTGCGCCGCCGGTTGTAAGGGCCCAGGTAGAATTATGCGCATTGGAAGCGGCAAATAGAACAAGAAACAATAAGCCCGTACCAGCCCAGAGTGATAAACGAAAAGCACTCTCATCTACACCTCCCGCATCAATCTCTTTTCCCCAAGTTTTCATTAAACTTCACTACACATTCTACACAATTCCCACCACATGCGCATCCGTATTGTTTCTTCTGTCGAAAGATCGACGCCTATGACTCTTGTCGTCAATCTGCTAGGTCTCGAAAGATCGACACCTATGACTCTTATCGTCAATCTGCTAGGTCTCGAAAGATCGACGCCTATAACTATTGTCGTCAATCTGCTAGGTCTCGAAAGATCGACGTCTAATCTTTCGAGACCTAGCAGATTCTTTAGAAACCAGCCATTCGTTTGCAGGCAAGTACATGTAGGTCTTAAACATACCTATTTGCGCGCTGGTAGTGCATTTGTCGCTCGTTCTCGTTTTGTACGTTGCTTTCCTATCGTATTGCGTTATTTATTCATTACCGTATGACATTATTACGCATGTTATTAAACTAAAAGGTTTAGATTTTGATGCAAGATATCTACTGGATAGCAACGTTATTCATCATAATTTCGACAGTCCAGGACCATCAAAAATCGAAGAAGAAGAAGAAGAAGACGACGTCATACAAGTGTTAGTAACTGAAGAGTATCCTATACAGGACGAGGATGAATGTGTTAAAATCGAAGATTACGACGAGTCAAGTGATGAACATTAATTCTGGACAAAATAATCATATATGTTAAATTTATAATGAAAATAAATCGATTGGTCTGTAAAATTACATGCTAAATTGTGTTTTATTTTTATAGCCTCATGTGGACTTTTCCAGATAGCTCGCTAGGACTCTACTGTAAGATTTCGTTGGCTGGATTTTACGTCATTTTGTAGCCAAACTATGCCCGTCCACTATTTCAAATGACTTGAACTATGCACTACACTATTATCCGTTATTTTCTATGATTAAATTAATTTCATTTATTAATTTAAGACTAATTACAAAAATATATGTGAAAAATAATGTAATGCATAGTTCAAGTCGTTTGAGATAGTGGACGGGGCATAGTTTGGTTGGTGGGGGCCGCTCACCCACCCCACCTTCGCTCGCATAGTTTTTTCATTGGATATAGATGTTGTATATTGTTTAAACTATTCCAAGAAGAGTGTTATCCTATGAAAAAACTATGCGAGCGTAGGTGGGGTGGGCGGGCGGTCCCCACCAACCAAACTATGCCCCGTCCACTATCTCAAACGACTTGAACTATGCATTACATTATTTTTCACATATATTTTTGTAATTAGTCTTAAATTAATAAGTGAAATTAATTTAATCATAGAAAATAACGGATAATAGTGTAATGCATAGTTCAAGTCGTTTGAGATAGTGGACGGGGCATAGTTTGGTTGGTGGGGGCCGCCCGCCCACCCAACCTACGCTCGCATAGTTTTTTCATAGGATAACAATCTTCTTGGAATAGTTTAAACAATATAAAACATCTATATCCAATGAAAAAACTATGCGAGCGAAGGTGGGGTGGGCGGGCGGCCCCCACCAACCAAACTATGCCCCGTCCACTCTTTCAAATGACTTGAACTATGCACTACACTATTATCCGTTATTTTCTATGATTAAATTAATTTCATTTATTAATTTAAGACTAATTACAAAAATATATGTGAAAAATAATGTAATGCATAGTTCAAGTCGTTTGAGATAGTGGACGGGGCATAGTTTGGTTGGTGGGGGCCGCCCGCCCACCCCACCTTCGCTCGCATAGTTTTTTCATTGGATATAGATGTTTTATAATGTTTAAACTATTCTAAGAAGAGTGTTATCCTATGAAAAAACTATGCGAGCGTTGGTGGGGTGGGCGGGCGGCCCCCACCAACCAAACTATGCCCCGTCCACTATCTCAAACGACTTGAACTATGCATTACATTATTTTTCACATATATTTTTGTAATTAGTCTTAAATTAATAAATGAAATTAATTTAATCATAGAAAATAACGGATAATAGTGTAATGCATAGTTCAAGTCGTTTGAGATAGTTGACGGGGCATAGTTTGGTTGGTGGGGGCCGCCCGCCCACCCCACCTACGCTCGCATAGTTTTTTCATAGGATAACACTCTTCTTGGAATAGTTTAAACAATATAAAACATCTATATCCAATGGAAAAACTATGCGAGCGTAGGTGGGGTGGGCGGGCGCCCCCCACCAACCAAACTATGCCCCGTCCACTATTTCAAACGACTTGAACTATGCATTACATTATTTTTCACATATATTTTTACGAATTAGGCGTAAATAAATAAATTAAATTAATTTAATCATAGAAAATAACGGATAATAGTGTAATGCATAGTTCAAGTCGTTTGAGATAGTGGACGGGGCATAGTTTGGTTGGTGGGGGCCGCCCGCCCACCCCACCTACGCTCGCATATTTTTTTCATAGGATAACAATCTTCTTGGAATAGTTTAAACAATATAAAACATCTATATCCAATGAAAAAACTATGCGAGCGAAGGTGGGGTGGGCGGGCGGCCCCCACCAAACAAAGTATGCCCGTCCACTATTTCAAACGATTTGAACTATGCACTATACTATTATCCGTTCCCCCTAGTGGGGTGGGCGGGTTCCCCCTACCAACCAAACTATACCCGTCCACTATTTCAAATTACTTGAATTCTGCAGGTATTACTCTGGATATCTAGGTGTTTATATAGAATTTTTGACTTTAAAGTTGAGTTTTTGGCTTAAATATCGAGTGCTAAGATTTAGTACTGAGTTCTAAGCTTTAAAACCGAGTTCTAGGCTTAGTATTGAGTACTAGGCTTTAATATACTGTGTTACAGGTTTAAAGTCGATTTGTAGGCTTTTTTTAATCGAATTTTGACTTTAAAGTTGAATTAAAGAAAAAAAAGTAATAAAAGAAAAGTAAAAAAAAGTACTGCAGCATACCAAATTATTTAATTTAATTTAATTATTAAAACCATTGATTAATCACCACTTAAGCAAACCACGACTTCAGTGGTGATTAATCAATGGTTTTTTAAAACAAAAAAAGTAATAGATAAAAGTGTAGTGCAGAGTTCAAGTCGTTTGAAATTGTGGACGGGCATAGTCAGGTTGGTTGGGAACACCCATCCACCCCACCGCTTACATACTTTTTTCATGAGATTATACACTTTCCAAGTAGTTTAATCAATTTAACCTTGATGCGCATTATATGTCCATGGTATAACACTCTCCCTGGAATGGTTTCAACAATATAAAACGTCTGTATCTAATGAAAAAAACTATGCGAGGAAAGGTGGGGTGGGCGAGCGGCCCCTACCAACCAAACTATGCCCATCGACTGTTTCAAATGACTTGAACTCTACACTACATTATTCCCTACTTTCTTTTAAAATTAAGTCTAAATTAATAAATGAAATTAATTGAATCATAAAAAGTTATGAAAAATTGTGTAGTGCAGAGTTCAAGCCATTTTAAATAGTCGATGGGCATAGTTTAGTTGGTAGGGTACACCCGCCCACCCCACCTTCGATCGCATAGTTTTTTCATATGGATACAGACGTTTTATATTATTTAAACTATTCCAAGAAGAGTGTTATCCTATGGAAAAACTATGCGAACAAAGGTGGGGTGGGCGGGCGCTCCCTACCAACCTGACTATGCCCGTTCACTATTTCAAACAAATTGAACTATGCACTACACTGTTATACGTTACTTTCTATGGTTAAATTAATGTCATTTATAAATTTAAGACTAATTCAAAAGATATATGTGAAAAATAATGTAATGCACAATTCAAGTCGTTTGAAATAGTGGACGGGCATAGTCAGGTTGGTTGGGAACACCCGCCCACCCCACCTTCGTTCACATACTTTTTTCATGTGATTATACACTTTCCAACTAGTTTATTCAATTTAACCTTGATGCGCATTATATGTCCATGGTATAACACTCTCCCTGGAATGGTTTCAACAATATAAAACGTCTGTATCTAATGAAAAAAATTATGCGAGCAAAGCTGGGGTGGGCGGGTGTACCCTACCAACTAAACTATGCCCATCGACTATTTAAAATGGCTTGAACTCTGCACTACACAATTTTTCATAACTTTTTATGATTCAATTAACTTAATTTATTAATTTAGACTTAATTTTAAAAGAAAGTAGGGAATAATGTAGTGTAGAGTTCAAGTCATTTGAAACAGTCGATGGGCATAGTTTGTTTGTTAGGGAACGCCCGCCCACCCCACCCTTGCTCGCATAGTTTTTTTCATTAGAATCAGACGTTTTATATTGTTGAATCCATTCCAGGGAGAGTGTTATACCATGGACATATAATGCGCATCAATGTTAAATTGATTAAACTACTTGGAAAGTGTCTAATCCCATGTAAACAGTATGTAAGCGAAGGTGGGATGGGCGGGCGGCCCCTACCAACCTGACTATGCCCACTATCCACTATTTCAAACGACTTGAACTGTGCATTACATTATTTTTCACATATATCTTTTGAATTAGACTTAAATTAATAAATGACATTAATATAACCGTAGAAAGTAACGTATAACAGTTGACCGGCAGAGCCATCGGTAGGTCGATGAGGCAAACGCCATAACGTTGACAGACGTTGAACATCTTGGTAATAATTAATCAATGATAAAACTTAATTAGAGAGATAGACTTCGATTGTTAGAATATTGTGTATTATGTTAATATACCGAGGTACTTAGCCAGGGGAGAGTGGAGCAGAGAGGACAAAGTATGCATGGCAAGAGCGAGGTGTGGTTCAGAAGAGCGAGGAAGAAAAGTGTGGATGGGGCTAGGGTACACCGCGTGTGCGTTGTGTAGGAAGGGGATTGACACGTGGTGGCACCTTAGCAAAGAATGTGAGGGAGTGAATGAAGAGTGGTTGGAGAGTGCAGAATGCTGAACGAATGGTTAGGAGAGGATGGGAAAAGCGTGAAAATCTGACGTGGGAAAGGAAATTGGCGAGGGCAGAGGGGGTTTAGTTTAATGGATAGAGAAAAATGTATTTTATGTTAATTTGTATTATTTTTTGTGTGTCTTTTTTGATTTCTTTCTGTGAAAGTACGGGTTGGGAATGTGTGTAAACGGGAAGGGTTGGGCTGATATGCCAAATAAAGGTCTTTTTTTGTTGTTGTTAATATATCACAATAAATATTTTAATTTAATTATTTGTTATGTATACGTATTTCATATTTAAAAAACTTCAATCATATTATCGTAGTATCCTTTTTCCTTGGCGTGATCCATTGCAGTGCGCCCGCTTGTGTCGCGTACATTCTTATTAGCATTGTGGTCCATGAGAACTTTAGCCACATCCGCGTGATTGCGGGAGGTGGCGTACATCAAGGCTGTCATCCCTGTGCCCTTTTCTTGATAGTTTGAATTGGCGCCGTTCTCCAATAAAATCCTCGCCACGGCTGGTACACCGCTACAAAAAAATTATTCAATGTTAATCCAACAAATGAAAACAAATTTTAATTAGACACTCATATGTATAATTATTTTTAGTACTCATGTCCTAAGACAAGTAATTTCCCGCATTGATTTGGGTGCGGAAAATACTAGCTCCCGCACTAGTGCGGGAAGTAGCCAGTGTTGTCAACTTAAATGTCTATTTATAAATATGAGAATGCATACAAGCACAGTGTACACCTCTTAATGGCCATTCACAATAAGCGCGGTAGTGGTAAGGTAGCGGTAAGCAATATTTTGCATGGCTATAAAAATTCAGACTTTCAGATTTGGGCAGTAATGCGATGTGATAATTATGGTACAAATAATTACCCATGTTCTATCATAGTTTTGCTGGGCTACTGTAAGCGCCCGCACTTTTATACATCTGTGCAATTTCGCTTACCGCTACGCTACCACTACCGCGCTTATTGTGAATGGCCCATTATACTAGACCGTGTCCAGTTTATGCGCGTATTTCGGAATGGTATTTTTTTGAGAGTGATATTGAGGAATTTATTAAGCAGGTTGTTGCGGACGTGGTGAGTTATAGGGAGGACAATAGGGTGGTGCGAAAAGATTTGCTACAGGCGTTGATTGAGTTGAAGAATCGGAGAGTTGTGAGGAGAGTATTACGCTTGTAGCGCAGTTGTTTCTGTTCTTCAATGCGGGTTTTGAAACGTCTTTCAGCACTATGGCGTATTGTTTGTATGAGTTGGCTATCAATGGTGATGTCCAGGAGAGGGCGAGAGAGGAAATATGGGATGTTCTTGCAGTGTCTGCCAGGAGGCTTACGTATTAAGGAGTTAGGAAGATGAATTTGCAACAAGTTTTAGATGGTGAGTATGTAACATTCAATAATACAACATAATTGGAGCAAGAAACTAACAGGAGTTCGTGCCAACACCCCGAGCAGTATCTCACATTCATAAATATATATATATATATATATATATATATATATATATATATATATATATATATATACTGCTTGATAATTCGATTGAAGAAAAACTAATAATGAGGAAAAATAATGTAGTTCAGAGTCTACACTGTTTTTGTTAATTTTCCACAATGCATAAAATTTAATTTGTTAATTACGTCTCGGTTCTTAGAAAATTTCGTACTATTTTACCTGAAATGTGTATAGTTTAGTTGGTCATTATCTTTTGCAGTTAATAATATTAAAACTATACAGATTTCAGATAAAATAGTACACTGTTTATCGAAATTTTCTAAGAACCAAGACGTAATTAACAAATTAAATTTTATGCATCGTATCAAATTAAGAAAAACAGTGTTGGTTGGTTGGCTCTCAAAAAACCCGCATATTTTATTTGGTATGGGCCAGGGGACAGCAAACTGGGGCTCGCGAGCCACGATCAGCTCTTATGTGTTTTAAATTACATGCTTAATTTCTCATTATAATATTACCTCAAAGCTGCCCATTGAAGCAAACTTTTATTGCAGGACGGCCCCACCATGTTGACATCAACTCCCTCCTGTATTAAATCACGCACCTTGTTCAGGTTGCCGTTCCTCACAAAATTCTTCACATAGTTGAAACTGTAGCACTCGGCCTGCAGAAAAACCTGCCACACCAGAAGGGCGGCAATTAAGTATTTCATTTTGAACTTTTGAAACTGTTGTGGTCGTAGGAGCCGCCGGTCGAGAATATATAAAGGTTTCGCGCGGGGTTCAAGAGGTTGCAAAACAGGATCGTAGGTTATCACTGTTCGCTGGGGACTACCCAGGGAAAAGGTCGAGACAACGACATTATGGTGTATCGTATGATTACATAAAATGTATTTCCCGCTATCGTAGTTTATAAAAATCTATTTTGCATTCACATAAGGAAAGTCTAATATTTCCAACATCACTCGTGTCCTTCTGGTTTCAAATCAAGATTACAAAATACGATAATATCATCTAAACTCGTACTAATGAAGAAATAAATTTTATAAATCTAGTAAATCATCTTAATTAATTATAAGAAATAAATTATCACTATTCTTTTATTACAAACTCTCACAACTTAAATAAATATCTTCTTTACTCGCCAAAACCAGTCCTTGATTGAAATGTAGCTCCTTCTGCGTACGTTTGCAGGATGTAAATCTATACTTGTTGAGCAGGGTGGCCAGTCCTAGTTTTGCCTGCATGTACTCCAAACGTAGCCCTGCAATGAAATTATTTAATTATATCCTTTATGTTTACTAACAATACAAAACGAAATAACCTATACAAATTCGTGGTCCTTCACCAAACGGCATAAAGGTGTACGGGTGCCTGTCACGCATGTTCTCATCAGAAAAGCGCTCAGGGTCGAATTTCTCCGGTTCAGGGTAGAAGTCTGGGTCTCTATGGATTGCAAAGGTCGGAATAAAGAGAAGAGTGTCTTTTTCGATTGTCAAATCCGTGCCGGGCACATTGTAGGCAGTCGTGCACTTTCTGTTGAGAATTGGTAGGGGTGGGTACATCCGTAACGTTTCTAGAAACATAATGATTTTGTTTATTTATTAACACAACATATTCTTGCTTGAAAATACACCGCAGGATGTTTAAAATCAACAGTTGGCCGTCAAAATTAACTTATATTACAAATCTTAATTACAGCCTTCAATTTATTTTCAAATATTGTTTATATTTTCGCCACAATTCGTGTTATAATGAAGCAAATACGATTAAAATGACTAAGTTTGTTCAAAGCATATACATTTATGTATAATTAAAATAGGAAACACCAAAAATGATTTTTTTAAATTGTAGATATCAATTTTTTTCAGCATTATTTCTGAAGTACTGTCATAATTCTAATTAACGATTAACGAAGTATTTTGGCGATTTTAATCGTTAATTAGAATTATGACGGTATTCCAGAAATAATGCCGAATTTATGCATTAACAAATTTATGCTCATTCATATTTCAAACGATTTAATAAATGAAATGTTATGCATCGTTCAAAATTAAGAAAAACAGTGTAGTGTAGAGTGGAAAATAAAGAAAAGCCGCGTACTTTTCTTAATTTTCCACGATGCATAAACTTTAATTTGTTAATTAAGTCTCGGTTTTTAGAACATTTTGATAAACAGTGTACTATTTTACCTGAAATCTGTATAGTCTAGTAGGTCATTAACTTTTATAGTTAATGACCAACTAAACTATAAATCTGTATAGTTTAGTAGGTCATTAACTTTTACAGTTAATGACCAACTAAACTATACAGATTTCAGGTAAAATAGTACACTGTTTATCGAAATCTTCTAAAAAACCGAGACTTAATTAACAAATTAAGTTTTATGCATCATGAAAAATTAATAAATAAAGTGTAGACTCTGAACTACACTGTTTTTCCTCATAGGATATTATCACTATATTATTATAGTGATAATATCCTATGAGGAAAAACAGTGTTCAAAATAATGTCCAAATTCACTATGCAAATGTGATTAGAAGGATTATCATTGATTTGATTTTTATATACAAGGAAATTCGGGTTAAATTTTAAAACAAAATGTAAACTTACAATATATCAACTTGCTACAATTACTGCTGGGCATTGAATATGCTCCACTAAGTTGTGATAATATTATAGCTTATTCCTTATCGGGTTCCTAATACAGTTTTTAATAATTTATGACATATTACGTGTAATGGCTTAAAAATGTAAATATATTTTAGATAGTGCGTGATTTCTTTATGGTCTGTAAAATGAAAACTTGTAAGTTTAGGATACAATACAGCAACAGTGCACATGTTAATTTTGCAATATCTTTCAGCTTTTAAACTTTATATTATTTTTATAATTTACACGCGATTGTCAAAATTTTTTTGTATAACTATTCTCGATATTTCGAAACCGCATGAAATTTCCTTCCAGGATGTCAATATATTAGAAGAGCAAGCAAAAATGATAAGAATTTCACGTGATTTGGTCAAAAATTGAAGAATTTTTAAGATTTATCAACCAGAAGGGGGGAGTACATGGGTCAAGAAATTGTTAAAATTCTTAAATTTTGGCCGAAATCGCGTGAAATTTCCTTCCAGGATGTCAATATATTAGAAGAGTAAGCAAAAATGATAAGAATTTCACGTGATTTGGTCAAAAATTGAAGAATTTTTAAGATTTATCAACCAGAAGGGGGGGAGTACATGGGTCAAGAAATGTTTAAAATTCTTAAATTTTGCTCGAATTCGCGTGAAATTTCCTTCCAGGATGTCAATATATAATAGCAAGCAATAATGATAGGAATTACACGTGATTTGGTCAAAAATTGAAGAAGTTTTAAGATTTATCAACCAGAAGGGGGGAGTACAAGGGTCAAGAAATGTTTAAAATCCTTAAATTTTGGTCGAATTCGCGTGAAATTTCCTTCCAGGATGTCAATATGATACAATAGCAAGCAATAATGATAGGAATTACACGTGATTTGGTCAAAAATTGAAGAATTTTTAAGATTTATCAACCCGAAGGGGGGAGTACATGGGTCAAGAAATTGTTAAAATTCTTAAATTTTGGTCGAAATCGCGTGAAATTTCTTTCCAGGCTGTCAATATATTAGAAGAACAAGCAAAAATGATAAGAATTTTACGTGATTTGGTCAAAAATTGAAGAATTTTTAAGCTTTATCAACCAGAAGGGGGGAGTACATGGGTCAAGAAATGTTTAAAATTCTTAAATTTTGGTCGAATTCGCGTGAAATTTCCTACCAGGATGTCAATATATTAGAAGAGCAAGCAAACATGATAGGAATTTCACGTGATTTGGTCAAAAATTGAAGAATTTTTAAGATTTATCAACCAGAAGGGGGGGAGTACATGGGTCAAGAAATGTTTAAAATTCTTAAATTTTGGTCGAATTCGCGTGAAATTTCCTTCCAGGATGTCAATATGATACAATAGCAAGCAATAATGATAGGAATTACACGTGATTTGGTCAAAAATTGAAGAATTTTTAAGATTTATCAACCCGAAGGGGAGAGTACATGGGTCAAGAAATGTTTAAAATTCTTAAATTTTGGTCGAATTCGCGTGAAATTTCCTTCCAGGATGTCAATATATTAGAAGAGCAAGCAAAAATGATAAGTATTTCACGTGATCTGGTCAAAAATTGAAGAATTTTTAAGATTTATCAACCAGAAGGGGGGAGTACATGGGTCAAGAAATGTTTAAAATCCTTAAATTTTGGTCAAATTCGCGTGAAATTTCCTTCCAGAATGTCAATATATTAGAAGAGCAAGCAAAAATGATAAGAATTTCACGTGATTTGGTCAAAAATTGAAGAATTTTTAAGATTTATCAACCAGAAGGGGGGATTACATGAGTCAATAAATTGTTAAAATTCTTAAATTTTGGTCGAAATCGCGTGAAATTTCCTTCCAGGATGTCAATATATTAGAAGAGCAAGCAAACATGATAGGAATTTCACGTGATTTGGTCAAAAATTGAAGAATTTTTAAGATTTATCAACCAGAAGGGGGGATTACATGAGTCAATAAATTGTTAAAATTCTTAAATTTTGGTCGAAATCGCGTGAAATTTCCTTCCAGGATGTCAATATATTAGAAGTGCAAGCAAACATGATAGGAATTTCACGTGATTTGGTCAAAAATTGAAGAATTTTTAAGATTTATCAACCAGAAGGGGGGATTACATGAGTCAATAAATTGTTAAAATTCTTAAATTTTGGTCGAAATCGCGTGAAATTTCCTTCCAGGATGTCAATATATTAGAAGAGCAAGCAAACATGATAGGAATTTCACGTCATTTGGTCAAAAATTGAAGAATTTTTAAGATTTATCAACCAGAAGGGGGGATTACATGAGTCAATAAATTGTTAAAATTCTTAAATTTTGGTCGAAATTGCGTGAAATTTCCTTTCAGGATGTCAATATATAAGAAGAGCAAGCAAAAATGATAAGAATTTCACGTGATTTGGTCAAAAATTGAAGAATTTTTAAGATTTAACAACCAGAAGGGGGGAAGACATGGGTCAAGAAATTGTTACAATTCTTAAATTTTTGGCCGAAATCGCGTGAAATTACCTTCCAGGATGTCAATATGTTAGAACAGCAAGCAAAAATGATAGGAATTTCACCGAATTTGGTGAAAAATTGAAGAATTTTTAAGATTTATCAACCAGAAGGAAGGAGTACATGGGTCAAGAAATGTTTAAAATTCTTAAATTTTGGTCGAAATCGCGTGAAATTTCCTTCCAGGATGTCAATATATTAGAACAGCAAGCAAAAATGATAAGAATTTCACGTGATTTGGTCAAAAATGGAAGCATTTTTAAGATTTATCAACCAGAAGGGGGAGTACATGGGTCAAGAAATTTTTAAAATCCTTAAATTTTCGTTGAAATCGCGTGAAACTTCCTTCCAGGATGTCAGTATATTAGAAGAGCAAACAAAAATGATAAGAATTTCATGTGATTTGGTCAAAAATTGAAGAATTTTTAAGATTTATCAACCAGAAGGGGGGAGTACATTGGTCAAGAAATTTTTAAAATCCTTAAATATTGGTCGAAATCGCGTGAAATTTCTTTCCAGGATTTCAATATATTAGAAGAGCAATCAAAAATGATAAGAATTTCACGTGATTTGGTCAAAAATTGAAAAGTTTTTAAGATTTATCAACCACGAGGAGGGAGTACATGGGTCAATAAATCTTTAAAATTCGAAAATTTTGGCCGATATTGCTTGAAATTTCGACCAGGATGCGAAAATGTGATACTATTTCAAACGAAGATGCGAAAATGTTACCGTATTTCACGAGATTTTGTCCAAATTTTAAGAATCTCACGGTTAAATGTAGATTCGTGTTTATTCTGTTCCTTTAAATTAAATATAAATATACATACATCATGTTTTATAATTTTCGCTAATACTATAAGAAATTGCATGTTAACAAATCTATAGAAAGGAGAAAATAATTACACACATTATTTAAATTATACTTATCTTTTGAATACAACCCAAAAAAAATTATTGCCGCAGTTAAATCACGCGATTTACGTATACGGTTGTTCAACAATGCAAAACAAACATTCTGAGCAATTATTAATTTCGCAGGGTAATTTGCGACAGAAACAGTCCATCGTTTTAACTGATAAGTTCGGTACGTCTATAAATAAATGTAAGTAGATATTTTATAAGATAGCTCAAGTTATACTATACAAAGAGAACTGTTTCTTTTATAGTACTAACTATTAAAGCACGTTATTGTTGTTAATATATAACTAAATGTTATTAATTAACTTTATTATTTTTATTTCACAGTATTAAAACATGCTGAAACTCCTAATACTCATCGTACTAATTCCAATAACCCTCTACCTCCTCCTCCGTATTTTCTACAAAATATGTTTCAACTACTGGAAAAATCACGGTCTGTCCTCTATACCCTCTCCACAATTTCCATGGGGAAGCGTCGCCAGTCTTCTAGACAAAACTTCCCAGAACCTAGGCATACAATTCCAACAATTCTACCGCTACTTCAAGAACCGTGGCGAAAAACATGGAGGGGTATACCTTTTTGCGCGCCCAATTTACATCCCTGCAGACCCCACCATACTAAAACACATAATGGCAAAAGATTTCGACCATTTTACCTCTAAAGGCCTCTACCATAACGAACGCGACCAACCAATATCAGCACATTTATTTCAAATTGGTGGACAACGCTGGAAGCGATTACGCACCAAACTTAGCCCAACATTTACATCCGGTAAAATGAAAGCCATGCATGAAACTGTTTTAGCATGCGCCACTCCCTTAAGGGATGCTATAGCGGATTTGCATGCTACTGATGAGGAGATTGATATAAAAAGTTTGTGCGGCAATTACACCACTGATGTAATCGGCTCGTGTGCTTTCGGACTCGATTGTAACAGTTTCAAAAACCCTGATGCTGAGTTTATAACGTATGGCCGGAAGATTTTTAAGTCGACAATCTTGCGTGCGTTCAAGCGGCCTTTTATGATTGCCATACCTGGGGTGTGCCGGTTTTTCCGGATGATTTTCTGGGAGAGGGAGTTGGAGGATTTTTACACGGAAACCGTTACGGAGACTTGTAGTTATAGGGAGGCGAATGGGGTGACGCGCAGGGACTTCTTGCAGCTGCTTATTGATATGAAGAATGCTGATAATCCGGATGAACGTATTAGTATCGAGGAGATTGTGCAACAGTCGTTTATATTCTTCGCGGCTGGGTTCGAAACGTCTTCGTCGACGATGACGTATTGTTTGTTTGAGCTGGCGCAACATGTGGATGTGCAGGATCGGTCTAGGGAGGAGATTTGGAGCGTTATGAAGAAGCACGGTGGGAAGATTACCTATGAAGCGATTTGGGAGATGAAGTATTTGCAGCAAGTGGTCGATGGTGAGTAGGGTCTAAACATTAATTACGGAGATTGTGTAGATTTTGTCTCTCTTTGCTAAAGATCCATCAAACTGTGTCTGTTTGTTTATATATATATATATATATATATATATATATATATATATATATTATATTATATTAAATAATTAGAAGTATGTTAGAAACAGTATAGATATATATCATACAAACCATCCATACCATACTTACCTACATACCATACATACCATACATACCATACATACCATACATACCATACATACCATACATACCATACATACCATACATACCATACATACCATTCATACCATACATACCATACATACCATGCATACCATGCATACCATACATACCATACATACCATACATACCATACATACCATACATACCATACATACCATACTTACCATTCATACCATTCATACCATACATACCATACATACCATACATACCATACATACCATTCATACCATTCATACCATACATACCATACATACCATACATACCATACATACCATACATACCATACATACCATACATACCATACATACCATACATACCATACATACCATACATACCATACATACCATATATACCATACATACCATACATACCATTCATGCCATACATACCATACATACCATACATACCATACATACCATACATACCATACATACCATACATACCATACATACCATACATACCATACATACCATACATACCATACATACCATACATACCATACATACCATACATACCATACATACCATACGTAACATACATACCATACATACCATACATACCATACATACCATACATACCATACATACCATACATACCATACATACCATACATACCATACATACCATACATACCATATATACCATACATACCATACATACCATACATACCATACATACCATACATACCATACATACCATACATACCATACATACCATACATACCATACATACCATACATACCATACATACCATACATACCATACATACCATACATACCATACATACCAACATACCATACATACCATACATACCATACATACCATACATGAGGAGCTCGAAAATGCCTATAGTTTAGCCGAAACTAGTTGCAAAGTGTAACTGAAGTGTGATAAAATAACAAAGTAAAAAATCGTTGTATTTATTTTCTAATCAAAATAAATTTTGAAAATGTTTTGTCTTTGTGAGGTCGGATATTTACATATATATATATATATATATATATATATATATATATATATATATATAAACATTTTGTGTTTACTTAACCAAAAATATTATTAATATTAACATGTGGAGGCTTTTATAGTTTTTGCATGTTCCAAACTTTGTAATTTTCGATAGTGAGAAAATTGACAAACAATGAAAAACTGTTAGTTGCTCATTGTAGAACCAATAATTATCAGAATTAAATTCATTTTTCGATTAAGAGAAAATAGGCTTATATTTAAAAACAGTCGAAAACTTTGGGTAATATCACTTAATTTATAAAATATTATTAGACTACCACAAATATTGAATAATATTTGGATTATTCATTATTTGTGGTAGTGTAATAATATTTTATTAATTTTAATAAATATGATTTTCATTAACATTTATTTGCATATTGCTGAAATACTAAAACGCCTCAAAAAAATACACAAACGACTTAAGAAATTTTTCGGCACTAATATAGTATAATATTCGAAACAATAAAATATGAAACGATAATTTTTATCATAATTAATTTGCTTGTAATTATGTATAAAGTAATTTAATAAAATAAATTTTAGAAACCTTACGAAAATACCCGCCGGTGCCAATTTTGAACCGTGAATGCACCAAAACATACCAGATTCCAGGCACTGATGTAGTTCTAGAAGAAGGCACTCTTGTGTTCATACCGACATATGCAATTCACCACGATCCAGAGTTTTATCCAAACCCGGAAAAATTCGATCCAGATCGTTTTTCCGATGCGGCGGTAAAATCTAGACAGCCGTACACATTCCTACCATTTGGGGAAGGACCACGTGTGTGTATAGGTATAATTTGAATCTATTTTTTGTTTCTATCCTGTGTTAAGGTCGTTTTAGACAAGACAATTTCTTAGCTCAAAAATTGTTCAAGAAATGATTTCATATATACTCCTCTCATACAATTTGTCCTTGACAAATATAACGCGTTATATTTTTCCATTCGATCTACCATACAATTCAATATTTCAAATAATTTGCTGTATGATACTAGACAATTTAGATTGTCTCGCATCTTGCCTAAAGGTCGTTTTAGTCAAGACAATTTCTTGACTCAAAAGTTAGTTAAGATGCGTGACAGACTAAAACGACGTTAACTTTTGAGTCAAGAAGTTGTCTTGTTTAAAACGACCTTAACTTTTGAGTCAAGAAATCGTCTTGTCTAAAACGATCTTACGTTGTTTTATTCTATCCCATATATATCATGTCTTTTTGATTCTTCTCGTATACCGTCCTCTCATTTTTTTTCTTGGTCTTCCTTTGTAGTTGTTGTACTGTTATTTCATTTTTGTTTGTTATTAGGACTTACATATTTGTATAATATTTCAGGGCTACGTTTCGGCTATATGGAAGTCAAAATTGGTCTGGCCGTTTTGCTGAGCGAGTTCCGTTTTGGGCTCTCATCACGCACTCAACTACCCCTGCAGTTCTCGCATGGAATGATTTTGGCGAGTAAAAACGATATTTATTTGACTTGTAAAAGGATGTAATATACAAAAAAAATAAATTGTTTAGTTCCAGCGTCAATTTATTTCATAAAATCATTATATTATGCGAATGTGTTAAGGTCGTTTTAGACAAGACAATTTCTTAGCTCAAAAGTTGTTCAAGAAATGGATTCATATATCCTCCTCCCATACAATTTGTCCTTGACAAATAGAATTCAATATTTCAAATAATTTTCTGTATAATACGAGATAATTTAGATTGTCTCGCATCTTGACTAACTTTTGAGTCAAGAAATTGTCCTGTCTAAAACGCCCTTAATAGTAGTTTACGAAACAAGTAACATTATTAGAGGTGATACTTGTTTCGTAAACTACTATTACACATTCGCATAATTTAATGATAAAACTAACAAGCAACATTATTAGGGGTGATACTTGTTAATTTTTAAAAGCTCGGGGCTATCACCCCTAATAGTGCCCCGAGTTTTTTAAAATTAACAAGTAACACCACACCCCACTAGTTTTAAAAATTCCCAAGTAATTTAAGTGATAACGTTACATGTCTCGTAACATGGTTTATTTTTCCCTAAAACTCAAAAAAATGCATACATTTATGCTTCTTATGTGACATTTATTAATTATAAATGCAAAATGCCACAGTAGGCCATAATCTAATTTTATTAAAAAATATTTTAAAAATGAATAAAACACAATTAAATAAAATCGATGTTAGAAGATTTATTGTTTTCTATTTAAAAATATACCAAAAGCTACTTTATAAAACCCTAAAAGATTGCAGGAAAGAAAAAGGACAAGAAATGAGATACATACAAGACAAACAAAAAAGAATGCTGAAGGAAAACGAAGAAATATTAGAAATATGGAAAGAATATTTTGAAGAATTACTAACCACAAATAACGACAAAGAACAAAATACAAGAATTAGAGACAAGAACAACACAGAAACAGATACAGAGACTATCAAGGAACAAGAACTACAAGTAATAATAAGGGGATTAAAAATAGGAAAAGCACCAGGACAAGACCAGATTACAGCGGAAATGATCAAGCACCTGGGCCCGGTAGGTAAAGAAAAACTACGGGAACTACTGAACAGCATATGGAGCACAAATACCATACCAAAAGACTGGCAAACAGCACTAATCGTATCGATACACAAAAAAGGGGATACGACGTAATGCTCAAATTATAGAGGCATAACACTAATAAGTATATGGATGAAAATATTAAAAAAGACAATAAACAAGAGAATAATAGTAAGAATAGAACAGACACTAGAAGAATCGCAATGCGGTTTTAGGAAAGGAAGATTCACACAGGACATCTTCACAATAAAACAAATCACAGAAAAAAGAACTGCAAATAATAAAAACACATATTTAGGATTCATAGATCTAGAAAAAGCGTTCGACATGATCCCAAGAAATAAATTAAATAAAATCCTGGAAGAGAGAGGTGTAGAAAGAAAGACAGTCGAATTAATACAAAACATATATAACAACAACACCCATGCAATAATACACAAGGGGCAAACATCAAGAACATTTAAGACAACCACTGGACTAAGACAAGGAGGCGGGATCAGTCCTACGTTATTTATCATATAAATGGATGAAATAATGAAGATCATGAAACCAGAAATCCAAAAAGTAAATATAGGTTACAAAAACTTGCAAGTGGTAAAAATATCGGAAGGAGCTTTCGCTGATGATGTAGTGATAGCAGAAAATGAAGCTAATCTGCAGCACAACCTGAGTGTATGGAATAGGCATCTAGAAAAGTATAATATGGAAATTAATTATAACAAAACATAAGTGATGATAATGGGAAACCGGAAAGAACAAATAAATATAAAGATAGAAAAACACAAAATAGAGCAAGTAGAACAATTCAAATACCTAGGAGTAGCACTGACAGAAGACGGAAAAATGGAAGGTGAACTTAGTAACAGAATAAACAACACAGTTAAAACATACCACGCATTGAGTAATATACTGATTAGCAAAAAAGAGATCAGCAGAAGGACAAAAATAAATATTTACAAAAGGATATATAGACCTATACTGACATATGGGAGCGAGACGTGGAAAGTAACGAAGAGGGACAAAAGTAGAATACAAGCAATGGAAATGAAATATCTCAGAGGAGTAAAACAAGTTACGAGAAGAGACATAATAAGAAATGATGACATCAGAGAAGAATTGGGAATTGAAGCTATATAAAAGTATATAGAAAAGAAACAACTAAACTGGTGGGGACATTTAATTAGGATGGATAAAAAGAATCAAACAAAACAGGTAGGGGAAGCAAGAACTGGAAATAAAAGAGGAAGAGGTAGACCAAGAAAAGAGTGGGACAATAGAATAGAGGAAATAATAATCAATAAAGCAAAGACAGTTAATCAAGCAAGAGAACTGGCGAATAACAGAAAAGAGTGGAAAGAATTTACAAATGCATAAACAACGACAATAATTGTAAAGTATAATGTAAAGCAATGTAAATGTAATAGCTTACACTGAAAGGTAAAAGGCAAATAGATTTCGCTCATACAGCCGTGTCGATGTGTGAATAATTAGATGTATAATTTAAATCCAAAAATCCAATTGGACTCTCAACGCAGTTCATGCGTCAATTTGTGTAAATAATTGGATATAAGAACATCTCACGCGCTATCCACTGCCGCCACCCCCGGTGGCCAAGTTGGTAGCGCGACGGCCGCGATTACCGGAGACGTGGGTTCAAGTCCCACCGGAGAGTGAAATTTTTGAGAAATTCTTAATTAACATTGATACATCTGGTGATACTTCAACCCGACAACAATGGCAAGAAGTACTTCACTATATATATATATATATATATATATATATATATATATATATATATATATATATATATATATATATATATATATATATATATTTATATATATATATATATAATATATAATGAAATTCGTGGCCGCATAAAAGAAGAAGCCATTTTACAATCAACCTAAGAATATATATGATATTATTATACTATTATTTATTATTGCTGAAACTCAACAGAAAGTATCAGAAGTTACGGGTTATTTGGAGTTGCTTAAAATAGTTTTATGTATGATTATTGTGAGCAGACGTTAATTAAAAAAAGAAAAACGAGAAATATTTTCTTTGCATAATAATAACTTATGTTATACATATGTAAATGTCTCCCCTTTGAATGCATATTGTAAACTCTGCATATCTATACATTTATGTAAATTGTCGGCTTCATCATTGGCATTGACCTCCACCTGTTGCGTAATTATTATAAAAAGCGCAGTAGTTAAACATGATGTTGGTGTAATAAAATGTAATCTGGACTGGATTAAGGTAGGCATACAAAATTCGCACGTGTCTTTAACTTATATGTGCAAATTTACAAGGCTACAACAAAATGTTACATGTATAAACATTGAAATCACGGAAATACACGTTTCGAGGTCCTTTAAAATTACGACAATAAAATGCGTGTGTATGTATATGTGTGTTTGTGGTGTGTGTGTGTTTATCTATGTGTGTCTGTGTGTATGTGAGTGTGTGTGTATATATGTGTGTATGTGTGTGTATGTGTATGTATATGTGTGTATGTGTGTGTATATGTGTGTGTGTATGTGTGTGTATGTGTGTGTATGTGTGTGTATGTATGTGTTTGTGTAAGTGTGTGTGTGGGTGTGTGTGGGTGTGTGTGGGTGTGTATCATGACCGATTACAGAAAAGCTACTGCTGGAATTTGTGAATCTAATCGCAAATTTTTATGATATTTAGTTTAGACTGGGTTGAATAACCCAATTTGGGTTATTAACTTAAAACTTTAAACAACGATATTGAACTGCGTAAATTCTCTTTTTAACTGGGATTTTTATCTTCATTTTATAACCCTCGTATTATACTTTAAATCAGTGTTTTTTTAATTTTTTCGGTCCGCATCCCCTTTTTGCACTTAAATATTTCAGGGGGTCCCTGAAGAATGTGTAGAATGGTTTGGATGATCTGTAAACAATTTTTCCTGCGACCACCTAACTATTTCTCCGCTATGAATCGCGGCCCCTACTTGTGAGAATTATTCCTTTAAATCGTAACTAATTATAGCTGAATACGTAATTTGGTGGTAAAAGCTACAGCCGGATTGCCTTAATCCCAGCAGCAAAATCTGTCTGTGGTACTTAAAACATGTCATCGGTTGAAATAAGAATGACAGAATATTTCATTAATAAATACGAACCATAACGATTACAATAGTTCATTAAAAAAATGTTAATTTATTATAAAGTACATAGTAGTGGGGCACGTGCATCTATCACGATATAAATTCCACGAACAAACTGGTTCAAGCACAAAACATGTGCAACACAAAGACGTGACGAAATCTCCGTACATTTATACAAAATAATAGAAAATAAAGTAAGTAGAAAATATTAAATTTCACAATTACATACTTAAATCGAAACAAACCAAAAATCAGTACAATAATTTTATATATTATATTATATTATATTATATATTATATATATTTACACAATCACTTAATACATATATTTTTTAACACAATAACGTTGGACGTTTATTTGGTCGACTTTAAACTGTTCATACGCGTGTAGTTAATGAGTACATTGAAAATCAAATCAAATCATATATATATATATATATATATATATATATATATATATATATGTATATGTATATGTATATGTATATGTATATGTATATGTATATGTATATGTATATGTATATGTATATGTATATGTATATGTATATGTATATGTATATGTATATGTTATGTATATGTATATTGATGTGTAGAACACCCGGGTTTCGCTGCCACCACCTCAGGATTGAGGAAAACTCGTACAAGTTAAAAATGTTTATAATATATAAAAGTTAATAACTATTTCAAGTGAGCGCTAGCTCCTGTAACTCGGTGATGATGGCTGGTTCTCTTTGGAGAGTCGGTGCGAAATCGTAGCAAGAATGACAATTGAATATCTGAGTTATCTGACCTAACTGGTCTAATATATCGGCAATTCAAGGGCGATAATGTGTTCTGGTGAAAGTCTTCTAATGAGGTTGTTTCCGTAATGCCTGTCCGCTAATGGGGTTGGAAATATGCGATGGCTCCTTCATGGGTGCATCATTAGCGATGTTAACCGATTATGTATATACACAACAATATGTATATGTATATGTAAATGTATATATATATATATATATATATATATATATATATATTTATACATATACATATACATATTGTTGTGTATATACATAATCGGTTAACATCGTGCGTGATTTAAAGACCTTAATAAAGATCTTGTAGAACTATGATATATTATATATATATATATATATATATATATATATATATATATATATATAGATCTTTATTAAGGTCTTTAAATCACGCACGAGTTCAGGTGCTTTAAAGGCTTAAACTACCTACCATTCAACAGTTCAACAGTAAACTTTCTGGTTTTGAGAGATGTAAATTTTGTTGAGTCCTTAGCTCCTTAATTTAATTACATCGCCTTTTAATTTTTTTATATGTTTTATATCCATTATTTGTTTTATTTAATTTAGAAATCAGATTTAGAAAGATATGTCCAATACGTGGGAAAATTTACAATTCTCGTCAGTGCAACCACTGATAATTTTACTGCTTTCCATCGCACTATTTCGGTACTTGCAATGGAGACGCGGACGTCGGCACATGTACGAATTTGCGGCGAAAATTCCGTACCCCAAAGGAGTATCTGTGTTGCCCTTCATAGGGCACGCACATCATTTTATTGGTAACACAGAAAGTACGTATTTCTTATTATAAATTTATTAAAAATAATTAAATATTAAGTATTTAAATAGTGTAATTTCTGAAGATTTTTTTCTGTTAAATTATGTATGTTTTAAAGCTAGCCCTTAAGCCGGCCATACACATTCCGGTATACCGGAGAGGTTTACCTGCGCAAAGACATGTACAGGTAAACCGGAGCGTGTTTGTGGACAAGTTCGGTAAACCTGCACAGGCTAGTGACCTGTACAGGCAACCGGAGAAGAATCAGCCGACCATACACGTTCCGGTAAACCGGAGAGGTAAACCTGTCGGTTTTCCTCTCCGGTATATCTGCTCATTGCCTTGCACAGACGGCTATACACGTTGCACTATACCGGAGAGGTACGCCTGCACAGGTAAACCGAAGCGTGTGTGTGTGCACAAGTTTCGGTAAACCAGCACAGGCGTAGTGACCTGTACAGGCAACCGGAGAAGAATCAGCCGGCCATACACGTTCCGGTAAACCGGAAAGGTAAACCTGTCGGTTTTCCTCTCCGATATATCTGCTCTTTGCCTTGCACACACACACAGTAGCGTAAACAGTACTGAGCTATTTATTTGTCATTTTGTAACAAAAATATAGTATATAGTAGTTTCGGGAATAATGTCGAGATTATATCAAGATAAACAGGAAAAACTACAGGAATTGAAAGAAAACATTGAAACTTGGAAAATTTTATTTCATGATAGAAAGTCGTGTTTGGCCTCATTTTGTAAGTCTTTTAATTCCAAAGAAAATTCCGAAAAAATATTGTAATAAAAACTGTACTGTTTTGGCGGTAAAGTCGAAGAAGCACTCGAAAAAATCAAATTTTGATTCTTCTCCGGTCGCCTGTACAGGTCACTACGTCTGTGCTGGGTTACCGAAACTTGTCCACACACACGCTCCGGTTTACCTGTGCAGGCGTACCTCTCCGGTATAGCGCAACGTGTATAGCCGACAGGTTTACCTCTCCGGTATACCGGAACATGGCCGGCTTTAGCAAGTTATTATGGTTTCTAACATATTTATTTGGCCAATCCGAAATAACCCCCGGATGGCAACTATACTTAACTTGCTAAAGGTCAAGACAATTTCTTAAATCAAAGGTTAAGGTCTTTTTAGACAAGACAATTTCTTGACTCAAAAGTTAGTCAAGATGCGAAACAATCTAAATTGTCTCGTATCATACCGTGATATTATATCATACAGCAAATTATTTGAAATATTGAATTGGATGGTAGATCGAAGGGAAAAATATAACGCGTTCTATTTGTCAAGGACAAACTGTATGGGAGGAGGATATATGAAGTAATTTCTTGAACAACTTTTGAGCTCAGAAATTGTCTTGTCTAAAACGACCTTTAGTCAAGATGCGAGACAATCTAAATTGTCTTGTATCATACAGCAAATTATTTGAAATATTGAATTGGATGGTGGATCGAATGGAAAAATATAACGCGTTCTATTTGTCAAGGACAAATTGTATGAAAGGAGGATTAATTTCTTGAACAATTTTTGAGCTAAGAAATTGTCTTGTCTAAAACGACCTTAAGAAACGTCTAGATGTAAGGTGAGAAGGGCTTTCAATGTCCCGTAAAAACAATGGCCATCCTAAAATGTGGTATTAACTTATTTGTTTGATTTTTCAATCAATAATTGAGCGTAATTTTAATATTTTTAGAAATATTGAACAATATTTTACATTTCGGCTCCCTAAGAGGCCCATCGACAGTGTGGTTAGGGGATAGACTTTATTTCTGCATAAGTAACCCTAAGGATCTTGAAGTTATTCTTAAAAGCCCGAAATGTCTTGAAAAGGACGACATGTATCGATATACGCAACCTATAGCAGGTTTTGGATTATTCAACGCAAATGGTAGTACAATAAACTATATATATATATATATATATATATATATATATATATATATATATATATATATATATATTTGAATGAATAATACGAGCTGAATTTGTAGTGGCTACATGGAGGAAAAATCGAAAAATTGTTATGCCCACGTTCAATCAAAAAATTTTGGACCAGTTCGCAGAGGTTTTCGCTGAACAGGCGGAGATTTTTGTGCGCGTTTTGGAAACTCGAGTTGGAGACACTTTTGATGTATTTGATTTGTTGTTCAAGTGTACTCTCGATACTGTATGTGGTAAGTTAAATTTGCTTAAATATCGGTTTCATAAAGGCACCTTTATGAAATCAATATCAATAATACTATCAATATTTAAGTAATAATGACAGTACGATGTACGTAAACATGTTTAAAATTTTCTTTATTCTAAAATATTGATAAAATTACTGATCGTGTAAGCTATAGTAATCATGGAATGAAGAGAATACTGATATTTATCCTAATAATTGATTACTTGATAAATATTGATGGATTGAAGGAAATACCGACAGTACCAAGCATGACAGTATTATTGACCGTGTAAGGTGCCTTATAAGGCAGGGTAGTGGTAAGGTAGGGGTAAGCAACATTTTGCATGGCTATACAAATTGAGACGTTTAGAATTGGGCAGTAATGTTATGCTATAATTATGGTAGAGATAATTACCCATGTTCTGTCATAGTTTTACTGCGCTGCTGTAAACGTCCGCATTTTTATACATGTGTGCAATTTTGCTTACCTCTACGCTACCCCTTTCGCGCTTATTGTGAATGATCCATTACTTGTCGTGTAAGGTATAGTAATGATAAAATGGAGAGAATAATGATGTTTACCCGGATAATTGATTACTTGTTTAATATAAAAGGAGGATTGAAGAAAATACTGACAGTACTGGGACTTATAGTATTATTGACCGTGTAAGGTGCCTTTTACAGTGCGATATGTTTGTAATAAAATGAACTCAATTAAATGTTATTATTATATCATTTGTTTACAATATAATCAGTGGTCCTACAAATAGCAGAAAGCGTCATGCAAATCACCTCGAGACGAGTTTTCAATTTTATATCCATATATTGGTATATACGGTTAAATATATTTGCATATTATTACTCATAATGTAAACAATTTAAATTTTTTTTTTATTATAATCTAACATTTATATATATATATATATATATATATATATATATATATATATATGTATATATATATATATATATATATATATATATATATATATATATATATATATATATATATATATATATATATATTAATTATAAAATATTTTTAGAAACGGCCATGGGAATATCTGTCAACTCTCAACTTAAGGAGTCTAAAATGGCGAAATCTATGTCAAGGTAGCTAGTATAATAAAATATGAAAACACGATTAAATCATGAACAATAACTACACTACCGAGATCAGTAGGGATCATTTACTCGGTGGAAAATATACCTAACATTCATACTGACCTAAGTTATAAAACGTAAGATTATATTAATTTTTCATGTGTACAGATGTCTTGAAATTGCAATGATGCGCATGTTCAACGTACCATACCATTACGATTTTATTTTCAAATACACTCCGTTGGCAAGGGAAGAGCGGAAGCACTTATCATACGTTCATAATTTTACCGATAAGGTAAATTGCAGAAACAAGACCAACGAAGAGGTTTTTTTTAATAAAATAAAAAACATTTGCAGATAATTGAACAGAAACAAAAGGATTTTAAGAAGATGTACAATGAGAGGCTGGCATTGCCTGAAGCTCAGATAGAAGGTAAGTTTAATGGTAAATGTATTATTATTTATATTAAATTAAGTTTTGGCACCGTATGTCGTTTTGATACAAATGACATTTGAATATAAACCGTGATATAAGAACGGATTTTTTAAATTAAAAATAAATTAAAATTAAATGCATATAAAAATTATCATCACGTTTCGTAAACATCGTGATTATTTTTATATGAATAATTATAATTTGATTTAAAATTTAAATAATATCCCTATCCCTAAAATGAAGCCACTGCTAGCTACTACCACTACTACTAGCTACGTTTATTCTGAATACAAGTTGCGTATTCATAGTCATAATATATATATATATATATATATATATATATATATATATATATATATATATATAGATTATCGGTTATATTTTTTATTTATTTATTTATATTTATGATTAACTTTTGCATATTATTGTTGTCCAGTAATTGAATTTTGTTTCTGTTGGACAATAAAGCGTATTATTATAAAATATAGGCATAAGGTATAATAAATGACTGAAACTTTGTTTTAGATAAAATAACCCGTAAAGTATTTCTGGATCTCCTACTCGAACTCTCTGAAAATGGCACAAAAGTTACAGCTAGAGAAATGAGGGATGAAGTAAACACATTTATTATAGCAGTAAGTCGTGTTCACTTCAATAATAGTTGTAAGTTAGTGGTATCTAGTCTATACTTTCTTATAGCGCGAACTGAGAAATTTTATTGAGCGATTTTAGATCGATTTATATTATATTCTGTTCATGAAGGTTTGGAATTCAGTTGCAGTCCCATTCTTAAGGAAAGGATGTGATCATATACTCTTCTTATGGCACGCATTACTAAAATTTATTGAGCATTTAGCAAAAACTAAACGCGAGTCAAACAATTTTCACTAGTTGATTAAGGGCCGGTTCTACAATTGGAGTTTAATCGGAGAATAAGACTATTCGTGGAATAAGTTTGAGTTATTGACGCCAATATCTCAAACTTATTCCACGGATAGCCTTATTCTTCAGTTAATTGTCAATTGTAGAACCGGCCCTAAAACTATAAAAATAAGTTTTAGAGCCAACAACGCATTTTAATCAACTAGAAAAAAATTGTATGTCAGTCGACTGCAGTTTTTGCTAAAAGATCTATACAATTTTGTAATTCGCGCCATAACAAGGGTATATATATATATATATATATATATATATATATATATATATATATATAATAATAATGTATTTGATTCAAGACGTGATTGGACATAATACCATCTGAACATGGCTTATAGATAATTGAAACTAGAATCATGTTCCAAGTTTCTTTTCGAATCTAGTACAACGTAATTAACGCTTAAATCATAGTATTTACCAATTATTACTGTCGCCAATTTTATATCATAATATTCGCCAATTATTACTGTCACCAATTTTATAAATGTTACAAACAAATAATAATTTAATTAGTTAAGTTATTTCATTGCAGGGCAGCGACACAAGTGCAACAGTTCTTAGTTTCCTGTTCCTCATGCTGGCTCTATATCCAGATATTGAAGTAAGCAATTTACATCATTTTTAATACCAACCCTTCACCATAATCAAATTCAGTTACTACTACTTCAATATATAACTAAAATCTAATATATTTTATGTAATATCTAACCTTCTATTATAATAGCAAAAGGTATACGAAGAAATAATGGATGAAATAGGACCGGCCCGCGTAGAATTCACTCACCTGCCGCATCTTAAATATCTCGAGATGGTCATCAAAGAGACCATGCGGTTGTTTCCAATAGGACCAGCGATTGTCCGAAAGGTTTCCGAAGATCTAGAACTAGGTGGGTTGTTATAATTCCACCAACAAATCTTTCTAATGTCAGTTTTAATGCTTTCAGAGAGCTGTACTTTACCAAAAGGCGCTGGTTTGGTTCTTGCAATCGGAGCCACCCACAGGTTGCCCGAATATTTCAAAAATCCACTTGAATTCGATCCTGAGCGTTTTACACAAGAGGAAATGGCTAGAAGACACGCGTTCAGTTATTTGCCGTTTTCTGGAGGGCCTAGGAATTGTGTTGGCAAGTATAATCTTTATGACCTCTGAAAAACTGTGATTCGCGAAAATTCGCTCCCCGGTGGGGATCGCCATTGCTTAGTACGAGACGGACGACACCTCTAACCATTCGGCCACTGAGCTGGGTTAAACATGATATTTACTTAGTTCCTTGTTCTCGTTGTATCACTTCTTTTTTCACCTCCATCCTATCTCATCCCGACAACATAAAGTAAAATATCTTCAAATAAATCGATACAAAATCGAACTACAAACATTCTATCCCTGGCTATCGCTGCTCGGGATGGGACAAAGCCCACACATCCCGAGTTGAAGCCCCTGCCTTCACATACATGTGTGCACATAAGTGCACATTTCTATGTATGTGTGCGTCAAATATATACTCATGAATATATATATATATACATATATAAAAATAAAAATACAAATAGAAATAAAAGTAACACTCCGCAAAAATTACAAATTAACATCATATATACCTCTGCCCTCGCCACTTTCTGCAGTCTCCCACCCACTCTGCTTTTACACCCTCACATTATTCGCTAAGGTGCCACCACGTGTCGCTTCCCTTACTACACAGCGCCCACGCGGTGTACCCCAGACCCGTCCACACTTTCCTCCCTCTCTCGTCTGACCGACACCTCGCTCTTGCCATACATACTCCCTGCTCCACTCACCCCTGGCTAAGTAACTCGGGAGTTTCCCAAACACTTGCCACTCTACGTAGCCTGGGTTTTAAGAGCTCTCAGTCATTATAACCTGCCTTTCTTGCCACTCAATATCCCTCAATCTCTCTTCTACCTCAGTTGCTAGGCTTCCCATTTCTCTCAACTTCTCGTCCACCCACACCTCAGATATACTCAGTTTTTCATACATCCTTCCTCTATCCTTTCTCCAACCACTCTCCCTCCCACTCTTACACCTTATCCATACCTCCCGCACCAGTCTTTCCTCGTCCAATTCCTGCAATCTTTCTTCAAACTTCACAACCCTTACACACGACTCCCGCAACAGCACTGCTCTCGGTGTCGACCTGTCGAGACCTAGCAGACTCTTCAGAAGCAAACCTTCTCTCTCTCTCTCTTTCTCTATTACATCCCACTCACGCAATCCCCACACTTCCACTCGATAAAACAGAATAGGTTTTACATACCCATCCTAGATCTTGCACGCCATTACGAGGTTACCGCCCCACAAACTCTCCCATTTCCTTCTCGCTATCCCCCAAGCCATTCTCGGTTTCGCCTGCATACATTCTACATGCACCCTAAATCCTCCTCCGCTGTCAAACCAAAAGCCCAAATATTTAAAGACATTCACTCTCTCAATCATCCTTCCCTTCCATTTCAGCTCTTCAACTCTACCCCTCTCCTATCCAGGTAACTTCCCATTATTTCCAATATCTCTTGCATCTCTTCCACTCTCTTGGCTACTAATATATATATATATATATATATATATATATATATATATATATATATATATATATATATATGTTACAACCAAACAGTACAATCTAATACATCACAGCAACTAAATGATGGGTGCTTCTTATATTCGTTATAGGTGTCAAATACGGGATGATGGTCGTAAAGACAATAGTGGCTACCGTCGTCCGTAAATATCGTTTCGAAACGGACTTCAAGAATATTCAGGATATACGCTTGAAACAGTCACTCATCATCAAAGCAGTTAATGGATTTCCAGTAAGAATAATACCGAGAACATAACTTGTCCAGCTACAAAAAAAATAGCCATCCAAAGGCATAATGAATTTGCCGTAATTACTTAATGAATATAATTTTTGTTTAATAATTTATTACAAATAATAAAATATTTAAGTTAATAAATATTTAATTTAATTAATAATAATATTAATTTAAATTTAATTTAAAAAAAATAATATACATACCAGGTGGTAGAACCGTAAACTTTCCGCTTGCTGAAAATGAAGGTGCTCAACCCGCCTCCTACCCAGAGGCTGTTCTTCTTCTTCTTCTTTTGGTGCCCTCTCCTTACAGAAGGTTGGCGACCATCATATGGTACGGTTCTTTATTTTGCGCCGAATCAGTGTAGCTACCTCACGAGTGTTAAACCATTGCCTGAGGTTACGTGTGCATGAAAACTTTTTTCTATCCGATTACTCGCTTTCCCTACATCTTGCCTTCAATGATAAGTTGTATGAGATTGTACTTATCGTTTCGGAAGCCGAAATACGGGGCTTTTCGTTCTTTCACTATGGTCAGCACTTCGCGTGATTTACCGGCCCGCCGGAGTACTTCTTCCTTGGTGACATGGTCCACCCATGGTATCTTCAACATTCTGCGGTACATCCACATCTCGAACGTCACTAGTTGGTTCATCAAGAGTCCATCCTTCTACGCCGTAGAGTAGCACTGACAATACGTAGCACTTTGCGACACTCCATCGTGTGTCAAATCTGAGACCACGATTGCACAATAGTTTCTTCTGAAATGTTCCTCTTGCAATTTCAATTCTGATTTTGATCTCATTAACCGGGTCCTATTTATCGTTTAACCAGCAAGCAAGGTACTTGAAGCGCGACACCTGCTCAATCTGGCTTCCACCTAACGTGATTACAGCATTATTAACCCTATGCTTGCTGATAACCATTGTCTTTGTTTTCAGAATATTCATACTTGAGTCCAAACTCTTTGCTTTCTTGGTTTGTTCTGTCCATGAGAAACTGGAGGTCTTCTAAACTATCAGCGAGAACCATGGTATCAGCTTACCGAATATTGTTGAGTCGTTTGCCATTGATCTTGATTCCTATGTCGACTTCATCCAGGGCATTTTGGAATATTTCTTCGGAGTACAGGTTGAAGAGAATTGGTGACAAAATGCATCCTTGTCTCACTCCTTTTTTAAATTTAATTTCCTCCATGACTAGGTCTCCAACCTTGATCTGAGCTGTTTGGTTCCAGTACAGTTTCTTGATGATGTTGATGTCTTTGCTGTCCGTGCGTTTAAGTTGGCTGATTAGGATGTCGTGTGTTACGTTATCAAATGCTTTTGCGTAATCTATAAAGCATGCAAAGACATTTTTCTTTTGGTCAAGGCATTTCCGAACTAGAACTTGTACCGAAAACAAAGCATCCCTTGTGGCCAAGCCGCTACGAAATCCAAATTGTGTTTCCCCAATATTAGCTTCTATTTTTCTCCATAATCGAGTGTGCAAATTTCTTAGGAACACTTTCAGCGCATGACTCATGAGACTAATCAACCTATAATCACTGCATCGTTTCGCGTTAGGTTTCTTTGGAAGGCTGATAAAAGTAGATTTTAGTCAATCCGCAGGTATATTGTATATGTGGTTGAACAACTTCAGGAGGATGTCGTTTTTATAGATGTCAATTAGTTTGAGCAGTTCTGCATTGATTTGATCTGAACCAAGGTCTTGCTTGGCTTAAAGCCTTTCTCACTTCCTCTTTGAGTATTTCCGGACCTTCCAGTTCCTCACTAATATCATAGGAAATTGAGCGCTCGTCACTGAAAAGTTCTGTGATGTAGGTAGTCTTCCAGCATGTTCTAGCTGGGTTGATTCCACGGGCGAGGGCGACCTAAATAGCAGTCTGCAGACACGTTAAATTCATATATGTACGAAAACAGCAACACATTTTTGAGTTATTGACGAATGAATTCGCCTTAAAACGAATTTTAACCATTTTTCACATAGCTATTATAAAATTAGTTTCTGAAAAGGAAAAACTATTTGTGATACAGTTTTGGATAGCTTGATTAGTATACTTTGAGGTAATAATAAAAAATATTTAGGTCAGTTGTAGTGTTGTAAACGATATCGACCATGATTTTCTTAGCTTTTCTTAGAAAATAAATAAAAATACCAAGTCATGTGGCCGAATCCGAATTAATTAGGTATAATTGATATTACATCAAAATTTAAGATATTTCGGTTCGATTCACGTTTTAACGTTTTTCCCAGTTTTTACGTTTTCACATTTTCTCATACATATACATATACATATACATATACATATACATATACATATACATATACATATACATATACATATACATATACATATACATATACATATACATATACATATACATATACATATACATATACATATACATATACATATACATATACATATACATATACATATACATATACATATACATATACATATACATATACATACACATACACATACACATACACATACACATACACATACACATACACATATACACACAGGCATATTACAAAACGACTGCACGCCGGTTTATTGTATGAAACATTAGTAGATAAACTAAAACCAAAAACTAGAGAGAAATAATTCATGGTAACCCCGAATTATTTATTGCTGTAAAAAAGTACTTGTATAATTAAAAACAAAACAATCTCATAAATTTATAAATAATAATTATACGTTGTATAATTTAAAAAAAACTAACAAATACATTAAGGTTAAAATTTGTGAAACAAATAAAACACATCACAATATATTTCAGAAAAAAATATATTATTAAAATACGTCAAAGTGAGTAATAAAAAATTGGATGCTGTAAAATGAGCGCCCTTTGAAACTACACCCACCAAAAGAAAAAACGTTAGTTTGTACAAATAAACCTGCAAAAGTGAGAAACAGGGAGGTAATTATAGCCATTCAGATCAATTCGAAAATTGAGGGTTGTACAGATGAAAATGACAAATATGTTATATGTGCAGAAGTAATTTATTATGTTTACCATATAATGTTAAGGCTTGGTCTTAGAGTAACACCTGATGTTATAGTATGTACAACACGCCCGTACAAGTGTTGCCCGCCACTGCGTCGACCACCACCACCAGTCAAATTGATACAAAAAGGAAAACCCGTGTCGACCGCAACACTTGCACACCGTCATTGCGTATGTTATAAACTCCTATCAGTCCAAAAAATCAAAAGAACCACCTCTACAAATACGAACGATCAGTGAAACGCAAAACCCTATATGTTAGTTACAAAAATCGATTTACACATGTTACTTTTTGGACTTATAAGAGGGATGTTTATAGCATAAACCATGGTAACGTAAACTACAGTTGTTACGTTCATTACAAATTGTCCGTAATACAATACCATACGGGGCGCTTTTGGGGGCGGAGGCAAAAACCCGCCCACCCACACAGTTTTCTATAACGAAAACTATGCGAGTGAACGCGCGCCCCCACAACCAAACGCGGTGTTTATTTTTAGAGAAATTAAGGTTTTGTTCTTCTGTAGAGCTTAAATATCTGAGTAATTATTACAAAAAAATTAACATCATTTTCACATCCAAAGTAAAATACATCATACTGCAGTAATATTATATTTTATATATACACAATATACCCCATTCATCCCCAATTATATATTTTTGTTTTATACAGAACTACAATATTATTTGTTTAATTTATATCTATAGTGATGAAAATATTTGTTTCACGGTAATTGATAATTTCATTCATTTTATTTATTTTTTATTAATCAGAACACATATAATTAATAAATTGGTATATTTTATGTCTCGTTAAAGTATATAAAATGTTCTTTTATTTTTTTGGAGTGCGTGCGCTTATTTTGGCGTTGCACCGCAATATTCGAAAAATGCGGGGACGAAACTGATATTTGGTCGCGTTGCAACGCTAAAATAAACCAGTGCCCAATAGACAAGCTTGTTTTATGCTCCTTTATTTCGTTTGGCTGCGGCGAAACTAAGCATCGTAGCGAACGGATTTGTAGCTATGAGTTTCGTTGCCAACTAAAATTGGATTGCACATATCTTACAATTTGTAAATAATATAATGGGATTTTGTTTTTGTTTTGTTTTGTTTTTTTTTTAAAGTACAGATATCGTCTTTATCACATGTTTTTTAAATATCAGTTTGTTTCTTTTTAAGTCGCACTGTTTCATATAATAAATTTCCGTCGCCTCTTGTTGGTTGGTTTTAATTTAATTTACAATGATTTTGGGTCCGCCAACTATATTTAAGAACCCGCCGGTTTCTGGGGTGAACACACATACAATTACCGCTCCGATCCGCTCTAGTAATTTATTAATATTATTACTTACGTGGATTATACTTTGTTTAATATACTTCTTATGCGGGTGGGTCGTTGAAACTGCGACGACGCAACTTACGGCACGCAACCGTGAAACCATTCGTCATACCACGGGCTCCTCGCGCATGAAGTTGATGTTCTGGGAAGCGCAAAAGTCCTGCGTCAGCGGCACGCAGCTGAGGTACGAGCAGATCTGGCAGTCGTACACGGGGAACACGTAGAAGAGCAGGACGAGGCAGATGAAGAGGAAGCCGGCGGAGAGCAGGCACACCCAGATCAGGAGCACCTTCTTCTGGCGGTCGTACGAGCCGAAGGACACGAAGGGTAGGAGCGCGTAGGAGAGGAGGAAGCCGAACGCGAAACCGAAGAGGTGGGCGTAGTTGTCCACCCAGGGCAACAGGCCCACGATGAAGAGCACCAGGGTGATTGAGAGGAGTTTGATTATGGAGCGGTGCGGGTGGCGCAGCATCGGCCACGAGTTGAGCACCTCCACGATGAGGCAGGCGAGGAGGCCGAATTGGGAACCGGCCGGACCGACCTGTAATTACCATTTTTTTGTTGTTATAGAACACTACTAAATACTAAAAAAAGTGTGTTCATATCGAAGGATCATAAGGGTAGCCTTGATCCCAAAAATGAACAGGAGAAGCGGCTTTAATTTTAGGTGTTCCACTGAAAATAAAACCATAACAGAAGATTTATGAATGAATGATACTGAATCATCAAGACTAAAAAGGTTTCACATATACAGGGTGTTAGGTAATTCGAAGGCAATTTCTTTAGAGGTGGTAGAGGTCAGTTAAACAGCAAGAATTCGATTTTTTATTTGTAAATTCGTCTTAAGAGATTGCTACTTAAGAGATTGCCCTCGAATTCCCCAACAACCTGTATTGCTTATAAAATAAACAAAGCCAAGCATAAATAAACTTCTATCTTCATTTCTTCATATCAGCCCGAGGGCTTTTCTGCTGGCAAAGACAGAAGCTGTGTAATCACTAGGTATTTACCTTAACTGTAAAAGGTGGAAACATAATGGGGTTTGAACCGCGTTTTTAGATAACTCGGTTGTATAAAGTTGATAACTTCCTGTCAAAGAGGACGGATTTGTCACCTTTGACAACTTTGACACATAATGCGACGTTATAAACAGCGATATATGCTATAAAGGCACCTTACACGGTCAATAATACTGTCAATACTAGTACTGTCAAATAATACTGTCAATACTAGTACTGTCAATATTTGCTTCAATTCTCCTTTTATATTTATCAAGTAATAAATTATCCGGATAAAGATCAGTATTCTCTTCATTACATCATTAATATACCTTACACGATGAGTAATACTGGCAATATTTTAGAATAATGAACATTTTAAACATATTATTGTACAGTAATCATTATTCTAAAATATTGACAGTATTATTGATCGTGTAAGGTGCCTTATAAAATGGAAAGTTAACAATCATTTATGGAAGATTCAACAATATAATCACGGATTATAGTTACCTCCTTTATACAACCTAAATAAATCATAACAACCAATGCAACCCTAACGATGGGACTACATGGGCTATATAGCATTGGGGCCTTATGATGACTTATTCAATAACCCTGTAGCCATCCCGTGTATTTTCTTAGGAAGAGGTGTGTATTATATTTAACCTTCCAGCACTCGCGCCCAGTCTCATAGACCCGGAGCATATATATGCTCCGGGTCTATAATCTGAGAAGTTAATAGCCCATGAGCGCCTAATATCTTGGGACGACTTGATAACTACCACGGTTAGTTACTTGTACAGATATTTTACATACAATCGATATTATAGATATATTTAAATAGTCACTTACATCTGCTCGATAGGGTACAAAGATGGCGCTGGCCAAATTACCAGCGACCCCTGATCCGATGTAAATGATACCGATCCGAAGACTCCCAGTTAGCTTCTCCAAATCCCTCATCAGGAAATACTGCACTAACACAGTCAGGCACAGCTGCATAACGCCGGCGTGCAGAAAAATTGATGTGAACAGCCTGTAGAATTGGTCCGGAATCTCGAAGAAGTAAAACGGCACCATTCCACAAACGTCATTCAAACACGACACCTTAACAAATAAACATTGCTTTTTAGTAGTAGCTACAATTTGTAACTGGGTTTCGTTTTGCAGGTCCTTCTACAGTATGTTACTGTATGTGTAGGTGAGTGTTAGGACTTGAGTTTTCTAAAGTGTTACTTGTATCCCAACAACAGATGATACAAACTTGTTTTTATTTTAGATGATACACAATTGTTTTTATTTTTGTATCTTGATTCACGTTTAGTGCAAATCGATTGTGGGAAGAGCCATGTTTCGCTAATGCGATTTTGAAAAATAAAAAATATCAAAAACAGTACAACTTACCCTCGTAGAGGGAAGTTAAACGCCATCTGGCGGCACCACATCAATTAGCAAGGCGTTTAACTTCCCTCTACGAGGGTAAGTTGTACTGTTTTTGTATATAACCACTCGAGATATTGTGTGAATTCATCCTCACTAGCTGAGCTACACTGACGAGACCTAATAAGATCGAAATCTAGATATGTAGATTGCTAAGAGGTGGGTTTACACTTATATATGTTTTAAAAAATATCACTAGTACACATTACTGTATCTTATGTATCTTAATAATATTGGATTTTTTTTAATATACAATATTTTAAAATACCATGTACCATTTTCGTATAAATGATACATGGTTTTTAAAATATTGTATATTAAAAAAAATCCTTTATTAAAATACATAAGGTACAGTAATGTTTGAACTTTGTACCGTCTCTATTTCATATACTAGAGAGATTGTTTATAAGTGAAAATGTAGAGTATTCCTAGCCCTACAAATTGATGATACACGTTTTTCTCTAGCTCTTATTGTTTTAACGCTGTAGCGCTGAGAAAATGTGAAATTTATGACACATCATCATCATCAAACAGGAGAAGAACCTGTTTCAACTCTGTAGCGTCTTTAGGTTAAATGCTAGTGAGATGGTTTATATATCAAAATGTAGCATATTTCTGGACATTTTCAAAGCTTGGTATTCCGATGACTTTGAAACAATCTCTATAAGTTTCCTTCTTGCTAGTGACTATATTTACAATCGAATGACGTTGTGTAATTTTTTTTTGTCATCTCTAAAATGGCCCTAATTTTAACGCAATACGATTTTCAAGGAAATTTGTTAGTTTTGACATTAATTCTGTCTTTACTTATATAAACTATATTAGTATTTATTGTTTAGTTTAACAAAAAACACGGGACTAAATCCATGATAACACCATATTGAGGAAGGCAACGGGAACCCACCTCAATAACTACCTTCCCACGAAAATGAAATGGCTTTACTCAAAGATAAATTTTCCGGAGACAATCCCCCAATCGGATATCCGGGGGGATGGCCTTGAGAGAAGCTAAATACAATGGTAATAGATACCTAGACAATACCAATATCGGCACCTGCAATGTGCGAGGACTTGCAAATCCGGAAAGACATACATAATGGAAAAAGAACTGAAAAGATATAATATAGATATAGACAATACCAACATCGGCACCTGGAATGTGCGAGGACTTTTACAAACTAGAAAGACATACATAATGCAAAAAGAACTGAAAAGATATAATATAGATATAGACAATACCAATATCGGCACCTGGAATGTGCGAGGACTTTTACAAACCGGAAAGACATACATAATAGAAAAAGAACTGAAAAGATATAATATAGATATTACAGGAATATCCCAGACACACTGGAAAGGAAATGGCCTCATAACGACAACTAATGGCAACACAATAGTATTTTCAGAAAATGAAAGCAGAAACAATAATAATGACATCATCAATAGCAAAAAGCTTAATGGGATATAATGCCATCAATGACAGGCTGATATCTATCAAAATACACTGGAAACCTGTTAACTTAAATATAATCTAAGTATATGCAGCTACCAGCGACTCAAACGAGGAACAAATTGAACAGTTTTACGGAGAACTTGAAACAACACTACAGAAAATCCCAAATAGAGAAATAACTATTCTAATAGGAGATTTTAATGCGAAGGTTGGAGATACAAACGAAGATAACCACTTAAGACATATCGTAGGAAATACGGTATAGGGACGAGAAACGAAAGGGGAGAAATGCTATTAAATTTTTGTGCTGGTAATGGACTAACAATATCGAACACAGTTCATCAACAACACATTCGACGATTATATACCTGGAAATCACCGGGGGATCGATGTAGAAACCAAATAGACTACATAATAATAATAATAATAATAATAATAAACTTTATTTCTCATAGATTGTAGCACAATAATAAAATACATTTAATACAGATACAATAAAGAAAACAGGTCAATATAAAAACATAAGTACCACTACAAGCCCAGCATGAACGAATAGTACTCTTCCTTGTCGTACGGAAAATAATATACTGATACGCACTCGATGGAGAACGTCTATACGAAGCACAAAACCCCTCCCTGGAGCAGAATGTGGCAGCGATCATAAACTCCTCACAGCTCGCTTCAAACTAAAACTGAGGGTGCCACAAAGAAGAACAACAGCACCCAGGCCACAAATTAGCGATGAAAGAATATTCGAAGAAAAACTGCGGACAAAACTAGATAATACACCTACTCCACAAGAAGCACTAACACCTGATAAAAAATGGCAACTCACCAAAATGGCCATCGAAGAAACGATCAAAGAAACCAAAAAAGAAACAAACAACAGAAAAGCGCCAACCCTGGATAACGGATCTAACTATGGAAATAGTACAAGAAAGAAGAGGGCAAGTGGTATAGATACAAAACAAAAACAGATCAAATACACCGAACTCAGCAGAACTATACGTGTTGCAGAAAGGATAAAAACACGCACCTATTAAGAATCTGCAGCGAAGCACAGGGGAATGCTGAAAATAATAACACAAAAGATCTTTATAAATTAATAAAATCAATAAACAAACGACACACGTTTCGATCATCGACCATCATCGACCATCGAAAATAATGAAGGCGAAAAAATAACAAACATAGACGAAGCACTGGAAGTATGGAAAGAATACTGTGAAGAACTATTTAATGATCACGAAATAACAGATAACTATAAACAACAAGACATGGAGGAAGAACCAACTATCATAAAGGAGGAAATAAGGGATGCCATAAAAAAACTCAAGCTCCTAAAATCTCCAGGAGCAGATAACATCATAACTGAAATCATTAAAGCAATGGGAGAAAGTGGTGTCCACATACTACATAAAATATGCAACGGAATAAGGGCAACCGGACAATAGCCGGATGACTGGGTAGAATCGGTATTCATACCATTACACAAAAAAAGCTTCTAAAGAGAAATGCGAAAACTATCGCATGATTGCACTAATATCACATGCCAGCAAGATCTTCCTCAAAATTATTAATGAAAGACTAAAACCATTCCTGCTGTGGCAAATACCACCGCAACAAGCAGGATTTGTCAAAGGAAGAGGCACTCGGGAACAAATTTCCAACGTAAGAAGGATCATTGAGAAAGCCCGAGAAATTAATAAACCAATTTACATGTGCTTCGTTGACTATCATAAAGCCTTTGACAGTATGAAATGGGAAAAACTCTGGACAATACTACGCGAAATGGGAGTCCCCCACTATCTAAGCTCATTAATACAACAACTATACGAAAATCGTAAGGCAAGAGTAAACACCTCTTAAATCCATGCAACATCAAAAAAGGAGCGAGACAAGGATGTATACTTTCGCCAATCCTGTTCAATATATACACATAATACATAATGCGGAGAGTTCTAGAAAACTGGAATGAAGGTATAGTTATACGAGGAACACCCATAAACAACATGCGCTATGCCGACGATACTGTCCTGATAGCATCAACTGTAGAAGAACTTACAGGCCATAAATTGAAAACAGAAAGTGAGAACTATGAACTGGAAATCAACATGAGCAAGACGTAAATCATGATTATAGACAGAGGCAACAACAATAATACAGACATAACACATATAGATGGATACGAGGTCGTCACCCAATATATATATATATATATATATATATATATATATAATTTCTCAAAAATTTCACTCTCCGGTGGGACTTGAACCCACGTCTCCGGCTATCGCGGAAGTCCCAACGGAGAGTGAAATTTTTGAGAAATTATTAATTAACATTGATACATCTGGTGATTCATCATTCAGATAGCTGACAATGGCAAGAAGTACTTCACTAATATATATATATATATATATATATATATATATATATATATATATATATATATATATATATATATATATATATACGAGGCATATCCAGAAAGTAAGAGTACTGAGGCTCTCACGGTCGGAGGGATTTTATTTTCAACATGTTGGCCACACGGCAGTGTAGCCTGACTCCTCCCCTTTGCACCGAGACCGGTTCGAGGTCAGTACGTTGAGAACTGTTGACACGACAACAAGTTTCGTGAATAATGTCAATCCAATCTCCCGCCAAGTGCGAAATACGCGGCGTCATCCGTTATCTCGTTTGGAAGGGAAAACCTCCATTTGAGATTTATAATGAGGTGAAAACTGCATATGGAACAAGAGCCTGCCTGCTGCACGACAATGCCAGACCACACAAGGCCAACGCCACGAAGGAACTGCTCGCCTCGTTTAAATGGGATGTCCTGAACCATCCCGCGCATTCCCCTAATCTAGCACCTTCAGATTACTATCTCTTTACCACCCTGAAGCTGCACATGGGTGGAAAAAGCTTTTTAACCGACGAGGAGGTAAAGGAGGAGTTGGAGGAGAAGTGGACGAAGGAGTTGGCGGGAAACTACTTCGAGGAAGGCATCAAAAAAGTGATACCTCGCTACACCACCTGCATAGAGAGGAATGGCGACTATGTCGAAAATAGCTTTTATTATGTACTAAAGTTTCACGTAATTTTTTTGTTTAAATAAAAAATTTGAACACCTACAAAAATACAGTACTCTTACTTTCTGGATATGCCTCGTATATATATATATATATATATATATATATATATATATATATATATATATATATACCTAGGAGCAATCATTACAAACGATGGTGCCTGCACCAAAGAAAGGAACAGAAGATGTGAAATGGCCAGACGAATCGTAAGAGAACTTCAAAGAACATGGATGAATAGTGATATAACTCTAACCACTAAAAAACAAATAAGAAAAACACTGGCATTCCCAGTACTACTATATGGTTCCGAATGTTGGACAATTAAAAAACAGGATAGACGAAAAATTGTGAAATGTGAAATGTGAAATGTGGTGCTGGAGGCGAATACTACGTGTCCCATGGACAGCCCACAGAACTAACGTATCTATTAATAAAGAAAAAAATGAACCCCAGCGACTGTCATAGATTGTCTTTACTAGAATTCTGAAATTCTTCGGCCACATCAATAGAAGAGATGATAACAACCTAGATAAACTGGTGATACAGGGGAAAATGGAAGGAAAAAGACCAAGAGGAAGATTGCCGATGAGGTGGACCGACACTATCAAGGCAACAACCAACAGCAGGATAACACAAGTAACAACGGAATCCGGGAACAGGGAAAGATGGGATATTGTACGAAGAGCGACAGCAAAAGAGTAAACCATAATCACGACCTCGCTGAAAAAAGAGAAAACCAAGAAGAAGAAGAAGAAGTTTAGTTTAAAATTAAATGGGCAATTTTAAATAGGGTTAACTTTTATTGGTACTTTTTTATATTTTTCGTTTCATCAGCCGGCGCAATGATGCATTTTTTTAATAAAAATAGTACTATATTATAGAATTATGATTATAGAATTATATAATATAAATTTTATTTAGAATTACAATACCAATAAAATGATACCAAATACAAATTGTCTGCCACTAAAAACAATTTTCTTTATTTCATAAATTTGCCTTGGTCTGTAGCTTTTCTGGTTCAATTAGAAACAATCTCTATAATTTTCGCTGTAATATAATGCATTTGCAATAGAATTACACGTGTAAAGTTCTTTATGATCTTTTGACGAAATGGAGGATAATTTTGGAATTTTCACCGAAATTGTTGTCATTTTATCATTTATCTTGTGACTGATATATCTTTTGTTTTAGAGAGACATTGTATTAGTATATCTTGCTTAGTTTAAAATTATCTATCTAACAGACACTAGTTTGATTTTATAGAAATACCAATAGTAATATTTAGTTTGAATACATTTCTTTGAATTATAACTGACACTTGCAATGTTACTGTAGGGCGAAGTTAATATATCTCGCTTTTCACAGTTCTAGATCTTTTACCAGGCAAGGTAGAATAGACCTATTTTGCTCACCGTCTAGACTCTAGAGGGATGAAACTTTCAAATGACATATTTCACAACTTTCTACCACTACCGTAGCGACATCTAATCGCATACATTGGTGGTCTACACTTCTTCGGCTTTACCGCCGCACTGCTATATACTTTTTATAACAATTATGGTTTATGGTTTATTATGGTGCCTTCTTTGGAATTCTATCTATCTACAAAATGAGGGCAAACACACCTTTCTATCATGAAATAAAATTTACGAAGCTTCAATAATTTGCCAAGCCCTGTAGCTTTTCCAGTTCAATTCGAAACAATCTAGAAATTTTTCCCTTCATGTAGACTATATTTCCAATCAAATGACATTAGTTTTAGTGTCAGGTTAATTCTAGGACGAGCCCTACTTTGGCGCAGTAGAGCAGTAGAGAATACTACTTTTTTTTAGTGTTACAGTTAAAAAAAATTCTATCTTTTTATAGGGCTATCAGCCGTGAGGCTTTTCTGCCGGTTAAGGGAGAAGCTCAGAGGAGTTTAATCACCCGGTATTTACCTTAACTTCACAGAAAACCTCTGAAAAACTGTGAAAGGTGTTTCGTGAAAATTCTCTCCCCGCTGGGGATCGAACTCAGGCTCCCCAATGCTCAGTACAAGGCGGACGACGCCTCTAACCACTCAGCCACTGAGCTGGGTTGTTACAGTTATTATTTGTTTTTTTAACAATAAAGGGAGAAGAACTAGGAATACAGAAAACTATCCTCGTTACGAAATTTGTTTAACATTTTGCATTTGTGCTTTTTGCAGCATTGTCAGTAAATTTAGAGCAATTGTAATTTAAGTTCTATGGGTCAGTTTGGGATTATCTATCCAATGAGCCCAAACTCGATTTTTTCGGAAAACACTTATTATTTTCTTCTTACAATTCTCCGGAAGTGAACGCCTACTGGTTGACATTTTCTAATATTTTCCCCCGATTTTTCTTTAGCATTAAAAAACGGCCGTTTTTGACGTCATTTACACGATACGTTTTAAGTACATGTAATTGAATAACTCACCAAATTCCAGTGTAATTCACGACATTTTCCTAATACTTTGGAGTATACCACTCTCTGGACTACCAGATGTATTTAAATATACGTACAAAAAAATGTATGACGTCAAAATGACGTGAAATACGGCCGCTTTTGAGGACACCGCTTCCTAGGAAATCAAGGTTTTAGCGCGCACAAACTGTCAGTTTTTAGCTTTCCCGAGTTACCACGTTTCCACAGCTTTTCCCACCGGCGCCACAATGCCCGACCTACTATTCTCGACTTCTATGAGGATGACGCTTTCTTTCCCAACGTTCTACCACCCCTTGGCTAGCGGGAGCCAATTCAATGGAGTCCGTTTTTATCCTTGCGTAATTATATATATATATATATATATATATATATATATATATATATATATATATACTCTCTACTGCGTCAAAGTAGGGCTCGTCCTAGAATTAACCTGACACTAAAACTAATGTCATTTGATTGGAAATATAGTCTAGATGACAGGAAAAATGTCGAGATTGTTTCAAATTGAACTGGAAAAGCTATAGGGCTTGGTAAATTTTATTTCATGATAGAAATTTGTGTTTGCCCTCATTTTGTAGATATATAGAATTTCAAAGAAGGCACCATAATAAACCATAAACCATAATTGTTATAAAAAGTATATAGCAGTTGCGGCGGTATATATATATATATATATATATATATATATATATATATATATATATATATATATATATCGCCGCCGATACATATATACATATACATATACATATACATATACATATATATATATATATATACATATATATATATATATATATATATATATATATATATATATATATATATATATATATGTATATCTAGAGAGATAGAGAGATTGAACTTACCTGTGAGCAGAGCGATGCTTCCTCATGGAACGTTCCATGTACGAAATCGCAGTACTCCCGTGTCGTGATTCTGCACTGCCCGTGTATTCCAATACAGCACGGATGTCCAATCACTTCGCACACCATATGCTCTGCCAGGCGGTCCCTGCCGCCCCCACGTTTTTGTACCGATGACTGTGTATTGGTCTTGCGGCAGATCGGCCACTTTGTGATGTCGTCCGGCCACTCATACGGGTGCACGCTGGCAGGAGCATCACAAAATCTAGAGAAACAAAACTCGTGTTCACAAGCAAACCATCAAATGTGTGATAATACACTTACTTTGGATCTAAACCGCAGACTGACCCTGAGATCCGGCCACCAGGACCTGATTCGCCTGCTGACCACTTCTTCCAAGTTGAAATAGTTTTCTACAGTAAAAAAATAATGATTATAATGATGGGGAGATTTCGAGAAACAAAAAGAGTTGTTCTCGATTCTTATCAAGAGTCGATTCGTAAAAGTTCTCGAGAATTTGAACGAGAAACGAATATCGAGTACTTTAATTTTCGGCTAATTAAAGTACTCGATTTTCGGTTCTCGTTCAATTTCTCGAGAACTTTTACGAATCGACTCTTGATAAGAATCGAGGTAAAGTGTGATTTCTGTCATAGATAAATTTTGACTGCAAAATGTTTACAAACAGTTACAATACTTTATCCATACTTCGTATAATAAAGTAATAAAATATTTATTGTACTTCTACTTATTTATAAATCAATACATACCGTAAAATGAGGTTACTTTGCACCATTGTTCAGGTTTTTTGTCTTTAATTGAACAGAAATATTTTTTGAGGCGCGTTAAAAATATGGGACTTGTTGCATTTTGTTCTTTAGTGTTATTAGTTGCTATTTAATATAAAATATATGTAATGTGAGTAATTTATTATGCAATATTTATTATATAAATTTGGTGCAAAGTTACCCCTTTGAGTAGGATACTTTGCACCATTACATCATTTTGATCGAAATTCCGTTGTATATAGGAAAGATGCGAAGTTAAAAACATAAATCAATAGAGCACACAAAATTTATTCATGGAACTGATTTTTTCTTCAAAAAACATAAACGACACATTGCAAATTAATTATTTACAGCCAACCCAACTTTTCCATTTCTGGAATTCGATACAATCCTCTTCTATTTACCATGGTAGAGGGGTTTATGTTGTCAAATACATGCTCCCTATCATAGTATGAAACATCTGGATTTTCAGGCAATTTTCACGACTTGATAGATTTAACCATAGAAGAAATTACAACTCCAATGATATTATTTTACCAGAAAACAATTCCCCTTCGTATTTGAAAATCATGTATTCTCCTACAACTCTCTTTGCGGCAATTATGCCAAGAGCATCTGCTAGAGATTTCGTACCTTCCATCATTGCAGATTTTTCTTCATTTTCCATTTCTTTTACCATTTGCTCCGAGTATGTTTGAAAATTGGGATATTCTTCATCTGAAGAGTCCTGCAATACTGGATCATCAGTGTCATCATCCCGCTGGATTCGCTTTGTATTTTCTGATATATCCTATTGCCTTTCTTGTCTTTTATATATTTTGTGAATTAAAAAAAAATTGTTTCAGCAGTTCTAACACAGTTTGACGTTGGTGCAAAGTCTCCCCATATTGTGGTGCAAAGTTACCCCACGTGTTAAAAATGTTAACAAGTACTTACCAGATGATTTTAAATATAAACTAATTATCAAAATATATAGCCAAAGATGTGTAACTGGTACTAAAATGGTGACTTATCTGATAGTATTACACACGAATCGGTAGAACACGCAATTTTTCAACAGTAAACAAAACTGCAACAGATTGGTGTCATAAACAAGTCCCGTAAAGTTAGGTTTTGATGTAGAAATGTCCTAATCACTCTCTCACAAGATCTACAGATGACACTTCCATCTTGTGATTAACATGTTGCGCAGTTAAATTAGAAACTACACGATGAATCTTTTTCGGACGTTGGTGCAAAGTTACCCCACGCGATGCAAAGTAACCTCGTTTTACGGTATGTTTAAATGTATACGAGAAAATAGGTTTCAAAATACTTACCGTTGGTCTTAATCCTCTTATCTGAAGATAGTTAGTGCAAAACAGACAAAATAATTGAAATTAAATGTATCCAAATTGAACAAATTAACAAGAATCACACATAAGCATGATCATATTATTTTATATGAACCAGGGATTTATTCTGTAATATTCTTACGACGAAGAGTATTGAAATATAATATAATATATAATAAAAATTGTTATGATATTTTTTATATTATTGGAAGAATATCAACAAATATACACAATATGTTAATTATTTGTTCCATTGTTGCTGATTTATCTCTATTAGAATTTTAATCTACTATTGTGTTTTAAGTACAGTTGCAATGACATAAACACGAAAATAAATTTGTTTATCCAAAACTAATGTGAGCTAGAAAACGTTAAATTAGAGAGGAAGCTTATATAAGACATCAGCCAATCAGAGAGTATTACAAATGTCACGGACAATCCTTTTTATTATTTATTGTTTCTAATTTATTTATTATTCGATCAATCCTTTTTATTGTTGCAACTATTTTAGTTTTTACTAACAAAACATGTATTAGATGATATATTTGATTTCAATAAATTCTATATTTGGGTACTTAAGATCTTTATATTTTACGTATGAAAATGGTCCGTAAATGACATTACACTGCGTTCAAGTTTAATAAAGGCATCACTCCTAGTTTGGAATATTTGGTTGTACATAGCAACGCTCGCCTCACTAAAATATGTTAAATGTAATTTAAATCTTACCGAACAGTCCGCCTGGGACGACTGCACACAGCCAGAATCGTCATTCCGGATACAACAAGCCGTTTCCCGTTCTTTCGCCCGCGTTTTCTCTATCTGCTGAATGATTTTATTGTCCACCCGCATGCACGGTGCAAATTTCGCGCCTAAATGAATTAAATCCGCAGCCCTTGGTCCGAACCTATTTATAGAAAAAGGTTAAGTTTGATTAAGTTTTGTATATCATAAAGATCATACCAAAAATTCGCAGGTTCCCTATAATCAACCTGTTGTAGTGATAAACTCGTCACCAGCACCTGCCCAGATCTCGCCTGCAGATCGAGCCCGAATGGCCCAAACCCGTAGCAAATCAGAGAAATAATTAGCACCAAAATTTGCACCGTCGTCACCCAATACGTGAACATGGGCCGGTAGTCCTCCATGTCGTCTAGTTGTTGCCTGATTTGTTTGTCATTCGTCACCGAACGGTTGTATGATCGTCTATTTTAAAGATATAGGGAATTTAATATATTATTTTGCTATAATAGATATTAATATTACCCAAATAGTTTTCCAACCCATCCCATCCCATACTGCCTCCTATCGGAGTTGTCCAGGACGCGATCAAGTAAACTTGTATATATCCTTGTGCCGCCCACCGTGGGACGCGTTTGTTCGCCGCGGGATACCGTGTGCGGGTCTCTGCGCCAACCTGGTGTTGCCATCCTCCCAACATATCTAAATACACAACAATTTAATATAGATTTTAATAGATTTTATTGAAAATATATCACAAAAAAAATGAGATGATCTAAAAAAAAAACCACGCAATTTTCATGAAAGTTTGCATATTTTATGGGTATTATATTAAAAGGGGGTTTCAATAAGGACGGGCAATTTCAAAATGAACTAAATCCAGCTGTGAGTGAGGTATTAACGAAATTCTTTTTTTATTTGAAAGGCTCATGTATGGCATTATATTTAGAATATAACATCGTTCAAATATCCGGCACGTCATTATTGAAAAACCCTATATAATGATTTTATTCAATTTAATTCTATTTAATCCTATGCCTTCTACCGTAAGGTGTCTTCGCCTATAGTTTTTTCCTTGTACTCTGGTTTCATATCCATTCTATGTTTTCATGTTGTCAGCAGATATGTCAATTTTCCTATATACTATATATATATATATATATATATATATATATATATATATATATATATATATATATATATATATATATATATATATATATATATATATATATATATATATATATATATAGTATATTTTTTTATAAATATGTATAGTATAACTAATAGAAGTATGCCATCAGGCGTCTTGGCTATTGTAACAATCAGGATTTAACAACTATCAATATATCGACTTTCCGTTTAGATTTTACATATCAGCGTTTGGCAGATTATAGAAAACATACTGGTTATTGAAATCATACAAAAGTAGACATATTAGGTTTTGGAAAATAGCCTCAGATATGTATAATATGTTATGGGATCAAGAGAAGCTTGTATAATAAAAATATAATCATAATAAAGTCGCATGATAATTTTGAAATGGCATTCCGTTTTTTTTTTGTCTTGATACAAGAATTCTCGTTGGAGCTGAATAGAAAGAAGTTATGGAAAACTTTGAGAATCGAGAAAAGATGTACTGTCGCTAAAGCCCTGGTTTCCTAGAAGAGCGGCCGCTTAAAAACGGCCGCTTTTGACGTCATTTTTACGTCACAAAAATAATTCTACGTGTATATCAATGAATATAGTTTCCTATAAAGTGTACTACCTCAACGTACTGCAAAAACGCAATGAATTACGATGAAAAATTGTGAGTTCTTCTATTACATATACTTAAAACGACCTTTGTGATTTGTGAATGACGTCAAAAGCGGCCGCTTTAAAGCGACCGTTCTCATAGAAAGCCAGGGCTTAAGAATCGATGATTCTTATAAGTTCTGAGAACTACGTACAGTAACAAAATTGTTTTAGGTCCTTACTTTGAGATGGGAGAATATAATGGAAGCTATATGAAAAAAATGATGGCGGGCTTATTTTATTTTTTCAGTAAATAGGGCACCTTTTTATAAAATTTATTCAATTCAATTGGATTTCGAATGTCATCAATAACCCAGCTCAGTGTTTAGAGGCGCCCGTCCATCTCGTGCTGCATTCAGGTTGAAAAAACATCGCGAATCCTTTCACCTTTCACAGTTTTTCAAAGGTCTTCGGTAAATACCGGGTGATTAAACGCCTCTTTGCTTCTCTCTTTATCGGCGGAATATTGTCTTATATCGATGACAATATACCGCCGAATATTATATGGCAACCTTTTGATCATTTCTTAATTTCAATAGATTATCACACTAGTAAAAACCCTTATCCATACAGTGTTCTAAGATTTTAATTTACTTTATACTATATTTTAATATACTTTACTCTACATTAAAATTAATTTTATTTTTTAAGATTGTAAGCGAAAGAACATCGTATTTTTTTCCCCAGGAATTAGAGAAGAAATTGTCTTAATTTATGGTAACTTTTGTACAGTAGCAAATTCGCTAATAAAAAACTATTATTATTATTACTATTATTATTTTGTTTAAGTTCACTTTCTCAGCATTAATTGCTGGAAATCATTCACCTACCCCTGCTGGAGTGGGGTTAGGCTCGGGCAAGATGCGGATTACTATCAAGACATCTTGCTGTTTAGTGCTGTAGAAATTTTCTTACAATCCTGCAGGTGTTCAGTATGGCTGATATTATTATTATTATTACTATTATTATTATTATTTAAAAAAACGCAATTAAGACATTTTTGATTTTTCCTATTTTTCATATAATAATCAGTTTAGTCATTATGAATGAAATATAAATTGTTTTTAGTTTATGAATAATATTTAATTAATTTTTGTTACTACTTGTACGGTTATACATGTATGTAAAATGAAGAATATTTAATTTATTTCTGTTATAAATTGTACTATTGTTATATGTATGTGAGAAATTGAAGAAGAAAAAAAATCATTATTTATTTATTTTTCGCAGTTTTCACTAGTATGGGAGCTTAGATCGGCTTGTAGGTGCAAGATCTAAGCTTCGATCCTACTGTTCTAGGAACGACCTCACTATGTGTGTTGCATCCAGGATGACAGACTTCTGCATTGCACGATAAGTATTCCAGGGAATTCCCGCATCTCTTAGGCTTCTCTGTAGGGTTTTAGGTATTAATCCCATTAAGGAAACTATGATTGGTACTACTTTTGCACTTTCTAATCCCCACACTTGTTCGATGTCGTGTCTCAGGTTGGTGTATTTCGTAATTTTTTCGTTGAATTTAACTCCGCATTATGATTATTTGGGATTGCAACATCTAGCAATAGTGCTTCTTATTATTACTATTTTTGTGTGTGTTGCATCCAGGATGACAGACATATATATATATATATATATATATATATATATATATATATATATATATATATATATATATATGAATTGAGTTGTTTTGCTGTAGCGCTATTTATTTTACACTCAAATTAAAATAAATAGCGTTGGATTGGTGCACCACCCCAAAAAACCATTAAAAAACGTTAGTTTTTTAATCCGTTTGTACATATATATATATATATATATATACTATTATTATTATTATTATTCAATAATCTTATTTAATAAGATTTTATCTTACCTGATATACGACTGCCGCAACGGGTCAGTCTCCGCAGCCGCCCCTCCTCTATCAACAGCATCAGGATGCGGGCTGGCAGGTGAAACGGGCGCGCTGGGACGCACGAAGAACGCATTGTCCTCCCCCACCTGCAGCCGCCCCACGGGCACGTCCGGGGCATAACTTCGCGACCACTGCTGCGATCTATCCCGCTGGTGGTGCCTGGTGAGCGTCTGCGGATGCACACAAACAGCACGACATTAGTCGCCCGCAAGCTTTAATTAATCATGCGAACGTTGTAACGACCCGAAAACCTGCACGGGGGGGGCGGCGAGCGCGCTAAATCCGCTTTAACGGCGTGCACCGTTTACCCGGTGCACGTCGGCTGCAGGTTCCCTCTTAATGGAATTAGCGCGCGGGCGTATTAACGGCTGCGTTTGGAAGAGTTTCCTACGGATTTAACGTTTTGCGAGATTTTATTTGCACTGAAAACCATTAGGTTTTTTTTTTAGAGAAATCTGTTTTAGAGTAATTTTGTAAAAAAAAAAACTAATATTCATTTTAATTTCAATGATAATATATAAAATATTGGATAAAACGATTTTTTACTTTGTTTTTTATCACACTTCAGAAGAAGTAAAAAATCGTTTTATTTATCCTTTAAAATGAATTATCACAAAGTAGACGCCTTAACAATCCAATATTTAAAATATTGGATTGTTACAGAAACTACTTTGTGATAATTTTTAAATAGAACCGATATTCAGAGAGCCACTCGATGAAACAATCAAGTATCAAGGCGAATGGGAAGACAATTACCAACTTAAGATATGGCGATGACACTGTGGTTGTAGCAAATAGTCTTCCCGAGGCTGAGAGCAGAGGAAATGGCAAACCAGCTCATTGGCTGCAGGAGGCATGCGACGCCACGATCCCCACCGGCAGGGCGGGCGATTGCAAACAACCGGTCTATTGGTGGTGCTCGGAAGTAGCAGTGGCTAGAAGAGAAGCCAATTCCGCCCGTAGATGAACCGAGCAGGTGAGAGCGGCAGGACGACCGACAACATTTATTTTGCAAGAGTACAAGGTCAGACGGGAGGGGTACCGAAATTCCATCCAGCGGAGCTAAAACCGATACTTGCGTCGCCTCTGTGAGGAAGTAGGAACGACCCATGGGGGCTTCCATAGAAAATCGTCACCAAGAGACGCATTAGGGGCAATACCCTCTAAACCTGACGCGATGTTGATGAGAGGACAGACAGAGGTGGTGGTGGCACTGTTTCCAATCGAGACACCCGCACGCGACAATATTCCATCCCTGGATGCTGGAGAACCCAGGACATGGACAGATGCGGAGGTGGAGAGGGCCTCAGTAGCCTACCCAGCAGAAAGGCACTCGGCTCTGATGGGCTGCAAAACGAGGTAATCAAGGCAACTACAGCCATCGTCAAGGTTGCTACCACTGCAAGAAACCACATTCCTGAGTAGATGAAAGAAACGTAATTCGTGCTGATCCCCAAAAAGTCAGGCACTACTACAGGCCACTGTCTCTATTGGACGGCATGCCAAAGACCATGGAGCGGCTGGCCACGGACTATAACCAATGTTAATAATATACCAGCTATACTAGTAAACAACACCACAATCGAAAGAGTTAGAAGCTACCAACACGTATTGAAGACAATAACGACCAAACCATAGAAATCAACAAACGTATAGAAATAGCAAGAGCAATTTTCGTCAAAATGAAAAATCTTTTCTCAAATAGAAATCTCAATCTAGCCTTGAGAGTCCGAATAATTCGCTGTTACATTTTTTCAACACTACTGTATGGGATGGAAGCATGGACATTAAAGAAAAATATCATACAAAAACTAGAGTCGTTTGAGAACTGGATCTATCGCCGCATGCTCAAGATATCCTGGACGGACCTAGTAAACAACGAAGAAGTCATGCGAAGAATGTATAAAGAAAAGGAACTGATCCTACGATCAAAAGACGAACGCTAGGGATACATCACCCGGGGAGAGAGATACTCTATTCTCCAACTGATCATGCAAGGATAAATACAAGGAAGAAGAAACATTGGGCGTCGCAGAACCTCATGGTTAAAGAACCTTAGAGAATAGTACGGACAAATATCGGTCGGACTATTTGAAGCTGCAGCGTCAAAGATTAGAATCGCCATGATGATTGCCAACCTCTGATAGGAGACGGCACCACAAGAAGTGACACATGCTGCCGTCAAGCTCATACTAATAGTACAATGTGACGTGCCTTCAATTCCCTACCCCGGGACCGATTCAAGGAGGCACTGCGAGGATTGAATACGCCGACGCCACTCCTCCGGGTAATGGTGAGATACCTTGAGGAGAGGAAGGTCACTAACATCGGATGACGAGAGGAGTTTCACAAGGGTCAGTCTTTTCCAAGGAGACGGCGCCATAAGCAGAAGATAAAAAGCGCAATTTTGTCCAAATTTAAACGAAATATCATTTAAGATAAGGGAGATTCTCGATAGAAAATAGGGCACGCTGTATATAGATAGATATAGAATATATTATTGGTTAAAAATTGAATTTCCGGTGGGACTCGAACGTGTTCGGCCATCGCACTAACTGCACTACGATGGATTGTAGTCGATAGTACGCAAGATGTTCGTTTTGTGTAATTATTCGCGATAGTCACAGATGTGGTTAGAGTTCGAGGCTCATCGGAGAGTGAATTTTTGAGCAATAATTAAATAAATATTAATATATCTGGTGATTATTCAGTCGGATAGCCGTGTACGGAAAGAATTCTCTCACTATAGATAGAAATTCATACTTAAAGACATGGACACGCGGATGAAATCAGAGATAATGAAAAAAAGTACCCAGCTCAGTGGCCGAGTGGCGTCGTCTCTCGTACTGAGCATTGGGGAGCCTGAGTTCGATCCCCAGCGGGGAACGAATTTTCGCGAATCACCTTTCACAGTTTTTCAGAGGTTTTCTGTGAAGTTAAGGTAAATACCGGGTGATTAAACTCCTCTGAGCTTCTCCCTTGACCGGCGGAAAAGCCTCACGGCTGATAGCCCTATAAAGATAGAAGTTTTTTTTGAAAAAAAGTATCAAAAAAACGTTGTACGAAATACTTGTGTTTTGTAATAATACGAGTCATATATAAAATATCTGGTGGTGTTTTATGAAATTCTAACAATATACAAAGAAGAAGTAAAAAAAACACTCGCTCGATACAATCGCAGCCGAGGCGGAATTAAAATCTTGTCCTTTGAGGGGCGGACAGTTTCCTTTCATGCCGCTGCAGACACACATACACCACACCGCACCCGCCGCCCCCACGTCCGGCCGCTCGTAAACATGCGGACCGCGGATTGCAATTACATCCTTTCAATGGCAAGCGGCGGCGGCTGAACAAAGCCTGCAGGGCGCGCGCTCGCGTCCGCGCGCATTTGCATTAAATCGCCGTAAAAATTGTACACACAAAGCCGCCCCCCGCGGGCCCCGCGAGCAAACAAAAAAGAATGAGTATACATTACGGGGCCTCTTTGCATATTTATAAATTTCGCCCGGGCAGCAGCGGCACCGGCGTCTTAAAACACGCATTACAACGGCGGCGGCGGAATAATAAAACGCTGCGGTGGTTGGTATTGATGTTTTTCCCTTGCTCTCGCCCGTACGGGATAACAAATATATTTTTAATTGATGTAAAGCTTTGTTTACAATCTTTATATTACAGTAAACCATATTGCAATGTTTGCGATTACATTAGCTATAAAAAATATAAATAAAAAAATTAACTGTGAAATAAACTTTATCTCATGTTAAATTTATTGAATATATATGTATATATATATATATATATATATATATATATATATATATATATATATATACATTATATTTTTTATAGCTAATGTAATCGCAAACATTGTAATAAGGTTTCCTGTAATATAAAGATTGAAAACACAGCTTTACATCAATAAAAAATATATTTATTATCCCGTACTTACACTACATAAAAAGTTAAATGAATATAAAATTCTATATATTTGTGTGAAGTGGTGTATATATATATATATATATATATATATATATATATATATACCACTTCACACAAATATATAGAATTGTATATACATTTAACTTTTTATCTAGTGTAAGTGCATAGGGTATATAGTGTAGCAGTTGGCAATCTATGACACATGCTAGTTGTTTCTAGGTTGCACGCCAAGATTTTCTAGTTTATAGTGTCTGTTATGCTGCATTCTCAAAAATCACTTGAATACAACATAAGCTTACTAGCATGAACTGTAAGAATGGAGTTCTTTTATGTAGTTTTCAATGACAATAAAAAATCTAACTATACTGTACAAAATAATTAGTTTTTAATGTAAATATTTATTAAAATGTCAAATTAAAACAGGGGTGGCCGAAGCGTCGACCGCGTAACTATTCCTAGTCCCCCGCATGTCTGATATGTACATTGTTTTATTAATAAACTAATTAATTAGTGATAATAAATTATTATTTTCTTTTATTAAAATAATATGGAATCGAATATGTATCAGTATAATCTATGTTTATTTGGATAAAATATATTTCATAAATTTATACTTATTTTTGGGTTTGATTTACTACTTTTCTTATGATCACTCAATACATAGGATGTTGGTCTATAATATTAAAACAAAGGTCGCCCAAAGTGATCAAAAGTTTGGCCACCCCTCTATTATTATATTTCTACAGTAAAAAATGCCTGTGTGGATGTTTAACAAATGGCGAAGGCGCCGGGATGCAAGGTAAAACTACAGCCGAATTAATTAAACGCGATACAGCGTCGGGACTGAAATGTACAAAATAACTCGTTTCAAATGCAAACATTTATTATATTTAATGATTCTGCTGTTAAACATATCAACATTTGTTACTCTACTAGACGAGTAACAAATATCGAATGCTTGTTTTCAGTTTTACTTGGTTCAAAGTAAAACAGAAAACTAATTAATATTTCGAGCTATATAATAGGGCTACTGATGTATTTATGAAAGCAACTGTTCCTTAGCCCTTAAATGCATAATTTTTAAAATTAATATTAAATAATAATTACCGCGAGTCGTCTACTTGCTACAAAAACATAGGGCCCAATTCACACATAGGAGGCGAAGAGGCGAAGGCGCGGTGCCGGCGCGGTGAGAGACACGAGGCTTTCACGCCCCCTCTTTATAAACATATGGTGCAATGCCTACTTAGGTGACGAGGCGCGGGCATTTGCCTTGTGCCTCTCGCCGTGCCGCGTCTTAAGCCTTTTCGCCTGAGACACGGTGGCTGCGAGGCGTGAGGCACAACTCTTCCACGCCGCCTCTTTGTAAATATATGGTGCAACGTCCACCCCTTCACTGCATATGGACATCACAATCGCCTGTACCTTGCCTACACCGCGCCTCCGCCCGACGCCGCTTATATGTGAATTGGGCCTAAGAATCATCATTTATTAGCAAAATCATGAATCATATGTATGTAGATATCTATACAAAATTAGTTTTTAAAATAACGCTTTTAATTAGGCAGTAAACATTTTTAAAAGTAATGTTTTGCAGCAGTTCTGCAATAAGATGCATTTAAGGGTTAAATTAGTTGGATATAAAAATACAAATTTAAAAGCCGATTGTTGAAAGCTTTTCTAAAATATACAAAATAACATTTTGTTGTTGTAAAAAATGATTATATTTGTGTGGAGTTTCCTGTCTCCCATCGGACGTGACCCCAAGTGGCGGATAGGGCTAGGCCTTCACCGGCTTGGCCGGCGGGTGGGTGAAAAATAAAATAACACCGGCGGACCAACACAAGCGGGTTAGAGTGAGGCTTCAAAGCTGCAAGTGAAAGCAAACTGTTCATGCTCTTCTAGGTTTTTTTTTTTGCCAACAAATGACGGATATCGTGATATTTCGATAAAGTAATGTTTTAGATAATACGTTTTTTGATTAAAATTTTCTGTTCTATGCGTGTTTTTAATTTTTGCATGCGAGTTATAGAACATTATGCATATAAGCATATATATATAAACGAATGTACATTATAAATTAACGCGGGCATTCAACTAAACCACCCCTAAATATAATTCTGTGGCTATTTGCCAACAGCTGATATGTCTATTTTAATTAATCTACTTTAAATTACCACATTTTCTGTTATATAAAACTAATAATTTACATATGGAAATGAAAATCGGGAGGTTATTATTAATCTAAATGAATAATAAAACATCTCAATTATTAATGAATGAATTTATAGAAATTTATGGTAACAGTTAGTAATATTCACACTTAAGCTTCTGCCAAATAGACACAGAATTAATACACAAAATTATAAAATTAAAAAGAAATATGAATTAATTTATGAAACAATTTATTTCTCAAATAAATCAATCAGTCGCCTGGCATGCAGCTCTAAGTATTAATTAAGCCTCAACTTTACGTTGCAGCCCGGCGCATTCACCATTTGTTACACGACTGCATACTTTTCCACTGTAGGTATCAATTATTATCAAATAATAATTATTATCAAATAATAATTATTATCATATAATAATTATTATCATATAATAATTATTATCATATAATAATTATTATGATATAATCATTATTATTATATAATAATCAATTTTTGAATAAAAAATTATAATACTAAAAAACTGAAACGAATTTTTGTTTGTTTTTGAATGAATGAATTTATAGAAATTTATGCAAACAGTTAGTAATATTCACACATAATCTTCTGCCAAATAGACACAGAATTAATACACAAAATTATAAAATTAAAAAGAAAATGAATTAACTTATTGAACAGTTTATTTCTTAAATAAATCAGTCGCATGGCATGCAGCTCTAAATATTAATTAAGCCTCAACTGTACGTTTCAGCCCGGCGCATTCACCATTTGTTACACGAATGCATACTTTTCCACTGTAGGATCAATTATTATCATATAATAATTATTTTCATATAATAATTATTATCATGTATAAATTATTATCGTATAATATTATCATACAATAATTATTTTTATATAATAATCAATTTTTCCATACAAAATTATCACACTAAAAAACTGAAACGAATTTTTTTTATTATCATATAATCATTATTATTATATAATAAACAATTTTTGCATAAAACATTATAACACTAAAAAACTGAAACGAATTTTTGTTTGTTTTTGAATCAATGAATTTATAGAAATTTATGCAAACAGTTAGTAATATTCACACATAAGCTTTTGCCAAATTATATATAATTCTGTGTCTAAATTAATACACAAAATTGTAAAATTAAAAAGAAAATTAATTCATTTATGGAAGTTTATTTTTTAAATAAATCAGTCACCTGGCATGCAGCTCTGAATATTAATTAAGCTTCAACTTTAATTTGCATCCCGGCGCCTTCACCATTTATTACACTACTGCAGACATTTTCCACTGTAGATATCAATTATTATCATATACTAATTATTATCATATTTAAATTATTATCATATAATAATTATTACCATATAATAATTATTATCGTATTTAAATTATTATCATATTTATATTATTATCATATAAGAATTACCATATAATAATTACCATATAATAATTATTATCATATATAAATTATTATCGTATAATATTATCATACAATAATTATTTTATATAATAATCAATTTTTGCATAAAAAATTATAACACTAAAAAACTGAAACGAATTTTTCTTTGTTTTCTTTATCACTTGTTAAAAACAAGTGACAAAAAAACAAAGAAAAATTCGTTTAATTATTTATTATGAAATTAATGAATTATCACAAAGTAGGCGCCGATTCTCGTCAATATTTACTAAAAAAAACTGTTCTTTTCAAACATCCCCTTCACTGTCGTATTATTAGGAGAGAAAAAAACTGCATATCACTCACCGTCACGACGTAGGAAAGACCATCCCACGTCATACGAGCTACGGAATCCTTCCCTCTGGCGCTCTCCTCGTCCTGAGTGCTGTCCGGAACGTCGCTCGGCCCTGGCAGGACGTCGGGGCGCTCCCTCTGGAGCTGCCCCGACGTGGCCGCCGCCCTGCTCACCTCGGACACCACTCTCCGAAATCTATCCCCAGGCAGCTGGTAATCGTCCTTTAAAAATCCATACGTTCTGAAAAAAAATGAGTGTCAATATTTTACCAACTCTATTATAAGTCGAACCAATTTATATAACTGGTAATTATTTATGTTAACATGTTATAAATAAATACCATTGAATAATAAATAAATGGAAACAGAATTAAAAAAAAAACAATTACAGGAAGACTACAAAATTTTACTTCATTTAAATCAATCTACAGTTACAAGAATGTTAAAAAGGTACCGGGACACTCCATGTTACAAAAGAAGATCCGGCCAAGGACGTACAAGGTGTACAACAGTCATTGATGACCTTTTTTGCGACTTTAAGGTTCACTAAACCGCACGTTGACAGCTACATATCTCAGAAATGAGCGGGTAAACATATGGCATATTTTCGTGATTCACCTTTCACCGTTGTTAAGAGGTTTTCTGTGAAGTTAAGGTAAATACCGAGTGATTAAGACGTTATATACCTTTATTTTCTATTGCTTTATCTGAAAGTAAAACTCTTTGAGAACATTTTACGAAATTTTCATGGAGATCCAAGCAATAGATCGAAAGTTACAGCGTTTCGAAGCGGAGTGCGATGTTTCCTGGAACATCTACTCCATTCTCGACCATACAAATCCCGTATGTTTTGTGACAAATTCCTTATAATCAGTTGTATACGAGCTTCCGAAGCGTTAGCATCGATTAGCGAATTTTTTTTCTGTGCTGCTTGTTTTGCCGTCTTTTCGCAAAATCAGTATGGATGCCCGAAACAAAATTACACGCGATTACACTCAATTATCTCGAAATGGTGTTTTCCAAAAGTGCCTTTGCCGTGATCGCGATTGCCGAAAAACTATTTGACCGAACTTCTTAATTTTTTTTTTAATTGTTTGTAATTAATGTTGTCAGTACTTGAACGATTCTTTTTGTATGTATAAATTTTTATTTTGCAAATACGAATTTTTTATTAAAATTTTTAGAGCTCAAAATATTGAGTTTTTGGGAAAACGTTCTCGGATCCTGAAAAATCAAAATATTTATTTAAATAATCGTTCAAGTACTAGAAAGGTCCCTATACTAGTGACATTTTTTGGGTTTTATGATTTCAATTGACCTGCTTGACTTTCATGATGATCAGCCTCATCAAAAAAAGAGGATTTCGGGGAAAGGGCCATAACTCCGCCAATTATGAAATTTTTTTTATAAACTAATACTTATTTTTTTCACTAAAAAACGTACTATTAATAAATTATAATTTTGATGTAAAAAAATGATTGCTACATACCTTTACAAAAATTCAAACTTTCCTCAATTTTTCGCACAAAAAGGTATATAACCCCTTAAACTACTCTGAACTTCTTCCTTGACTGATAGCCCCATAAAGTTTAAATTTTAGTAAATCATAAATATTCGATAATTGTATGCATAAGTATATTTATTTTGTTATTATTATCTATGGAAATCAATAGTTTTTCCACTTATTTTGATCCATTTGTTTAATTTGTTCATAGAACATAATTCATTTCAATTCACAAACTTACGAATTGGAATTCGACCTGACCCGTTCGTTACTCACCCACATACAAATATAATTAAATTCCCCAATTTCCTGAAGCCCTACATGGAAAATCTTATCCGGCCCAAATAAATCGTTTTAGATTCAAACTCCGACGCCCATTAATTACACAGTCGTCCTCCCTCGCCCCTCCAGAACAAAAAAAAAGGTGTGCCGATAAAAGTTTTCAACTGCAGCGCTTTATTTTTGGGCGGTCCAATAATAATGGGCACAATTTATCTCGGGCAGCAAATCCGCCACGTAAGTGTGGAACTCCTGGCGGCCTCGTTTTTTTTTCTCTTCATCTTCCACCCATCCACCGCTCCGCAGCGGCGACGGAGAAGAGAAAATGGCGAAAACGTGAGGACGCACGGATTAGTTTCGCACGTCTGAAAGGACTTTTAATGGGCGACCGACCGAGCAAATTGGGTGTACGATAAGGAGTATCCAGCGCGGAAAATTTATCTCGAAAGTCGGAAATGTAGGGTTTTTTTTTGAGTGTGAATGAAATCAATATGTTTTAATTCATGCCTGTAAAAAGTGTAAAACGTAATATTTTCATGCACGTGTAATTTTGAATGTACATACATCTTAAATAACGTTATGAATTGATACCGTTGCCGTGTTACTTTGTATTCCAACCCTCGCGACATTAATTGAGTTGGATGAAAGTGAGTGAACATAAATCTTGACAAATTGAGCTACCATGTTGTAAGTGTTAAGCTTTAGACGTTGTTGTATGAAATTTTATTTAAATTGTAAGTGAAGCATGTTTTTTTTTCTCGAAATCAAATTAATTTGTTAATACATTGCTAAAAGTCTATTGTAGAAAATTAATTATCAACTTATATAAGTGTGAACCCACCTCTTAGCAATCTACATCTAGATTTCGATCTTATTAGATCTCGTCAGTGTAGCTCAGCTAGTGAGGATGAATTCACACAATATCTCGAGTTGTATATACAAAAACAGTACAACTTACCCTCGTAGAGGGAAGTTAAACGCCATCTGGCGGCACCACATCAATTAGCAATGCACACCCATATGGTAATAACCGTCAACATGCTCATGTCATCAGGATCACCGGGTAGTGCCCTCAGAGTGCTTGAGATATCAGCACAAAGCCAATCGTATAAAACATATATGTTTTACACTTATATATGTTTTATACGATTGGCCTTGTGCTGATATCTCAAGCACTCTGTTGGAATATTATTCTCCAGAGGGCACTACCCCGTGATCCCGATGACATGAGCATGTTGACGGTTATTACCATATGGATGTGCATTGCTAATTGATGTGGTGCCGCCAGATGGCGTTTAACATCCCTCTACGAGGGTAAGTTGTACTGTAATTATCAACTATTTAAAAAGAGTTAATTTAGAAACATTTAATAAATTAAACAGAAGTACTCCAATTATAAAGTAATGCAACTTTCTTTCTAGATATAAAAGTTAATTTAGAAAACAAATTTAATAACTTGGAAAAGTACTCCAATTATAAAGTAATGCAACTTTCTCTCTCGACATAAAAGTTAATTTAGAAAACAAATTTAATAACTTGGAAAAGTACTCCAATTATAAACGAATGCAACTTTCTCTCTATAGAGAAAGTTTAACGCCATCTGACGGAATTAACTAAATTAACATTGGACACCCAACAACCGTCAAAATACTCATGCCATCAGGAGGTGCTTTCTATTGGAATAATATTCCAACAGAGTGTTGGAGAATCCACACAAAATCAATCTTGAAAAATATATTTGTAAACCCACATCATAAAAGGCACCTGAAGCCCAATTCACATATAAGCGGCGTCTTGAAGTGGTGGACATTGCACCTAAGGCCCAATTCACACATAAGCGGCGTCGGGCGCAGGCGCGGCGTAGACGAGGCTCAGGCGCGACTTCGCACAGGCGATTGTGATGTCCATATGCAGTGAAGGGGTGGACATTGTACCTTATGTTTACATAGAGGCGGCGTGGAAGAGTTATGCCTTTCACCTCTTCGCCTACCGTGTCTTAGGCGAAGAGGCGATCACGCGGTGCCGGCGCTGCAAGAGGCACGACACTTTAAGCCCCCTCTATATAAACATGTGGTGCAATAACCACTTAGGTGACGAGGCGCGGGCATTTGCCTCGTGCCTCTCGCAGCGCCGGCACCGCGTCTTTACCTCTTCGCCTAAGACACGATAGGCGAAGAGGCGAAACTCTTCCACGCCGCCTCTATGTAAACATAAGGTGCAATGTCCACCCCTTCACTGCATATGGACATCACAATCGCCTGTGAAACGTCGCGCCTGCGCCCGACGCCGCTTATGTGTGAATTGGGCCTTATGTTTACATAGAGGCGATGTGGAAGAGTTTCGCCTCTTCGCCTACCGTGTCTTAGGCGAAGACGCGGTGCCGGCGCGGCGAGAGGCACGAGGCAAATGCCCTCATAACTATAGTAATTTCGTTTTTCTTCGTATATGATTTTAGTTCTTTTAATTGCGCATAGAAATCGGATATTTCTGACTCCGGTTTGTCAGCTGTTGGTGCATAGACTTGTATGATATTAATGTTTTTGGGGTTTGCTTTTAGTTGTAGTAGCATTGCTCTGTTCGAGTGTGGTACATAGTTCAAGTCTGATTAGTTTGTGTTTTTGTCTAACGACGAAATTTGATAACTTATAAGGGTACTCACATCAATCAACAAATGATTTTAATATTGTCAATCTGATATCGTTAGAAATTAAGAACATAAGATTTAAAGTTTGTTTTGCAGTAGTAACTATCCATAGTTATGCATACATTTAGTAAAATTCCAACTATTATTGTGCTTCTGGCAAAAGTTAAGCTATATTTTAAGAAAATCTCATGAAATTCGAATGGATATGGTAAACAAGTAAAATTTTCTCACCTATTAGCAAGTCGTTTCCGTCGGTCCAACCACCGCTCCCGTTGCACATGCTCATTATCCTCGCAAACCCCAAAGAACGTGGCCGTCTCCCTCTTGATATAATTCTTGATCACCTCCTTCCGCGACTGCGACCTCGCCAGCCGCGGCCGCTCCCGCGGATTCCTCTCGCTCTGGCTATAATTAATCGCGCGCTGCTGGGGTTGCACCCGCTCGCTCGGCGACACCGGCAGCGAGACCGCCCTCGCGGGCGCTTGCTGCACGGGCGGCGGTTTCGGCGGCGTGACCGGCCGCAGCGTCGCGCCATCACTCTCCGCCGCTGTAGCCGCCGCCGCCGCCGGCGAGGGGGTTTGCTTCACGGGCTGCGGCGACTGATGGATGGGCGGCGGGGTGGTTTGTTGCTGTTGCGGCTGGGCTTGCGGTTGTTGTTGTTGCTGCTGCTGCTGCTGGGGCGCCCGCCTGAAAACACAAATGAAAGAGGAAATTAGTTTTGGTGGGCGCGTGCTCTGGGAAATGTATGTCGATGAACCGGGACTGGAGTGAGTTCGAGGGGGGTAAACGTCTCGTAAAAGGGGATTTGAGACCGTTGCCCTTGTGTTACTTTGTATTCCAACCCTCGCGAGATTAATCGAGTTGGATGAAAGTGAGTGAACATAAATCTTGACAAATTGACAGAGCTACCATGTTGTAAGTGTTAAGCTTCAGACGTTGTTGTAGGGTGAATTATTTATTATATTACACGCAAATGAATCCACACAATTTTCGGTAGAGATCTTGTCTGTAAAGCGATATAATATTAATCACAAGTAGATTTTATCATGTATATTTATTTATATTTGTCTATGACTGTGTCCTAGTCCTAGAAATATTATGCTCTACAATATACGAAGACAAATGCCATGATATCCGGGAACAAAATCTACCGAACTACGCCAAATACGAAAATTACGTACCAGTATATATAGAAACTAAAATTGAGAACCTTTTCTCTGGTCCAACCTATAATAAATGTAAACAATATCTGGGACTCGAGAAACCACTAATTTGTTCACCATTTTGTACCTCTAGATAATCTGTATCACTGTAGAGTATTATGCCTCCTCGATACCATCCAAAATAAATAATATTCTTTTGTAAGCATTGAGATATCTATATTGATATGACAACTAAACTATTTTTTTTTTAATTTATCACGTTCATCCCAGTTCTCGTCGATATTGACATCGAATTGAAACCGTTCGTTCTGCTGTTGTCTTTTACGCCTATCGCATATTAACGCGCCCGCCAGGAATACAAACGGCGGGGGGTTGCGGAAACTAAAGGACTGCAAATTGAGATAACGCAAATGGATGGCTTTAGTTTGCGTTCCTTCGTGATATCCGCGTTCGAATCGAATGCCCGGCGTTTTATCAATCTCCCTGGGTTGGCTCATTAAGAGATAGCTGCAGGGGTATTTATAACGAGCTTTGATCGGCATTGACCCGTCTGTGAGTATGATTTTCAGATTGTAGATTAGTTTATTATGTGTTTATTATGTGTCTTGAAGTTACAAGGATAATTGTTTGATAATTACTAAACAATTATAGATGTGGTATTATACAATAGCCATTATATACACTTTCGTGCATAGAAATCAGTAAACTTTTAACTTTAACTATATTTAATACTTAATAGTTATTCATTGAGAATATGTGTAAGCAATTAGTTAGTGCAAAGGCAGAGCTTAGAGTACAACGAGGAGAACCTACAGGATCATTAATGATTGAACCTATAGACTCAATACAAACTCTAGTAATTTAAGTTGTAATTTGAGCAACCTCTGACCAGATTGTAGTGATATAAATTCACCCTCGAATGCCTTTAAGTAATAAAAACAAATATTTCACTAGGCATATACATCTGTCTAGTGAAATATTTGTTTCTATTTCTAGATATTTCACTAGACAGATGTATATGCCTAGGGAAATATTTGTTTTAGTAATTTTAATAATTTTTAAATTTAAACAATTGTAATAAAAACAAATATTTCACTAGACATATACATCTGTCTAGTGAAATATTTGTTTTTATTTCTAGATATTTCACTACACAGATGTATATGCCCAGTGAAATATTTGTTTTTATTACTAGATGACACAAAATTTATTAATCAAATTAATTAATTGTATTATCATATATTTTAAATGACTGCAAACAGTGCACAACAAGCAAATTAAAACTGCTCTATTGATGATAGATGAATTTTATTTTCCATTTAATTGTACATTTATTTTGATTCCAACCGTCTTTAATGCAGTTTTAATTTTTACGACCACCCAAACGGATTTAATTACATTTCTGGAGAACTGGATGGTTGGGGGGGCTGCTTTTATTGCACGAGCTGATACGGCGCCGAGCAGCGGAAGCGACGGATTACGTCGCAATTCGTAGCAGATCGCGCGACGGCGATCTTAAAATCCTCGGTCGCATAAAACCCGCAGCTTTATGCCGCCCCTGGCCGGTATTTATTGTCGCGTTTAAAGTGCTTAACGGAATCGCGCGTAAAATGTCGACCCCCCCGGCTAAAATGCAAACGAAACCGGTTTGTTTCAGTCGTTGCCAGGAAATGCGGTGACACATCGGCGAGGGGTTTTGCGCGATTGCGAGTATTTTGAAATCAATACGTTTGTCACGAATTCATGAAACTAATGTTATTTTTAAGTGGAACTCAAGAATTCGAGTTATTGTTATTAAAATCGATACTAATACATGGCTTTCATAAATATAAACGTATTAGATATTTATTATAAATGAAAGAAAGATGGCTCACATAGCAAAATGTAGTCAATATAATATATAATTGAGGTTTCGGAAGTTTTTTGCTAACTACCGTAAAATGGGTAGGAAAATATAAGTTGTTGTACCATCACATTTTTATTATAAATGTTGCAAAGATATTCCATGGCAAAATGTAGAGGGTTTAAGAGTTTAAGGGCGACAAATTGAGCTTTTGAAGTTTTTTGTTAGCTGGTACCATCTGCCCGCAATATCTGTATGAAAATAGACAGACAGCTAGACAGATAGACAGATAGACAGATAGACAGATAGACAGATAGACAGATAGACAGATAGACAGATAGACAGATAGACAGATAGACAGATAGACAGATAGACAGATAGACAGATAGACAGATAGACAGATAGACAGATATACAGATAGACAGATAGACAGATAGACAGATAGACAGATAGACAGATAGACAGATAGATAGATAGACAGATAGACAGATAGATAGATAGACAGATAGACAGATAGACAGATAGACAGATAGACAGATAGACAGATAGACAGATAGACAGATAGACAGATAGACAGATAGACAGATAGACAGATAGACAGATAGACAGATAGACAGACAGATAGACAGATAGACAGATAGACAGATAGATAGACAGATAGACAGATAGACAGATAGACAGATAGACAGATAGACAGATAGACATATAGACATATAGACAAATAGACAGATAGACAGATAGACAGATAGACAGATAGACAGATAGACAGATAGACAGATAGACAGATATACAGATAGACATCTAGACAGCTAGACAGCTAGAGAGCTAGACAGCTAGACAGCTAGACAGCTAGACAGCTAGACAGCTACACAGCTAGACAGATAGACAGATAGACAGATAGACAGATAGACAGATAGACAGATAGACAGATAGACAGATAGACAGTTAGACAGATAGACAGATAGACAGATAGACAGATAGACAGATAGACAGATAGACAGATAGACAGACAGATAGACAGATAGACAGATAGACAGATAGATAGACAGATAGACAGATAGACAGATAGACAGATAGACAGATAGACAGATAGACATATAGACATATAGACAAATAGACAGATAGACAGATAGACAGATAGACAGATAGACAGATATACAGATAGACATCTAGACAGCTAGACAGCTAGAGAGCTAGACAGCTAGACAGCTAGACAGCTAGACAGCTAGACAGCTAGACAGCTACACAGCTAGACAGATAGACAGATAGACAGATAGACAGACAGCTAGACAGCTAGATAGATAAACTGTGAGATAGATAGACAAATCCTAAAAAGAAAATTTTGCAAAAATATGATAAAATATGACAATATGTATATAAAAAAAAACTAGTTTTGAATTTGTATTCTTATTAAGCCATTGAAGCCACCAACTATACACTCGCACCATTAAATTAGTCCCGCCGGTATACACGCTGGACCCAACAAATTAAATTCTGTTTTATCAACAACATGTCTCAATTCCGCAATGACTTTCCATCACGAATTTTAATCCATTCCATCGGCACACATTGCAATAATCACCCTGGGGGGTGTGAGATTGCCAATTTATCCACCCCGAGTGAGGCGGCGCGCGGGGAATAAAAATTTAATCCTGCCAACGCGCTGATTTACCGTGCACCCCTCGCGCTCGCAGTTCCATCGACGTCTAATAACGACCTTTTCGTTGTACACACCCAAAAAAAAAAACGCAGATTAATCACGATAAATTATTGTTTTTTTTTGTGTGTATCGGACACGTATAATTTTGACCGATTTATTGTCATTGTTTCTGGAGCTGAGCTAGGAGGGGTGGCCGCCTGCAATTACGCCAGCCGTTTTCGCGGCGCGCGAGAATTTCCCTTCAGCGCGCAATTTATCTTTCCTGCACGCCCCAGCGGCAGCAACGCATACACTCAGGACATATACATACATACACACACACATATAAAATCGCCTCCGCTGGATATTGAGCGAAACTCGCGTACGTAATGGAAAATGTTGCTCTGCTGGCAACCTTATGATGTTACATCAGAATAAGTATATACAGATTGTTAAATAAACAGCGCTAAAGTCATATACATCAACATCTAAAAGTAAAACTAAAGTGAAGTTATGGCCGAAAAAAAGCTTCTAAAATCACATTTTTCACAGAATTTTTTTTGGAATACGGTTAGATATAGCAGAAAACATCCAAATCGGGCTTGAAATTTCCTATAACTTTGCAATGTGTATCATCCTTCAAGTTTTAACTAGAAAATAGTTACGGCCGAAAAACCGTAAAATGAAACAAAAATCAAATTTTCACTCCATGTTTGCCATTTTCCAGGAAAAGTTAGCGCCAAAAAACCGAGAAATGACACAAAAGTCACATTTTCACTGTGTTTGCCATTCTCCGGGAAAACGGTAAGAGATAAATGAAGTATATCCAAATGGCCAAATTTGTCGGTATTGTAATTCTCTATAAATTTGCAATTTGAATCATCCGTCTAGATTTAAGAAAATAGTTAGGGCTGAAAAACCGCGAAAAGGCTCAAAAATCACACTATCCACACAATTTGTTTGCATTCTGCCAGAAATCGAGAAGAGAGAGCAGCGATACTTTAAGTGTGATGTGGAGAATGCGTGTCGCTAGGTTCGCTAGAGGAGGAAAGCTACCCCGACGGAGCAGAAAGTGAAAAAGAAGGCCACTTCGCCACCATAAGTGGCGGACGACCTAAGCGCAGTCGAAAATGGAGACGACCACAATCAGGAAAAACATTGCCTGTCTCGTGCACCGAGCATGAGAGAGGTGATGTCAGGGAGCTCGCCGAGGCGAGATATATAGTCCTCCAACTCACGAACACTGCGATAGCTACGCGCAACATACCACACGAATCGAAAGCGGATGCCGATGCCGTGAGAAGTATATAAGAGCAGGTCTTGGAGAAGATAGGGACCCCACTGAGGATACCTCCCCCTAAAGACGAGACTCCGACAAGCCGACAAGGCGAGGACGGACCGAGATATGGGGAAGATGCGTCAGGATCTAGCACAGATGAGGGAGCTCCTGGACGAGTACAATAATGCACTTCAACTGCCGAGGAAAGCCCCAGAAACGGAAGATAGACGGCAGTAGAGAAGATCAGAGGCACCTTCAATGATCAAACCACCTACTAGGAACCCGCGACCACTTTCAAGAAAGTAAGGCTAGTCAAGGGAGCCGATGTGAAACCCAACCCCTACATCGCCGTCGTCCGTCTGATAGACGGAACGGGAAGGGCCATAACAAACAGGAAGAAAGTCAGTGTACGGACTAACGGAGCGAGACATGAGGGATGGAGATATAGCAGACAGACAACGGAAGTGTGATACGGTATAGGCCCACCAAGGAGGACCAAGTGGACCACGCATTAATAGTATACAACGCCGTAGAGGGAACCGACTTGAAATCGATTTACGACGGAGCAAGAGGACTGCTGGCCGACACAGAGGGCAGGGATCAAATCCAGGTCGAACTGGTACCCACAATCGAAGTCCAAAGATCCTAGAATACCACTTTGCGGCATCGGCAGTGAACTTGTCTCTCAGGGAGAACGGCCAAGAAGACCCACTCAACCCGAGAAGTAAAAGCAAACGAACCCCACTCCAGCCAGCAAACAGAAGGCGAGCAGGGAGTAGACTATCATAGCCCACCTCACAAACTTATGCTGACCTTGTCAGAAAAGTCAGTCAAGTGAACTACAGGCACCACAAAGTCGTCAAAATGGACAACACAGGGAGTGACCAACTGCGGATAAGGGTCAGGAGCAATGGCACGAAGGTAGGCGCCCTATGTGGTGCCATAACGGACAAAGCGCAGGGGCGTAGGCAAAAGTTCGACGACCCCGTGTAACACAGCACATCTGAGAGCTAAATGTCCTCACCACTAGAGCTGAGGTAGAGAAGGTAGAGCAGCGATAGCAGCAAGTGAAGAACCCTATCGAGCCGCTCAGGCCAGCCCGAAACTGCACAAAAGTGGTTACCGTAATCACTACGGAAAGAAAGGTGGAGGAACGAACGTCCATAAGACTTAGGGTCGGTCTGGTACTCTGCAAAGCCAGGTACAGGGAAGAGACACCACTTGGGTGCACCCGCTACTGGAAGGATGGGCACCGCCCAGAAGCCTACACTGGGGTAAACAGAAGAGGCCTATGCCTAAGATGCGACGCCACGAGAGGCCTCTGCTGCCCCATAAAGCGAAGAGACATGGACGAGGTAAAGCGAAGAGAAGCCAAGGATTATCCAGCAGACCAAGGTGCTACAAGCGAACGTCCGCAGGGAGCGAGCGGCCTACCAAATGGTGCTCGCCACAGTGACGAGGAGGGGGGCTAATGCCATAGTTTCTAGTGAGCCTAACAACCAAAAACTAGACATTTCATGGGCGACGGATGGGCCCATGGGTAACGTGGTCATCAAATTCCTGGGCGCTCAGCATGAGCTCATTGCATCGCACGACGCACCCAAAAGAAGTATCGCGTGGGTCAAAGTGATGGATTAGCCAATAATCGCCTGAACCTGTCGTCGAACTGCGACAGGGAGCTCGAGAGGACGTTGGTCGTTGGAAGGTCCTGGAAAGGACAATAAGTAAGGTGGATGGACTGGTCGTCGAGGCGCCAAATACGTCCACTGGGGATCGCCACACACACGACATCAGAGAGGAAGAACTAATACAGCCAACAGCGGCGCTGGATCGCATGGTCTTAACATCGGAGGGGCGTGGACTTTCATTCGAAAGGACTCACACATACGCATATCGTTGGCGTCGTCCCGGCTGACGAGGAAAGTTCAAAGATGGAACGTGGATATGCTGAGCGACCACCAGTACATCACTGTATAGAACCGGAGCAGCCCCGGCTCCAAGACTCGACTCCACCAGCAATGAAGTAGCTATTTAAGGCAATAGACGGAGAGCTGCTGAGGCAAGCAACACAGACAAACCCCCGAACCCGCAGCCGAGTAGCACGGCAAAACTGGCAGAAGATCTGGACATCAGACTTCGACAAGCATGTATGACGGCAATCCCAACCAAGGCCGCCACGAGTGGAAGGAAGAGAAGGATCTACTGGTAGAGTCCGGAAGTCGCGGAAGAGCGCACTGAAACGAACGATGCCAGGAGAAGAATGCAAAGGACCAAAGCGGCAAACGTAACGACCGAGCATCTCCGGGACCAGTACCGTGAGGAAAGACGAGAGTACAGGCGGGCAATCGAGAGGAACCATACGGAGTACTGCAAATAGCTCTGTGGGGAGGTCGAAAACGAGGAGAAAAGGGTCGTACTCAAAAAGATCGGTGCGCGCCTCCCTTGACCACACGCCACTGTATCTGAGGGAGTAGGGGCGGTGATGGAAGCCTTATTCCGACCAGTCTAGCAACCACCCAGAGCTCGGACGAACCCGTTGAAAAATGGGAGGAGAGGGAAGTGGCACAGGTGATAACTAAACTGCCAGGAGGCAAGGCCCTAAACCCCGACGTACTACCCAACGAAATCCTGAAGGAGGTGGCCCTTACGATGGCACGGCTCCTAACGGAGATAGCCAATAGATGTCTGGAAGAAGGTTTCTTCCTCGCAAGGTGGAAGTCGGTTAGACTAGCTCTGCTGCCAAAACCCGAAAAGTCATTATGCAAGCCATGGTCGTACCGTCCCATTATCCTGTTAAACCGAACGGAAAAGGTGGTGAAACACCTGATTACTGACCGGCTGATGGAGGCTCTCAACAACACCCCTCAGTGTTGTTGAGAACCTCCATCTCCACGAAAATCAGTTCCATTTCCGCAGGAAGCGGTCAAGCATTGATGCGATACTCGCGGTCCGGGCGATGGTCATGGACGCCAACAAGGGGACGTGGCGAAGGCGCAAGCACTGTCTAATGGCTACGTCACATGTATTCAAGACCCTGCCTTGGGTAGCGATCACTGCTGTACTGAAGCGCAGAAATATACCAAATGCACTACAGGAACTTATAAAGGGATACCTCTGTGACCGCGAGGTATATCACGAAGGTAGAACCGCCAAGGACAAATTCAAGGTGACGGGAGGGGTTCCCTAGGGATCAGTCCTGCCAGTATGCAACATCGCTTTCGATGATGCCTTAAGACTAGGATTACCACCGGATGTCACTACCGTGACATTTGCGGACGACCTGGGGCTGGATTTTTGAGCGATCGCTATGAATATAGCGATCGAGACACGTTCACTATTATTGAAAATATTGTCGATTTTTACCCTTCGCGTCGTGAAAGATAATGCGCATATTTGACAGAACTGAAAGCTTAACAGTAGTTAAATTTTGATATTAATTATTGAATTAATTCTATCAATTCAGCGCTATGAAACTTGTACGCTTATAGCGCATGATAATAGCGATCGGTCAAGAATCGCACCCCTGGCCGTAGTCGCCCACGGGAAGGAGCCGGAATCGACAAGGGTCAGCCTAGAGTGGGAATTGTAAGGCCCAATTCACACATAAGCGGCGTCGGACGCAGGCGCGATGTAGGCGAGGCGATGTCCATATGCAGTGAAGGGGTGGACATTGCACCTTATGTTTACATAGAGGCGCCGTGGAAGAGTTGCGCCTCTTCGCCTACCGTGTCTTAGGCGAAGAGGACACGGTGCCGGCGCTGCGAGAGGCACGAGGCCTCGTCGCCCAAGTGGGCTTGCCCCACATGTTTATATAGAGGGGGCTTGAAGCGTCGGGCCTCTCGCACCGCCGGCACCGCGTCTTCGCCTCTTCGCCTAAGACAGGGTAGGCGAAGAGGAGAGAGGCATAACTCTTCCACGTCGCGTCTATGTAAACATAAGGTGCAATTTCCCGCCGCCTGTACAGAAGTCGCCCTGCTCTCCACTAGGAGGGCAGGACTCCAGGAAGCCGCCGATACGATAGTAATGGCAATAAAGTAATTGGGGACGCTCCTAGAGGCCAACCCAAACTATAGTGCATAGGTCCTAGCAGCCACGTAGAAAGCAGCCTGGACGGACGTAGCCTTATCGCGACTCCTGCCAAACATCAGCGGTCCGGGTGAGGAGAAGAGAAGGCTAATGGCTACGGTGTCGCGTGCCCTACTTATTCACGCCGCACCGGCGTGTGTCGGTTCAGTAAATACACAGAGAAATGGATACAGAATAAGGAGGACGATGCGCACTAGACCGGTTCGAATGGCCCTATCGGACACGACAGAGGTCCTAGCAGCAACAACCTCTGCAGACCTACTGGTAGAGGAGCGAGCTGCTATATACCCCCCAAGAGGGGCACGGCCCGCAAGGACGCCGACAGAGGCTAGGGTCAGAACCATCGAAAGGTATCAGACTAGGTGAGACACGACGGAAAACGCCACGTGGACAAAACGGATATTTCCTCGGCACAAACCACTGGTGGAAAGAGGCCAGGGAAGAATGAACTATCGGACAGGGCACGGCGTATTTCAGTTATGCATTCAGAAGTTTGGAAAAGCCAGAATGCCAACATTGCCCACAGGCAGATGACCCATACCACACAATCTAAACCTGCTACCGGTACCCTGTACCCTATGGCTGGGGCTGGGGAAGAAAGACCAACGCTAAAACTGATGGAAACATTGATAATGGAGAATTGGGATGCAGTTGCCTGTTTCGCGACAGCTATGACGAAGGAAACGTTCAAACAGGACTTACAGGTACAATAACCAAACAAGATGAACCGAAGTCCAGAGAAGCAGAACAACAGACACAAATCACGGACTAACGAGAGACGACGATATGCCTGAAGGTGGTCAAACCCCTAGTGGGCAGAACGTGAGTATTGGTTTAGCCGGCCAGAATGCGGGGTGAATCCGGCACTATCCGCACCTGGTAGTGCTAATGAGACACGGGTTCTTCGAAAATTTCATCTCACAGAACAAAAAAGTTAGCTAGAGGTTTGTATTATAGTAAATGTTACACAAAGTTGAAATTAAATTTCATATAATAATGTTCAGAATATAAAGTTCATATGCAACGCGCTATTTTATATACAGCCCCATTTAACTAGCTGCAAACATATTTGCGGTCCTCACCGTAAACCATGTGTAAAATTATGATTGCAAACTCGTAAACAACAAATTGTACATATTTTTGTGATATGCAATTTTAATTAAATTCCGCCGATATATACTATAAACCCTGTGCCACGGCCCATGAATAGACTGGTGGGGTAATTTTAATTAAATATTTTACGGTTGTACCTGCTGCATGCGTGTGATTTAATAATGAGAACGAACGCGCGCCGGCGAATTAGTTAGAACATACCAAAAAAAAAATGTATTGACGTTCGGGAATTTAATAAATGCACTGCCACCACGTTTTTTTGCCACGTGGTGAATTTTATTCGGTTTTAGCCTGCCAAAGGGACTTAATTAAAACGTGCACCCGGCTGGTGTGCGGCTGACAAGTTAATTAGGCTGGAAACAACAGTAAAATTTGATTTTCCAATAATGTAAGTCTTACATCAATTTGTCTGCTGTAGGAAAAATTGAAAACTAATATAATTCCGGCTTGGCGCTAGAGAATAAAGCGGTTTTATTCGTTCGGCTTGTTTTAGAGCCGATAGGAGCGTTTCCGCTGCAAGACTTTTATATCGAGTCCGGGTTGAAAAAAGACTTGTCTTGTAAATAAAGCAAGGTTATTGCGCGATGCCGCCGGCGGTGAGTTCCGGCCGACACAGCCACCACCCGTTGTGCGCTTTTAATATTCTCCATTGCACAAAAGGAGAAATCAATCGACACCGAACGGATGGATATAAATCTGGCACCGACTGGGAATTGTATCTATGCAGTGCAATAAATGAATGTCTGTAGGTTATTTTATATGCGCTCTTGAATATTTCTAGAATGATTAAAGTGATTTTGCATTTTTTTATTGGTACTTTTAAATCATATTAACATATTATTTTCGCGGTTGTACGTCAATGCATTCATTAAAAATAAAAATAAAAACCTGCAGGATTATAAATGCAAAAAATAACAATGCAAAAAATAACAATGCAAAAAGGCGTAATGAGAATTGGGTATACTGCAGCAAGGATTAATTTTGAAAATTAATCGAAGCGCACCGATGGGCGGTGTATGGAAACTCGATTTTGCATGCCCGTCGCGATTGGAATTATTGAGGGAATTAAATTCGCGCTTGCGGCCAGGAACTGAAATAATTAATTCAAACAGAATGTTAATTGGCAGTTTTTTACCAATTTTATTTGCATAAAGTACATTTATAGAGAATTGAATGTTTATGGGCAATGATGGGCGATTCAAAACTATGGAATATTATTTCCTACCTAATTATCAAAATATAGAGTATTTGGAATATAAAACCACAAAAGTACAAATCAAATTGATTTTTCGCCGATTTCCGAAACAGCAACATGTATATTTTAAAGAAATATTATTTTTTGAACGAATACACTTTGAGTTGTCGTTATTGTATCATCACTAAATTTATTCAGAATGTTAGAATGTGAATATAAAATACAAAATTATAATCTATATAAATATATTGATTTTTTTGTCGATTTGTTTAAACTACTATACTGTGTAGAAGTTTTAAAATTGGTTGTACAAATATGATTTTAGTTGTAGATATTGTATCATCAATAACTGTATGTAAGCTATATTAATATTCATAATCGTAACGATTATGAATATTAATATAAAATGCAAATGTATAAACTAAAATCATCCCCATTGAAGGGTCTGGAGTAAGTTTAAGGTATGGAATAGGATTCGTAGAGTGTCTCCGTAGGGTGTTTGTATAGAACTTCTGTGTTGTCTTGCTATACATAGTACGTCCAGTATTGTCCTGTTGGTCTCTTCCTTTTGGAATCGTCTTCATACTCATTCGAGTCTCTATTTGATAGGAATGATCTTGATGGAGTTGTATAGATTGGTGTTGGAAATATTTTGAAGTGGATTATTGGAATGTCTAAGTTTTGTGATCAATCTTAGTGTCTTCCATTCTGTTATGTCAGTTATCTTTTTATAGTTACCACGCACGTTTTTCAGTATAATCTGTCTGTAATCAATCATTAGCCTGCAGATGGATTTGTAAATTATTATTAATATTTAAGATTTTTTTAAAAAATAAGCAACATCACATTACCAACATTACTAACGCTGCAAATTATATTTGCATTAAATTAATATCGATACCGCTAGAGAGGCGTTGGGATTATCTAATTCCACACCCCTGATTCCAAGCCCTAAATCAAACTACGCGTGCGTTTGCCCCCCGCCGGCGAATTTATTAACATGCAAATATCCGCGGGTGTACGTGACGAAATTAATTCCGACTTGTCTGCGACTTGTGTCTGATATTCATGTGTGTTTATATAAATCATATGCACTACGAGGATTCGGCTGTATTTGTACGTGTGTGGGTGTGTGCATGCGAAATAAACCCGGCATGTACTACCCCCCTACGAATCGCAATATGCAAAGTTCGGCCATTACGTGATTAGTAAAGTTAGTTGGAAACTTGGGTGTGTAGGCAGGCGATGGCGCGGGGGGCGGCGGCGGTGGTGGAAATTGAAGTTCCCGCTGCGTTTCGATGGGGACACGCGCGCCCGCACACAACAATCGCGATTGTTGCGCCCCAATGCGCGCTACAGAGTTTCATCCCTTGTAATGGGATACCTTTGTCGAACGTAGTATTTACAATTTGTCCATTGTACGCGTATATCCGTTCGAGGGGGATTTGTTTGGAGCTTCGTTACATCGATTGTTATAACAGCTTGATCAAAATCCACTTCGAGGACAATCGTGCGAGATTTAATTGTTGGATGGCATCATCCTCTTGTAATTAATAACATTTTATGAGCACACGCTGAAACATTTTTTACTGGTCTATCGAGAGAATTTACTGGTTTTATTACAAATTTACTTTACTTTCAGAGAGTAATTTTTCGCTGAAACAAAAACTAGTTACGGAAGTAGCATGAAGGCACTAGAGATAATCCTTTTCTGAAATCGATATTTCTCTCTTAGATTTGGAGCTTCATCAGGATTTACTACAATAAATCCAACGTTAGTTGCAATGTTAGAAAAGTTACAAAAACTTATAATGATACAAACAGACTAATGATACCTCTAATATACCTCAGACATCAGAGGATACACTTGTATCCTCTGATGTCTGTCGTGTCGTGGTTACTTAACCACGAGGGGTTCTAATTATAATTTAAAATCCATAATACACAAATATAACAAGTAGCAAGCCAACAGGCATTCAAATTAATACCCGGCGCATGCACCAAAATTGTATATTTCTAAGGCTGTGAGATTTTCGGCACATGAAGGGAGGCGATCAGAGGAGTTTAATCACCCGATATTTACTTTAACTTCACAAAAAAAATCTCTAAAAAACTGTGAAAGATGATTCGCGAAAATTGTCCCTATGGGGTTTGAACTCCCCAATGCTCAATACGAGACGGACAGCGCCTCTAACCATTAGGCCACTGAACAGGGGTTTTCATCAATAAAGCTGAATTCTAAATATATTTTATAATTCTCTATGACTCGAGAAAATACATGGAAAAGAGGGGTGAGGATGAAAGTAGATTTAAAACATATAACGGAGATGGAATTTTTCCGGCCCCTCTTTCGGTATCGATCACCTCGCTCGCATATGATACAGATCCTAGCGTACCTCCCATATGATCGACACCGAAAGAGGGGAGGGTTAAAAACCGTCAGGCCGCCGTATGGGGATGATAGGATCAACTCTCGGCGTCGAGGATGTTCTTGAAACGGTTCTCTGAGTCGTGGTGAGGGAGAACCGTCACAAGAGCAATATGGAAAATGCAAATGGAGCGACAGCTTAAATATCGAGGTGTAACCCTAGACTTAAAACTGATCTTCAACCCACATATAACGAAGATTACGAATGCCGTACGGAGAAGATAGGATGAACGCTCGGCGTCGAGGATGTTCTTCAAACGGTTCTGTGAGTCGTGGTGAGGGAGGACCGTCACATGAGGAATATGGGGCACAATTATCAGTGTAAGCTGATAACTGCAAGGATATAAATCGATTCTCTGAGTCTTGGTGAGGGAGGATCGATTTACCAAAGGTAAAAAGTTTCGGTTTCAAGGGATAGTCGTGTAATGTGAAGCAGTCCTCTGAGTCTTGGTGAGGGAGAACTGACTGCCGTTTAGGGGTGCGTGCACGATATTTATAGGGGGCAAACTGGACCCCTACTCGTCCGCTGAAGAGGCGCACGGGTTTTCCAAACCTACTGAGCGTGGAGCAGGGGCAAGCGGCATGTTTGCCGAAACGGTAACATAGTGTTAGAGAAAACAGAAGAACACATTCCAAGAAAGCGTCCCGACAGGACAATAAATACACTCCATATGACGAAACCTACAAGATAACAATACCTGGTAGGGCAGAATGGGAAAATGAGATACATGCAATCAATAGTTTTACCGAAAAATCCAAAGCTAACAAAGTAACAGGAATAGGAGTGTATGAGAACGGCTCTGCTGGTAACACAAGTCCTCAGCTGGGTGAGTACCTGCTTGTTCCAAGCAGAATTCATCGCAATTCAATATTCAAAGAAATCAATATTGTAACAATAGCCAAGCACTGTTAAGTGCTCTAAACTCCAACGTGAAGAACTCTAGAGTTAACGATACGGGAAGCCCAAAACAAACAAAGTAACACCGATGTGGGCTCCACGGCATCAGGGAATCAAAGCCAACGAGAAATCGGATATATTGGCAAAAGAGGCAAGTGAAATCAAATTCATTGGCTTCGAACCAACCTGTGGGGTTCTATATAACACCGCAAGGAATAACTTGAGATAGCACTTCTTTTGGTGCTATCTGCCACCGCCAATACTGTGAATCGCAAACAGGAATGAAACACTCGAAGAATATCATTAAGGCTCCTAGCAAAGAGGCGACGGAAGAAATCCTCAGACGAAATAGAAACTAATTATGGAATGTTGTACATCTTTTAACGGGACACTGTACGTTATATAAATACCTACACACTCTGCGGATGCACATATTGCCAACGTCGTTGTGAGAAAGAAGAAAGAAACCCACTACATATAATCACTAGCTGCAAAGCATTCAACGCATGCAGAAAGAAAAATAAACCTAAGGCCCAATTTACACATAAGCGGCGTCGGGCAGAGGCGCGGTGTAGGCGAGGTGCAGGCGCGATGTCGCACAGGCGATTATGATGTTCATATGCAGGGAAGGGGGTGGACATTACATTATATGTTTACATAGAGGCGGCGTGGAAGAGTTGTGCCTCTCGCAACGCAGCCACCGTGTCTCAGGCGAAGAGGCTATGACGCGGTGCCGGCACGGCGAGTGGCACGAGCCAAATGCCCGCGCCTCGTCACCTAAGTGGGCATTGCACCATATGTTTATATGTGGTGCAATGCCAACTTAGGCGACGAGGCGCGGGCATTTGCCTCGTGCCTTTCGCGCGCCGGCATCGCTTATTCGCCAAGGGGAAGGGGCAGAGGCAAGATCTCTTCCACGCCGCCTCTATGGTGCAATTCCCACTTAGGTAACAAGGTACGGGCTAGTCACCTATTGACGTTTCTCCGTTCCGGCACGCCTGCACCGCGTCTCCGTCCGTTGCCGCTTATGTGTGAATTGGGCCTGAAACAGCTCCAAGCGCGCCTATTCATGAGACATCATTGAAGATACAGAGCACATGAATGAATACTACGAAATTGGAAAGAAGATACAGAGCTCATTAATGAATACTAAGAAATTGAGGAGCACAATAGGTCAGTTATGCCCGCAGTGCACAGGCAGGGTAAAATTATCAATGGGGCCACGGTTCAAGACACACCAAGGCCCCCACTATGTTTCTAGTATAAGCTAGTGCTGTCGTTACGTTTTTATGTCGTTTAATATAAGTAGGTAGGGTATGTGATCAACATTACTGTTATATTAAAGTTAGGTTACCGTGATGTTGAACCATTCAATTTAGAGTTACGCTTCGATGACGAGTAACAGTTCTTGTAAATGTCTGTTCATCCGACTTGGAGTCACGCTTAATTTTTGACGATAGAAATTCTTATAAACTTTATACAAAATATTATTTTATAAGATAAAATTCTAAAACTCTATAAAATAAATATAATAATAATAATAAAAAAATATAAATAAATTGTAAATATAGATAAACACATAAATGATTATGATTATTTTTGGATAATTTTGTAGATGTGCGTCCAACCAACTTGCTAGCTTCATTTTCAACAATGGAACTTCTTGTAAACTTAATAATGTATATATAAAATTATAGGATAAAATTTTCAAATTATAAATATGGATAAATACACAATATTCTTGGGTAATTTGATAAAATGTGCGTCCATTCAACTTGACGTTATGCTTAATTTTTGATGTTGGGTATTTTTCGAAATTTATAAAAAAAAAATCATTTTGCATACGCCCGTACATCCAACTTGGAGTTACGTTTAATTTTGACTATGGGAATCTTTCTAAAATTTTGCAGATGTGTCCATCCAACTTGGTGTTACCCTTCATTTTCGACAATGGAAATTTTTGTAATCTTGAAAATGTATTAAAAAATAAATAATTTTATAAGACAAAGCATTCAAATTATAAATATGGATAAAAACACATATTATCAATATTTTTGAGGATGTGCGTGCTTCCAACTTATGTATTATGTTACCGTTATGTCAAATTTATGTTACCAGTTTATTAAAGTTACTTTAATGGTGTGTTAAAGTTATGTTACCGTTGCAAGGAAGTAGCATCCTTTAGGTTACAGTTATGTTACCAGTATATTAAGGTTACGTTATTGGTGTGTTAAAGTTATGTTACTGTTGCAAAGAAGTAACATTCATTATGTTACCGTTATGTTAAAGATATGTTACCAATATTTTAAAGTTATGTTAATGGTGTGTTAAAGTTATGTTACCGTTGCAAGGAAGTAACATTCTTTATGTTACAGTTATGTTACCAGTATATTAAGGTTACGTTATTGGGTTGTTAAAGTTATGTTACCGTTGCAAGGAAGTAACATTCTTTATGTTACCGTTATGTTAAAGTTATATTACCAGTATATTAAAGTTACGTTAATGGTGTGTTAAAGTTGTGTTGTGGGGTGTTAAAGTTGCAAGGAAGTAACATCCTTGCAACGGTGACATAACTTTAACACAACGTTAATCTAACTTTAATATAATGGTAACGTAACATTAATATAACGGTTGATGTTACACACCAACAGTTTAGTTCAATTAAAAATAAAATATTCATTATAACCCATTAACGTTTCGTGATATATACGAAAGGAAGATCTACATGAGACCTTGGTGTGGAATATGCAAATAAAGTTGTGATAAAAGTAAAACAAAAATTTGCTATAAGCCACGAAAATAATAATTTACACTATTACTCCAGGAAGGCAAGTTTCCCGAATGAGCGAATGAGTTTACAGCACGAGACGAAGGAGCGAATTCGGGAAACGGCCAAATAATGTATCTTATTTTTTGTACACTAAATATTTATTTAAAGTTATTGAAAGTTGTTGTGACAAATAGATTATGTCACACTACCAATTACATATAATTTAAAGCATATATTTTCTTCAAAATTGTATTTATTCAGTACCATATCGTTATTTTTTTGTGTAAAGTGTAAGAGGTGTAGGCTGTGCTTGCATGCATTCTCATATTTATAAATACATATTTACATTGGTACCGAATTTTAAGTTGGCAACACTGGCTACTTCCCGCACTAGTGTGGGAAGTAGTATTTCCCGCACCCAAATCAATGCGGGAAATGACATGTCTTAGGACATGAGTACAAAAAAAGACGTTTTCAACACCGAGGCTATCCAGCTCCTGGATACCTCAAATCAGAAAAGAAGACTGAAAAGAATATACCGCATGAGCTAGTGTAGTGAGGATTATGTGGAAAAGTGTATGCGCAAGAAAAATGTGCTCTACATAATAGAAAAGCAAAGTATACGATTACTCTTTATATATATTTATATATATATATATATATATATATATATATATATATATATATATATATATATCTAATAATTTCAGAAATTCTAGGTTTTTTATGAGATATATATCTCATTAAAAAAAACTAGAATTTCTGAAATTATTCGCCCGATTCTCGCTTGTAAATTCCTCCCTAATTGAAATTCTTTCGCAACTTTCCCCCCGGCACACTACCCGCCCCGTTCACCGAACGAGTTTTGCAATGGGCACCGCAGATTCAATCAATCGCGTTTAAAATTTAATTCTCGTCCCGCACCGCCGACCCGCGGCGGTATGGTGAACGCGAGTTTGTTAAAAAGCAACAAAGCGGGAAAACGAAAGTTGAGGGGCACATCGGATTCTTCGATTTTGCCCTGAATGGCGGCGCCGAGCTGGAAGTTGCGGCCGTACCCGCGATGAAAAGCGAACGCCGCGTTTTTTTTCTGCTGTTGTTGCCGCCTTGTTGAATGCGGCGTGAAATCAAATGTCACGCCGGTGGTTAGCTGTTTGAGGGGTGCTAACTCTTGTGTGTTCGTTTTATGTCGACGTGTAAAATTGCGGCGATCCAATTCGGTGCCTTTGTCGAAATGTTTGACGGGAAAGACGGAGGGTCATAGCAATGATCGTATAGCCGATATGTTTTTGTAGGATATAATAATGCTGAAGTAGAACAAATATATATATATATATATATATATATATATATATATATAATTTCTCAAAAATTTCACTCTCCGGTGAGACTTAAACCCAGGTCTCCGGCTATCGCGGCCGTCGCGCTACCAACTGCGCCACGGAGGGTGGTAGTGGATAGTGTGTGAGATGTTCATTATGTCCAATTATTCACACAAATTGACGCTTGCACTGCGTTGGGAGTCCAATGGGATCTTTGGATTTCGCCCATACAGCCGTGTCGATGTGTGATTCTAACAAATGTCTCACTTACAAGTAAGTTGTAAGTTGTATAAATATAATTCTTACAAAAAAATTAACGAAATGATACTATAAATTGTTATATAAACAATATTGTTTATATCACAATTAATATATTACTTATGTATATATGTTGTATTATTACTGTATTATTACTGAATTATTACTGTAGTTGTAAGTGTCATGCCCATATAATAAAAATTATTATGATATACAAGCCCGATCTGCCCCGATGGTAATGATATTTAAATTTACCACCAAATATCCCTGCCAGATCACAGGTCGATGACGAAACATTTTTACCATCACCGGATTGGTCGACGATAACTGCGACGTCCTCTTATATACAGTACTTGAGTACACTAGCTTAAGCCGAGTTTTTACGCTAAATTCAGTTGAAATCATCAAAAAATACTTGATAATTTTGTATTGAAACGGAGTAATCACCCCTCGCGTCTGTCTTTGTTTTCACTATACACATCTTATCTCGTAAATCTCTTGAAATCAAATTAAATTAATCACCTCACCATTAGTTTTTTCGTATATAAAACAATATAACCCCTCAGCGTTTGACGTAATTACCAGCCAATCAGCTAATGGCTCATCGCGATTCGGGGCACGCGTCGACACAAAAAAAAAAGAAAACATATAATAAAACGCTTTCAGGGTGTGCTGCAGTATAAAAAAAACGAGGTCGCACAATAAAAACGTCCGCCCGTGAAATTCCCGTATACATCCCGAACAATATAAGGACGTCCACCTTTGTTACGTTCCCGACCGGACGACCCGCTTATCCCTACCAATTACATTCCACCCGGTGGACGTGCTAATGCACCCTGTGTATTCACATAACGCGCATTAGGGCAGATCATGTGTGTATGGGTTGAAAACAGTTTCAATAGAAGGCGAATTTTCGGGGGTCTTAATATTGTAAGCCCTTTTATTTCTACATACAGTTCGTCCCAAATTCGTAATGTGGCTTTAATAGATACGTTTAATGTTTGAATAACGTAGCAGGATTTCTTTGATCACCATTCAAGTGGATATAATGGAAGATTGTAAATATGAAAATATTATAAATATGGTATGTATAGTATGTAAGAAAAAGTTACATTACTTTGTATAAAAAACACATAGGATTTTGTGGATTTATCATACTTTGAGGTGATGTTTTCTATTGAGCCCAGCTACCAAGCCACGGCCCTACAACGAAACACGTCTAATAATAAAACATCATATTTATTAATGAATTTATGGAAATTTATGAAAAAACAATTAGTAAAATTCACATATCAGCTTGTGCCAAATAGCCGCAAATATATACCTAGGTATCCTGATTATTTGCTAGTGCAATATACTAACAATAATCAGGATACCTAGGTATATATTGTTTGAATGCCGAAGCCTTTTCACAATATATACCTAGGTATCCTGATTATTTGCTAGTGCAATATACCAGCAATAATCAGGATATCTAGGTATATATTGTTTGAGCCCACAAGACTATTAACGCCCCTACATTATACACAAGTATGTAGACATATTAATCAAACATCCTTAGATTGTTTATTCAATCAATAATGTAAACAATAACTCGATACTAAAAGAGAAAACTTAATTTCGGTCTAACTTTCCCATTCGAGCCATGGTGCGCGCACACAAAGCATTTTAATTTTATTACTAATAAAATCCCCCCCTGATTCACAAACGAAATTAAAATTCGATAAATCAGCCCCATCCCACAGCTCCCCACTAACGTCGGAAACGCGGCGAATTGATTTATATTTTCCTTTGTAATTTATTAAACGCGAAATTTGCGATGCGCCCAAGCTCGGCGTGCCCGCGATCGATCGCGGCCCTCTTTCAGCCCCGCCGTTCGAGGGGGAGGCGGCGGGCACGCCGGCGGTGGATAGAGGTGTTTTTCAGGCTAATTAATAGCGACGAAGTTTAATTAGCGGCGCACACAATGGCGGCGGCGCTGCTCAACCAACCGGCTAGGCTGTTTCAGGGGAAAAAAACTTGTACACAATGTCAGTTGTTCGGAGTATCATAAAAAAAGATGATGTGGCAATGCTAATAATGGTGTGCGCGCAATTAGTTAAGGCACGAAATTCAGTTACCACTGATATTGTTAAATATATTTGATTAATATATATAAATATTAATTAAATATATTTAACAATATCAGTCGTAACTGAATTTCGTAATCGTAATCAAATATATAAACCAACAACTAATTACATACCATAATTACAACATCATTAGCATTACCACTTCATCTTATTTCGATGAACAACCGACGTTCTCTAGTGGTGTTACTACTCATACTAGAGAACGTCGGTTGTTCATAAAAAAAGATGAAGTAGCAATGCTAAAAATGGTGTAATTATGGTATGTAATTAGTTAAGACACAGAATTCAGTTTTACTGATATAGTTAATTCGTAAAATGGTTGTTAAATTATAATTTTTATAGAAATATGAAATTAACAACTAATTACTCATATTATTCAAGTTTCTGCAGTAGCGGATTCAGAAATTGATTTTGTAATTGATAGTGTAGATCAGGGATGTGCAACTCGCGGCCAGCATCACTTGTAAGAATTTAAAGCGATCCGTAGTAGCTTTGGAAAAGGCGTTCGACGAGGTAATAAAAGAAAATATGTGGAAAATTGTAGAGGAAACGAAAATTAACAGGCAACAAATTAATACAATAAAGAATATCTATAGGAAGATTCTTCCAAGCGGAGGCGGTAGCATAAGAAGAAGAAACTTAGCTTTCCTAAGTAGGTCGCCTACCACCCCATTTTCTAATTAAAATATCTGCTGTAGTACCACAGGACTTTCCGAATTACATACGACATTTTTGTCAATTTTCTTTGACAAAACTTAACAATATTTAACCATATTTGATGATTTTTGGCCATATTTGACGATATTTGACGATATTTGACGGTATTTAACGATATTTGACAATATTTGTCGATTATTGACTTTATTATTTGACAATATTCAACAATATTTGACGATATTTGACGATATATAACCATATTTGACGATATTTGACGATAAATAACAATATTTGACGATATTTGACGATATTTGACGATATTTGACGATATTTGACGATATTTGACAATATTTGACTAACATTTTTCTGGAAACCATGCAAACATGCAAACAAAAACAAACGAAAACAATAGAATTTATGGACTTTATGTAATTTATATTTACAAATTTGTTTGCTTTATTTGAAAATAGTTGACCATATTTGACGCTATTTGAAGATATTTGACAATGTTTGAAGATATTTGACAATATTTCACGATTTTTGACTTTGTTATTTCACAATATTTGATAATATTTAACCATATTTTACGATATTTGATGATATTTGACAATAATTGACGATATTTGATAATATTTAACGATTTTTGACTGTTTTATTTTACCATTTTTGATTATATTTTACGATATTTTACGATATTTGACAATAATAGGCGATAATTGACGATATTTGATGATATTTGACTAAAATGTTTGCTTAATAACAACGCAAAAATGCAAACAAAACACAAACGAAAACAATATAATTTATGGATTTTATATCATTTATATTTACAAATTTGTTTGCTATGTTTGACAATATTTGATGATATTTGACGATATTTGACGACATTTAACGATAATTGACGATATTTGACGATATCATATTTTCCGATATTTGATGATGTTTGATGATATTTGATGATAATTGATGATACTTCACGATTTTTGACTTGTTATATCACAATATTTGACGATATTTGGCGTAATTTGAAGATATTTGACGATATTTGACCATATTTCACGATTTTTGACTTTGTTATTTCACAATATTTGACCATATTTTACGATATTTGATGATATTTGACAATAATTGACGATATTTGACAATATTTAACGATTTTTAACTTTTTTTAGAATATTTGATTATATTTTACGATATTTGACAATAATAGACGATAATTGACGATATTTGATGATATTCGACTAAATTTTTTGCTTAATAACAACGCAAACATGCAAACAAAACACGATTTTTGACTTTTTAATTTCACAATATTTGACTATATTTGATCATATTTTCCGATATTTGATGATGTTTGATGATATTTGATGATAATTTATGATACTTCACGATTTTTGACTTTGTAATTTCACAATATTTGACGATATTTGGCACAATTTGAAGATATTTGACGGTATTTGACGATATTTGACCATATTTTACGATTTTTGACTTTGTTATTTCACGATATTTGATGATATTTGACAATAATTGACGATATTTGACAATAATTGACGATATTTGACAATACTTAACGATTTTTAACTTTTTTTTACAATATTTGATTATATTTTACGATATTTGACAATAATAGACGATAATTGACGATATTTGATGATATTCGACTAAATTTTTTGCTTAATAACAACGCAAACATGCAAACAAAACACAAACGAAAACAATCGAATTTATGGATTTTATATCATTTATATTTACAAATTTGTTTGCTATGTTTGACAATATTTGACAATATTTCATGATATTTGACGATATTTGTCGATATTTAACGATAATTGACGATAATTGACGATATTTGACGATATTTGACAATATTTAACGATTTTTGACTTTTTTATTTCACAATATTTGACTATATTTGACCATATTTTCCGATATTTGATGATATTTGATGATAATTGATGATATTTCACGATTTTTTACTTTGTTATTTCACAATATTTGACGATATTTGACGCTATTTAAAAATATTTGACGATATTTGACGATATTTGACAATATTTCACGATTTTTGACTTTGTTATTTTACAATATTTGACCATATTTTACGATATTTGATGATAATAGACGATAATAGACGATAATAGACGATAATTGACGATATTTGACTGAAATTTTTCCGTAAAAACAAGGCAAACATGCAAACAAAACACAAACAAAAACATTAGAATTTATGGAATTTATATAATTTATATTTACAAATTTGTTTGCTATGTTTGACAATATTTGATGATATTTGACGATATATGACGATATTTGACAATATTTGACGATATTTGCGATATTTGACGATATTTGACGATATTTGACAATATTTAACAATTTTTGACTTTTTTATTTCACAATATTTGACTATATTTGACCATATTTTCCGATATTTGATTATGTTTGATGATATTTGACGATATTTGATGATATTTGACAATATTTCACGATTTTTGACTTTGTTATTTCACAATATTTGACCATATTTTACGATATTTTATGATATTTGACAATATTTAACGATTTCTAACTTTTTTTACAATATATGATTATAATTACGATATTTGACGATAATAGACGATAAGTGACGAAATTTGGCGATGTTTGACTAAAATTTTTCCTTAAAAACAACGCAAACATGCAAACAAAACACAAACAAATACAATAGAATTTATGGATTTTATATAATTCATATTTACAAATTTGTTTCCTATGTTTGATGATATTTGATGATATATGACGATATTTGACGACATTTGACGATATTTACGATATTTGACGATATTTGACGATATTTGACGATATTTGACGATATTTGACGATATTTGCGGATATTTGACAATATTTAACGATTTTTGACTTTTTATTTCACAATATTTGACCATATTTTACGATATTTGATGATATTTGACAATAATTGACGATATTTGACAATATTTGACAATAATTGACGATATTTGACAATATTTCACGATTTTGACTTTGTTATTTTACAATATTTGACCATATTTTACGATATTTGATGATATTTGACAATAATTGACGATATTTGACAATATTTAACGATATTTGACCATATTTGACGATATTTGACGATATTTGAGGATATTTGAGGATATTTGACGATATTTGACAATATTTAACGATATTTGACTTTTTTATTTCACAATATTTGACTATGTTTGACCATATTTTTCGATATTTGATTATGTTTGATGATATTTGACGATATTTGATATATTTGACAATATTTCACGATTTTTGACTTTGTTATTTCACAATATTTGACCATATTTTACGATATTTGATGATATTTGACAATAATTGACGATATTTGACAATATTTAACGATGTTTAACTTTTTTTACAATATTTAATTATATTTTACGATATTTGACGATAATATACGATAATTGACGATATTTGACTAAAATATTTCCTTAAAAACAACGCAAACATGCAAACAAAACACAAACAAAAACAATAGAATTTATGGATTTTATATAATTTATATTTACAAATTTGTTTGCTATGTTTGACAATATTTGATGATATTTGACGATATATTACGATATTTGACGATATTTGACGATATTTGACGATATTTGACAATATTTAACGATTTTTGAATTTTTTATTTCACAATATTTTACTATATTTGACCATATTTTTCGATATTTGATGATGTTTGATGATATTTGATGATATTTGATGATATTTGATGATATTTGATGATATTTGATGATATTTCATGATTTTTCATGATATTTCATGATATTTCATAATATTTCATGATATTTCATGATATTTGATTACATTTGACGACATGTGATATTTGATATCTCACAACAAAATTAGATTGCTCCCAACCAGTACAACAGGCGGGCTTCCGAAAAGGCATCGGCACAACAGGTCACCTGCAGACAATGCGAACACTTGTCGAAAAGACAACAGAATACAGCATTCCAATACACATAGCGTTCGTAGATTAACACAAAGCATTTGACAGTGTGGAGACCTGGACTTTCCTGACAGCAATGGATGAAACGAGGATAAACTCCAGATATACCGCCCTAATAAATGACATGTCCGAAGAGGCAACATTCCACGTAAAATTAAACGACGACCTACAGACGAAAAGAATAAATATAACAAAGGGGTGAAACAAGGAGTTCCGATTTTCCCGAAACTATTCACAGCTTCTACAGCTATTGAAAGTGTCTTCAATAAGCTAAACTTGGACGAAAACGCAAGGTCTATAACACCTGCATCCTTCCTGTTGCCACCTATGGCCTAAAAACAATGGCAATCACTAACAAATCAGCAGGGTAACTCAAAAAGTCATCGAACGCTACAAATCACTATAAGTAACATACACAAAAATACCGATATTCGAGCAAAAACAAAAGTAACGGACGTCATGGTTCTCTCCATGACGGACCTCAAACTAGGGGACCTCGAAGTAGCAGACCTCAAAGAAGCAGACCTCAAATGGTAATGGGTAGGCCACGTGGTTAGAAAAAGCGAAGATTAATGGACCCAAAAAATTATCTTCTGAAGACCACTGGAAACAGAAAGGAGCACAGGAAGACCCCAACCGAGATGGATCGACTACATCAAGATTATAGCGGCGAGTCAATGGATGATGACAGCAAACGACAGAAAAACATGGAAACAGATGAGAGAGGCCTATATCAATGTATATATATATATATATATATATATATATATATATATATATATACATATATATATATATATATATATATATATATATATATATATATATATAATGGAAATATGAGGGCTAAAAAGAAGAAGAAGCGTAAACCCTCTCATTGTTTTGATGTATGTACAGTATACCGTCTGCTGCGTTTACCACTACAGCAATGGTTCAATGTATGACTAATTAAACATATTTGACAATTTTAATTAGTATATGCCAGCAATACAAGTATATCAACGATCGTTAAACATCAAACACTAACGACTAAACATATTTTACACCTCCGCAACTATTTGCGAATGAACCTACCCACGAAACTACATTCAAATCATTTAATATAACGGGTTAAATTAGTTGCTAAACAATTACCCAGCTGTGGAAATATTGTCATACTTCATGCCATCTGCCCCATTCCGGAGTGAATTATTTAGTTCCCGGCATCGATCCCGAAAGCGGCAAGTTTACGTGACTTAATTTATTAGTCCATTATGACTATCTTGTGCGGAGCTTAGCGGGCAAATCCTGAACGGGACGTGACCAACTCGCCGCCGCCTCCACCCTTCTGCAGCCCACCCCGGGCGCACGCTCCACGATCCGGAACATCAAACCGTCCCCAGGTGCGGGTATTTCGTAACCGCCGCCGGCTGTACTTTAATAATTTATAACGTCCAGGTGGGGTGTAAGGGGGTGGCGAACTAAGAAAATTGATATTTTATTAAATCTACCTGCCGGGATACACGCAATGAAAATAAAAATATGTTTTGTAATCGGTGATAATTTTATATTTATATATTAATATTTTATATCCTTCTTGAGTAGTGAAGAATTTCAAACAAATGATATTTAAATATGGAACAGGTGTGCATGCCGTCTTAAGACGATATTTGTCTTATTAGTTAATATACATTATTATATGAGCCTCAAATGGCTGCAAACTAAAACGGGGGAAGGCAAAGGTGCATATATTACCACCTTACTCGGTCAATAATATTGTCAGTCCTAGTACTGTCAGTATTTGCTTCAATCCCCTTCTTATACGTATCAAGTACCAATTATCTGGATAAACATCAATATTCTTTTCATTTCATCATTACTATACCTTACACGATAAGTAATACTGGCAATATTTTAGAATATGAACATTTTAAACATGTTACCGTACAGTAGTACTGTCATTATTCTAAAATATTGACAGTATTATTGATCGTGTAAGGTGTTTTTAAATAAAAGCATTATCATAAACAACTCATTGGAATATAGCAAGCTACCAAAACATATTAAAGACATCAAGGACATCATCAAATTTAAAAGTGATTGCAAGGAATATATAAAAAGTGATAGGATGCAACAATTGATCATCTAACCAACCATCCAAGACAACGGACAATGGAAGCAGTTTTTTAAACCAAGCAGACGGACGAGGCGTTCACCGAGGATGCAGTGGTCCATCTGCTTGCAGAACACATGATTGTTACAATATGTATTATATTTGTATATATTATTATACCTTAGTCCTATTAAAAAAAAGGACCTATGGTGTATGCTTGTGGAAATAAAATAGAGTTGAAATAATTGTGTTTTCAAATTTTCTTCTAAAATATTATAAACATTATTTTGAGGAGTGTACAGGTAAACGTCGTTTTACGCCGGGGTTCCGTTCCGAGAGACACCAGCGTAAAAAAAATCGGCGTAAAATGAACACAAATATAATGGACGATATAAGGTTAGGTTCCGTGTAAAAAATCTAAGAACAATCTAACATGTCTATTTAATACATATCCTATATATATATTCAAAATAAATTATAAATATATTCAATAAATACAGTTTAAATTCGTTTATAAAATAAATACTAATCTCTTGATGCAAATAATAATTTGTTTTTAAATCAATTCACTAGTTCGTCGATACTAAATTAAATTCTCACACTTTTTTTTAAAAAAGCATCCAATTCTATTTGCTTTGATTGTTGCTTCTATTCTTGCAGAATCATAGCATAAGGTCGAACTGCAGCTGTGACGCTTCTTTTAACATTTGAGCTTCGATTGAAATCACATCTATCTCACAGAGCTCATCTGCTAAGCTTTCTATAAAATCAAGGATATGAGTTAGATCGGCCGTTTTTAGGGTTTTCAGATCATTTTCTTTCTCATCTTCCTCTTCTTCTTCTTCGGGAATTTCTGATTGAGGGCGATCTAATACCTCCATCAACTCTTCTAATTCTTGATTTGAGAGTGGTTGGTCATGCACGTCTAACAGTTCGGTCACATCTTCGGTTACGTCTTCGAATCCACATTCGCGTGTAAGCCCGATAATGTCTTCGTTTATCTTAATGTTATCTATCTCTTCTACACTTTGGATGTCACTTCGTCATAAGCAGACTTTTGATTCACACAAAACTAACTCTGAAATAATTTCACACACACAATAGGCTGCTCGCGTACACGGCAATAGAATAAAACAACGCGTAAAAGTGTGTCTGGCACCAACCGGCGTAATTGTGAATCGGCGTAAATCGAACCGGCGCAAAACGACGTTTACCTGTATTATATATATAATACAACGTATATAGATAGTATAGATAGTATAGATAATATAGATAATATAGATAATGTAGATAATATAGATAATATAGATAATATAGATAATATAGAAAATATAGATAATATAGATAATATAGATAATATAGATAATATAAATAATATAGATAATATAGATAATATAGATAATATAGATAATATAGATAATATAGATAATATAGATAATATAGATAATATAGATAATATAGATAATATAGATAATATAGATAATATAGATAATATAGATAATATAGATAATATAGATAATATAGATAATATAGATAATATAGATAATATAGATAATATAGATAATATAGATAATATAGATAATATAGATAATGTAGATAATATAGATAATAAATAATGTAGATAATATAGATAATAATAATAGTAGTATAGATAAAATAGATAATATAGATAATACAACATTTGTGTGTATTCTTGTGCATCGATTCAAACTCATGCTTAACTCTCTTGGTGTGTAATATACAATTTTTGTAAATGTTCCAAAATCATTAAAAGTCAGATATCAGCACAGTTTGTATCCACAAATAGTCGCATTCATTCATATACTGATACCTAAAGTTCGAATGCACTTTTTGCCAGAGTGCAGCCCTATAAAATTTAGTAACAAATGTTGTTTATTGATATGTGCTTTTATGGCAGGGCAGTTTTGTATGTTGTGTGTGTGCATGTGTACGTGTGGGTGTGTAAAAATTGCATTGCTCCCAGGCTGGATGCGGGCCCGTAAATATTTTAACGGCGCCCGTGCAATTGGCAGGTAAAAATATTCGACCACCCGCCACCCCCTCGATCCCCCTCACAGCCGACGCCGCCGGCGCGATCGATACCGGACAAAATAACCGAGAGGAAATCCCCGGAGTGGCCGGCACAATACAATCATGGGGATGCGAACAGCGATTTTGCAACAGCAATTTTCAACGCGCGTATTGTTTGAATCATTTTGTTACAATTTTGTTTTCATTTAAATTCTAGTGACAATAATCATCTAGATTTTTATATATTATTTGTTTATAGTAGTTGTAATTGTATTTGTTTGTAATGATTCACGTATATTTTCACGCTGCTTCAATTCTGTTGCAACAATATGTGTAATCTCTAGAGCTACTATTGGTGGAGGCGCCGGGTAATTATTTTTATACGTTCATATAATATTATATTCGTATGAAATTTTAATATTTCTGTGGTTTTAATATACTTACATAGTGTAAGTATACAAACTAATAATTTAAAAAAAATATTTTATTACTATAAGAAAGTGACAAGAAGATCGGCAATTATCCCACAGCAGTATGACAGGAAGCAAATATGTGTTTATTGATTTATTAATAAATAATATATATATATATATATATATATATATATATATATATATATATAAAATAACCGGTGAATATCAAAGTGGCCTACGTCAATTTTGTTAAACTAACGATTACATTTTTACAATTTCACTTACACATTACGACAAAGTAACTCTTTATTTGTAGATACTTGACGTAGGCCACTTTGATATTCACCGGTTATTATATATATATATATATATATATATATATATATAATAACCGGTGAATATCAAAGTGGCCTACGTCAAGTATCTACAAATAAAGAGTTTATCAGTTATTTTGAATTACATTTGTTTACTTTGTCGTAATCTGTAAGTGAAATTGTAAAAATGTAATCGTTAGTTCAAAATGCTTGCGTCATTAACAAAATTCAGTTAATGTTTATTTTTACAATGGAGTAAGTCATTGCATGTTAAAAAAAACTCATTTCCTCATAAGCCTCATATCACTCCGGTGATACAGGTAAAAATTGAGATCTTATGTTAATTAGAACTACCAGCAATTTTTTTTCACGTATTCATGAAAGGATATACACGTATAATGTCCCTGGCGAAAAAGCAAAAAAATGAATACAAAAAACTATTAATTGAAAATCAACAAGAATGACACAATGAACAAAGATGAACGAGAAGCTCGAGAACCTTCAACCATTGAGTGAATGGTTACTCACCTTTCTACAATAACCCCCCCACAAGTAATATAATAAATACAATTTCTTTTTACTACAGTAAAAAATATCAATATTTACTGAATTTGTATTAAACAGCATAAATAGAATCACCTGATTTTGACCATATTACCGATATTTTAAAAAGAAGGTATTATAGTATTACCCCGATGGGGGTCGACCTCAGGCTCTATATATATACTAGTGTAATATCTTTAGGTAAATATTATGCTCTCTTATCTCGTTTATGAATACGAATATAATATAACCAGTGCTCTAATTCTCTCAGTCCCACTTTTAACTTTTCAGCATTTAAAGATTTAGTCCTGACCCGGAAGGCCCTACTCTGTGATTATTAAAAGCCTACTCCACCTTCCGGCCCCTCGATTTTAAATGTTTAAAATGCACGACCGACGGGGCGGCGGGCGGGTGGCGGTGGGCTCGGGTTAATTAGTTCAGCGGACCGCGCATTAATATTTAAGGTCGCGCGTGCTCGGGCGACCATCGATTTTTTGCAGGGGGGGTCGGTGGCAGCGGCGGTCGTGGCGGTGGACGATCTGTCGCCATCCTTCTTTTTAAAACATGCGTAAGGAACATGGGGAAAAAGTGGGAAATGATTTACCGGCGCACCCTTATAATAGCCAATGGCAGATTTATTGGCGTAGGATGGAAGATGAATTTTGAATGGTTTTAATATTTATCGCTTTAATAAATTTTGCCTTGTATTACCGTTGTTTGACGGAAATATTCGTCCCAATAAACAAACATATATAATAATAAGTATGTAATATAATATTTACTGTAGAGATAGTTAGCTGTGCTAGACAAATGGACCATCAAGTAAAATACAGATAAACTTAAGGACAAAATGAGTGCACCACTCAGTTAAACTTGTATAATTACAATACTGAAATTAATATTGCAATAAAATGTTCATGCAAGTAATAAGCTTGTAAGTAGGTACTATCAAGTAGGTTGTAAACACAGCGAAACATGGTGTTATTCCTTATATTTTTTTTATTAAAAGACTTTTTTCTTGAAAACAACGCAAACAAAAAACAAATTAAAACAATATAATTTATGGACTTATTGTTATTCTAATATCGTGTATATCCTTTTTTATTCCTAATTACTATTTCCATGCGTCTTGGCATCCTTGAGAACAAATTTTGAAAAACTTCCTGAGAAGTTATACAACTAACCTCCTTGGATATGAGGAAAGTTACAATGCCATCTGGCGGCACCACGTCAATTAGCAATGGACACCCATATGGTAATAACCGTCAACATGCTCATGCCATCAGGATCACCGGGTAGTTCCCTCTATGGAATAATATTCCAACAGAGTGCTTGAGATATCAGCACAAAGCCAGTTTTGTAAAACATATATAAGTGGGAATCCATATATGAGGATATACAAAAATTATACAACTAACCTACATCATGAAAACCTATAACGTAGTACGTCTTCATGATATGATAGAGAAATAGAAAAGTATATAAGGCCCAATCCACACATAAGCGGCGTCGGGCGCAGGCGCGGCGTAGACGAGGCGCAGGCGCGAGTTTGCACAGACGATTATGATGTACATATGCAGTGAAGGGGTGGACATTGTACCTTATGTTTACATAGAGGCGGCGTGGAAGAGTTATGCCTTTCGCCTCTTCGCCTACCGTGTCTTAGGCGAAGAGGCGAAGACGCGGTGCCGGCGCTGCGAGAGGCACGACGCCTTAAGCCCCCTCTATATAAACATGTGGTGCAATACCCACTTTGCATTTGCCTCGTGCCTCTCGCAGCGCCGGCACTGCGTCTTCGCCTCTTCACCTAAGACACGATAGGCGAAAAGACGAAAATCTTCCACGCCGCCTCTATGTAAACATAAGGTGCAATGTCCACCCCTTCACTGCATATGGACATCACAATCGTCTGTGCAACGTCGCGCCTGCGCCCGACGCCGCTTATGTGTGGGATTGGGCCTTATATACTTTTCTATTTCTCTATCATATCATGAAGACGTACTACGTTATAGGTTTTCATGATGTAGGTTAGTTGTATAATTTTTGTATATCCTCATATATGGATTCCCACTTAGGCCGGTAAGAGTGAAAGAGTGTGGTGTACGATTATTTCGAGGAATTCGACGAAGGACTGTATTGATATGAATTAGAAAGAACCAATAGTTTATTGAAATCATTACCCTTTCCTTAGAAATCATTCCATAACTTCTTTAAACAAACCTTAGATTGATAGATATTCTATAAGCAGAACGCTTTCTGCATTTGGGAATTTTTGTTACCAACAAATTCCCAAATACAAGAAGAGTTCTGCTTATAGAATATCTTATATAACTTCATAATAGAAAAAAGCATTCCTGGGGCAATAGGACTACAATTAGGGATGGATGTATTTAAATTCTTACAATCCTACTGCTACTCGAGAATGTATATTTTATATTTACATAAACAACCAAATATCAGAACTTACATTTCATAGAGCATGATTCATTACTGCCAACGTTAATATATTGGGATTAAGCGATGAATAACTATACTTGGAATAAATTAAAGTATACATTTATACTTAGAATATCTATTCCAGGAATAATATTTGATTTGTAGAACAGGCCGTTATTTAAAAAAACTATACCAACATATCTCTGCCCTATACTCTTCGGGATAGTTCTGCATAGTTGGCTGGAGGGTAGCATAGCTACACACACTTAGGCCTCAAAAAGGGCCTATTGTGTAGCCTCATTTTAAGTCTACTCACTCTACCCACTAGTCAATTCTGCGTGCGAGCAGCAAAACTCTGGCGGATGAATAGTTGCCCTATACTCTTACATCATTATTATTATTATTATAATTGGATGCTCATAAACTCATCATTACGAGATCCTAGCACATTATTATTACACGACACCGTTCGAACGGCTCATTTTGAGACATCAGCTTAATTACTCGTCATAATAATTCCGCCGGTCTGCGCCCCCCCTAACGAGCGGCTATTACGTAGCAGTCCATAATGATTACAACCGCCCCTCACTCATTGGGGGGTTCGCTCACTCGCAATTGCGATCGGATGGCTTTGAGAGGCGGGCGGCGGGATGGAAATAGGCTTACCGGGCACGTTTTGGGGAAGAAGAAAAACACAAACCAATTTTCCCGTGCGACGCGAAGAGTGACTGCGGATATCGCGCGAGGGGTTGATAAAGTATAGGGCTGCGATAAAAGGATTTTGTCTGGAGAGAGGGGAAGGGTGCTCTGGGACAAGACGAGTAAGACTTACTATAGTAGATAGAAAAGGAGTATGAAATCAACATACATTAGGAATAAATATCGATGTAATTACGATACGCTACGATATTATTACGATACGTTGCGATATAATTACGATATGCTACGATATAATTACGATATACTACGATATAATTACGATATGCTATGATATAATTACGATACAAGTTAGCACTTTATAAATATTACAAGACAAAATTCTGACACAAACAACAGTTTTTCCGCTATTCGTCAACAAAGTTTGATGATCACTTTTTCAAAATAGGGTATAATTACGATACACAACTATACAAGTAGTGTATCGTAATTATACCCTATATTCAAAAAGTGATCATCAAACTTTATTGACGAATAGCGGAAAACTGTTAGTAACTAACTATGTTTCTGTGTATTTATATTTATGAATTATTCTTCCTAATGTACTTTTGAATGCATGGTGTGCTGGAAGATCAGATCGAAGATTTTCTACCTGAATCATGTGGTTTCTAATAATTACGCTATTCTTTAAATTCAAATGTAATAGTTATCTATATCATGGTTGTAATTATTATGAAACAAATTTATTATTATTATTATGTTTATTTAATGTTTTTTTTACTTCACGTATGAACGGCAATTTACTAAGTACATATGCAGGCTTGTGGTGCGCAAAGCATAAATGACCTTTACACTATTGTATTAAATACTTTATGCATTATAGCCGTTTTCGTTTAATATCTTGATGTTTACCATAATTAGCCTCAGAGTTTTTGGTGTTATCCAAGTTGGTGTTTTCTTTAGTTACTTTATGTTTCACATTAGAAGACTGCTTCAAATAGTCATTATTATTATTACCTACAGAACTTTCTATTTCATGTATATTGGCATCTTCTATAATTTTATTTTTCACATTACTGCATTCTTTTAGCTTACTTTTATTATCTTTAATAGTATTATAATTATAAACTTTTGTGTTGTATAAGTTGGTATCTTCTTCAGTCATTTTATTACTAGCCTCATTATTTTGAAGAATGCTATAATTATAACTTTCAGTTTCATGTAAGGACTTACTTTTATCACTTTCAGGATTACTATAAGACAGGTTTTCTTTATAAATGTTATTTTCATAATACCTCATGAGTTTTGGCTCATCTTCAACAGCTAGAAAACATCTTGCACTTTTGTTTTCCAGATTAATGGGTTTGAGTGCCTTTCTCAGTTTGTTTTTTGATATCTGTGTTTTTGTAAGAGCTGAATGGTCTATATCTTCAGTCACATCATGCTGCGACCAGTTATTGATGAAACTCTTGTCTATTAGCAATCCTTTTCTTCTCCACTCACCCAGAGGTTCTGCTTGTAGCAATTGTCCTGAATGATTGTTGTTTAATTCTTGAATCAAGTTATTCCTGAGGTTTGAACTTAAATATTTTGCTTGAATTAATCGTCTACAATTTCTATTATATAATTCTTCAAACGACTTATTTCTGGGGTTTGAACTCAAGTATTCTGTTTGTCCCAATTTACTAGAATTGTTACTGTCTTCAAGCTTTCCCGAGGTTGAACTCAGATATTTTCCTTGAAACCGGTTAGTATTTATGCTATATAATTCTTCTAGGGGGATATTTCTAAGGCTAGAACGCAAATCTGATTGGGCTTTCTTGTCTTCAAATAAGTTGTTTCTGTAGATAGGACTTAAATATTCTGGTTGACCTAATCGTCTAGAATCTTCGATGACACCAAAAAAAGTAATTTCTTGAAACTCAAATATTCTGTTGCTCCTAATCTTCTAGCAATGTAGCTGTCTTCAAACATGCTATTTCTGGAGGTTGAACTCAAATAATCCCTGTGGCATAATCGTCTAGAGCCTTTGCTGTCTTCAAACAAGTTATTTCTAGAGGTTGAACCAACATATTTTTCTTGGACCAATCGGTTAGTATTTCCAGAGGTTGAACTCAAAGAATCCATGTGGCATAATCGTCTAGAGCCTTTGGTACGGGCTTATTGTCTTTTATTCCATTTGCCGCTTCCGATGCGCACAATTCTACCTCGGTCCTCCAACCGACGGCGCACGACCGCAAGACCTGAGAGCTACTGCACGCCACGGGGGCTATTAGCAATGCTAAACCATGCTAAACGAAAGTGCCTTATGTTAACGGAGGACCACGAGGACTGCTTTCTGCATCGTTACATAGAACTTTTTGTCGATACCTAAGATTTCCAGCACGTCAAACAATCTTTTAGGTATCTCTCCAGTAGCACCAATTATCAAAGGTATATCTCTGGCCTGCGGTGGCTGGCTGGATTGAGTAGCCCAGTGACTACCATTTTCGGTCCAAAGCCCGGATAAAAGAGGATGGTTGGGTCCCGTAAAAAGACAAAGGTTGTGAACACAAGCCTCAGAATCGGACGTATCACCTAAGACGAAATCAGCAACAACAACGGACAAATAATATTGGAACATGGAATCTACTGAGTTGGAACAGAACCCGAGCATCTTTTCAAGCGATAAAACAGATGCAGAAAGTGGTGCTGTAATGTCCATATTACAGCGGTCCAAAAAATAAGATGGCTTGAATCGAGTAGCTTCAAGATTAGTAAGTCGATGGTGTTCTATTATGTTAATCAAACATGAATTTGACACCGGTTTTGTTGTAAATGAAAATCTCGACAACAAGATAATAAGTTTCACGCCGGTAAGTGATCGTATATGCTGCATAAGACTTAAAGGAAGTTGGTATAACCATTCCATCATAACAGCGCATGCACCCACCGAAGATAAGGAGGAGGAAATCAAGGATATGTTTTATGATCAGCTGCAGACAGCACGATCGAAAATACCCAAGCAAGATATGATCCTGATCTATGGCGACTATTAAAGTCTTGAGGGCTGGTTCTTTACCAATTTGTGCATTAAGCACAAATTGGTAAAGAACAAGCCCTCAGGATAATTATCGGCAGGCATAGCATGCACACTCTCTCAAATGATAACGGCATGTGACTCGTGGAAGTGGCTACAGCCAATAACATGCTTGTCAAGCCAACGATATTTGAACATAAAGAAATACACAAACGACGGCAAACGAGAAACCAAATAGATTACATAATAGCAGATGCCAGACATGCAAGTAATGTAATAGACGCGAGAATGCCGAGTCAGATCACATTTTGGTTAAAATAAAGGTGAGATTCCGAATATCTAGTCATAAGAATAAGAAAGAAGATCCAATAATAAAGTGAAATTCAGAATATCTCGCCATAAGAACAAGAAAGCCAATCCAATAAATGGATGGAATACGGACAAACTAAAAGAAAATGAAGCTCTGCATTCTTTTGAGACAGAAGTCACAAATCAGCTACAGGGTATAGAGCGGGATACAAATATAGAGAGCGTGTGAGCCACACTGAAGGAGGCTATCACAACTGCGTTTAGGGATGTCCTAGGAAACCGAAAGAAACCGAAGATAAACAGCTGGCCACCAGCTGAATGTCAGGTTCTCTTAGACGAAAGACAAAAAGCAAGAGCAAGAGCAAACGCTATACAGAACCCGACCCAAGTAAATCGGCAAAAATATGGTGATATTAGAGCCGCTATTAGAAGAACATTCAAGGCAAAAAATGGTAACAAAAACAAAGTCTATTTGAAGACATATATAAGTGTGAATCGACCTCTTAGCAATCTGCATAACTAGATTTCGATCTTATTAGATTTCATCAGTGTAGCTCAGCTAGTGAGGATGAATTTACACAATATCTAAAGTGGTTATATACAAACATGATACAACTAACCCCCTAGGAGGAAAGTTAAACGCCATCTGGCGTCAACATGCTCATGCCATCAGGATCACCGGGTGTGCATTGCTAATTGATGTGCCTCCGCCAGATGGCGTTTAACTTTCCTCCTAGGGGATTAGTTGTATCACTATTTGAAGACATGGAAACAGCCCGAGGTGATAATAAATCAAGAAATTTCTACAGAGAAGTCATACGATTAAAAACAGCTTTCAAATCAAGAACTGGAAACATACTTAAGAAAGATGACAATGCCTTGATGATTGAACCCACAGAAATATTTAAAACCTGGAAGCAATACTTTAAAAACATCCTGAATGTCCATGAAGAAGAAAACCACTGCCAACAAGTTTTCCAGTCAGCAGATCTAAATGTCAAGGACCCAACTTTGGCCGAGGTTGTAAAAGCTATTAAAAAGCTGAAAAACGGAAAAAGTCCTCGGGAGGACAATATACCATCGGAATATCTAAAATATGGAGGAAAAACACTACACAAATATATTCACTATCTAATATCTTTGATATGGGCCGCGGAAACAATAGCGGAAGACTGGAAAGAGAGCATAATAATTCCATTACATAAAAACGGCGACAAAATGAAATGCACAAATTACAGAGGAATATCCCTTATTGACACATCTTACAAAGTCTTAGGAAATAACCTAACGCCCCTAGCAGAATAATGTGTTGGAGATTACCAATGTGGGTTTAGGAAAAACAGGTCGACAACCAAATTCTAACTATCAGGCAAATGCTAGAGAAATGCTGGGAATTTGACCAAGATCTACATATCCTATTCATTGATTTCAGACAGGCCTATGACAGTATCTTGAGGATAAGGCTGTGAGATGCGATGACTGAGCTTTCCATTCCCAAGAAGCTCATCAATCAGACCGCTATGTGTCTTAACGGCTCCAAAAGTAGGGTACGCATAGGGAATACATTGTCACATGCTTTTAAGATTAACAACGGTCTCAAGCAGGGATCACCCCTTTTATTCAACGTGGCTTTAGAAAAAGCAATCAGATCAACGCCAACAGAAATGCATATGTTTTCGTTAAATGGCCCTAGAGTGCTACGTGCATACGCAGATGACAGCAATATTATCGGTACAAGTGTACTGAAGATTAAAGAATCTTTCGGGAAAGTGGAAGATGAATCAAAGAAAATTGGGATTAAGATCATTGAAGATAAAACAAAACACATTCATGTAACCAGGCAAGTACACAGAGACAGGATAGGCCAAAACTTAACAATGGGGGACTATAACTTAGAACGTGTAAATAATCTAGGCGTCACAATTACAGCAGAAACAACATCTTTGAGGAAATTAAGGCTAGAATCCAGAGCACCAACCAATGCATGCACGCTCTGAGGAAGGCCCTTGAGTCTGCCTAGAGCCTCTAAAATAAAGATCTATATGACCCATTACTATGTATAGATGTGAAACCTGACTATAACAAAGGCCAACGAGCATAAACTGAGATGTTTGGAAAGCAAGATCTGATGCAAAATCTTTGGCCGAACAAAAGACCAAGTCGCCAATCAGTACAGACCTAGAACTAACAGAGAACTAGGCGATCTCTACAGCGATCCGTACATTATTCAAGAAATAAAGTCTCAACGACTACGATGGACAGGACATGTGCAGAGACAGCCAGAAAACCGTTTCCTCACACTGGCCTGGGATGAAAATTCACGTGGCAGAAGACCGTTGGGAACACCAAGAATGAGGTGGCGTGATAACTTGAGGGCGGATCTACATGTTCTGGGAAGAGAGTACGACCCTGTGACCATGTTGGATCGGGTGGAATGGAGGAAGATTGTTGTGTCAGTCAAGACCCACCCAGGGTTGTAGAACTACAGAAAGAATGATGATGAATGATGATGATGATAACGCGGACATTGACAATCTTTCAAACAGATTTTACCTCAGTAGCTAAAGGTGCGCAATTAACCGGTGTGAAGTTATCCTATAAGATTTCCAGCCTCTAAATAGAGGCTGACAAATGACCAATAAAATCCAATTTTTGAAGAATCGCATATATATATATATATATATATATATATATATATATATATATATATATATATATATATATATATATATATATATGTATGTATACGAAGCATATCCAGAAAGTAAGAGTACTGAATTTTTGTAGGTGTTAAAATTTTTTATTTATACAAAAAAATTACGTGAAACTTTAGTACGTAATAAAAGCTATTTTTCGACATAGTCGCCATTCCTCTCTATGCAGGTGGTGTAGCGAGGTATCCATTTTTTGATGCCTTCCTCGAAGTAGTTTCCCGCCAACTCCTTCGTCCACTTCTCCAACTCCTCCTTTACCTCCTCGTCGGTTAAAAACCTTTTTCCAGCCTCAGTACTCTTACTTTCTGGATATGCCTCGTATATATAAGGTTAACAAGGATATTATATATATATATATATATATATATATATATATATATATATATATCGTGTTAACCGCCAATTTGTAATGATCTAGTCAACGAAGCGCCAAATCTGAATTGAAAATTTTGTAAATTATGTTAATTGCCAGTTTCTATGTTCATTAACTCTGCATAATTATTCTCATTATCATTAATCTGGTTTTGATGCTGGTTGCGCTTGATTTCATCCTCCAGATATTAGGCGCAACCAGAAGGAGAGCGTCGATAACTATGAAAAGTTTCTGAACAAAATATTCTATTAATGGATGTCAAGACTTGGCATACTGATATTCATCAATATTACAGAGCTTTCGGGTTTTTATAAATTGTATATTTTACCTCTTTAAACATGTATTAGTAAATCTGAGGAAGATTATTGTATGAATAAATAAAAATGACTATGACTATAAAGTATGAAAATATACGTATTTTTCTTTGTATCCTTTTTTCGATATTTAAGTTTTACGCTTATAACTCGATTTTGCTAGGTTAAAAGGAATGCAACTTGGTTTCTTTAATTTTTTTTACTGATCCTTGTTCCCAATATAAAAGTGTACTAGATGCCGACAGGAAATTGGAACATTTTGATTATAACCATTTTTGTTTGGGAAACAAATTCGAAACCATTTTATTTATTTTTGAACCTGTTTCAATATCGATATTGACTTGAAAAAATTATACAATGTTTATAACAATATGACAATGGTTAATAAAAAGTCTTATTTATCGTATTTATCGTATTTATCTTCTCAATCCGCGGATTTAAAGGCTGGGATCTTAGAGGATAACTTCACACCGGTACGTGTACGTTTTTTTTTTCTTATATTATTATTATTATTATTAGTAGTAGTAGTAGTAGTAGTAGTAGTAGTAGTAGTAGTAGTAGTAGTAGTAGTAGTAGTAGTAGTAGTAGTAGTAGTAGTAGTAGTAGTAGTAGTAGTAGTAGTAGTAGTAGTAGTAGTAGTAGTAGTAGTAGTAGTAGTAGTAGTAGTAGTAGTAGTAGTAGTAGTAGTAGTAGTAGTAGTAGTAGTAGTAGTAGTAGTAGTAGTAGTAGTAGTAGTAGTAGTAGTAGTAGTAGTAGTAGTAGTAGTAGTAGTAGTAGTAGTAGTAGTAGTAGTAGTAGTAGTAGTAGTAGTAGTAGTAGTAGTAGTAGTAGTAGTAGTAGTAGTAGTAGTAGTAGTAGTAGTAGTAGTAGTAGTAGTAGTAGTAGTAGTAGTAGTAGTAGTAGTAGTAGTAGTAGTAGTAGTAGTAGTAGTAGTAGTAGTAGTAGTAGTAGTAGTAGTAGTAGTAGTAGTAGTAGTAGTAGTAGTAGTAGTAGTAGTAGTAGTAGTAGTAGTAGTAGTAGTAGTAGTAGTAGTAGTAGTAGTAGTAGTAGTAGTAGTAGTAGTAGTAGTAGTAGTAGTAGTAGTAGTAGTAGTAGTAGTAGTAGTAGTAGTAGTAGTAGTAGTAGTAGTAGTAGTAGTAGTAGTAGTAGTAGTAGTAGTAGTAGTAGTAGTAGTAGTAGTAGTAGTAGTAGTAGTAGTAGTAGTAGTAGTAGTAGTAGTAGTAGTAGTAGTAGTAGTAGTAGTAGTAGTAGTAGTAGTAGTAGTAGTAGTAGTAGTAGTAGTAGTAGTAGTAGTAGTAGTAGTAGTAGTAGTAGTAGTAGTAGTAGTAGTAGTAGTAGTAGTAGTAGTAGTAGTAGTAGTAGTAGTAGTAGTAGTAGTAGTAGTAGTAGTAGTAGTAGTAGTAGTAGTAGTAGTAGTAGTAGTAGTAGTAGTAGTAGTAGTAGTAGTAGTAGTAGTAGTAGTAGTAGTAGTAGTAGTAGTAGTAGTAGTAGTAGTAGTAGTAGTAGTAGTAGTAGTAGTAGTAGTAGTAGTAGTAGTAGTAGTAGTAGTAGTAGTAGTAGTAGTAGTAGTAGTAGTAGTAGTAGTAGTAGTAGTAGTAGTAGTAGTAGTAGTAGTAGTAGTAGTAGTAGTAGTAGTAGTAGTAGTAGTAGTAGTAGTAGTAGTAGTAGTAGTAGTAGTAGTAGTAGTAGTAGTAGTAGTAGTAGTAGTAGTAGTAGTAGTAGTAGTAGTAGTAGTAGTAGTAGTAGTAGTAGTAGTAGTAGTAGTAGTAGTAGTAGTAGTAGTAGTAGTAGTAGTAGTAGTAGTAGTAGTAGTAGTAGTAGTAGTAGTAGTAGTAGTAGTAGTAGTAGTAGTAGTAGTAGTAGTAGTAGTAGTAGTAGTAGTAGTAGTAGTAGTAGTAGTAGTAGTAGTAGTAGTAGTAGTAGTAGTAGTAGTAGTAGTAGTAGTAGTAGTAGTAGTAGTAGTAGTAGTAGTAGTAGTAGTAGTAGTAGTAGTAGTAGTAGTAGTAGTAGTAGTAGTAGTAGTAGTAGTAGTAGTAGTAGTAGTACTAGTAGTAGTAGTAGTACTAGTAGTAGTAGTACTAGTAGTAGTAGTAGTAGTAGTAGTAGTAGTAGTAATAGTAGTAATAGTGGTAGTAGTAGTATGATTTGATATTTCCCTAAAGTTTTTCAGCATATTCGAATTAAACTCTCGGCACAGCTTCTATAAAATCATTTTTCACCGTCCTCTACATCACGTCGTTTTTTTGCAACGGAAAAAGAACGTTTTGCACGTTAAAGCACGTTATTTACACCCGGTGGATCGCAGTGGAAAAACTGTGCGCAACTTTCCCGCAGGTATTAACGACTCCGGCGGGGGCCAAACTTTCGGCGTGACACATTCGATTCGAGTTTACAAACCATTTAACGCGCGCGCGATAACATCAATCAACAATAAACAAACGGCATTTAAATGCTCAAATGACAAACGGGCACAGTTTATTGGTATTAATATAATGTAGGTCATTAGTTAGGCTTATTATGACAAACAATTTTTTCAACACCGTCACATAACCTGACATAACCACATAAATATAGGCATGTGTGAATATTAATAATAATAATAATAAGTTTATTCCCCCATTTTTTTTTACAAACATACAAATACATTTTTAATTATAATAAAAAATATAAAAAACTTTATATTGCAAATATGTGGCACATATTTAGATTATATACAATATTACTATTTAATAATTTCTCAAAAATTTCTACAAGAAAATACGATTTCTCAATCGATATCTTACTACAATCACTTCTTTTCTCTACAAAACATTCTATATATGATATTATATGAGATATGTATATATATATATATATATAAATAATTCTATATATAAATTTCTCAAAAAATTCACTCTCCGGTGGGACTTGAACCCACGTCTCCGGCTATCGCGGCCGCTACCAACTACGCCACGGAGGGTGGTAGTGGATAGCGCGTGAGTTGTAATAATTGGACATGATGAACATCTCACGCACTATCCACTACCACCCTCAGTGGCGCAGTTGGTTACGCAACGGCCGCGATAGCCAGAGACGTGGGTTCAAGTCCCACCGGAGAGTAACAATTTTGAGAAATATATATATATATATATATATAGAATGTTTTGTAGAAAAAAGAAGTAAAGTGATTATAGTAAGATATCGATTGAGAAATCGTATTATTTCTTGTAGAGCCCCTCTGTCTTCATATGAGCACGTAGTCGACCTAGAATAGTAGATTCGTCATTAAACGCCGTTAATGAACCCGATAAAGCCGTCAATTACCCCGCTCGGATTGCCGGGGCGGTTGAATAATACAGCCTGCCAACCGACGCACGTGTGTGTATGTGTGTGTGTCGTCTCCACCGGGACCGAGGCGTTTCGTCTTTCTCAAACTCTAATTAATGTTTCCTAATAATGTTAAACGAGCGGCCGGGGGAGTCATTTAAAGTTCGGCCGCCGCCCGCAAAGTACACAATCAAGCCAGCGAACAGGTAATTCTTCTACTGCCGGGGAGGGTGAGTGTGTATGAGAGAGAGAGAGAGACGGAGAGCCGGAAATCAGGATGAAAATTAGAACACAAACTGGGGGTGCGTTCATTACCAGTTTGAGTATAATAATGAAATTAACAAAATTGTATCCTTATGATTTTTACTTTCCGAACTGCTGTATAAAACCTTGGTTTCCTAGGAAGCGGTGTCGACAAAAGCGGCCGTATTTCACGTCATTTCAACGTCACACATTTCTTTTATGTATATTTAAATAAATCTGGTAATCCAGAGAGCGGTGGTATACTTCAAAGTATTAAGAAAATGTCATGAATTACATTGGAATCTGGTGAGTTATTCAATTACATGTACTTAAAACGTATCTTGTAATGTGTAAATGACGTCAAAAACGGCCGTATTTATCGACCCCGCTTGCTAGGAAACCAGGAAGGTATTGTTTTACCGAAAACGTGTTCACGTTTTCTAAGCAAGATTGTGCGAATATACGATAACTTCTCGGGAAAAAAACTACACCAGAAGGAAGGCATAGTTGCCGTGAACTATTGAGCATGCCTAAAATAGTAGAAATAAACCCGATTTTTTAGTTTCATCTCATAAAGGCACCTTACACGGTCAATATTACTGTCAATATTTTAGAATAATGACAATATTACTGTACGATAATATGTTTAATATTTTCATTATTCTAAAATATTGATAGAATTACTGATCGTGTAAGGTATAGTAATTCTGGAATGAATAGAATACTGATTTTTATTCGGATAATTGATTACTTGATAAATATTGAAGGAGGATTTAAGCAAATACTGACAGTACTAGGATTGACAGTATTATTGACCGTGTAAGGTGCCTTATAGACGTCGAAATAATTATTATTGTAATTAATCATATGGGTGTGCATTGCGAATGTGGTGTCGCCAGATGGCGTTTAACTTACCTCCTAGGAGGTTAGTTGTATCAAATTAGAGATGAAGGTTTTTCAAAATGAACAGATTTCCCTCTAAAATATGACATATATTTAAGAAATGTTAATTAAATAGTCTCTAAAGGACGTTTTAGACAAGACAATTTCTTGGCTCAACAGTTAGTCAATTTAAATTGTCTCGTATCATACAGCAAATTATTTGAAATATTGAATTGAATGGTAGATCGAATGAAAAAATATAACGCGTTCTATTTGTCAAGGATAAATTGTATCGGATGAGGATATAAGAATTTATTTCTTGAACAACTTTTGAGCTAAGAAATTGTCTTGTCAAAAACGATCTTTACTCTATTTCTCTGTAGAAGTGAGGATTTTTGAGATTAATGTATTATCACACTGAATAAAACTGGATGAAGATTATGATTTTCTTATACATTTCACATACATCTTTCATAAATCCGCGATACTCCTCTCAGATCTGTCTTATTCTTAATCTCAAACTGAAAAATATATTTAGACGTGTAGTTGCTCGTAGCCGTCAATATTATAGAGAAAATATTTTTAGTCATTCCAATTTTCTTTAACCTATTTCCAATCAGCCGTCCCTATCACCTGGAGTTTTGCCGCAGCGCCGGCGGAAAATTCGAAACGAATTCAATCATGTCCGATTTTCCGGCAACGGCAGCGGCGGGCGTAGCGTTTTCCGCACGGCCGGGCGAGCATTAGCGATATTAAAGCGGATGTGTGCCACGCGAATAGGGGGCGGCGGCACACACGCCACCTGCTCGCACGAAACGTAACATGATTTCATTAGAAAATCTTCCCCGTTAAATACACGTCAAAATATTCTTTCCATACCAAAAATGAAGACAAAACAACTTGATAATAAATAAAACGCGTTTTCAGAGGAAAAACTTATAAAACGCAAAATACCAAAAATAAGAAGAAAAGACAACTTAAAAAGCAAAATATAGTTAAATTAGGCTCAGTTATATATAGGCGATGACGAGGATAAAAAATAAAGATCTGTTGTCTTTATTTGCCTATTTACAACCGAGCCTAATTTAACTATATTTTACGTTTTTAAGTTTTTTATCCCTTAACTACCCAGCTCAGTGGCCGAGTAGTTAGAGGCGTCGTCCGTTTCGCACTGAGCATTGAGGAGCTTGATTTCGATCCCCAGCGGGGAACGAATTTTCGCGAAGCACCTTTCACAGGTTTTCTGTGAAGTTAAAGTAAATACCGGGTGATAAAACTCCTCTGAGCTTCTCCCTTGACCGGCGGAAAAGCCTCACAGCTGATAGCCCTATAAAGATAGAAGTTTTTTTTATCCCTTAACTTTTGGTATTTTACGTTTTTTAAGTTTTTTTTTCTGAAAATAGTATTCTCTGGACACTTATAAAATGTAACCACGCTAGTTCCGACTGGAATGTGTTCGTAGCTTAACTACTCAAACACCAATTTTTGTAAATAGTGAAAATATTAAGACGAATAAAAGTTCCCAAGAATTTAAGAATGCTTAGACATAGAAGTAAATTAAAAGAGCCTGATCGTTTCCAAGCTACTTAAGTCGCGGTATTTTTTCAAAACTTTTTTCATGAGGGGAATCATGTAATATATCAATAAATAGTATGTATTATAGAGAGGTGAATACTGTAAATACACCACAAATAGTATAGAAATAGTTGTAACACAGGAGGAAAAGTTGGCGAGATAATGAATTCATCTAGTAAATCTATGAACAAAAATTATATTTTTTTAAATATTGGATTGTTAAGGCGTCTACTTTGTGATAATTCATTTAAAGGATAAATTAAACGATTTTTTACTTTGTTTTTTATCACACTTCAGTTACACTTTGCAACTAGTTTCGGCTAAGCTCTAGCCATTTTCGAGCTCCTCCTATGACTCATTTATCCTTTATATATTTTTATATTTATCTCCTTTTTATATTCATCTTCTTTCTTTTTATAAAATAAATTAACTCGCGTTGTCTGCGAATCTATTTAAAGACACAGGTATACACTATTAGTCTGGAAAACATGTTATGCTAGTAGGTTTACATAACGACCATAGAATCCAATTTGCAATTACTCTTCCTCCCGCGCGCCCGCCGGAATTCGAAATGGGATGGGTATGTATGTGTATGTGTGTGTGTATGTGCGCGACGAGTGAGTTTGCCGCCCCCGCCCCCCGCCGCACTCGAAGTATATACCTGTATTATGCGGGCAGCGTCGGATGGTATTAACATAATCGGCGAAACGGGGTCGATATCGAGAATACGGCCGTCGTCGTCGACGACTCGTGCTGCGACCGACCCCCCCGGAAACAATTCGGGCGCGCGCGAATGTATTATGCATGCTTTTAGGCGAAGGGGGCGGCGGCGGCTGCTAAAAATAGGCGATGGGGAAAGAACGCCTGGCGACGATTAACATGGCAAATATATTCGAAATAGACAAGTGAATTTGAAGCGAACTTTTAGAATTATTCAAGGAAGAAAAACAAAAACAATGATAAATATACTCTAGTGCAAGGGTACTCAAACTTTAGAAACGTTGTACCAGTTAATAAACTATTAAAAAATCTGTACCCCTCTGATGATATTTTGTAATTCGGAATTAATAGGTCACAGAATGTATGTTCAAAGAAAGAAAAAGACAAAATAATACAATTAATCATATGACAAAACATAGTTTTTACCTTAACTTCACAGAAAACCTCTGAATAACTGTGAAACGTGATTCGCAACAATTCGCTCGCCGCTGGGGATCGAACTCCCCATGCTCGGTACGAGAGGGACGACGCCTCTAACCACTCGGCGACTGAGCTGGGTTTATAATCTATTAGGTGTGAAGTATTAACTTTTATTATTAGCAAGTACTAATTACAACAAACACAAACTGAAATGACCAACCGCGATGCATCGCCGTGATTTAGATTATGAAGCTTTGTATAAAAAAAAATCTTTTCTACTCCCTGCAACAACGTTATGTACCACCGGTGGTACATGTACCACAGCTTGAGAACCTATGCTCTAGTGCTTCTATACATTGCGCTATTTATCTACTTTATTCAACATATGATTGATGTCAACTATAACGAAATTATTTTACATTTGTAGATATTCTATGTATATGATATAGCTAGTCACCACATTGGAATGCTATAGGTTGTCCAGTTGAATCTTATTAAAAAATATGTCAGGAATTCAGATATTGATAGTATAATCAGATATCTTCATGATTTCAAAAGATATGCTTCAGTAAAGTTGAAAATTATTGTTATTTGCTATTTCTCTGATATAGCTAGTCACCACATTGGAATGCTATAAGTTGTCCAGTTGAAACTTATTAAAAAATATGTCAGGAATTCAGATATTGATAGTATAATCAGATATCTTCATGATTTCTAAAGATATGCTTCAGTAAAGTTAAAATATATTGTTATTCACTATTTCTCCGATATAACTAGTCTTCAGATTGGAATACTATGAGTTATCAACGCGATTTTTATAGCAAAATATATCAGGAATTCAGATATTGCTGGTACAATCATATATCTTCATGATTTCCAAAGATATGCATCAATAAAGTAGATAATTATTGTTATTCGCTATTTCTGTTATATAACTAGTCACCACATTGGAATACTATGAGTTATTCAACTGATTCTCATTGAAAAATCTATTAGGAATTGACATAATGATAGTACCATTAGATATCTTCATGATTTCCAAATATATTTATATCAGTAAAATTGTTAATTGTTGTGATTCGATGGAATGCTATAAGTTGTCCAGTTGAAACTTATTAAAAAATATGTCAGGAATTCAGATATTGATAGTATAATCAAATATCTTCATGATTTCTAAAGATATGCATCAGTAAAGTTAAAATATATTGTTATTCACTATTTCTCCGATATAACTAGTCACCAGATTAGAATACTATGAGTTATCAAGGTGATTTTTATAGAAAAATTTATCAGGAATTCAGATATTGCTGGTACAATCATATATCTTCATGATTTCCAAAGATATACATCAGTAAAGTTGAAAATTATTGTTATTCGCTATTTCTCTGATATAACTACTCACCAAATTGGAATACTATGAGTTATCCAGTTGATTCTTATTGAAAAATATATCAGGAATTCAGGTATTGATAGTATAATCAGATATCTTCATGATTTCTAAAGATATGCTTCAGTAAAGTTAAAAATTATTGTTATTCACTATTTCTCCGATATAACTAATCACCACATTGGAATACTATGAGTTATTCAGCTAATTCTCATTGAAGAATCTATTGGGAATTGACATATTGATAGTACAATTAGATATCTTTATGATTTCCAAATATATTTATATCAGTAAAATTGTTAATTGTTGTGATTCGCTATTTCTATGATATAACTTGTCACCAGATTGGAATACTATGAGTTATCAGGGTGATTTTTATAGAAAAATATATCAGGAATTCAGATATTGCTGGTACAATCATATATCTTCATGATTTTCAAAGATATACATCCGTAAAGTTGAAAATTATTGTTATTCGCTATTTCTCTGATATAACTAGTCACCACATTGGAATACTATGAGTTATCCAGATGATTCTTATTGGAAAATATATCAGGAATTCAGGTATTGATAGTATAATCAGATATCTTCATGATTTCCAAAGATATGTATCAGTAAAGTTGAAAATTATTGTTATTCGCTATTTCTCTGATATAACTAGTCACCAGATTGGTATACTAGAATTAAAAAGGTGATTCTTATCGGAAAATATATCAGGAATTCAGATATTGATAGTACAATCATATATCTTCTAGATTTCCAAAGATATGCATCAGTAAATTTGAAAATTATTTTTATTCGCTATTTCTCTGATATAACTAATCACCAGATTGGAATACTATGAGTTATCCAGTTGATTCTTATTGAAAAATATATGAGGAATTCAGATATTGATAGTATAATCAGATATCTTCATAATTTCTAAAGATATGCTTCAGTAAAGTTAAAAAATATTGTTATTCACTATAACTAATCACAACATCGGAATACTATGTTATTCAGGTGATTCTCATTGAAAAATCAATCAGGAATTGAGATATTGATAGTACAATTAGATATCTTCATGATTTCCAAATATATGCATCAGTAACATTGATAATTGTTGTTATTTGCTATTTCTCTGATATAATAGTCACCAGATTGGAATACTATGAGCTATCAAGGTGATTTTTATAGAAAAAATATATCAGAAATTCAGATATTGATAGGACAATCATATATCTTCATGATTTCCAAAGATATGCATTAGTAAAGTCGAAAATGATTGTTATTCGCTATTTCTCTGATATAGCTAGTCACCATATTGGAATACTATGAGCTATCAAGGTGATTTTTATAGAAAAATATATCAGAAATTCAGATATTGATAGTACAACCATATATCTTCATGATTTCCAAAGATATGCACTAGTAAAGTTCAATCAGGTGATTCTCGTTGAGAAATATATCAGATATTGGTAGTATAATAAGATATCATCATGATTTCCAAAGATATCCACCAAAAGGGGGCAACTGCCCCGGGTGGAAAAATGGGATTAAGATCAAACAATTGATTCTTGTTTATAACTTCATGTGAAAACAGCTACAGGGGCGGAATGGAGCCGACTTAAAGGAATTACAATTCTATATAAGATATAGATACATAGAAATAACCAAGTCTGCATTCGCGGATGATATAGCAATATTTGGAAGATCAGAAAAAGATTGAAACGAGAACCTACAAATATGGACTGAGGTGCTGGAGAAACGGAAGCTAAAAATAAATAGAGAAAAGTTCAAAGTTATGGTAATATCGAATGAAGAGAATAGAATAAATTGCAAAGTAAAACCTAGAACTAGTCACTGAATACAAATATCTGGGATCAATAATTTAATAGATAGTCATTGCAAAGTAAAACCTAGAACTAGTCACTGAATACAAATATCTGGGATCAACAATGACTATCTATTATTGATCCTAGATATTTGCAAGCACAATAGCGACATAAACAACAGAGGTAAGACAGCAGGAAAATTATATAATACCATCAGAACAAAATTCATAAACAAAGACAAATTTCTAAACAAACTAAATTAAAATTTCAATATTCAAGACAATATTCACGCCAATACAGATACACGAAAGTTAAACATGGGTGCGCGAAAATCGATAATACAACAGCGGAGATGAAATAATTCAGAAGAGTCGAAGGAATTACAAAGAGAGACAAAGTCATAAATACAGACATAAGGGAAACACTAGGAATAACTACAATACAAAAAAAGATAGAAGAATAAGGCTAGGAATAACAGTTACAAAAGAAGATAGAATATAAGAAATAATTAATAATAAAGAATATGGCTAGAAATAACAGCTACAAAAGAAGATAGAAGAAGGACAACTAAGGTGGTTCGGGCATATGAACAGAATGAGCAATGGTAGACAAGTGAAGCAAGCATGGAAAGTAAGAGCCATAGCAAAGAGATCTTAACAAAGGCCACAAGAGACCGTCTCGTTCTAGGTCTCTCGTGGCAAGCATTTGAGGGGCAAAGAAAGAAAGGAAGAAAGGACGGCCGGTAAAAATATGGAAGAGACAAATACACATGGAACACAAAGAGATAGGATATACATGGATGGACATGAAGACAAAAGCAAACCTCAAATAAGAGTGGAATAATACTATACAAAATGATGCAGCGACATAGTGAGGCAATACTAGTGATACAATTTTCAGTCACAAAATCATCTGTCAGGATGCTCTACGCTCCTACACATGTGGTGCAATGCCCACTTAGGTGACGAGGCGCGGGCATTTGCCTCGTGCCTCTCGCCGCGCCGGCACCGCATCTTCGCCTAAGACACGGTAGGCGAAGAGGCGAAACTCTTCCACGCCGCCTCTATGTAAACATAAGGTGCAATGTCCACCTCATTACTGCATATGGACATCAAAATCGCCTGTACGACGTCGCGTTTGCGCCTCGCCTACACCGCGCCTGCGCCCGACGTCGCTTATGTGTGAATTGGGCCTAAGGATGCTCTACGCTCCTACCGTGTCGTTCTAGGTATCTCGTGGCAAGCCTTTGAGGGGCAAGGAAGAAAGGACGACCGGTAAATATATGGAAGAGACAAATACACATAGAACCCAAAGAGATAGGATATACATAGATGAACATGATGACTAAAGCAAACGTCAAATAAGAGTGTAAAAATACTATTATTTGATGTTTGCCTTTGTCTTATTATTAATATTATAATTGGCTCCAAGGCAGGAGCATAGAGCATCCTTACAGATGATTTTGTGGCTGGAAATTGTGTCACTAGTATTGCCCCGCTGTGTCGCTGCATAATTTTGTAGAGTGTAAAAATGCCATACAAAATTATGCAGCGACACAGTGGGGCAATACTAGTGATACAATTTTCAGTCACAAAATCATCTGTAAGGATGCTCTACGCTCCTACTGTGTCGTTCTAGGTATCTCGTGGCAAGCATTTGAGGGGCAAGAAAGAAAAGACGAGCGGTAAAAATATAGAAGAGCCAAATACACATAGAATACAAAGAGATAGGATATACATGGATGGACATGATGACAAAAGCAAACGTCAAATAAGAGTGTAAAAATACTATTATTTGACGTTTGCTTTTGTCTTATTATTAATATTATAATTGGCTCCAAACTAGGAGCATAGAGCATCCTTACAGATGATTTTGTGGCTAGAAATTGTGTCACTAGTATTGCCCCGCTGTATAATTTTGTAGAGTGTAAAAATACTATAGAAAATTATGCAGCGACACAGCTGGGCAATACTAGTGACACAATTTCCAGCCACAAAATCATCTGTAAGGCCCAATTCGCACATAAGCGGCGTCGGGCGCAGGTACGGCGTAGACGAGGCGCAGGTGCGACTTCGCACAGGCGATTGTGATGTCCATATGCAGTGAAGGGGTGGACATTGTACTTTATGTTTACATAGAGGCGGCGTGGAAGAGTTATGCCTTTCGCCTCTTCGCCTACCGGGTCTTAGGCGAAGAGGCGAAGACGCGGTGCCGGCGCTGCAAGGGGCACGACGCTTTAAGCCCCCTTTATATAAACATGTGGTGCAATACCCACTTAGGTGACGAGGCGCGGGAATTTGCCTCGTGCCTCTCGCAGCTCCGGCACCGCGTCTTCGCCTCTTCGCCTAAGACACGATAGGCGAAACTCTTCCACGCCGCCTCTATGTCAACATAAGGTGCAATGTCCACCTCCTCACTGCACATGGACATCACAATCGCCTGTACAACGTCGCGCCTGCGCCTCGTCTACGCCACGCCTGCGCCCGACGCCGCTTATGTGTGAATTGGGCCTAAGGATACTCTATGCTCCTACCTTGGAGCCAATTATAATAATAATAATAAGACACGAAATGGAATACACTTTATTACAAGTTAATGAAAAAACTTTGTTATTGGCTCTGAAACTTATTTTGTGAGATTTGATAACATTCTACATTATATGAGGCATTGAGAACAAAAGTGGACTCACTCTCAAATTTAAAAAATCTAGTTTTATGTTATTATTATCATTATTATTATTAGAACTAACGGTATGTGAAGAAATTGTAGAGTATAGTTATAGATGTAAATTATTAGATTAGATGTAGATGTCTAGAGGGTGTTATATTTTTATTTTATATTTATATTAGATTGTTTGTCTATGTTTTTAGCTGTGCTAATAAATGTTATTATTATTATTATTATTAATAATATAAACAATGGTTTTTATATATTTTTAATTTGAACGTTAGTCCACTTTTGCCCTCAATCCTCATATATCCATGAATTATGATCCTTAATTCATCAAAATAAGATTCAGCGCCAACAAAAAAATCTTTTTATTATCTTACAAAGATTTTATTCCATTCCATCAACTAGTTTGTGGTAAAATCTCAATACAATTTCACAACTCTATCCATTAAAAACGTTTCATGCGAATCTTCTCTATATATATAATCATTGAAAATTGAACGATAGAATCAAAATCAATTACATAATTACTTCCCGGACAATACACTTATTTTCGCGTGTCTGCATTTGAGTAATGCGCGCTACGTGCGCTCGGGGGTTCCTTAACAGGTGCCCGGGGCGGCGGTATCGATTGTGCGAGAGGCGCACGTCACTCCCGCCGCCCCCCACACGCTCTCATACACTTAGTGGCCGTATACATACATAGACACACACATACATATACACGTCAGAAATGGGGACGGTTTGCTGCTTTAAAACGTCGCCCTTTGTTCGCCGCGCAGACAATGCGTGTTATAAATGCGAGAAATATTTTTTTTTGTTATGGGGTACTTTGCGATACAGCCAGCGCGGAATCGTGTGCCAATGCCGGCAGCACCACTCCAGGCCAAATTGTTTTGTATTGTGTGCGCAAGACGAAAATCATCAATCACAGTTTTATTGTATTGTACATCGCTCAAATTGCTGCATGGGATCAAATTAATAGTGTTATATGGGTGGGCAGGGGAGGATTGACTGATCGGGAGTAATGGTTGCTAGAGGTATTTTTTTTAGCGGAATTGTGTCACGGGTTTATTTTGTACAACACTAAATTTGTAATTACTTTTTGAACCGTGTTTAAAACGCATAGTTTGTATTAAGAAATCATTGCTCAAGAATGTATTGTGTACATACTTAATTGGCGTCGGATTAGCCCTATGGTCAATCAGTTGACATTGTAAAGTAACAACAAGTCGACTTAAGCTAATGGCACATTTACAACCTTATTGGCGAGCGGATGAGCATATATAATAACAACCCCATTAGAAGAATTTAACCCGAACCCATTATCGCCCTTCAATGGAATCGATATTATATAAATCGGACACCGTACTCGCAGATCAGCATTCATTATTATTTCTTTCTACAACATTCATTCCACACCGACTCTCCGAAAACATCAAAACCAGCCAACATCGCCGAGCTACATGAGCTAGCTTTCACTTCAAATAGTTATTAACAATAATACAATTTGCCGCCAGATGCCTCCCAGGGGGTTAGTTGTAACATTTTTATATATAACCACTCGAGATATTGTGTGAATTCATCCTCACTAGCTGAGCTACACGACGAGATCTAATAAGATCAAAATCTAGATATGTAGATTGCTAACTTATATATTTTTTATAAGATTGGCCTTGTGCTGATATCTCAAGCAGTGTGTTGAAATATTATTACATAGAGGGCACTACCTGGTTATTCTGATGACATGAGCATGTTGACGATTATTACCATATGGGTGTGCATTGCTAATTGATGTGGTGCCGCCAGATGGCGCTTAACTCTCCTCCTAGGGGGTTAGTTGTAATATTTTTAAACCAAATATACTTTCTCCCGAAATTGTATGTAAAATATAAAATAGAATGCGTTTACAACGTTTCCTTATCGTTTTCCTGTTTTCACCATCCATAATAAATACAAATTATTTGCCTGCGCTTCTTTAACCCCTCCTTTCCGTCTTATACACCCAATGTTCATAATAATTACACTAATCTATACAATACAATAATAGGGGGGTATTGTATTGTATAGATTAGTGTAATTGTTATGAACATTGTGTGTATAAGGCGGAAAGGCCACCGGCCGATAGCCAAATAAAGTTTGTCTCTATATTAAAATTAAATAAAAGTGTGAGTTTTAATTTAAAACATTCGAAAACTGGACCATTTACAATTTTTGAGTGCGAACAATTATATTAGCTATGCCATATATTTGCAAAATAAGACAATTCAAATCAAAATAGATAAGATTTTATATCACTTAAAGTTAATTTGAAAGTCCAACCTCTAATCTATCGCAAACAAAGGCGTGTATATAGCTCTACACCTACACAATTTAGAATGTAAACAAACAAATTAGCTCCGTGTACACGTGTAATATAATTATTTATAAGACTTACAGGTCATGCAATTCCATGCTAGCAGAGCGCAGCAGATGTTCAAACCAAGACACAATAAATGCACACACAGGGACACTACTCGTTTTAAAATTGTGGCACAGTTTGTTGATAAGCACCCACACTAGATCAGCTGTTTACGCGGTGCTGTGCGCTCATTGCAGCAGATTCCTACACAATACGCACAGGTGGGATCCCCACTTAGTCACCGAGGTTGTTTGTGTGAGTGACTTTATAAATACCTGAGCGGTCGGGCCGCTAGATAACCAACCGCTCCAGCGTGAATAGGCTTCCATTACAAAACGTATATGGAGTGAACATTACTTTTTATGTAGTAAACAGATTTTTACTGAATTATTCAGTCTCAAATTAATCTTACTGTATACCTGACAAATCGATTAGAGGTTAATTTATGGATAATAATTATATTATGTGTTATAAAGTATATACTTAATTGGCGTCCGATTGTCCAAATCAACAAACCATTACCCACGAGTACTTTATAATGTACCTGTACTCGGTATTGAGGTATTTGTATTCGGTACTCGAGTATTGTTTGAATGTACTTGGATAGTTTTGTTCATGGGTACATCATTAACCCATGAACAGGGCTGTTTCGAGTACATTCAAAAAGTACAAATACTCCAATACCGAGTACAGGTACATTAAAAAGTACTCTAGTACCAAGTACATTAAACCATTGATTAATCATCTCATGATTAATCAATGATTAAACGTTATTGCGTACTGGACTGACTAAATCTATCAGAAATAATGTAATAATAATAATTACTGTGACAACCTCACATCCAAATATCTTCTACAAAATATCTGTATAAGGCACCTTACACGATCAATATTACTGTCAATATCTTAGAATAATGACAGTATTACTGTACTATAATATGTTTAAAATGCTCATTATTCTAAAATATTGCCAGTATTACTCATCGTGTAATGTATAGTGATGATGTAATGAAGAGAATACTGATCTTTATCCGGATAATTAATTACTTTATAAATATAAAAGGAGGATTGAAGCAAATATTGACAGTACTAGGATTGACAGTATTATTGACCGTGTAAGGTGCCTTATAAAGGCACCTTACATTCATTTCTAGTACTGTCAGTATTTACTTGAATCCTCCTTCAATATGTATCAAGTAATATATAGAATATCCAGATACACATCTCTATTTTCTTCATTCCATCATTCCTATACCTTACACGATTAGTAATAACGTCAATATTTTAGAATAATGAAAATTTTAAAGATATCTTACAGTAATATTGTCAATATTCTAAAATATTGACAATATTACTGACCGTCTAAGGTGCCTTTATGACAGCCATCAATATTAAATTTCTACAATGTAGAAAACAGTAAAGTACTTTTAGAAATTGAATGGTTTTGGCGTCTACTACGTGGTAATTAATTTTCAATAAAGAAGATGAATAAAACTGTTTTTTACCACTTGTTTAATTGTTTAAAACAACTAGTTTCGCCTAAGCTCTAGGCATTATCAAGTCATCGGAAAAAAAACTTGATAATGCCTAGAACTTAGGCGAAACTAGTTGTTTAAGGGCCGGTTCTACAATTGACATTTAACTGGAGCATAAGACTATTCGTGGAATAAGTTTGACATGTTGGCGCTAATATCTCAAACTGATTCCACGAATAGTCTTATTCTCCAGTTAAATGTCAATTGTAGAACCGGTAAGTGGTAAAAAACATAGTAGTTTTATTCATCTCCTTTATTAAAGTACCTTTACTTTTGACATAGATACAGACGAACATAATGTTTTATAATTGTATAAAAAAGTATTTGTGATTTGTTTATTCTTACTAATGTTAGAAAACATATAAGTAACTCAGAAAAATAAACATATTTCAATATGATCTACAACTTAGATTTATAACAAAAAATACACGACTTAAGAGCCAAGTCACCCATGAACAATCAAAACATGATGGATGCTGAAAATGACGTGATCCGAACCCTCCGGTGGTACACACTGAAACAATAATGTCGCAACTTTCCCCCCCAATAGCGCAGACAAATTCCCGATATAATTTTGAGCGGCCAGGAACTAGGTCAAGGATGGCGGCGCCGATTCTTATCCCCCCGCAGTCCCCGCGACACGCGCGCCAATTAATGAACAGCCCGCAATTAAGAAATTTTAATTTTGTCACGTACATAAGGACGGGGGGCGGCGGCGGCGGGGGGTGGGTCGGTTTCGCGCAGCGGGCGGCAAAGGGCCGCGCCTACGCGGAAATCGATAGAACCCCGCATCGGCCCGTCGCGTCGTCCGAGCGGAAACTGCATGCGTTCATTATTTCACGAGTTGCAGAATAACAACAAGAATCAAGAGTTGGCGTCCAATTGCGAATATCATATTTCACACACGAACCAAATAGAAGAGAATTTTAAATATTATTGAGGATAGCCAGATAATTTGTATGACAGATTTTTTCACATCAAGAATTTGGCAAAGGAATCCCTACATAGAGGTGGACAATTTTATCAATAAAAGTCTTCTTCAAAACTGTTTCATTCGTTATCCATTCTATTTATAAACTGCATGTATTATGAAGTGAATTTTTCTAGCCCTGGTGGAAATAAAGATTTTTGAAAATATATTCAAAATTGGCGAAGATATGCTTGCTTAAACTCTAATATGCTAAATTTTGAATAACAGTCATCTTCAAAAGTATTTGATTGGTAATCTATCTATATAAAAGATTTTACTTGCATTAAGAACTTAAATTAACTGGTCCTGACGTAAAGAAGGATTTTAAAAATATCTTCAAAATGAGTAAAGATATATAAGGTTTAAAGGCTAATGGAACAATTTTATCAATAACAGTCTTCTTCAAAACTGTTTCATTGGTTATCCATTCTATTTATAAAGTAGATGTAGCATGTATTATGAAGTGAAATAATCTAGCCCTGGTGTAAATAAATATTTGTGAAAATATCTTCAAAATTGGTGAAGATATGCTTTCTTAAACTCCAATACGCTAAATTTTTAATAACAGTCTTCTTCAAAAGTATTTGATTGGTAATCTATCTATATAAAAGATTTTACTTGCATTAAAAACTTAAATTATCTGGTCCTGGCGTAAAGAAAGATTTTAATGAGATCTTCAAAATGAGTAAAGATATATTAGGTTTAAAGGCCAATGGATCAATTTTATCAATAACAGTCTTCTTCAAAACTGTTTATATGGTTATCCATTCCATTTATAAACTAGATGTTGCATGTATTATGAAGTGAATTTTTCTAGCCCTGGTGGAAATAAAGATTTTTAAAAATATCATCAAAATTGGCGAAGATATGCTTGCTTAAACTCAAATATGCTAAATTTTGAATAACAGTCTTCTTCAAAAGTATTTGATTGATTATCTATCTATATAAAAGATTTTACTTGCATTAAGAACTTAAATTATCTGGTCCTGTCGTAAAGAAAGATTTTAAAGATATCTTCAAAATGAGTAAAGATATATACGGTTTAAAGGCCAATGGAACAATTTTATCAATAACAGTCTTCTTCAAAACGGTTTCATTGGTTATGCATTCTATTTATAAACTAGATGTTGCATGTATTATGAAGTGAATTTATCTAGCCCTGGTGGAAATAAAGATTTTTAAAAATATCTTCAAAATTGGCGAAGATATGCGTACTTAAACTCCAATATGCTACATTTTGAATAACAGTCTTCTTCAAAAGTATTTGATTGGTATCTATCTATATAAAAGAATTTACTTCTATTAAGAACTTAAATTATCTGGACCTTGCGTAAACAAAGATTTTAAAGATATCTTCAAAATGAGTAAAGATATGTAAGGTTTAAAAGCCAATGGATCAATTTTATTAATAACAGTCTTCTTCAAAACTGTTTCATTGGTTATCCATTCTATTTATAAACTAGATGTTGCATGTGTTATGAAGTGAATTTATCTAGCCCTGGTGGAAATAAAGATTTTTGAAAATATCTTCAAATTTGGCGAAGATATGCTTGCTGAAACTCCAGTATGCTACATTTTGAAATAACAGTCTTCTTCAAAAGTATTTGATTGGTAATCTATCTATATAAAAGATTTTACTTGCATTAAAAACTTAAATTATCTGGTCCTGGCGTAAAGAAAGATTTTAAAGATATCTTCAAAATGAGTTAAAGATATATAAGGTTTAAAGGCCAATGGAACAATTTTATCAATAACAGTCTTCTTAAAAACTGTTTCATTAGTTATCCATTCTATTTATAAATTAGATGTTGAATGTATTTATCTAGCCTTGGTGGAAATAATTTTTTTTGAAAATATCTTCAAAATTGGCGAAGATATACTTGCTTAAACTCCAATATGCTAAATTTTGAATAACAGTCTTCTTCCAAAGTATTTGATTGATAATCTATCTATATAAAAGATTTTACTTGCATTAAGAACTTAAATTATCTGGTTCTGGCGTAAAGAAAATTTTTAAAGATATTTTCAAAATGAGTAAAGATATATAAGGTTTAAAGGCCAATGGAACAATTTTATCAATAACAGTCTTCTTAAAAACTGTTTCATTGGTTATCCAATCTATTTATAAACTTGATGTTGCATGTATTATGAAGTGAATTTATCTAGCCTTGGTGGAAATAATGATTTTTGAAAATATCTTCAAAATTGGCGAAGATATAGTTGCTTAAACTCCAATATGCTAAATTTTGAATAACAGTCATCTTCAAAAGTATTTGATTGGTAATCTATCTATATAAAAGATTTTAATTGCATTAAGAACTTAAATTATCTGGTCCTGGCGTAACGAATGATTTTAAAGATATCTTCAAAATGAGTAAAGATATAAAAGGTTTGAAGGCCAATGGATCAATTTTATCAATAACAGTTTTCTTCAAAACTGTTTCATTGGCTATCCATTCGATTTATAAACTAAATGTTGCATGTATTATGAAGTGAATTTATCTAGCACTGGTGGAAATAAAGATTTTTGAAAATATCTTCAAAATAGGCGAAGATATGGTTGCTTAAACTCCAATATGCTAAATTTTGAATAAAAGGCTTCTTTAAAAGTATTTGATTGGTAATCTATCTATATAAAAGATTTTACTTGCATTAAGAACTTAAATTATTTGGTCCTGGCACAAAGAAAGATATTAAAGAATTCTTGAAAATGAGTACAGATATATAAGGTTTAATGTTTATGCTTGCTTAAACTCCAATATGCTAAATTTTGAATAAAAGTCTTCTTCAAAAGTATTTGATTAGTAATCTATCTATATAAAAGATTTTACTTGCATTAAGAACTTAAATTATCCGGTCCTGGCGTAAACAAAGATTTTAAAGACATCTTGAAAATGAGTAAAGATATGTAAGGTTTAAAGGCCACTGGAACATTTTTATCAATAACAGTCTTCTTCAAAACTGTTTCATTGGTTATCCATTTTATTTATAAACTAGATGTTGCATGTATTATGAAGTGAATTTATCTGGCCTTGGTGGAAATAAAGATTTTTGAAAATATCTTCAAAATTGGCGAAGATATGCTTGATTAAACTCCAATATGCTAAATTTTGAATAACAGTCTTCTTCAAAAGTATTTGATTTGTAATATATCTATATAAAAGATTTTACTTGCATTAAGAACTCAAATTATCTGGTCCTGGCGTAAAGAAAGATTTTAAAGATATCTTCAAAATGAGTTAAGATATGTAAGGTTTAAAGGCCAATGGAACAATTTTATCAATAACAGTCGTCTTCAAAACTGTTTCATTAGTTATCCATTCTATTTATAAACTAGATGTTGCATGTATTATGAAGTGAATTTATCTAGCCATGGTGGAAATAAAGATTTTTGAAAATATCTTCAAAATTGGCGAAGATATGCTTGCTTAAACTACAATATGCTTAATTTTGAATAACAGTCTTCTTCAAAAGTATTTGATGGGTAATCTATCTATATAAAAGATTTTACTTGCATTAAGAACTTAAATTATCTAGTCCTGGTGTAAAGAAAGATTTTAGAGATATCTTCAAAATGAGTAAAGATATATAAGGTAAAACCCAATGGAACAATTTTATCAATAACAGTCTTTTTCAAAACTGTTTATATGGTTATCCATTCCATTTATAAACTAGATGCTGCATGTATTATGAAGTGAATTTATCTAGCCCTGATGGAAATAAAGATTTTTGAAAATATCTTCAAAATGGGCGAAGATATGGGTGGTGGTGCATCCAACTAAATGGATATAACATACAAACCTCACCAACTACCAAGAATAAATTACTGAACAAACTGGTGGTGCATCCAGCTAAATGGATATAACATACAAACCTCATCCACTACAAAGACTAAATGACTGGACAAGGTGGTGGCACATCCAACTAAATGGATATAACATACAAACCTCACCAACTACAAAGAATAAATGACTGGACTAAGTGGTGGTGCATCCAACTAAATGGATATAACATAAAAACTTCATCAACTACAAAGAATAAATGACTGGACAAAATGGTGGCGCATCCAACTAAATGGATATAACATAGAAACCTCACCAACTACAAAAAATGAATGACTGGACAAAGTGAAGGCACATCCAACTAAATGGATAACATTCAAACCTCACCAACTACAAAGAATAAATGACTGGACAAAATGGTTAGACATCTAACTAAATGGATATAACATACAAACCTTGCCAACTACAAAGAAAAACCTGATACCAGTTTCAATTAATCATAAAACTATCCACTATACATACTCAGGCATTTATATAGGCATCACATTAGATACCAAGTTGCACTGGAAGAATCACACCAAAACAAAACTGTTAAGATGGATATAAAATACAAACCTCACCAACTACAAAAAATAAATGACTGGACAAAGTGGTGGCACATCCAACTAAATGAATATAACATACAAACCATACCAACTATAAAGAATAAATGACTGGATAAGTGGGGTGCATCCAACTAAATGGATATAACATACAAACCTCATCAACTACCAAGACTAAATGACTGGACTAAGTGGTGGCACATCCAACTAAATGGATATAACATACAAACCACACCAACTATAAAGAATAAATTACTGGACTAAGTGGTGGTGCATCCAACTAAATGGATATAACATACAAACCTCATCAACTACCAAGACTAAATGACTGGACAAAGTGGTGGCACATCCAACTAAATGGATATAACATACAAACCTCACCAACTACCAAGAATAAATGACTGGACATAGTGGTGGCACATCCAACTAAATGGATATAACATACAAACCTCATCAACTACCAAGACACAACTCCAATATGCCAAATTTTGAATAAAAGTCTTCTTCAAAAGTATTTGATTGGTAATCTATCTATATAAAAGATTTTACTTGTATTAAGAACTTAAATTATCTGGTCCTGGCCTAAAGAAAGATTTTAAAAATATCTTCAAAATGAATAAAGATATATAAGGTTTAAAGGCCAATGGAACAATTTTATCAATAACAGTCTTCTTCAAAACTGTTTCATTGGTTATCCATTCTATTTCTAAACTAGATGTTGCATGTATTATGAAGTGAATTTTTCTAGCCCTGGTGGAAATAATTTTTTTTGAAAATATCTTCAAAATTGGCCGAAGATATGCTTGCTTAAACTCCAATATGCTAAATTTTGAATAACAGTCCTCTTCAAAAGTATTTGATTGGTAATCTATCTATATAAAAGATTTAACTTGTATTAAGAACTCAAATTATCTGGTCCTGGCGTAAACAAAGATTTTAAAGATATCTTCAAAATGAATAAAGATATATAAGGTTTAAAGGCCATTGGAACAATTTGATCAATAACAGTCTTCTTCAAAACTGTTTCATTGGTTATCCATTCTATTTATAAACTAGATGTTGCATGTATTATGAAGTGAATTTATCTAGCCTTGGTGGAAATAAAGATTTTTGAAAATATCTTCAAAATTGGCGAAGATATGCTTGCTTAAACTCCAATATGCTAAATTTTTAAGAAGCACCGTCATAAGCGTCGGCCGTTCGAATCCTAGCAGTCTCTCCAGAAACCAGCATTGCTCCCTTTTTACTTTCCGTACATTACTAATGTAAAGGAAGGTATTGTTTTACCGAAAACCCCATTTACGTTTTCAAACTAAGATTGTGGAAATATGCGATCTCAGAAGTTTAATCACCTCTGACAAGCTGTAAAAGGTGATTCGTGATTCAAACTTGGGCTACCTAATGCTTAGTATGAGACCGCCATCGGCTCGGCCACTATCCTGGGCTTGAAAGAAAATTGTATCTCACATAAAAAAAACATTCCTAACCTTATTTGACGATTTATGGGTTATTAGTGAACCCAAAAACATTTCCAAGACTAATTAAATGTTATTACAGTCATGCTCCAAGCTCTAGGCATTAACAAATTCCTCACACTTATATGTTTTTCAGAATACTAGTCATAAAACGGCCTTATGTAATTTCGATAACTAACCTTATAATTATTTAATCCTCTCCGCTGTCTTCCTTCGACACCTCACGCACGAATCCACTCACAAACTCAACACACTTAACTGCGCACTAATTTCGTTTGTAACAATTATAACAAATAAACATTTCATGCAAACACTCGCGAACACTACTACGCGTGACACAGAACTAAGCCGTGATGCGCATTGCTGTTGTCATGTGATCACATGATTCATGCCCAAAAAAAACTTACTCAGCCAATCTAAAGCACTTTTATATAATTTTAAATAATACCCCATGTGTCTAAAATCATTTTAAAGTTATATTGCCTGATTTCAAAACATTTGGGTTGCCAAATTTGCCAAAAAATCAACATTAAGTAATTTAATAGAATAGAGCGGGATGATTCCACTAATCGCGGGTTAGAGTGAGACGCAACGTGTGATTCATGGGCTAGCTATTGTGAGCTGTAAACACGCCACAAGCCCAACTATATGCGAGTTATATGTTCTCTTAACAATAGGAAATGTGATATCGCATCAAATAAATATACAACATTCTAATTTACGTAATAAATAAATAGATGTGTCGCACTAGATAAATAAATTAAATCAGCATAATTTTTAATATATAAAGAAATAATTGTAAACATCTATTCATTGTGGAAATACTCCGTTTGTGAAAAAAAGTTACTTTTTAAAAAATCTTTAAGTTGGACTCAACATTTAACTTGCGAAATAGTTTTTTTACTTAATAAATCGTATTCAATCGTACAAATTTGTTATGGGCCATTCACAATAAGCGCGGTAGTGGTAAGGTAGTGGTAAGGTAGTGGTAAGGTAGTGGTAAGGTAGTGGTAAGGTAGTGGTAAGGTAGTGGTAAGGTAGTGGTAAGGTAGTGGTAAGGTAGTGGTAAGGTAGTGGTAAGATAGTGGTAAGATAGTGGTAAGATAGTGGTAAGGTAGTGGTAAGGTAGTGGTAAGGTAGTGGTAAGGTAGTGGTAAGGTAGTGGTAAGGTAGTGGTAAGGTAGTGGTAAGGTAGTGGTAAGGTAGTGGTAAGGTAGTGGTAAGGTAGTGGTAAGGTAGCGGTAAGCTTGTGGTAAGGTAGTGGTAAGGTAGTGGTAAGGTAGTGGTAAGGTAGTGGTAAGGTAGTGGTAAGGTAGTGGTAAGGTAGTGGTAAGGTAGTGGTAAGGTAGTGGTAAGGTAGTGGTAAGGTAGTGGTAAGGTAGTGGTAAGGTAGTGGTAAGGTAGTGGTAAGGTAGTGGTAAGGTAGTGGTAAGGTAGTGGTAAGGTAGTGGTAAGGTAGTGGTAAGGTAGTGGTAAGGTAGTAGTAAGCAATATTTTGCATGGCTATAAAAATTCAGACGTTCAGAATTAGGCAGTAATACTATGCGATAATATGGTAGAGATAATTACCTATGTTCTGTCATAGTTTTATAGCTGTAAACGCCCGTATTTTTTATACATGTGTGCAATTTCGCTTACCGTTACGCTACCCCTACCGCGCTTATTGTGAACGCTCCATTATGGTGGCAAATGCTACCGGCAGGGCCGGAAGAGTTAATGGGGTATTTTAACTATTTTCAAAGATCACTAAAGTTAATTATGTGTTCACTTTAGGGAATCTAAGAATAATCTAAACACGGCATAAAAGTAGTAAAAGCTCAATTCAATATCAAACCAAAAGTACAGAGGAAAATCCATCTTTCAAAATAGACAAGATTGATTAGTTCAGTTTATATAACTGCATACAACGACGGGAACTAATTGCTGTGTTAAGGTTCTAGGATTAAATTAAATAAAACTGCTGTACCCAATTATGGAAGCTCTATATAGATAGATAACATGCCAAACAATATCCTTCAGTTACCAGGCATATGTTATTGCAAACAAACAATACATACATAGTTAGTGCCCTATTTTATCGAACGTTCGCAACTAGAAGCCGACGCCAAACTCCCATTAATCCCATCCAATGTTTAGGGATTACATTTCCCTCCTATATTAATCAAAATACAAGCCTGTGACAATAATTTACAGCCGACAAACCTAATTAACTTAAATCGGATTTGTGACGGCTACAACTATATTAAACAGATTTTTACTAACTGTCTTAATTAAATTTATAACATCATTACTTGGATTGTGTTTTAGTTAGATACATCGCAGAAAATAATGTAGAATAAGTAGAATATGATGTTAATTTGTATATTTGACAGATTTTTACTTTTATTTCTATTTTTATTTTTATTTTTATGTATTTTTATTGTTGTTCTCGATGTTAAAGAGCTTTTTTGAGTGGTATGCCAAATAACGGTCTTTTTTATTAGTAGAATAATTTTTGATTTTATTTGGCAGTGATTCTAAACCATGGCGGCGCGGCTTCTTCAAGTGTGCAACCAAATTATACGAATGCATACAATAAATGAGGTGGTTAATGCTAGAGTGAACTATCTCTTTTCTGAACCTATTTGAGATAATGGGGTTTTTAATTCTCGTAACACGAATGACGGCAATTTGTTGGGCTGGCATATCTTCAGCGTTCAATAAACTACCCTAAGAGCACTCTGGAATTGACAAGTTGGGCGTAGACTTTCATAAACCCGAGTTAAATAGTTATAACAGATTTTTACTAAATGTATTAATTAAAATTATAATTCCGCCTGAATCTCATTGGGTGAACAAAGTAGCTCAGTGACGATGTTGCCGGTCCCAAGCCCGGATAAAGGAGTATTTTCCGCACCCAAATCAATGCGGGAAATGACTTGTCTTAAGACATGAGTACAAAAAAAAATTGTACTCATGTCCTAATAAATATTTGGTATTTATTCGTACAAAAAAATAAGATACATTATTCGTGCGATAAAGCCGTTTCCCGAATTCGCTCTTAATACAGCACGAGTCGATTCGCTCATTCGGGAAACTTGCCTTCCTGCACTAATAAAGTATATTACTATACCCAGCTAGCATAACATGGATGTTGTATGAAGCCCAATAGGTCCTTGAAGAGCCGCAGTACGCACCGCCCAGATGTAGAGGCTGTACTCACGATAAACAAAAATACTGACAGTACTAAAAATGACAGTACTATTGATCGTATAAGGTGCCTTTTATAACGTGCCGCAAAAGTTTTTAATTATGATAAGCGACCGTGATGAAAAAAGATTGAGAATCACTGGTTAGACCAGGTTTTACTTTCTGAATAGAATATTCACCCACAGCGTCCTCCAATTAGAAAATTGAGGCAGCCCATTGCAGAAACACAGACAGTGGGGTTTTTAAAAAGACTACCCCGTTTTGTTAAATTGCGATCGTCGAAAAGGTGCTCTACATCGACAAGCACCCTCACGCGGAATGCGCAGCGATGTTTTTTTCAGTTTATGATCAATTTGGTAAGTAATTAGCAGCATGTCTGCGCTTCAGACCTCTAATGAGAGCTTCAAAGAGCGTTTCCGCGTAAATGTAATTAGCTGGAATCAAATTTTCGAGGCTTTATCTAACAGAATATTATTTTCCTATTATGCAACAATCTCTTTTATATAACATATACCTATATTTAAAGGTGCTTTCGTTTAAATTATCAGTCACCCCGTGGCGTGCTGTATCGCTCCAAGTTTTGCGGTTGTGTACCGGTTGCAAGGGACGAGTTAGAATTGTACGCATCAGGAGCAAGCCGACCAATAGAACAAGAGACAATAAACATTGATAAACGAAAACAGCTCAAGTATGACCGTAGAGTAGATACATCACGGCTAAGCCGTGAGCTTTTCCGTCGGTCAAGGTAGAAGCTCAGAGGAGTTCACAGAAACCCTCTGAAAAAACTGTAAAAGGTGATTCGGGAAGATCTTTCCCGATCGGCCTCAGGTTCCCCAATGCTCAGTACAAGACAGACGTCGTTTCTAAATGCTCGGCCACTGAGCTGTGTTTTTACAATAATTAGTTAGATGAACTACTAAACGTTAGTTCGCTTACTAAGCAAACTTCTAGTATATTCTATTTCTAAGTAACTAACATGTAGCAGTCAATTTGCTAATAATTATATAATTATCTTGAAGCTGCTGAAATATATCGGTGAAATTTCGATATAGCTCCCTAATCATGAACGAAAGCGGCTTACACTTGTAAGTTTGTAAAAGTTCACTTGATGGTATTTTAAATAAGATCAGATTTATCTATGTCATACGTAAATTCGAATAGCACCCCCAGCCCCCATATAAACACTCTTCTCTTAAATGTGTCCGCTTATCCAACTGAGCTGATAGCGTCCGGAATTGTTTACACACAAACATGATTAATAACACGTAATGTTCTGCACTTTTCCACATGTATAGAGCGGGATGCGCCCCGAGTTTTTTTCTTGCTCGAAATTGCCCTCTCATTATATCCACATTGCGCTCTGGTGGCGCGGGACGTTCGGTGATTAATGGCCCTATTTGTTTTCCTCATCCACTCCATAATTTAACTTGTTATTCATTTTTACGCGGCCCCGAAAACCCGGGGAGGTCGACGATTAATAAACTTTAATGCGCGTTTGATAAATTGCACTCGAAGGCCGGCCGCGCGCGGGGGATGCAATTTGAATTAGCAATTCCTTTTCGGGGCGCTGCGTTTCGTTCACTTATTCAGCTCGTACTTTGGAAACTGCATTTAGGAAAGTTGCTGATGAATAGTGGCGGATGGAATTAAAATAAACTGCATGTGGAGTTTGTTTAAGGGTGTTGTTGCAATACTACTTTTATAACTGTTAAATAATATCATTTGCTGTACTTAGTTAACTATCTGTCACAAATATATACTTTGAAAGTAATTGGGGATCATGTTGTAGGTAAGAGAACCTGCGGTCCAGTCAGATGAAGTTTTAAAAATTTCGTACTGAAAATATCATATATCATTTTTCAATTCGATTCAAATATATTCAAATTCTATATAAATAAAGTTAAATCATTCATAGTATAGCATACTATGAATGATCTAACTTTATTTATAAAAAGTTTGTATATATTTGAATCGAGTTATATATGATTTTGTCTTCAGATAACTTACAACAATTTAATCAGCTATTGTTTAAATCAAACTGTATTAACGTCATATTTGAAAATATCAGTAGTAATTTTCTATACTATATTTTTAATCTATTATTCTCATTTAGAGAAAAAAAAGTTATTTGGACATCTACAAGACCAGTTATGGGTGATTTTGTCCTCAGAAACCTTACAGTATAGTCACATTGCTTTTAAAAACTATCTGTATTAGCCTAATATTTGAAAATATCAGCAGTCATTTTCCATACTAAATTTTGAATGTATTATAGTCATTTCGAAAAAAAATTAAGTTATTTGGACATCTACAAATCGAGTTATGAGCAAATTTGTCCTTAGAAAAGGATACTCATATTGCTTTTAAAAACAATCCGTATTGGCCTCATATTTGAAAATATAAGTAGTCATTTTCTATACTACATTTTAAATATATTATCCTCATTTAGAAAAAAAATTAAGTTATTTGGACATCTACAAATCGAGTTATGGGTGATTTTGTCCTCAGAAAACTTACAGTTTAATAACATTGCGTTTAAAAATAATCCACATTGATCTAATATTTGAAAATATAAGTAGTCGTTTTCTATACTACATATTGAATATATTATCCTCATTTAGAAAAAAAATTAAGTTATTTGGACATCTACAAATCGAGTTATGGGTGATTTTGTCCTCAGATAACTTACAGTTTGATCACATTGCGTTTAAAAACAATCCGCATTGGCCTCATATTTGAAAATATAGGTAGTCGTTTTTCTATACTACATTTTGAATATATTATCCTCATTTAGAAAAAAAATTAAGTTATTTGGACATCTACAAATCGAGTTATGGGTGATTTTGTCGTCAGAAAACTTACAGTTTAATAACATTGCGTTTAAAAATAATCCACATTGGCCTCATATTTTAAAATATAAGTAGTCGTTTTCTATACTACATTTTGAATATATTATCCTCATTTAGAAAAAAAAAAGTTATTTGGACATCTACAAATCGAGTTATGGGTGATTTTGTCGTCAGAAAACTTACAGTTTAATAACATTGCGTTTAAAAATAATCCACATTGGCCTCATATTTGAAAATATAAGTAGTCGTTTTCTATACTACATTTTGAATATAGTAGCCTCATTTAGAAAAAAAAATTATGTTATTCAAAAACAATCCGTACTGGCCTAATATTTGAAAATATAAGTAATGGTTTCCTATACTACATTTTGAATATATTGTCCTAATTTAGAAAAAAGTTAAGCTTTAGCCTCATATTTGAAAACATCAATGGTCATCTTCTATACTACATTTTGAATGTATTATCCTCATTTATAAAAGAGAAAGAAGTTATTTGGACATCTACAAATCGAGTTATAGGTAATCTTGCCTTCAGAAAACCTACTGGTTAGTCACATAGCTTATAAAAACAATCCGCATTAGCCTCACTTTTGAAAATATTAGTAGTCAGTGTCTATACTAAAATTTGAATGTATTATCCTCATTTAGAAAAAAAAAAAAGTTATTAGGCCATCTACAAATCGAGTAATCGGTGATTTGGCCCTCAGAAAACTTACAGTTTAGTCACATTACTCTTAAAAACAATCCGTATTAGCCTTATATTGCTGTCATATTTTTTATACAATATTTTGAATGTATTAACCTCATTAAGGATGAATTTGAAGAGAATTCCGGCACCTACAAATCGAGTTACGTGTGATTTTGTAGTAAACAATTTTCAATTGATTTCCCGATGAGGCTAACATTTTAAAATATCAATATTTTAGCTATATTTTGTATGGAGTTGATGGCTAATGGTCGGTACAGGATTTCGCCGGTTATCCAAAGACTATCGCTCGGTATCGCGCCGACTGTCCTCGCCGATGACGGCTAATTGTACAAAATAACTAACTACAAATTGAGGCAAAATCGTAGTGACTATTGGCCATCCAGGAAAATTGATACAGACCCGATGCATTTTGCTAGTATCATAATAATACAATCGAAGAATGTCCAGTGTAAATTGATTAAAGTAAACCCTAAAAATGATTACAATAAATTATTCTGAATGTACAACTTGAAAACCTGAATTTAACAACAACCCTTTATATGCTCCCCTATTGATTACTGTTGATAGAAAAGTGAAACACTTACCAAACAGTAACAGCGAGCGTGCTCTGCACCTTCCGGCCGCAGCACTGCTCCCCGCAGACGGACCCATCGCCGCCGACACTTCCCCGGGGAGGCGGCGTGGCGCTAACATGCCTCCCGCCGGACGCCCCCATATACTCCACGCTGGGGCTCGAGCAAATGCCGTGCCGGCACTTGCCCTTCCTCACGTTGGGCGACGCTCCGCACTCCTGTTGCTTGACCACCACCGGTTGGTACACGCACTGCACGTCCTTGTTGCACTGGATACCCTTCTCCTGCTGGTACCCGCACTGGTAACTTTGGCACTGTAAGTCCTGCAGACCCGCGTCTTTCTGCTGCTGCTGCTGCTGCGCGTGGAAGCTTTGCATCTCCTTGCCCTGGCTGGTCACCGAGCTGCTCGAGCTGGAGCCCGGGCTGGACTTGGAGAGCTGGTACCCGTCTTGGTACTGGCAGCATTTCATGCGATTTGGTGTGCCCATGTAGCGTAGGCGTTGTTGGTACTGGGCTTGCGATGGGTATGGCACTGGTAGGCGGTAGTGGAAGGCCAGATCGCGTCGCATGTACGGGTCACTTGAGTTGGTTGTTGTGGGTGTTGGTGTTGGGAATTTTTGGTATCGTTCGTAGTAGGTTTGTTGGTAGTAGGGTTCTTGTTGTTGCGGCACATAGCGGTCTACGGGCATATGTGCGTTTGGAGGCACATAGCGTTCACCGTTGTAACGTTCTTGTTGCTGCTGCTGTTGTTGCTGGTATGTGTTAATCCGTTCGTTATTGTAGTATCGGTGGTGGTACTGAGCGTATCGATCGTTAGGGTTCGGCGAGACGGCATACCTCTCGGGGTACCGTTGTTTTTCGTACCGTTCCAGCGTTTTAGGCGAGTAGTTCTCCGTGGGTGATGGTGAGAGGGGTGGCGGCGGAATGAAACGTTCGGGCGGTGGGACGTTATTCGTCGGGGAAGGGAATGGATTGGCGGGGTAACAGTCGGGACTAGGGGTGTTCGTGGGGGATAGAGGTGGCGGTGGGATGAACCTGTCGCTTGCAGGCGCTGGCGACGGCGGTTCCAAATAAGGTACTTGAGTAAACGATCGCTCCGCACGGTCTTGCGTCGCGAAGCGTTCGGGACATGGTATGGCGGGGAAGCGGTCACCTTGGTACCGGTCGTACTGCTCGAATCTGTTCTGGTACTGGTAGCGGGGTTCCGATTGCTTTCGCTCGGAGGAACCCGATCGTTCCTTGTATTTGTATATTTCCGGTGGCAACGTTTTCGCACCGCCGTGGTACTGCGTCGGGGTGTACCTATCGGAGCACACGCTCTGCGTAGACGAGTGCCGTTCGCCAGAGCTCGTAAACTCAGGAGTATAGCGATCCGAAGTGGTACTATTGCATCTCTCCTTATTATCCGAGTGGTACCTATCAGTCGGGGTACTCGTCCGCGAGTAGCTATTGTGGTACCGCTCCAACGAGCCAATATTGTTTTGTATAGGCGTAAATCTCTCCTGGTACCGCTGCTGGCACGTTCGGTCCGAATAGTGGTACCGTTCCGGCTGGAACGTCTGGCGTTCGCAATGTCCAGAGGTCTGAAGGAGCTCTTTACTAAGACGCTCCGACGATACAGCCGTCGCGGGTCGCTCACCCAGCGGGTACCGTTCCGACGCGCCGTGGTACCGCTCACCGGATGGCAACCGGTCCGAGTGGGACCGTTCCGAACCGAAACGCTCACCTTGGAAACGCTCCGGCGGCTCAAAACGATCCGCGAGAACTTTCTCGCTGCCATAGGACGACGGGTACCTGTCAGGCAGCTGAGCCGCAGCAGGACAACCAGCAGGACACGGTACAGGGGCGGGCGATGTGGAGGCATGCTGTAATGTGACTTGTCTCCTTCCATAGTCGTCTTCCGTAGGCATCCTGGTGGCCCCGGGCCCGCTGTCAGGACATCTGGAATATACAAAAATATGTGATTACAATTATGATCTCCTAATATTTAACTACAACAAAGACAGTTGTTTTACAACTCTATGAGTAACGGATTATAAATTACTCGTTACATAAACCATCTAGACATTTTAGTTACTGAGATGAAATCGTCAGTTCACTTAAATGGTGAGACATTACTATTAAATTATTTCCCAAACCTGTGGAAATCACTATCTGAGAAGCATTTCCTGAAAAGGATGAATAATGGTCCCTTATTGCAAATGGCTCCTTATTCTCAGAGTTAAATCTCCAATGAAATAAACAAGTTGTAGCTGTATAATAGCTATTATTATTTTAACGATAGCTGTAAATAATATGCTGAATAAATTTTACATTTACATGGGAAGATCGGTTAAACTTGGTTTCCTAGGAAGCGTCTAGTGTCTACAAAAGTGGCCGTATTTCACATCATGTTGACCTCACATTTCTTTTACGTATATTTAAATAAATTTGGTAATCTAGAGAGCAGTATACTTCAAAGTATTGAGAAAATGTCATGAATTACACTAGAATCTGGTGAGTGTAAATGACGTCAGAAACGGCCGTGTTTATCGACACCGCTTGCTAGGAAACCAGGCGCGGCGAGAGGCACGACGCTTTCACGCCCCCTCTATATAAACATATGGTAAATTGTCCACTTAGGTGACGAGGCGGCACCGCGTCTGAGCCTCTTCGCCTGAGACACGGTGTCTGCGAGGCGAGAGGTACAACTCTTCCACGCCGCAATGTCCATCCCTTGACTGCGTATGGACATCACAATCGCATGTGCGACGTCGCGCCTGCACCTCGCCTACACCGCGCCTCCGGCCGACGCCGCTTATGTGTGAATTGGGCCTAAAAAAACCGGAACCTTGCATTTTCTCCAAATGCATGCCTGCACTTATTTATATGGTATATTGTCACATTAGTTACTTTTGTGGATTAGAGTATTTATTATTATTATTATATTTATATATGTATAACATATGAATGTGTTAGTCCATACACTCTTATATACCAGAATCGCTAATAATTAAAGTACTTTGAATTTAATTTACAATTTACAACACTCAACCATTCCATTTCAAAACTTTCTAGCCGAAGGAAGTCTATTAACACTGTTCTGTTCTATTTAATTCCTTCTGGAGGAGGGCGGTAATACGCGACGATGAATGTTTAAACGAGCTAAAGGAGGGTGCGTTTTTCGGTGCGTTCGCGCGAGCATTGAATAACAGGAACAGCCGTGCTCTCGCAGCAATAAAACCTCGCCCGGGGGTGAATTGCAAAAGTACCTCTAACCCCTAAAAGCACTTTAAAATACTTGACTCTAAATATATGGAGTACGAGAGTCTGGATTTAGAATAATACATTTTCTGAGCGCTGGGGAGGCGCATGATATGCTATAAATGTATAGTGATAGAGCTTTTATCGCATGTTGCGTATAAGGCCATCTGTGATGGTACATCATATACTAATAATTTATGGTGAAAATTTTAATCTACATCAGGTTAGTCTAGATATATCTCATAATTAGAATATTTGATTCTGTTGTGTTATAGTTAAGCGACGCCCGATTGTCTGGGCAAATAAGCCAATCGGTCGTTAAGTCACAACGAACCCCTAATGAACCACCAAACCATTATCTGCCAGTCATTACGAACTCATTAGAAAGCGTGATTAGGACGACACAGAAGAGGACTAACAGTGGCAAGAGTACCCTCAAATGAGACAGTCGAAGCTACCAAGAAGCCACACACATCATAGTCTTCACCCAAACAAGATCCACAACTTTTCACAACACAGCAATAGTTTTAGTCCTCAGTCATTGAGGTGGTGGCAGCAACGCTTCCAGTTCCTTCCGACGATGTTTCAAGAGTTGGTATCCAGCGGTTGTTCCCCTCAGCATTGGCGGCATCGACTCGGCAACTGGATCTCAGTATACGGAAGGGTCTTTCCATCGTTACACATTATTTTGGTGACAGCGGTGGTCCTTCCATAATTTCACATCAATTAATTTATTAGGCCCAATTCACACATAAGCGGCGTCGGGCGCAGGCGCGGCGTAGACGTGGCGCAGGCGCGACGTGGCACAGACGATTGTGATGTCCATATGCAGTGAAGGGGTGGACATTGCACCTTATGTTTACATAGAGGCGGCGTGGAAGAGTTTCGCCTATCGTGTCTTAGGCGAAGAGGCGAAGACGCGGTGCCGGCGCGGCTAGAGGCACAAGGCAAATACCCGCGCCTCGTCACTTAAGTTGGTATAGCACCACATGTTTATATAGAGGGGGCTTTAAACGTCGTGCTTCTCGCAGCGCCGGCACCGCGCCTTCGCCTCTTCGCCTAAGACACGGTAGGCGAAGAGGCGAAATGCATAACTCTTCCACGTCGCCTCTATGTAATCATTAGGTATAATGTCCACCCCTTCACTGCATATGGACATCACAATCGCCTGTGCGGCGTCGCGCCTCCGCCCGACATCGCTTATGTGTGAATTGGGCCTAAGGTTTCGCGACGCGACTTTTACAGAGTGTATATAATTTATTTCGAACATGATTCTCCCAGTTTAAAACCTATTCGAAGGTTTTAAACTGGCAGAATCGTTTTCGAAATAAATTATATACACTTTGTAAAAGTTAATTGGTGGTACGATTACTATAACTCAACTTATGACAGTTCAAACTTCAAAATCCCTTGGAAAAATATATAATAGGATGATGATACACGCGTGGATGTGGAGCTATTCCATTATGGTATGTGCCAGCATTCCAGAGCTTAAGATGGGGCGATGACGTTGAGGCAAACCTAAACAATCTGAGGAACAACAACTGACAACAAGCTGCAGAAGACTGGGCAGCATGGAGGAGGATTGTGTAGGCGAGGTGTAGTCCTTACATGGAACGTAATGTCAGAGCGAGAGAGAGAGAAACGGAGTATGTGTAATAGCAGTTAATAAAGAATATAGACGTACGTTATATAGTACTATATACTAAAGGACAGTGAGGTGAGGTGTCAAGTTAAGGCTACAAGTATTAATTAATCGTATATAAAACCTAATAGCCTAAGTGAACTGCAATGCTAGAGATGCTACGTATACTAGGCTGAAGAATTTTGTACGATGGGGTCCTAAGACTGGCATTACCATCAGGCATCGAAGCGGTGGCGAATAAGCTAGCGGGCATCGGCAGCGACCGGGATGGGGAAACATTTACCCTAAAGACCAGAAGGGGGGTAGACCAGATAGCGGAATTGAGGCGGTGGAACGCCCTGAAGGTTGCGACCTACCAAACCGAGGCGGCATTGTTCTTCAAAAAAAGAGCAGGAGCAAAGAGGTGCTGCACATTTGAGCTCTAGGGCGAGTGGCAGTCAAGCGCACCATTAACTATCTAGGCACAACGCTGGAGGTCAACACAAATCTCGGGCCCGCGTCCTCCAGGCCTCGAGAAAGGCTGCGAAAATGCAAGCAGGCACAGCGCTGGAGGTAAACACCAATCTCAGCTCGGCCCACGTCCTCCAGTTCTCGGAAGGCTGCGAAAACGGAAGCAGCAATCTTCTGAATCCTCCCGAACATCGGTGGCCCCAGAGAGGCCAAGTGGAGACTGCTAGCAATAGTCTACCGTTCGCGCGCCCTTCTGAATCAGTGGAGCGGCGGTCCAGAGAAACAGCTTACGCGTAGCCCTCCGCACTGGAGCCCTGAGGACATTCTGCGCGTGCAGAACGCCGTGGAAGTGGCCACGAACCTCCAAGCGGAGGAGAAGACCTACTAGCAACTGAGGAAAGAAGGAGCGACAATCTCGAAGGACCTGGCCAAGGATAAGGCGATGCGAAAGTGGTAGAGAAGAAGGCGAGAGGCACTTAGGCAGGGCGGCTAAGGCCGAGCACAATACTAACCGGGCATGGGTGTTTCCAATAAATACCTTGCGAGAATAGGAAAGACAACTATCAGAGTGTGCCAGCACTGCGAGAGCGGCCCTGAGGATAACGCAGCGCAAAGAGTGGAGATCTACACCGCAGGCAGACAGACAGTAGTATTTCACCAAGACAGTAATTGGGGCAAAATAGAAGGACGGGCTGGCCGGCATTCCCCACGCCTGAAGGTAGCGACGAGTATACCAATGTTTCATGAGACAGGACGAGACAGAGGCGGACGAGAAAAGAGGACAATAGTCAAAGGACAACGAGAAGGGAATTAGGAGTGCGGACAAGCCCCTATCGTGGGACGTAAAGTTGGTTTTAGTAGGTGCCCCTACAAATTGCGGGGTGAATTCGACACTACCCAAGGATGTCTTTTGAAGATTTCCACCTAACAGAATAAAAACAATACTGATGAATTTTAAAACGAATGCCATCATCGAGAAAATCGATAACTTTTTTACTGCACAATAACTGCAGTGAAATGAATGTGATGTCATCGAAGCTCGGCGTCGACGGGATTGGTGAAGGAAGCCGGGGTCAGCTCTTCGTAAGACAGATACGGGGAGGTTTAAAAACCGTCAGGCCGCCTTACGGGGAAGATAGGGTCAACGCTCAGCTTCGCGGATGTTCTTGAAACGCTTCTCTGAGTCGTGGTGAGGCAGAACCGTCACAAGAGGAATATGGGGCACAATTATCAGTGTAAACTGATAGCTGCAAGGAAATAAATCGATCATCTGAGTCTTGGTGAGGGAGGATCGATTTACCAAAGGTAAAAAGTTAAACTCAAGTATCGGTTTCAAGGCGATAGTCGAGTAATATGTGTTGTGTGTACTTAAGCGACGCCCGATTGTCTGGGCAGATAAGTCATTCGGTCGTTAAGTCACAACGAAACCCTAATGACCTACTAACCCATTAAAAAGCGTAATTCGGATGACACAGAAGAGGACAGAGTGGCAAGAGTACCCCCAACGTGACAGTCGCGGAGCGACCTAGAAGACACATAGTCTTCACCCAAACAAGATCAACAACCTTTCAACACCACAGCAATCGTTTTAGTCCTCAGTCATTGAGGTGGTGGCAGCGACGCTTCCTTCCGACGACGTTCCAAGAGTTAACCAGTTGGTATCCAGTGGTGGTTCCCCTCAGCATCGGCAACTCAGTATTGGCGTCATCGGCAGGATATTTACATCGTTACACATCATTTTTGGTGACATCGGTGGTCCTTCCACCAATCCACATCATATGAATCAGTCCTCTGAGTCTTGGTGAGGGAGAACTGACTGCCGTTTAGAGGTGCCTGCACGTTATTTATAGGGGGCGAACAGGCCCCCTACTCTTAGCATCCGCTGAAGAGGAACACGCAGCCCGGGTTTTCCTACCCTACTGTCTTATATCTGGTCTGTTGTGGTGTATGGTATGGTTTGTGAGTATGGTCCTGTCCCAGTACAACTTTCATTCACGTGATTATTATTGTTAATTGAAAATTAGTATACCGTCACAAATTTTCAAAACATGATTTTCTAAATTTCACGAACCAATCCCTTGTAAATAACTCTATTTAAAACTGCATTAAAAAAGATAAAGGAAATATATTTTTACATTGACATTCATTTTGTCTAACTAGGTCGCGCAAGAACTAAATAGGGGAAACCCTCGGCGTGCGACATTTCAATATGTTCTTAACAAATGGCACCCACGCAGGTGCCTTTTACTCCTACTGGCACGTGGTACGGTTGATGGGGGGGGTGGTGGCGGCGGCAACTGGGGGGTTCCGCGTCGCTTCATCATGATAAGACAACATTACGACGCGCTGATTTATGAGAGCACATAAAAACCGTCGTTACGTCCGCACCGAAAAATATAACGGTGTAAAAAATGGATCGGGTTGTTTATGTTATTTTCGCGTCACGGGATGAAAGAAAAAAAAACTCACGCCGCATGATATTATTTACCGTTATCCCCCCCGCTTCGCCAAGGCTCAATTTATTTTTACAAAGAAATGGGAGAGGGTTTGACGAAAACACGGTCGTTATTGCTGCAATGAATGGGAAGGAAAGTTGAGGAAAAAATTATATAATGTACTCTTATAAAGTGTGTGTGTGTGAAATTGTTTTCTTTTATTGGGTGATTAGATTAGATTATATACGACACAAAACAAATCTTCCAAAACCAAACCGTTGGACTGGCAGTATAGGAGCTCAATCATTGCAACAGAATATTATTATATATTTTTTCTCATGTAATTATCTTTAATTTATAGTTGTACATATTTCAATTAAAAAAAATGATTTAATAATTTGCAGTATCTTCAAACAATGGTAGAATTATTTACCTTTCATTAATGAAAAACAAAAGTTGAAAGTTGAAAAATATGAACAAAACTAGTATCATAAAGGCACCTTACAAGATCAATATTACTGTCAATATTTTAGAATAATGATAGTGTTACTGTACGATAATATGTTAAAAATGTTCATTATTCTAAAATATTGCCAGTATTACTCATCGTGTAAGGTTCATTAATGATGTAATGAAGAGAATACTGATCTTTATCGGGATAATTGATAGCTTGATAAATATAAAAGATGGATTGAAACAAATATTGACAGTACTAGGATTGACAGTATTATTGACCGTGTAAGGCCCAATTCACACTTAAGCGGTTTCGGGCGCAGGCGCGGTGTAGGTGAGGCGCAGGCGCAGGCGCAGGCGCGACGTCGCACAGGCGATTGTGATGCCCATCTGCAGTGAAGGGGTGGGAATTGCACCTTATGTTTACATAGAGGCGGCGTGGAAGAGTTTCGCCTCTTCGCCAACCGTGTCTTATGCAAAGAAGCGAAGACGCGGTGCCGGCGCGGCGAGAGGCACGAGGCAAATGCTCGCGCCTCGTCACCTAAGTGGGCATTGCACCACATGTTTATATAGAGGGGGTTTGAAGCGTCGTGCCTCTCGCAACGCGGGCACGACGCTTCCAACGTCTTCGCCTCTTTGCCTAATATACGGAAGGCGAAGAGGCGAGAGGTATAACTCTTCCACGCCGCCTCTATGTAAACATAAGGTGCAATGTCCATTTCTTCACTGCATATGGACATCACAATCGCCTGTACGAGGTCGCGCCTGCGTCTCGCCTACACCGCGCCTGCGCCCGATACCGCTTAAGTGTGAATTGGGCCTTATACGGTCAATAATACTGTCACATTGCAATGTCCACCCCTTCACTGCATATGGACAGCACAATCGCCTGTACGAGGTCGCGCCTGCGCCTCGCCTACACCGCGTCTGCGCCCGACGCCGCTTATGTGTGAATTGGGCCTTAGATGCCTTATTATCATTGCCAAATCACTGGGTCATCCAGTCTCGTCCTTTACCATATTATTAAGTGATAAATGTTACAAATTTCATGAACATATAGGTCGTACCAACAACGTTATTTAAAGTAAAGCCCAACAAGCTTCGCCAGTTTTCGTTGCTTTATATTTATATAGTAGGTATAATGCCGTTCGATGGGGATGATTTTTTATTACAAAAGTTTACAAATCCTTACTTTTAACATAATAAATAAATACGTTTTTAAAAGTACAATGCAAAACTTTGCCATTACTTCAAACGACTTAACACTTCAGTTACAAAATGAATAAAAAATATATAAAAAAACCTCTCGGTGGGAATTTGAAGGTGCGTTACGTGTTTTCTCCACAAGACTCTAGAAATCCTGATAGACAGATTATTAGGGACGGTATACTGAAAATTAACCCACTAAGCTAATCTACAATATGCTAACCACCCGGGAAAGTGAACCGACTTGGTGCTGGATGAACTAAACAGGCTACTGGCACAGACGCTAGATGATAGAGTTAGCCACGTACCACGTACCTTGACATTGAAGAGGCATTCAACAGTGCCGCAACGCAATCAATGGTCAAGTCACTGCGTAAAAAGGTATAGCACAAGTTCTATGCCATTGGGTACAAGCCAATCTAGAAAATAGGATCATCATATCCACACTCGGCGAGGCCACCACAAAGGCGTGAACTGGAAGGGGGTGCCCGCAGGGCAGAGTATTATCACCGTTACTTTGGGCAGTCCTAGTAGACGATCTCCTAGAGAAGCAGTCTAGGATACGTGGACGACATGAATCAACGTGAAAGGAAAATTTGCGGGAATAATATCAGATCGCACACAAAGAGCCCTGAATATAGTGACAAATGGTGTGAAGGCTGTCCATAAACCCTCTGAAAACGACAATAGTCAACCATACCAGAAGAACACCTTTACACCACACTGTGGTAGAAAAGCCCAGCGGATATATATATATATATATATATATATATATATATATATATATATATATCTATATGTATATATATATATATATATATATATGTATATATATATATATATATATATATATATATATATATATATATATATATATATATATATATCAGAAGAACAGTTGTAAACAGGTGTAAAACGCACGATTCTTTGGGCCGGTTCTACAATTGAAATTTAACCGAAGAATAAGGCTATTCGTGGAATAAGTTTGAGATTTTAACGCCAATATCACAAACTTATTCCACGAATAGCCTTATTCTACAGTTGTAGTAATGTCAATTGTAGAACCGGCCCTTCAAAGTGTAGAAATTCCACATGCATGAGATGCCAAATACCTAGGACCAAAAACTTCAAACTTCAATTAAATAATGAATAAAGCATATATGAAAAACGTCTCGGTGGCAATTTAAACCCACAACTATGACTTTTAAACTGACACCACAATAAACAACATAAATGACAGGTCAGACGGCTTCAAAATATTGTCTTCGTTTTTATATTATAGGGATGGTTTATGTAACTAAAACTGACAACAGTGTAACACATAGCACAAACACAATTAACTTACACGGCCATTTACATGATTAGTTCTGTAAAATGCGTGGAAAATATGTTTATTCGAATTGAGTATTTCGCGCCGGCCACAAAAAGCGTTTTAAATCTCGTTACGGCCTGTTTTAACGGCGGCAGTAAAAAAAAACGGAGGGTGTAATTTACGCGCGTAAAATAAAACGGCCGTGGCTTAAAGCGCGTTCTTTATGTTTATTGCAACTTGTTATGTGTTTGTTTACCAGCGCCGGTGGTGTTTAATAAACCGGAGTAGCTTTTTAGCTAATTAGATTAGCCCCCATTATTTGCTAGCCGCTGAAAATAAACCCACGAATGGTGGTTACAATTTAACTTTTGGAGTATTCAATTATTTATGAAATTAATTCTCTGTGTAATGTGTGTAAAAGGAATTTAATTGATTATTTTCATGCGTACCAGGCTGTTAACAGTATACATTAATTATTTCTATGTGCAGAACCGAAATTAAATTGTTTTATTACATACAGACAATCTAGATATTTCAAACAATCTAATGTTTTCAACTCAACTCAACTATTGGTGAAAGCACTGCGAAGGAAACTCTTATTAATTTAAAAGGATAAATAAAACGATTTTTTACTTTGTTTTTTATCACACTTCAGTTACACTTTGCAACTAGTTTCGGCTAAGCTCTAGCCATTTTCGAGCTCCTCCGATGACTCGAAAATGGCTAGAGCTTAGCCGAAACTAGTTGCAAAGTGTAACTGAAGTGTCATAAAAAACAAGGTAAAAAATCGTTTTATTTATCCTTTAAAATGAATTATCACAAAGTAGACGCCTTAACAATCCAATCTTATTAATTTGTTAATGTAATGTAATTGAGATATGACAAGCAATGTATGATCATAATTTTTTTTTTTTAAATGTTGCTTTATGCTAACATAGTGTTGTGTCCCAACAAATATCACCATCTTTATAGCACATTGTTTGTACACATTATAACAATTGTCAAGTTTTTGTGCAACAACAGCTTCCCCATAAAATAGAGTATAATTAACATAAGTACATATATAAGAATATTTACATTTTACATTTACTTTAGATATTAAGACTCAATAATATTTAGGTAGGGTCGTTAAGTAAGGACAAAATGAGCAACAACCTCCGCCCGTTTTCGCCAAATTCCTAGTATACATCGATAAGTGTAACCGCCCCAGATGTCGAAAACACAGACAGTATTGGCTATTGCCCCTCCTGTTCAATCTATACACAAGCGAGTTGGAGGACATGCTGGGGAAAGGACAGGCTGGAGGGGTCGTGGTGGGGCGAACCAAGGTGTGGATGTTGGCGTATGCGGATGTCATAGTGCTAGTGTCCAAGAGAGTGGAAGAGATGCAAGAGATGCAGGACAGAATGGGAAGGTACCTGGATAGGAGAGGGCTACTGGTGAATGTCGAGAAGACTAAATGGATGATGTTTAGGAATAGGGGTAGAAGAGATAGAGTGGAAGAACTGAAATAGAAGGGAAGTATGATTGAGAGAGTGGATGTCTGTAAATATCTGGGATTTTGGTTTGACAGCGGAGGAGGATTTAGGGTGCATGTGGAATGCATGCAGGCGAAAGCGAGAATGGCTTGGGGGATACCGAGAAGAAAATGGGACAGTTTGTGGGGAGGTAATCTCGTAATGACATGTTAGATGTGGGATGCGTGTGTAAAACCGATACTGTTTTATGGAGTGGAAGTGTGGGGATTGCGGGAGTGGGATGTGATAGCGAGAGAGCAAGGTCTGTTACTGAAGAGTCTGCTAGGTCTCGAAAGGTCGACACCGAGAGCAGTGCTGTTGCAGGAGACGAACCGTATGAGTATGTGGTGGGAGTCGTGTGTGAGGGTGGTGAAGTTTGAAGAAAGATTGCAGGAATTGGGTGAGGAAAGACTGGTGCGGGAGGTATGGATGAGGTGTAAGTGTAGGACGGAGAGTGGACGAAGAAAGGGTACAGGAAGGATGTATGAAAGAGTGGGTATGTCTAGAGGAGAAGTTGAGAGAAATGGGAAGCCTAGGAACTGAGGTAAGAGAGAGATTGAGGGATTTTGAGTGGCAAGAAAGGCAGGTTAGAATGACTGCTCCTACAACCCTGGCTACGTAGAGTGGCAAGTGCTTGGGAAACTCCCGAGTTACTTCGCCAGGGGTGAGTGGAGCAGGGAGGACAAAGTATGTATGGCAAGAGCGAGGTGTGGGTAAGACGATAGAGGGAGGAACGTGTGGATGGGTCTGGGGTACACCGCGTGTGCGCTGTGTAGAAAGGGAAGCAACACGTGGTGGCACCTTAGCGAAGAATGTGAGGGTGTGAAAGCAGAGTGGGTGGGAGACTGCAGAAAATTGAATGAATGATTAACCGAGGATGGGGAAGGCGTGAAAATCTGCAGGAGGCTGACGTGGGAGAGGAAAGTGGCGACGGCAGTGGGAGTGGTTATATATAATGTTAATTTTTGCGGAGTGTTACTTTTATTTCTATTTGTCTTATTATTTTTATGTATTTTTATTGTGGTTGGTGATATTGAAGAGATTTTTTCGTTTGTTTGTCATTACCATCAAGATGAGATGAGACGGAATATAAAATGTGCACAAAGAGAAGTTAGACAGTTATAAGACCCGAAGTTAGGAGAGTTTATTAGTTGACAATTCAGAGGTGGCAGCGTTTACAGAGTTGGAGGTGTGGTGATTGGATTGGAGGTGTGAATGAAATGTACAAGACAAAAAGGGCACTTACAATATGTGTCAAGAACTTATTAAGTAACCACAGGGGTTGCAGAAGGACAAAATCATCTTCCTACCAAAGGAGGGAAGAACAATCACCACACACCCATATCAAATAGACCCATCAGTCATATATGTATCCTCCTCAAGACTATAGAAAGTCTGATAGACAGATACATTAAGGATAGTAGATTGAGAATTAACCCCCTAAGCAATCTACAATAGACTTACAAGCCGGAAAAGTCAACCGATTTGGCGGTGGATGACCTAAATAGGCTACTGGCAAAAACACTGGACGGTGGAGAGTTAGCCACGGCCACCTTGACATTGAAGAGGCATTCGACAGTGGTCAAATCACTACTGAAGAAAGCCATACCACAGGTTCTACGCTATTGAGAACAATCCAACCTAGGATCACCATATCCATACTTGGCGCCGCCACCATAAAGGCGTGAACTGGAAGGGGATGCCCACTACTTTGGGCAGTTCGAGTAGACGATCTTCTGGAGAAGGTTTCGGATACACGGTCGACATTGCGATCGTCATGAAAAGATATTATGAGGAAAGAATCTCAGAGCACACACAAAGAGCCCTGAATATTCTGGACAAATGGTGTGAGGATGAAGGCTTATCCCCCGGAGGACCCAGAGGCCTATCGACCGTTATGCCTGCTATACGGAAAGACTAATCGCGGACCGACTCACGGTATGGGCTACGCAGACGACATTGCGATCGTCGTGAAAGGAAATTATGCGGGAAGAATCTCAGTGCACACACAAAGAGCCCTGAATATTGTGGACAAATGGTGTGCGGATGAAGGCTTTTCCATAAACCTTCTGAAAACCACAATAGTCAACTATACAAGAAGAAGAGTAATAACAGGTCTAAAACGCCCGATGGAAATGTCATTTGAATCAGAGGAAAAATACCTAGGAGTCATCTTTTACCAAAAACATATATGGAACTTACACATAAGCAAAACCACACAGGAAGCTACATTAATACCAGGTAGATGCAGTAGAGCGGCATCCCGGAAGTCCAGGAAGCAAGGGCGACTTCTAGGACCAATACCGAGAAGGGCGGAAGGAGTGCCGGCGATATAAAACGTCTGTATCCATTGAAGAAAACTATGCGAGTAAAGGTGGGGTGGGCGGGGGGGGCCTTACCAACCAAACTATGCCCGTCCACTATTCCAAATGACTTGCAATCTGAATTACACTATTATCCATAACTTTCTATGAGTCAATTAATTTCTTTTATTAAATTATACCTAATTCGTAGAAATAATGTGAGATATAATTTAATGCATAGTTCAAGTCATTTGAAATAGTGGACGGGCATAGTTTGGTTGGTGGGGGACCCCCGCCCACCCCACCTTTGCTCGCATAGTTTTTTTCAATGGATACAGACGTTTTATATCGTTTTTTTTTATTCGAATTTCAAAAAGACCACTCAACCATAGAACAGGTATTCTATGGTTGAACTGGACCTTGGACAGGGTAGTACAGGAAATTAATAACACTTATGAAAGCAAGACTGACTGCTCTGTAGCCTTTCTAGATACCAGCATTTGATAAAGCGTCGCATCCAGGCCTTCTAATCAAAATTAATCGCCAACTACCTCAACCATGCCACCAGCTGCTTAGATCCTACCTAACCCACAGATACTTCCAAGTAAATTTTAAATATGAAATAAATGTTTAAAAAAAACTTCTGTCTTTCTAGGGCTATCAGTCGTGAGGCTTTTCCGCCGGTCAAGGGAGAAGCTCAGAGGAGTTTAATCACCCGGTATTTACACAGAAAACCTCTGAAAACTGTGAAAGGTGATTCGCGAAAATTCGTTCCCCGGTGGGGATCGAACTCAGGCTCCCCAATACTCAGTACGAGACGAACGACGCCTCTAACCACTCGGCCACTGAGCTGGGTTGTTAAAAAGGTTTGAATAAATCTAGATTTTCGTTAATATAGATGTTCTATAAGGCACCCTACATGGTCAATAGGTCCTAGTACTGTCAGTATTTACTTTAATCCTCCTTTTATATTTATGAAGGACTCAATTATCTGGACAAACATTAGTATTCTCTTCATTCCATCATTACTATACCTTATACGATAAGTAGAACTGTCAATATTTTAGAATAATGAACATTTTAAACATGTTTACGTACAGTAATACTGTCATTATTTTAAAATATTGACAGTATTATTGATCTACTAAGGTACCTTAGTTACTCGAGTTATAAAGTTTTTGAAATTAGGTCATAAAATAAAATCAAGTCGCTGTTTGAAAATCCATCAAAATATTAATTTTTTAAATAACTATGTCTAATTGCGTGTGTCTATCTATCTATCTATCTATCTATCTATCTATCTATCTATCTATCTATCTATCTATCTACCTATCTATCTATCTATCTATCTATCTATCTATCTATCTATCTATCTATCTATCTATCTATCTATCTATCTATCTATCTATCTATCTATCTATCTATCTATCTATCTATCTATCTATCTATCTATCTATCTATCTATCTATTATCTATCTATCTATCTATCTATAGATATCGGTTTTGTAAGGTCTCCAACACTTTCCCAGATATCTCCCTAGTATACGACTGCGGGATAGTAGTTACTGAAATTACTTGTTTTAAATATATATGTCCATACACTACTTACACATACTCAAGCTAGAAGGGGGTTAATACATTAATTGTTTAATTAATTTCTTTATAATATGAACGTGTTATTACATTAATATTCAAGCACTATAACTCTAGGTAGAGTGGTTTTAATAATTTATTTCATAAAATTAAATCTAGTGGCACTCTGAAAATTCGTCATAAATTGAATTTGTTACACACCATTACCATATTTATTAAGTAAACTAAATGTGCCCCTAGTTCTATCTAAAAATACAGTCAAAAGATAATATTCCTATAAAATCATAATATTTATTCATGATGAACTCGTGAGGTTTTGCCTTAAGGCCCAAATGTACATAGTAAATAGCTTCATACGTCGTTTGTGCTGCAACCTCCGTTTACACACCTATATCTCGGGGAAAATGGGGGGCGGCGGGCCGCGTGCGCGCATTTCCAACGGGCAATCAATAGTTCCGATGTTATGTGCGGCGCGGCGCACGGCAAAACGGGAAATTTATTTATTACTCTCCCCCGCTGTAAAAGCCTCCAGCACGCAGCCAGATGGTAATTAAATGCTCGATGTATATAAAATATCTATTAGCCAGAGTGATTCATGCGGCAAGATTCACAGACAGACCATAAATTCAAGAGTAATAAATGAGATTTCAAGATTGTTTTTCTCTACTTCAGAAGTATGATTAAAAATTCAAAAACCGCAATTAGTTAAGCGTTGATGTTAATAAAAATATTGACTTTAATATAATTCACAGTTCATACACCAAGAATGAGGGATAACGCCTAGGAATAGCAATTAAGGTATACTAAAAATGGGCGTTCATATGCCAAAATAAGGATTGAGTTTAATTTACGCAAATCAAAGTCTGTATTATGCCACTAACAATGTTTAACATATAGAAATCGCTTCATTTCTATATGTTAAACTTCGTTAGTGACATAATAAAACGTCTCATTCCGCATATATAAGAGTCCTACAAAGGTATGTAATACATTTGGAAAAAATTGGTCTCCGATCCTTGCTATAACGATACAAGACTTTTTTTAAAACTCGTTTTAGACAAGACAATTTCTTGAAATGTATGGGACAACAATCACACCACCCCACTATTGCTGATATAGTTATTTTATAATGGATACAGATGTTTTACCTTGTATAAACAATACCAGAAAGAGTGTTATCCCATTAACAAAACTATGCGACCTCTCTGTTCGCATAGTTTTGTTAATGGGATAACACTCTTTCTGGTGTTGTTTATACAGTGTAAAACATCTGTATCCATTATAAAATAACTATGTCAGGGTAGTCAAGGGTGGGTGGTTCAAGACCAACCAAACCTATGCCCATTTACATGTTGTTTGTGATTTAAAGTCTAGACCACACTATTTTACGCAATTTTCTAATTCTTTTAATTAGTCTTTCTTATAATTAAAAGTCATCTCCTATCGACCGACGGGCACTTAGTTATTTTATAATTTAGGGCGGTAAAACCACGGTCTGTATAGTCTACGGACCGTGCGGTAAAACATTGTTGTCTTGAGCCCTGACAACCTATAATGCGAACATGTTTGTCAACGATACTCTTCAACTGTGCACTGGAGTATGTGATGAGACAAGTCAAACTTAACCGAAGTGGTCTAATCTACTCTAAGAGTCATCTAGCATTTGTGGGCGCATTAGTAATCCTCGAAACAAGAGAGTACTTCAAGAAAATATCCTACAATTTCAAGAAGCAGCGCAAAAAAATCAGGTTACGTATTAAAAAGAGCCAAGTTTATGGCGCTTTCACGCTCCGTCTATATAAACATATGGTGCAATGCCCACTTAGGTGACGAGGCGCGGGCATTTTCGCCGTGCCGGCACCGTGTCTTGGTATCTTCTTCTGAGTCACGGTGGCTTCGAGGCGAGAAGGACAACTCTTCCACGCCGCCTCTATGTAAACATATGATGCAATGTCCACTCCGTCACTGCATATGGACATTACAATCGCCTGTGCGACGTCGCGCCTACACCGCGCCTCCGCCCAACGACGCTTATGTGTGAATTGGGCTTGAAATTACATAATCATACACACCGTAGAAGAAAATGTACAGGAATCGTCGACGATAATTTTCGGGTAACCTACTACTAATAGCGGTATATTGACTTGAAACAATGACTTTAAGAAAACTAAGTGCCAATAGGATACGAACCACACAGAGGTGGATGGAGAGAGCAATGCTGGGTATTATTAAGAGTGATAGATTTGATTATTATTGTACCATCCCTAATGTGATGACAAAATAAAGAATATAGGCATCTCAAGGGAGATTATAATGAAGATCTCGAGCTCTCACAAGCAGCCAGTGAATTAATTGTCTGTTAATTATTAATTAAGTCATCGTGCTCTCGCATTAATATCCCATCTTAATGTTATTAGATTATTGCCAATTAAATGTTCCACATCGGCATTACTTACAGCAGACGATATTTTTCAATTTCCCTTTTAGCGGAAGCCGTTGGAAAAGCGCGCGGCCCGCCTTCCGTTTGCCACGGGATTATTTCTATTAAGGTATTAATTTTAAAAGGAAGACTCACCTGTGCCGGTCGCCGTGGTGATCCGTGATGGCGGCGCCAGGTCTGAAGGGGGGGACGCCCCCCGCACCCCGCCTACAACATCTCTCAAACGCGTATTCCTACAACAAAAACAAATTTATTTATAGTTTTTTTTTTAATTTTCTATACACATATTTTGATAGTTATGTTGATTTAGCTAAAGGACACAAATAAATATATACAAAAGCATATGTACCTATACTGACATATGGGAGCGAGACGTGGACACTAACGAAGAGCGACAAAAGTAGAATACAGGCAATGGAAATGAAATATCTCCGAGGAGTAAAACAAGTTACGAGAAGAGACAGAATAAGAAATGATGACATCAGAGAAAAATAGGAATTGAAGGTATCGGAAGCAAGAACTGGAAATAAAAGAGGAAGAGGTAGACCAAGAAAAGAGTGGGACAACAGAATAGAGGAAAACAGTACAACTTACCCTCGTAGAGGGAAGTTAAACGCCATCTGGCGGCACCACATCAATTAGCAATGCACACCCATATGATAATAACCGTCAACATGCTCATGTTATCAGGATCACCGGGTAGTGCACTCTGGAGAATAATATTCCAACAGAGTGCTTGAGATATCCGGTGATCCTGATAACATGAGCATGTTGACGGTTATTACCATATGGGTGTGCATTGCTAATTGATGTGGTGCCGCCAAATGGCGTTTAACTTCCCTCTACGAGGGTAAGTTGTACTGTTTTTGTATATAACCACTCGAGATATTGTGTGAATTCATCCTCACTAGCTGAGCTACACTGACGAGATCTAATAAGATCGAAATCTAGATATGTAGATTGCTAAGAGGTGGGTTCACACTTATATATGTTTTATAAGAATAGAGGAAATAATAATCAAGAAAGCAAAGACAGTTAAACAAGCAAGAGAACTGGCGAAGAACAGAAAAGAGTGGAAAGAATTTACAAATGCTTAAACAAACAACAATAATTGTAAAGTATAATGTTAAGCAGTGTAAATGTAATAGCCTACACCGAGTATATATATATATATATATATATATATATATATATATTTGCCTTTTACCTTAACTAATTGAATAGATTTCTTCTGTAAAAAATACTGTCATTAAATAATTATTTATATATAGGTATGCTTGAAGATTAATATCCCGAAAAATCCTTTTAACGACAGTGCCGTAGCATAATGGAGATTAAATATATTTCAAGATATATAAATCAGGATTCTTGAATCAATCGTTGTTTATGTTTAGGACTGTGTGTTGCTCTGGGATTATTGTCTCTTGTTCTATTTGTCATGCAATAGCGGCTTGCGATCGTCCCTCACAACCGGCCGCACCAGCGCAAAACTTGGAGCGGTACAGCACGCCACGGGGTGACTAATACTGCTAAATGAAAGCACCTAATATTCAAGCATCAGAGAATATGAACATATATGTATGCTTCAAAGTTTATGTTCCGAAATCCTTTCAAAGATAGCGGCGTAGCACATCATTGATTAAATGTGTGTAAAGATTCATAAATAAGAATTCAAGAATCAATATTTACGCATCAGGTTACCTGAATCTAGATTCATCCATCAGGATTTAAATTTGGATATAATTTGTGGCAAGGCATGGCGGAGATCAAATAAATTAGAGATTCATGTATCAGGATTTTTGAATCAAAATGTATGCATCAGAGTATATGCATCTAGATTCATGCATCAGGATTCTTGAATCAAAATGTATGCATCATAGTATATGAATCTAGATTCATGCATCAGGATTCATGTTTCAAAAAATTTCTTAAACAACCTTGTAGGAAGATTTATTTTTTGTTTAATTCATAAATCAGGATTCTTGAATCAGCGTTAATGCTTTAGAATACATACATTTAGATTTATATATCAGGATTCATCTTTTTGAAGTTAAAAAATCATGCACTTAAGGGTTAATATCCGTAATGTTACGCCGCTGTCTTTAAAAGAAGATCTTTAAAAGTCAGCGGCGTAACATTACGGATATTAAAAACAAAGTAAAAAATCGTTTTATTTATCCGTTAGAAAGTTTAAACTTTTAAACCACTTGGGATTTTGTGATTTCTTCCTCAATAGCTGAGCTGGACTGATGAGACCTAATAATATCGAAATCTATATCTGTAGAATGCTAATAGGTGAATTAACGGTAACATAATTATTTATTTATTGGATTGTTAAGGCGTCTACTTTGTGATAATTCATTTTAAAGGACAAATAAAACGATTTTATACTTTGTTTTTTTTATTTATTTATTTATTTTTATTACCCCATGTCCAACGATTGGTGATACTACACAATGAGTTAAGCTGACTTTATCTCATTGTGTAGTATCACCAATTAATAACTAATATTATTATTATTTAATTTAATTAATATAAATTATAATAATAATAATATGAATATTAATTATCTATTACGAAATACAATTTTGAGACTAGAAAAAATAAAAACATTTTTAAGGCAACAGATTACGTTAAAGTTGTATTACCGGCTTCTTACACTTCAGCTGGTGTTGATATAAAACATTTTCAATTGTCATATTAATTCAATTATCATATTAATGAAAAATATTGTCTTGATAATTGATCATTTGCTTCGTTTCCATTCAGAGGAATACAAATATCACTGTTTGTTTTATTCCCTTTAATACGCCCGTCAATATTCGAGTCAATTTAATTTATTGCCGTCTATATACAACACAATTTTGTCGTAATGATATAAAAGACAAATAAAACAAATGATAACAATTAGTATATTTAGTATATTAAAACACACAAACATATACATATTTCACACTCACGCACAAATACAGTCATATAATTACAAAAATATCTGGAGTGGACACCACACGACTTCCCGAATTACATGACCTATTTAATTTTATATAACATTTTCGACATTTTCAACTTTTACTTTTACAGCTACTTGCTGTATGAAGTAAGTATTATTTTACCGAAAACGTGTTCACATTTTCTAACTAAGATTGTGGAAAAATATACGATAACTTTCCGGGGAAAAAACTACACCTGAAGGAAGGTATAGTGGTCGTGAACAATTTAGCAAAAAAAATCAATTTTCGTTACTAAAATTATCGAAATAAACCCGATTTTAGCGATGTCTGTGTGTGGTATGTCTATGTACAAAATTCCGGGAAAACGGCACAACACTCACACTCCATACTCATACTCATACTCATACTCATACTCATACTCATACTCATACTCATACTCATACTCATACTCATACTCATACTCATACTCATACTCATACTCACACTCACACTCACACTCACACTCACACTCACACTCACACTCACACTCACACTCACACTCACACTCACACTCACACTCACACTCACACTCACACTCACACTCACACTCACACTCACACTCACACTCACACTCACACTCACACTCACACTCACACTCACACTCACACTCACACTCACACTCACACTCACACTCACACTCACACTCACACTCACACTCACACTCACACTCACACTCACACTCACACTCACACTCACACTCACACTCACACTCACACTCACACTCACACTCACACTCACACTCACACTCACACTCACACTCACACTCACACTCACACTCACACTCACACTCACACTCACACTCACACTCACACTCACACTCACACTCACACTCACACTCACACTCACACTCACACTCACACTCACACTCACACTCACACTCACACTCACACTCACACTCACACTCACACTCACACTCACACTCACACTCACACTCACACTCACACTCACACTCACACTCACACTCACACTCACACTCACACTCACACTCACACTCACACTCACACTCACACTCACACTCACACTCACACTCACACTCACACTCACACTCACACTCACACTCACACTCACACTCACACTCACACTCACACTCACACTCACACTCACACTCACACTCACACTCACACTCACACTCACACTCACACTCACACTCACACTCACACTCACACTCACACTCACACTCACACTCACACTCACACTCACACTCACACTCACACTCACACTCACACTCACACTCACACTCACACTCACACTCACACTCACACTCACACTCACACTCACACTCACACTCACACTCACACTCACACTCACACTCACACTCACACTCACACTCACACTCACACTCACACTCACACTCACACTCACACTCACACTCACACTCACACTCACACTCACACTCACACTCACACTCACACTCACACTCACACTCACACTCACACTCACACTCACACTCACACTCACACTCACACTCACACTCACACTCACACTCACACTCACACTCACACTCACACTCACACTCACACTCACACTCACACTCACACTCACACTCACACTCACACTCACACTCACACTCACACTCACACTCACACTCACACTCACACTCACACTCACACTCACACTCACACTCACACTCACACTCACACTCACACTCACACTCACACTCACACTCACACTCACACTCACACTCACACTCACACTCACACTCACACTCACACTCACACTCACACTCACACTCACACTCACACTCACACTCACACTCACACTCACACTCACACTCACACTCACACTCACACTCACACTCACACTCACACTCACACTCACACTCACACTCACACTCACACTCACACTCACACTCACACTCACACTCACACTCACACTCACACTCACACTCACACTCACACTCACACTCACACTCACACTCACACTCACACTCACACTCACACTCACACTCACACTCACACTCACACTCACACTCACACTCACACTCACACTCACACTCACACTCACACTCACACTCACACTCACACTCACACTCACACTCACACTCACACTCACACTCACACTCACACTCACACTCACACTCACACTCACACTCACACTCACACTCACACTCACACTCACACTCACACTCACACTCACACTCACACTCACACTCACACTCACACTCACACTCACACTCACACCCACACCCACACCCACACCCACACTCACACTCACACTCACACCCACACCCACACCCACACCCACACCCACACCCACACCCACACCCACACCCACACCCACACCCACACCCACACCCACACCCACACCCACACCCACACCCACACCCACACCCACACCCACACCCACACCCACACCCACACCCACACCCACACCCACACCCACACTCACACTCACACTCACACTCACACCCACACCCACACCCACACCCACACCCACACCCACACCCACACCCACACCCACACCCACACCCACACCCACACCCACACCCACACTCACACTCACACTCACACTCACACTCACACTCACACTCACACTCACACTCACACTCACACTCACACTCACACTCACACTCACACTCACACTCACACTCACACTCACACTCACACTCACACTCACACTCACACTCACACTCACACTCACACTCACACTCACACTCACACTCACACTCACACTCACACTCACACTCACACTCACACTCACACTCACACTCACACTCACACTCACACTCACACTCACACTCACACTCACACTCACACTCACACTCACACTCACACTCACACTCACACTCACACTCACACTCACACTCACACTCACACTCACACTCACACTCACACTCACACTCACACTCACACTCACACTCACACTCACACTCACACTCACACTCACACTCACACTCACACTCACACTCACACTCACACTCACACTCACACTCACACTCACACTCACACTCACACTCACACTCACACTCACACTCACACTCACACTCACACTCACACTCACACTCACACTCACACTCACACTCACACTCACACTCACACTCACACTCACACTCACACTCACACTCACACTCACACTCACACTCACACTCACACTCACACTCACACTCACACTCACACTCACACTCACACTCACACTCACACTCACACTCACACTCACACTCACACTCACACTCACACTCACACTCACACTCACACTACCTGGATTCGATCCTTTTATGTTGGGTTTACAAGCCCTGCATCTTAATGCATTGGGCTACGGCAGTTATAGCGCATGTAGTATGAAATGTGTGTAATGAACCTGTACTAAATTAATTTAATAATACTTTTAAAAAGTCGCCTAATGTGTAGATTCGATCCTCCTGCGCTGAGTTTACAAGCCCTGCGGGTTAGTGCATTGGGCTACGGCAGTTATTGTACGTGTAGTATGTAATGTGTGTAATGAACCTCATTAAATCAATTTAATAATAGTTTTAAAAATCGGCTTATATGTGAATTCGACCCTCCTATGTTGAGTTTAAAAGCCCTTCGATTTAGTGCATTGGGCTACGGCGGTTATGGTATGTGTAGTATGAAATGTGTGTAATGAACCTAAATTAAATTAATTTAATACATAAAACAAAATCAGGAAATGTGTGGGTTTGATCCTCCTATGTTGGGTTTACAAACCCTGAATCTTAGCACATTGGGCTACGGCGGTTACGGTACATGAGGTATGAAATGTGTGTAATGAACCTGAATTTATTAATTTCCTCCGTGGATGTATTACGACAAGGTTTGGATTACTTTAAAAGTATTCTGGTTATGAAAGGGGATACAAAATAAGTAATATTTTACATATATAAGTGTGAACCCACCTCTTAGCAATCTACATATCTAGATTTCGATCTTATCAGATCTCGTCAGTGTAGCTCAGCTAGTGAGGATGAATTCACACAAAATCTCGAGTGGTTATATACAAAAACAGTACAACTTACCCTCGTAGAGGGAAGTTAAACGCCATCTGGCGGCACCACATCAATTGATGTGGTGCCGCCAGATGGCGTTTAACTTCCCTCTACGAGGGTAAGTTGTACTGTTTAAGTAATATTTATTAGTTAGAGGGGTTTGTGTGATCCATAAAATCAATTTATCTATTATAGGACGATTTTTGCAAGAAGAAGGAAAACGTACTTACTTACTATCTTTCTGAATCAAGATTCACTCGAAAACCTTTTCTCCTTCGTTAGAAATTGAGGTTGTTATAATTCAACCCCAATTATTCATTGTACACTCACACTCACACTACCTGGATTCGATTCTCCTATGTTAAGTTTACAAGCCCTGCCAATTAGTGCCAATTAGAAATTGAGGTAGTTATAATCCAACCTCAATTATTCATTGTAGCGAAAGACAGATGGAAATAGATATATAACTGGCGACACAAATACTGCAAATACATCTTAGATCCAATCCACACATAAGCGGCGCCGGGCGGAGGCGCGGTGTCGGCGAGGTGCAGGCGCGACGTCGCACAGGCGATTGTGATGTTCATGTGCAGTGAAGGGGTGGACATTGCACCATATGTTTACATACAGGCGGCGTGGAAGAGATGTGCCTCTCGCCTCGTAGCAACCGTGTCTCAGGCAAACAGGCTAAAACGCGGTGCCAGCACGGCGAGAGGCCTATATGTTTATATAGAAAGGGCGTGAAAGCGTCGTGCCTCTCGCCGCGCCTTCGCCTCTTCGCCTATGTGTGAATTGGACTTCTCAATCAACGCTAGGACCCGTCACAAGAGGAGACAAATGCCACCTACTCCAAATAATAATACTAGCAATAATAAAAAAATTGAGCGTGCCGGATTTTGATGCATATGAGAAAAAGGTAAAACGCGTCAAGTGGGAGGATGTGCATTCGATGCTCCAGGAGAGTTGGAGAGAGTGATGGTGGCTGCATTGGAGAAGAAGAGTGGGGGGCAGAGGGAGAGTTGGTTTGACGAATGTAGGGTGAGGAAGTCGAGCTGGCGAAGAGCAATGGCGAAGTAGAGGAATGGGAGAGGTGAAGTGGAAATGACCAATCAGGCAAAGAGGGAGTTCGAGAGGAAGAAGATAGAGGAGTTGCAGAAGGTAGAAACGAGGTTGAGGGAGTGTGTGACCGAGAAAGGCTAGTGGGAAAAGTGTAAAAAAGGGCAAAGTTAAATTAGAGCTGGCAGAGTGGGAGAAGAGCTGTAGAGAAATGGCGGGGTCAGAGGTGGATTTGGGGAGTCCGAGACCGGTGGTAGGAAGGGAGGCGTATTCACGGGAAGAGGTCGACGTGGCCATAGGACAACTGAAACTGGGAAAGGCGGCGGGGGAAGATGGGCTGAAGGCAGAGGCTTTCAAAAGTTTACCAGAGGAAGGAAGAGATAAGTTCCTGCAGGTTTTGAATAGGGTCTGGAGCGGTCAGAAGGAGTTGCCGGAAGAGTGGCGTGTGGGGGTGGTGGTCCCGGTACATAAAGGGGGAGCGGCATCGGTCGTAAACAATTATAGAGGTATTACCGTTATGAGTGCGGGGTAAAAAACTATGATGACAATTGTGAAAAATAGACTAGAGAGGGAAGTGGATAGATAAGGGCTGCTGCCGGAATGCCAGGGGGTTTCAGAAAGGGAGCAGATTTTCACGCTTACGAGAATGGTGGAGGAAGCGTTGGAGTGCAAAGGGAGAGTGTATGCGGTGTTTGTGGTTTTGAAAGCGGCGTATGATTCAGTTCCTAGAGGAAAGCTCGTGGAGTGTATGGATAGATTGGGCATGGAAGATGAAAGTGTGGAGTGGGTGAAAAGTATATATAAAGAGACGTGGGCAAAAGCGAGAGTGAATAGAGAAGTGTCTGAGAAGTTTAGGGTGAATGTGGGTGTAAGGCAAGGGTGCCCGCTAAGCCCTCTCTTGTTCAATCTATATACAAGCGAGTTGGAGGCGGTACTGAGGAGAAGACCGGCTGGAGAGGTCGTGGTGGGGAGAACCAAGGTGTGGATGTTAACATATGCGGATGACATAGTATTAATAGCCAAGAGAGTGGAAGAGATGCAAGAGATGTTAGAAAGAATGGTAAGGTACCTGGATAGGAGAGGACGAGTGGTGAATGTGGAGAAGACTAAATGGATGATGCTTAGGAATAGGGGTAGAAGGGGTAGAGTGGAAGAGCTGAAATGGAGGCGAAGGATGATTGAGAGAGTGAATGTCTTTAAATATTTGGGCTTTTGGTTTGACAGTGGAGGAGTATTTAGGGTGCATGTGGAATGTACGCAAGCGAAAGCGAGAGGTTGTGGAGCGGTAATCTCGTAATGGCGTGCAAGATCTGGAATGCGTGTGTAAAACCTATTCTGTTTTATGGAGTGGAAGTGTGGGGATTGCGTGAGTGGAATGTGATAAAGAGAGAGCAAGATTTGCTCCTGAAGAGTCTGCTAGGTCTCGAAAGGTCGACACCGAGAGCAGTGCTGTTGCAGGAGACGAATCGTATGAGTATGTGGTAGGAGTCGTGTTTAAGAGTTGTGAAGTTTGAAGAAAGATTGCAGGAATTGGGCGAGGAAAGACTGGTCCGGGAGGTATGGATGAGGTGTAAGTGTAGGACGGAGAGTGGTTGGAGAAAGGATAGAGAAAGGATGTATGAAAGAGTGGGTATGTCTGAGGTGTGGGTAGAGGAGAAGCTGAGAGAAATGGAAAGCCTAGGAACTAAGGTAAGAGAGAGATTGACAGATATTGATTGGCAAGAACGGCAGACTAGAATGAATGAGAGCTCTTACAACCCTGGCTACATAGAGTGGCAAGTGCGTGGGAAACTCTCGAGTTACTTAGCCAGGGGTGAGTGGAGCAGGGAAGACAAGGTATGCATGGCAAGAGTGAGGTGTGGGTCAGACGAGAGAGGGAGGAAAGTGTGGAACGGTCTGGGGTACACCGCGTATGCGCTGTGTAGTATGAATGTGAGGGTGTGAAAGCAGAATGGGTGGGAGACTGCAGAAAGCTGAATGAATGGTTAAGCGAGGATGGGGAAGGCGTGAAAATCTGCATGAGGCTGATGTAGGAGAGAAAAATGGCGTGGGCGAGGGGTTTGTGATGTGGGAAGAATCAGGATGTGGAAAACATGATTTAATTGATAAAGCTATTAAGTAAAAAGAGTTGATCTTATTCATAGTAGGCCGTGTTGCCACGAGCTCGAATAATAGCCTGATTTCGACGTGGCATACTTCTAATGAGATTTTCAATGTTGAGTTGAGGAATATTTTCCTACTCCTGAAGAGTATTAGTGTACAATAAAGAATGTACTGTAAAATCTCTTATACTCTGCATCATTTTTAGTCGGCATATGCTAGCTATAATTAATATATTTTTTTATAAAATCTTTGAATTCTCCAAATTGTTCAGAGATGCGATGATTTCAAACTTTTACAATTTAATTATTGATAATGTCTACATCCAACTAGTTTAGAAAAATCCAACATTTGCATCCAATATTGAACAATATAGCAAATAGCCCTTTAACTTTTTATTCTCGATTTGCATTTTAATATCGATATCATGACAATCTGCATCCCCCTGTCTTTATTTATAGGCTCGTATATTACAAAATATCTATACAAACCCCTGCACCCTTTCAAATTTCCCTGCGCGCATCGCCGTTATATTGTCGGACGATTTATCGCCATCGCCATAAATCGCAAGCGAATTATTAACGCGCATAAAATAACAGATTGAATGCCCTTTTTTTGTTATTACGCGCAGATACAGTAAATTAGTCATAAATAAAACTTTGTTTTTATCACTTGTATATTGCTACTCTGTAAATATTTATATATAAGCTCTATCCATTTTCAAAATATATAAGCTCTAGCCTTTTTCAAACTAATCCATTGAATTCTTTAACTACCTTAAGTTGTTAACAAATGGCGAGAGAGCGATCCACCAAAATTGGCTTCGCGATGGTAACCCCTGCCCTAGAGGAAGGAACAAAAAAACTGAATATAGAAAACTACAAAGGATAAACGAGGGGTATTACTTGCAAAACAACCAAAATGAATCAACTAACAACGATGAACGAGACACTTTTCAAACCTCAACGCCAGGGATTACACCCATCCAGGTCACCGAAAGGAGGGAGAAACGCACAATGTTTCTTTTTATTATTTAAGTTTTTTTGTATATGTACATGTATAAAATATTACATTAATAAATCTTTCATTAAAAAAAAAGAACTTACAGTCAAATTTTGAGTTTCCCTCAGAAGATCAAGATATTTCTTAACACATTACCATTGGTTTCCGAGAAATGTGCCCTAATTAGTTTGGACTGATAGCCATACAGATATGGTAGTCTTCCCCGAGTTGCAGGTTTTATTGTTGGAAGTAACGTGAACAGAAAACTGTTAGTAAAAAAATAAATAAAAAATGTGTAATGAATAGTGTTGTAATAAATAATGTAATAATTTAGTTACATATCATCCCCCAAAACCCCAACTAACACAGTTTTTTTTTCACGTTACTTCCAACAATAAATCGTGCAACCCGTGGAAGTATTTATCGTCCGACCGATAACAATCGCGGAATAATGGGTGGCGAGCATTAGTCCTTCCGTGTCCGCAATGGTAATGTCTTACTACTCCCGACTATCATACCCATCGCAATCTATCCGCTCGAACGGCTCTGTTCTGATTTTAATTTAGTGGTGCGCGTGAGAATTACGGGAGGCGGTTTTGTAAGTGGTCACGCCACATTAGCTTTGTTTATTGCCATCACTTTACGAAGCTACACTAGATTTATAAATGATTATTGCTATGTGAATTGTCGACACTTCAAAGGACTACTAATGTACTACGCGAACACATTAAATTAGACAACATAAATTAGATATATAATTGCCGTCGTTACTCATTACGAGGAGTTAAAATAAACTTTAGCTAAACAAAACGTTGTTTTCGGAATAGAATGGACACAGAACAAAGGAAATATGAGTAATATGAGGCTATATTTATTTATTTATTTAATTATAATAATATTAAAGCCCATTTGACATTATCTAGTTTCCTATATCGTTTTATATATAAGAATTGATATATTGACGACCAGCCAGGTGCAACCTATGCCCATATAGGACCTACAGGCGATGTTCTTGAGTCGATATATGCCGATCTGAGCACCGCTATGCCCCGTATATGCAGCACTGTATAACTATTTCTAAATGGAAAATTAACATTGTGTATTACTGTGTTATTATTGTTAAGCAAATTTATTATTATTCCGCTGCTATATCATTTTCTAAATGTGTGTATGATACTATGTAGTTTGTGTCTGCATCGAAAACGATATAAGAAACTAGATAATGTCATACGGGCTTAAAAGTGGTATCACGTCCATACCGAAGTTCTTTACAATATCACAATAACACCCATAACACCAAAACACTTGCACCTTCATTTATTAATAATAATTGTTTTATTCATTAATATTTAAAAATTAAATACTAAAAATTACTATACTAAAAAAAAATGTGTTTCTTGAAAACTCTCTGTCCTTATGTTCTGAGTAATTGATATTAGAAATCCCACCCCACTTTTCAACAATCTCGCCCTGAAAATGTTTTGTTATGCCAGCAATGGCATTGGCATATTTTCTTTGCCCATCCGGGCGGCGCGACGTCGCAGCACGTATTAAAAACTTTGTTGGCGGCGGCGCCGGGACGAGAAGAGCGAAAGTTTGCGGACGGCAATACAAGTTTTTGGCACTTTCAATGGGATTTTTAAATTGAATAACCGCGACGGCGACTGAAAAATGATCGAGTATTCTACGATTCTTGGTACATACAGATATAATTGTGTACAGCACTTTTTATCCCATGCAAACAGTTTCGTGACAAATACATGGATCTTATTAAACATCTCACAAAAAATATTTTGGAATGTGTGAGAGCGAAAACTTTAGTTAATGAAGGTAGAAGTATTCGTTATGTCGCTCGTCTTATTTATGCCGGCTCTCCTGGTGCTAATATCCGAACAAGGATCTGAAAGAGCCGAAGTTCGACTTCTCATGTCAGGGGTAGTTCGGCCCGGGCAGAGCCGAAAAACACGTATTTTATTTCTCAGTGTATTAAAAGAGGAATGAATCAGTTTAATATCTATATATGGTATTAGGTGTACCGATTAGACAGACATTTAAACTAACGTACTCCTTTAATAAGGCCCGAACGTATCACCCGGGAGTATTCTCTTTGAGACACGGCCTCCTTATTCGTGCACGGCCGAAGGGGCACGTCGCGAGGAATTCGCACGCGAAAGCACTAATGTTCTTTTACGCTCGTGTTCCGCCCCAGAGAAAAACACTTTTCCCTTTGTGGGATTACGCGCTTGTGTCCGTTACCCGGCTGCTAAGGGTCGCACACACACATACACGCAACCATCCTTTTATTTTCTCTTACGACCACATAATAACCATCTACCTGATGAGAAGTGGGTACAGATTATGTGCCTCAATCCAATATATTACTGCTAGAGAAAAATATTTGTGGGAAATTTGTAATTCTATTATCTGGAATTATAATCAGTGTAAGTAGCGACATCTCACGGTACATTTTAATAACATAAGATTGATTAATAAATTCAATCACCTTAAAGTTACCTCAATATATCTATAGAATTTCTATTTAATTTCTTCCTTTTATGCATACGCGAGGATAACACACAATTTTAAGTCTAGGCCTAGAAATGATATTAGGGCGGCCAAAAGAATACGCTGCGGCTACTCCCCTTCTCAAAGCTTTAGAAGAGGATGTCTGGATTTCTGGGAAGAGGAATAGAAGATTGCCTTAAGAAGTGTTAAGTTAATTTAAGTATTAAGGTGAAAACCTCTCTTTCCCGGTTGAGCGAAGCAGAGCCGACCGGATTCGTCCAGGATCTAATCCCAGGTACCACGGAATAAATTGCTGGTCAACCAGACGAGGCCATAACCAGCCTCGCCCGTATAAACTGGACCCCATTCACTACTGAGGAACAGGAAAGCACCGGGCCCCGACGCGGTGCCTACAAAGGCAGCCAAACTGTACATTGAGCTGTTCTTGGAGATAGTACTGGGGGCCATGATTGACTCACTGAAGCGGGAGGGTTTCCCCGCAAGATGGAAGATGGCCATTATTATCCTAATTCCCAAGCCAAGGATGCCTTTGAGGTCTTCCAGAGCATGGAAACACTACGTGATGGTCACCTTAGATGTGGCCAATGCCTTCAATGCCTTACCATAGCCGACCATCATGCAGGCGTTGAAGAGAAAGAGGGTACCAAGAGCCCTCATCGGACTAATTGGAGGCTACCTCAGTGATAGGGAGGTGACCTTTGCTGGTACTCATAGCCATGCTAGACATGAAGTATTAGGAGTGGTCATACAGGGCCCTGTCCTCGCCCCATCCTGTGATACATCGCGTACAATGGCTCTCTGGAATTTCCACTACCGAAATACACAACGAGCATAGCTTTCGCGGACGACCTGGCATTACTCGTCCGTAGAAGGGACTTCGTTGAGAGCCTGGCTAAGACGAACGTAGCCATAGAAAAGATGGCGGCCTGGATGACGGAGAATGCCATTACGCCATCCAAAAACAGAAATCGTCCTTCTTTCGTACAATAGGCATCCAGGCCACCACCGAGGTCCGTATGCTCGAGGGAAACTTCAAGATCACGAGGCAATTGAAGTACCTCGGCATAATCCTGGAGGCAAATCGAAACTATACGGCTCATATGCTGCAAGCGACCACGTAGCTAGCAAAACCCGAGGCAGCTCAGGCCAGAATCCTCCCCAACGTAGATGGGCCGGGGCACAGGAAGAGAGGGCCCAGCTAGGGTACGCGGCCGCAGTGTGGGCAAACGCCACGAGAACGAGTCAAAACTCCAGGAGGATAAGTAGGGCGCTGAGGACCAGTGCCCTGCAAATCATCTGCGCGTACCGAACCATCTCTTTAGATGCGGTAGACAACACCAGTGGACCTCCTAGTAGAGGAATGCACACATACCTATGGGAGGATCAAGTAGAGGGTAGTAACCAACCCGGCGAAGGAGGAGGCCAGGACCCAGACATGAACGAGGTGGCAAGACAGGTGGGACACAAAGACTAACGCAACGTAGACGAAGCAGATTTCCCGCAAGTGTTGCCACTGGTAGACAAGGCTCAGGTACAAGGTAGACCAAACAGTCTTCCAGTCCTACCTGTTCCGAAACGGAAAAGCAGCTAGCCTTAAGTTCCGTCATTGCAACCGAACAGGCGACCCAGCCCACACACTGAACAACTATGTCAGATGGCTCCTGGAACGAGCCACCCTGTAGCAGGAGTTGGGAGACGAAGACCCAACGATAGGACAAATTGGTAGACTGATGCTAAGAGACGAAGACCAACTGGAGCACAGTCGCAAAAATTCGCCAAACAAGTGATGATGCAGAAGTACGAGATCGACTTGCAGAACGTACAATAACAGACAACCAAGTACATGAGACAGAAATGATCGACCCACATAAGACGGTACTAGGCGCTTAGAGTGCCTCCGAGGCGGGCAAACCCTTAGTTACAGAACATGAGACGGTACTAGGCGCTTAGAGTGCCTCCGAGACGGGCAAACCCCTAGTTACAGAACATGAGATTTGGTTCAGCCGGTAGGTACCCCGGCATGGGGGGTGAATTCGGAACTACCTGTGACTCTAACACCAAGTGGCGATAGTGAGACACGGGTGTCCTTCGAAGATTCCACCTCACAGGACAAACAAAAGAATCCCTTGGTCAGCTTATCTGTTTCTCTTATGTTCGACTCGATGGGTAAAATACCTGGTCTTGGGAAGGCTGACTGAAGTCACGGAGGACCCAGGAAGACTGTCTGACCAACAGTTCGGATTTCGACCAGGCAGATCCACCATACGGATTCTGCGGGTGGTACTCGACACGGCTGGTAGAAACTCCTGAAGGTGAAGGCACCTGTCTGCCCTCATTACTATCGATGTCAGGAACGCGTTCAACTCTCGGATCGCACCCTGGAGAGGTACGGGGCTTTGGGACTTGATGCGGCTATTGTCCAGTTATCTGGAAGACCGCCAGCTCATTGTCGACAAGGCAAGAGGAGGCACACCCAGGTGGCTGAAACTGGGACGAGTCGTTCCGCAAGTACCAGGTCTAGCCTGTAGAAAACCATGTACGTCGCGATTCTAGGCACTCCTCTCCCGAGGGGAGTCAGACTTTTAGAATGTGCGGACGATGTGATCGTAGTCGCCACAGCTACCAGTGAGGAACAACTATGCACACGTGTAAATGACAGTCTGGAAGGGCTAAAGAGCTGGCTATCGGATAATTACCTCTAACTCGCCGAGGAAAAGACGAAAACAGTGCTTCTGATCGGTAGGAAACGGTGTGCGAAGATACACTGCTACATCGGCTAATCGGAGCTAATTCCCGAGCGGGAAATTACGTACCTAGAGGTAGTGGTAGAGCAGGATATAACCTTCCGAACGCATGTGGAAGCCGCAGGAGCAAGGGCTGCCAAATGCGCTGCGGGCCTTGTGCCTATCATGCCGAATATAAGGCTACCGGGACAACAGAAGGTGATGCTCGTCAGGGTTACGAAGAGTATCATGCTATATCGTGCACCGTACTGGCGACACCATCTGCGTGCGGCTTACTAGCACGGGTCCAAAAGAAAAGCGCCCTCAGGGTGCCGAGGGGGCATCGAATGGGCTCAGGGGAAGCTATCCTTGTTATCGCCGGTATCCCCCAGTTTAGTTTCTGGCCCTGGAACGCCATGACACTGATTCATGGCCATCTTGGCACTGATCCGCTCCAGCACCAGAAACTCGACCGGGGGATACCGAGACAGAATTGAGGCCAGCTGGCTGAAGAAATGGACGTGTCTGGTGGACAAGGCCGCCTTATCCCCGACATTTTAATATGGCTAAACAGGCAAGATAGGGAGATCAAGCCTTTACAGGGCATGTCTGCTTCAGGTCTTACCTGAAGCGGATGGGCCTGGAGCAGTAAGTCTCTTGTGTGGAGCCCAGGTGGACACGGCCGAACATGCAATGTTCGAATGCAGCCGATGGTATGCCCTACGGAGGTAAGTGCAGGAGTATGCTTCGTATCTGATAGCATAATCACAGATAGAAAGCTCCGAGGCCTGATCGTTGATTAATACATACGTTTCCACCGTTATGACCAAATGTGATACAATTTTTTTAGTTGGTTATTTAGTTTCCTATTTATCTAACTTATGAACATCAAGGCCCAATTCACACATAAGCGGCGTCGGGCGGAGGCGCGGTGTAGGCGAGGTGCAGGCTCGACGTCGCACAGGCGATTGTGATGTCCATATGCAGTGAAGGGGTGGACATTGGATCATATGTTTTCATAGAGGCGGCGTGGAAGAGTTGTGCTTCTCGCCTCGCAGCCAATGTGGCTAAGTGGGAATTGCATCACATGTTTATATAGAGGGGGCGTGAAAACGTCGTTCCTCTCGCCGCGCCGGCACCGCGCCTTCGCCTCTTCGCCACCTATGTGTGAATTGGGCTTAGTGTCTCTTCTGTAGAGCCATAACTCCCTGAACTGCAAGCAGCGTCTAAGGCCCAATTTACACATAAGAGGCGTCGGGCGCAGGCGCGACATTGCACAGGCGATTGTGATGTTCATATGCAGTGAAGGGGTGGACATTGCACCTTATGTTTACGTAGAGGCGGCGTGGAAGAGTTATGCCTTTCGCCTCTTCGCCTACCGTGTCTTAGGCGAAGACGCGGTGCCGGCGCGGCGAGAAACACGAGGCAAAGGTCCGCCCTCGTCACCTAATGCACCACATGTTTATATAGAGGGGGCTTAAAGTGTCGTGCCTCTCGCAGCGTCGGTACCGCGTCCTTGCCTCTTCGCCTAAGACAAGGTAGGCGAAGAGGCGAAAGGCATAACTCTTCCACGCCGCCTCTACGTAAACATAAGGTGCAATGTCCACCCCTTCACTGCATATGAACATCACAATCGCCTGTGCAACGTCGCGCCTGTGCATCGCCTGCGCCCGACGCCGCTTATGTGTGAATTGGGCCTAACAGGGCATGAGTCTTTCTTTTTATCGCACCCAGGTTGTTATTATTCTGGTTACCATCAAACTTCGGCGCAGAGGGCTCATACGCCCCCAGTCTGAAGGCTTTATTGGGTAATCGGTTCCGGGCTGGTAGTTAAGAGCAAGGTAGTGGGTAGTCCTTGTAGTAAGTATTAATAATAAAGCATCAACAAATGACATACGTCTCAAATTTCGATATCAATAAGTGACTTCGTTATATGAAATGTTGTACTAAGTTAGTGACAATATATATAATATAAAAAGTATTCTATAAAATGTATGCATAAAAAAATGTATTATAGAACAGGGATTTTTTCTATAATACATTTTTTATGCATACATTTTATAGAATACTTTGTATATTATATAGTCACTAATTTAAAAGTTTCAAGAGCTGTGCCGACGGTATCAATGCAGCCATGCAGAAACTAGCTTGTCCTTATATTATCCCCTACATCACACACATATTTAATGCATCAATCCAATAGTCAATTATCCCTAGCTGTAGATTCAATTATAGTGCCCATTCAAAAAAAATCTAAGGTTGATAGCATGCTTGATCTAAGGCCAATTATTATACTCACTCGAATATTTAAAGTGATAGAAAAGACAATTGAAACTAAAATTTAAAGGAGTTTAATGTCTTCCCTTGTTTATATGAAGGCAGAAATTATGAGAAATTATACAACTAACCCCCAGGAGGATATATATATATATATATATATATATATATGTTTTATAAGAAATTATGAGATAGTTCTAGATAGTTTTGCATAGCTAGCTGAAGCCAATAAAGTGAGACAATCACGAGATATTTGTAATTTCTACATTAATATACGAAAATATATTATAACTATATGTGTGTGTGTTTTAGTATAGATAATCTTTTGAGTAAATAAACAATGTAATATACTCACCGAGTTTCTTATGGGCGATCTTCTTCCATCAGCTCGTTAATGAGAAATCCTATTGTAATCCATTCGCAACGAAGAAAAAAAACAACAACACTATCAGCCACCCCCCAGACCACTCGTTTTATACACAATTATCAGCGCGGCTCCAGCCGGCAGCAGGACTCGGCCAGATAATCGGGTGAAGGAGCCGGGCACAGGCGGCAACTGTAATTAATTATTTTAATTAGAACCACTTGAGGCTTCGTACACACAAAAGCGAGGCTTGCACATTATTCTCGTGTTTTCTTTAAACGCAAAAAAAAACAATTAACGTCCGCATTTTTAATGGGAATCATAATTGAGGGGGGAATACGAATTAGTGAGAAAGTCATTGTTAAATGAAAAGTGAACATCAAGTGAATGGTCAATATTTTTATTTCATTTATTTTTTTAAGGGCTTAAGAATGTTTGTAGAATAACTAATTAAAATGCATAAATATTCCGAGTCGTACTGAACATTGGAGAGTATAAGTTTAAACCCCTTGAAGGCAAATTTTTCCGAATCACCTTTCACAGCTTTTCAGAGGTTTTCTGTGAAGTTTAGGTAATTACACTCCTCTGAGCTTCTCCCATTGCCGGCAACTAATAGCCCTATAAAGATTGTTTTGATACATGGACTGTATCAAAACAATCTTTATAGGGCTATGAGTTGCCGGCAATGGGAGAAGCTCAGAGGAGTGTAATTACCGGGTATTATCGTCCAAAACAAAATCTTTATAAGAAACAACGTAGTGCCATTAAAATCAAGTTAACAAACTGCGAATTTCGATTAAATCTGTTTAACTGGCAATTCCAGTTACAATTAGCAATAGAGTTCACACTAATTGTGGTCTTGAAAAAATCGCCGATTACATTTTAATTTTCCATTTACACGGCATGTACCGGGCGCGTATTAAATAGAGGGAGGGAGCGCTTATTGCCGCGATACTCCGACCGCATTTCGATGCATACAAATGTGTTTGCTTTTAACAAACAATACCGTGCAGTCCGCGTGCACACGCAAATTACTATTTTTAATTAAAACTCGCGCCCTCGCCAGCGTGCCTCGAAGATATAAAAAATTAACGAATCGATTTCGGCTGAAACGAATGCAAATAGACCAATGCAACGATAATATTGATGCAGGCGGAGTGAATTTGATATGTTTGTTCTTGCATGATTCATAATGTTGTGAAATCTATCAATACAGAAACATGCATGTTAACATTTACAAAAGTGGGGTACAACTAACCCCCTATGAGGAAAGTTAAGCGCCATCTGGCGGCACCACATCAATTAGCAATACACAAACATATGGCTATAACCGCCACATGACGTTTAACTTTCCTCCTAGGGGGTTAGTTGTATCATTTTTGTATATAACCACTCGAGATATTGTGTGAATTCATCCTCTCTAGCTGAGTTACACTGATGATATTTAATAAGATCGAAATCTAGATATGTAGATTGCTAAGAGGTAGGTTCACACTTATATATGATTTACAAAAGTGTTTTTCAATGATTGGTACTCTCAAATCAAGAGCAGTGGTTCTTAATCTTTTTCCTTGATATGCCCACTATCATTTTATTTGTTACAATTGTATTGCTAATAAAACACCTTCTGTCTCACCAAACAGATATCCTGATAAAAGTATGCGATTGTGTGGGGGTGGTAGTCTCCACTACTGCTTAGGGAGTGATGCCCCTATAGACAGTTTTATGCTAGTAGAATGAAAGCAGAGTGAATAGTATGAATGTGTGTGTGGATGCCGAAACCACCCAAAAATCTGCACAGGGCAAAACGGCGCCAGATCGGTTTGCTCCATCACCGAAATCTGATCTGTCAAACCGGACTCGCTACTGTCAGTGGACATGCCTCACGGGTACAAGAACCTAGGCTTAACTGTACTGGTCGGGTGGAATGATATATACTATATATTATCTCCAAACTAAATGTAGAATAGCCTATACCCACATATGCATGGCCCAGCGAAAGCATTGGTCAATAATATGCCGGAATCCAGGTTTCACTAACCTTCTCCTGGTACTACGAGGCTTGGCCAGGAGTGCCCGGATCTATCCCAAGCTACTCGTAAGACAGAAGTATGGACCAAAGTATGGAAACAAAAGGTAATGACGCTACCTCAAGCGCGTCCTATTTAGAGGGTGATCATAAATAACCTCACGAAAGGCATGTATATGCCTACAGTAAGAGACAAGGACAACTCCTACGAAGCAGCGAAGAAATATCGTCAAAAAGTCTAAACACCAATGACCCAAAGAATTAGATGTGCAGCACAAGAGGATAAAATACCTCATTAAGTCAGGCTTATCGCTAGGAGAGGCCAGGAAGAAAGGATTTCAATCTTACAAACCCCTAAAGGACTTCAAGCCAATTAAGCCCCAGAGGTCTGATGGCAGCACTCCTGAAAATCTCCAATAGAGCTAAAAAGCATCAAAACGCGCCCAAAACCTAGAACATGGAGAGAGATAAAGAGGTTAAAAGGCGTTCACGACCTACAATCAGCCACGCCTCGGCTACATTCAACTGCCCACCTTTGTATAGGTGGGAATCACCTTAAAAGGCATCCCAGAGAGCCTGACAGAGGAACAGAAAACTATTCTAGACGAAATAGTCGGCGGGGAGAAGGATAAAAGATAATCCAAGCTCACTCTCCTGCAAGCGCACGAATAACGAAGATTCCTTGTATTAATCTGCGCGAACAGCGAGATCGCGGATTAGCTAAAGGGCCTAGAGTCCCCTCTCAAGCCTTGGGAAGGAGCCGAGCTGACAATAGTGGAGACTGCTGAGATGCCGCATCATTAGTTACTTTCCAAACAGTTCAGAGAAGCCGCTCCATAGGATCCTTGCCCTCATAGGAGAGTCAGAATGACCTTGGCACCTCCATGTGGAGGGCTCTACTGAGAAAACCAATAGGTACAACTATGTCAGTAGACTCAGGGTCGGCTAACAACGCTAACAGCGAAAGGATCAACTATTGTTTTCGACAGGTAACTCTGAGAGAGCGACGGAAGCGCCTCAACATCCCGACTATTTCTCTGCCTTCTCCAGAAAGAAACCCTGTTTCAGTGGTTTCTTTCGGCACCTTCATTGGTTAGAAGGTGCCGAAAGAGCCCACAAATAACCAAGATTTCTTGCATTAACCTGCATGAACAGCGAGACAGCGGATTAGCTAAAGGGCCTAGAGGCCCAGCTCAAGACTTGGGAAGGAGCCGAGCTGAAGGTAGTTGAGGCGGTCGAGATGCCGCATCCAGAAATATTTATTGGTTACTTTCCAAACAGTTCAGAGAAGCCGATCCAAAGGATCCTTGCCCTCATAGGAGGGTCAGAATGACCTTAGGACCTCCATGTGGAGGACTATACAGAAAAAAACGATAGGTACAACTTTGTCAGTAGACACAGGGTCGGCTGACAAAGCTAAAAGCGAAAGAGTCAACTTTAGTTTTGGTCAGGTAACTCTGAGAGAGCGACGGAAGCGCCTGTTTGAGTGGGCTCTTTCGGCACCTTCAATGGTTAGAAGATGCCAAAAGAGCCCACACTGCTGAAGATGCGGCAAATAAATGGATATAAATCCCAAATAAAGACCAAAGGACCACGGCAAGAAAATGGTGATAAGGTGCAACCAAATCAACCTCCATCATTCAAAAGCGGCATCTAGTGCTCTACACAGGAGTTTCAAAAGAGATTGGTATAGGCTTTTTTCAGAAGCCCTGGATCAACAGGGGCCAGATAAAAGGCCTGCCAGCCGACGTCTAAATTGGTCTACGATACTAACTGCCCCAAACCAAGAGCAGCGCTAATGCTCAGAAAATACATACAATTTATACCTGTTCCAGAATTCACTACGGGAAATCAGGTAGTGGCAGCCGACGAGATTCCAATGAAGGCAGGCAAGAGGCATTATGTCATGACTTACATTTTCCAGGTGATGAAAACCACCAACCACCAGAGGAAGAATATGTCCCATTGAGTGGTACATAAAAAGTAACAAGCACTACATCCTATATTGCGATGCAAACGCGCACCATACGGTGTGGGGCAGCACGGACGACAACAATCGAGGTAAGGAACTCCTTGAATACCTATGTTCTTCTTCTTCTTAGCGTGCTTCATGATCGCTAATATCCGGAACGGGATATTAGCGATCATCATCACGATCTACACCTTGTCTACTACACTGCAAAAAAGTTGCAGGGATGTCATTACAAACCACTGGCGTAGATTTTTAGCCAGGAAATTCGTCGTCTTCCTGGTCCTCTTTTTCCCAGGACATTTCCTTCCAGAAGCAGTTGGAGTGTTCTGTACCTATCACTATGTCTCATTACGTGCACGAGGTATTCCAATTTCCTAACCTTCACAGCGGTCAATACTTCCCGTTCCTTGCCCATTCTCTGCAGAACCTCCTCGTTACTAATGTGCGCTTTCCATGAGATATTTAGGATACGACGATATGCATAATTCGAAGGCCTCCAGTTTTTTCTCTGTATTTTTTTAGTCCAGGATTCGACGCCGTACATTAGTGTTGAGAAAACATAGCAGCGCAACATTCTGATCTTAAGCTGCAGGCTCAAGTCAGGGCTGTTGAAAACTTCTCTCATCTGAATAAATGTCGCTCTCGCTCTTTCTATCCTGCATTTGATTTCTACTGAGTGAGTCCAAAGTTTATTCACGCAGGTGCCTAGATATGTGTATTTGTCCACTTGGTCAATGATCTTGTTGTTAAGAATTATCGTCTGCTGTAATGGATTATCTTTACTGACAAGCATATATTTAGTCTTCTTGATATTGAGATCAATTACGTACATCTCGCTGACTAATTTGATCTTATGCATCATCAGCTGAAGTCCTTGCGCCGTACTCACCAATATCAGAATCGTCCGCATATCTTAAGTTGTTAAGCTAGTTATGTACTAATGACGTTATTAACAGGGGAAATAAACCCACCTTTATGATTGCAATCGTAAGGGAGGTTCAGATCAAGAAACTAGTCTAGCTGATATATTTAGGGGGCTTATAATTCAAAGATAGCGCATATCAGACGAGCCATCAACATCAGATCATCAAAAGATTTTTTTCGACCTGAGTGATACGTTTGCAACTGCAGCGGAATGTAGAACTCCGAAGAACACTGACTGAGACCTTTACAAGGAATGTTTGATTTGAAACCAAGGGTCTCAACCGCACTATAAATACTACGGACTAACTAGAGGAGGTAACGTCTCATCTGAAGGCGCTAGAGTCCAGCTGTCCACTCAAAAACGAGTTCTTCCTCGAGATGTTCTCTAGTGGAACAAACAACTTGGACGAATGCGCACAGTGTTACGGTAAGCATTCAACAGTTTCAAAATGAACACCTACAAGACGGCACTGACCGAATAGAACAAAGATCTGAGAAGGTCTAGTCGAAAAACCTGGAGGGACTTCTGTGAGGGGATTGATGATATATCCCAAACAGCGAGGCTACATAAGGTACTTGCGTAGGACCACTCAAATGAAACAGGGCTGCTGAAGACCGTTAATGGCAGGTATGCCAAAGACACTAGATATTTTACTACAAACACACTTTCCAAGGACAAAAATAGTGACGACTGGTGAAAATGGAACAATTGTCGACAACCCTGTTCCACCAGATCCAGCAAAAAAGGTGGCCAAACAATTCATTTTATAACCTAATCAATCATGGACAGCCCTTAAAAGCCTTTTATTAATTGGGTAAACACAAATTGCAGTTTTTTGCAAACTTGTAGATCATCCCGTTCAGTTTTACTGTTCTTAAGTCGTTAAAAATAAAAATATGAAAATATTGTTTTATCACCTGTCCAACGGATAATTTTATTGGCTAAAAACATCCATAGTATACATATAATATATTCACATTCACACTTTCTGTATTACAGACCACCCCATCCTGTTTAGTCGTCCACCTTCCTTAAAAATCGAAATTTTTGGGCATTGAAAGTTCCTAACAATCCATTTTATATGATAAAAAATCATTCACGGCTCTTATAAATTCAATTTTTAATTTTTACTGTCCGTAAGTCCTTGTAAATTTGTTTTATCACCCGTCAAATAGTTAATTGTATGGACTAATAAATCAAATACGTCCTTATTATAAACCAAATATCTTTACATTCACACTTTTCTGCACTACAGGTTACTGTTCTGTTTTTTCGGCAACCCTTCTCAAGAATCAAAATATGAGGTTTTAGGGTTTGAAAGTTCCAAACAATCCATTTTATATGTGAATCAATCTTGAACGACCCTTATAAACTCAATTAAAATTCACATTCACAATATTCTGCAAATTTGTAGGCTGAGGAACAATAAAAATTGAAGAGACTGAGTTTTTACTTTACTTACTGCCTTAAGATTGAATTAGTCCTTAATATTGCGAGTTTTTACTGTCCTTAAAACGTTACATATAATTTGTTTTATCACCTGTCAAATGGTTAATTGTATGGACTAATAAATCAAAGACATCCTTATTATAAACAAAATATGTTCACATTCACACTTTTCTGCATTACAGGTACTTCTGTTATATCGCCAACTTTCCTTAAGAATCAAAATATGAAATTTTAGGATTTGAAACAGAGAAACAATCCATTTTATATGTGAATCAATCTTGGACGGCCCTTATGAACTGAATTAAACCTTACATTCACAATATTCTGCAAATTTGTAGGCTGAAGGACAGTAAAAGCTGAAGAGGGTGAGTTTTTACTATCCTCAAAATTGAAATAATCCAGTCTTTACTGTTCTTAAGTCCTTCAGAATGAAAATATGGAACATTTGTTTTATCACCTAACAAACGATTAATTTTATAGGCTAATAAATCTTGGACGCCCTTACTATAAACACTAGATTCACATTCATACTTTCCTGTAAACGTGTAAGCAATCCTGTTCAGTTTTTACTGTCCTTAGGCCTTCATAATGAATTTATGAAAATTTAATTTTTAAACGTGTCAAAAAGTTAATTTTATAGGCTAATAAATCAAGAAAGGCCTTATTATAAATCAAATATATTCACATTCAGACTTTTTCTGCATTGCAGGCCATTGCGCTGTGTTTCTATTGTCCACCTAGTTTAATAATTAAAATATGACATTCTAGAGTTTACAATACATTTTATATATTAATCAAGCGTGGTCGGCCATTATAAATCCAATTAAAATTCATATTCTGATTTATTTTTATACTTTTATATTTATAAATTTATTTATTATTATTAATTCCTTCTGTTTATATTCTCCTGTAAATGGGCAACTACTGTTGGGAAATAAAATGTTATTATTATATTCACACTATTCTGCAATTTGTAGGACTGTAAAAACTGAACAGGGTGAATTTTTAGGCGTCCACCATTCTTACAAATCAAAATATGAAATTTTAGAGTTAGTCCCAAACAATACATTTTATACAAAATCATAGATGGCCCTTAAAATCCATTTAACAATCACATTCGAGTTTTTAGTCATCCACCATTCTTACAAATCAAAATATGAAATTTCAGAGTTAATCCCAAACAATCCATTTTATACGAAATCATGGATGGCCCTTAAAATCCAATTAATAATCACATTCGCAGTATTTTTTTTTAAACTTGGTCGCCATCTCGTTTAGTTTTACTGTTCTTAAGATTGAAAACATGAAAATATAGTTCTACCAGCTGTCAAACAAATTAATTTTATTGGAGAATCAAATAAAGGATGTCCTTATTATAACAAAATATATCCACATTCACACTTTTCTGTATTACAGGCTACTCCGTTGTGTTTTTGTCGTCCATCGTCCTTAAGAATGAAAATATGAACATTTAGATTATACACGTCCAAAACATTCCATTTTATAGGCTAATCAATCATGGAAAGCCCGTATAAACCCAATTTATATTCCCATTCACACTATTCTGCATTGCAGGCCAGCCCGTTCAATTTTTGCAGTCCACCCCGTTCAATTTTTGCAGTCCACCCCCACAATTCGCAATGGCAAAACAAACGCACGTCACTGACACACCAAAGTATTAATTACCTAAATCCTGGAGGATATCCGTTAAAAGGTCTACAGAAACGCACTTGTGGTTAAACCGAGCAACATACGATCGCGTGGTGGAGGCGGCGGGCGCGGCGGCAGCAACGAAAATCCGAACCGTGAACGCCTAACGACTACATGGCAAAATGGCGAACCTCTCAGCTGCCACCGAAAATTGCACAACAAACCACCCCCCGCGCTGATATAACCCGCGCACACAAGCACCCCGTGTTAGAAAACGCGTCGCAGTGCCGTTAATTATATTTTAAACCCCGCAAGGGCTGCGTTTCGGACTTGTGCTACTGCTGAAAACACCCCCGCGTCATTACTGTGTGTATGTATGTGTGTGTGTATATGTTTGACACGGATCCGCGCACAGGGGTTTATCCTTCAGAACGACCGCACCGCCACCACCACCGCCGTCCGCGCCTGCTGGAGCCCACGATGGCCCCCGTTTTCGCGACCCTTCAACATAAAGCGCGCGTTTTCCGCCCGCAACTCGGACTTAATAGCGTAAATAGCCGTCCCCGTATGCCTCCGCTGTACGGCACACATAAAGCCACTGCGCGCAGACTCGACGTGCGTCCACCGGCAGCAGGGAAAATCCGAAATAGGGGTGTGGGGGATGGAGCCAACGACGAGGACGAAGTTCAATGACATAATAAGAAGAGATGAAGGAAGAAAAAAAACGATGAGGTTTTACTATAAATTTTGTCTGAGCTGAGAATCTATGGGCTAATACCAGTGGTGCTTAAGATGAAGAACATTTTTAGATCTATTATTAACTAGTTTTAAGCAAATTCAGTCTCCCCAAGTTAAGTTAACAAACATTGTTGTGCTTATATTATTTAGTTTTTAGCACATTGATAACCAAATTTCTCAAAAAATGGTTGATCTAAAATTGAGCGATACAAAGGTTTTTTGTCAGACTTTGTAATTTGAATCCTCTTTGTAACTTAAAAAAAATTGGCAGAAAAAGTGTCAAAAATCACATTTATCACACCGTTTTTTTTATGCATTTTAATCAAAGCTAAATGGTTCAATATTCTAAAAACCAAATTAACCAAAATTGACTACAAGGGCAAACATTTGTGTGGTCCTTCCAGCCAAAATATTATGTATTTTCTTCAAATTTAACACTTGCCACATCGACAACCTAATTTCTCAACAAATACTTGTTGGTCTAAAATTGTGTGACCTAGGGTTGATGGATTGAAAACTATAAAATAAGTCATATTATTTATTTTCTTCAAATTTGACACTTGCCACATCGACAACCTAATTTCTCAACAAATACATGTTGGTCTAAAATTGTGTGACCTAGGGTTGATGGATTGAAAACTATAAAATAAGTCATATTATTTATTTTCTTCAAATTTGACACTTGCCACATCGACTACCTAATTTCTCAACAAATACATGTTGGTCTAAAATTGTCTGACCTAGGGTTGATGGATTGAAAACTATAAAATAAGTCAAGCCAATAAGATGTTTGATATAAAAACGGAATTGGCTAATGCGCCCCGAAATGTCTTCAAAATAAATTGTCTACCACTCACCGACAAAGTCAACTAACTAAATTGTCAGAAAGTTTAAGATTAATGTGTTAATACTATAAAAGAATCATAGTCGGTTACTTATTTACAGTATTCAACTCTGTAAAGTATGTAATGCCCGGGAGGTACCCTGACAGAGCTTAAAAGCTCTGAACACCCATATCCTATCGCGACGGAGAAAAGTAGTATTCGCGATGGTAAAATTATTGGATATTTTTACAAATTATTTAAAATGATCAATTAAATTATTCTTCCGATTCCGAAATCAATTTTTCCACCAACCAAGGAGTTGGAGCCAATAAACGTGATGTGAGTAGGCTCTTTGGCAATTTTTTCACGTTGGTAATCGTAAAAAAAATCAATTTTATGTATAATTTGATCGACTTTATCGTAGTTTTTTTGGTTATCTATTGGATTATTTCGGATCTCTTCGAATTATATAACCCAAGTATTTTAGAATAATAATACCAATATGCGTATTATTATTCTAAAATACTAGGGTCATATAAGGCCCAGTTCACACATAGGAGGCGAAGGCGCTGTCTCGGAGCACGACGCTTTCTTGCCCCCTCTATATAAACATATCGTGCAATGCACACTTAGTTGACGAGGCGCGGGCATTTGCCGTGCCGGCACCTCATCTTAGCCTCCTCGCCTTAGACACGGTGGCTGCGAGGCGAGAGACTTGTCTTCGACGCCGCGTTTATGTAAACATATGATGCAATGTCCACCCCTTCACTGCATATGGACATTATAATCGCCTGTGCGACGTCGCGCCTACACCTCGCCTACACCGCGCCTCCGCCCGACGCCGCTTATGTGTGAATTGGTCCTAATTCGAACTTATCCGAAAGACTGGTCGATTATGTGAATTAACGAAATCCAATAGATAACAAACAAACCTCTGCAAGAAAACTACAGAGCAGCAAAGGATAGACACAGATGGAAACAACAGATATCGACGGTATAGCGCAAGAACATTTTTAACAAAATGTCTAAACTCATTTAAAGGACTCTCAATTCTTTATTTCATAATGGTTAAAAATTTAAAAAACTATTAGTATTAAGTCCTTTAAATTAGTTTGGTCCTTTTGTTAAAAAAACACATTCGCCCTTCTTGCGCTACACAGTCGAAATAATAATACTTCTTCCTGATCGTCCACCTCATGTCGCGATCCGTAGGATATGGTTCGCGACACCTCATCCATGAGGTGGACGACCAGGGAAAAGTATTAATATTAAAAAGCTAATCTTGGTTACTCTTCATAACACTTCAAGCGTGAGGTGTCGCGATCCGTAGGATATGAAAGGCGACACCTCACCCATGAGGTGGACGACCAGGAAGAAGTATTAATATTAAAAAGCTAATCTTGGTTTCTCTTCATAACATATAGAACACTGGAACAAATAACCCATGAACTAAGAAATGATGACCATAAAAGGAGACAAAATAAACCGAAAATTAAGAGGAACATACCAAAAATTTCTTTTTTAAATATACATGCACCGACTGACGAGAAACCAGCGGTGGCCAGTAGGAATAATCAACATAGTCTATAAATCACACGTTTAATGTCCCTTAAGGCTATGAAATTTTCAACATGTATATGGTAATAAAAACAACAAATGTTCAACTGATTCTAGATTATCTGCATACATATGCCTTTACTACTAGTTATTCGTTAATATAGAGCAGTTTATATTGAAAGTATACATCTCTATCAAATCAACTAAAAGTGGTATAGAAAATCAAAATTATAAATAGTTATAGGTAAAAATCATCATAATTTGAACTAAATGTTACAATATTTAGACCCTTATTAATTGTGTTTCATATCTTAGTAGCCTAGTTTTGCGCAGGTACCCATTCACCTATATTCGGAGAGGCTGTATAGGACGCACGTCGAGGATGCGGGTGGACGGCGATGCGCGTCACGGGGGCGGTTTTCGGCCGCCACCGCGTCGCGACGAGAGCGCCGGTCCGTCAGCGCTCTCTACCCGACGTCCCCGCAACCGGCGACAATGGCAGCACAGTCAATATGTATGGAGTGTGCGCCCTGGATTCTGGAAGCGCGAGGTATAGTCCGGGAAGGCGTCGATGTCGAGAGAAGTACATTCAAATGGTCAAATGCAAGAAACCATCAGGAATACAGTGGAAGAAAACTTCAAGGTACATTATTTACAAAACAATAAAATGTTACAAGACAGGACTATAGCTGAAGCACCTAAAAGATATGAAAGAAAAGATAATGAAAGAAAGTTACGAAATAATAGATAGAAAGAAAGATACTTCGAAGAATTGTTGGAGGTGGAGCAAATTACGCAAGGAACTGAAAAAGAAGGTCGACAACAAATAAGGGTTGCGATTCTTGAAACCACTCGTATCGAACGTATTCGTTTAACTGTCAAAGTCGCTCCACAAAATAGGGATAATGCATGATTCATGAGCTAGTAAATTGATGAAATTTCGGTTTACTAGTCTTAAAGATAGTAATAAACTGAAATTTTATCAAATCATGAATTGTCCGTATTTTTTCTGGCGGTTTTAATAGTTGAAAATACGTTTGGTCGAGTGGTTTTATATATAAAATTCAAACTTATTAAGATGGTGCAGCAATAAAACGCTATTTACACGCTAGTACACTTTACTTCCTTTTTTGCCAATATTTCGTAGCTAAAACAGCTACTTCATCAGGGATCGGAGTATGCGTAAATAGCTATAGAGATGTTACATGCAGTCCACAAATGGTAGTTGCAGGAATGTAATTCCTTAGAAAAATTACTTTAGACTCGATACATCAACGTTTGACGTAGTTGATTTATCGAGTATAAATTAGTCATTACTCCGGGCCCTGTTGAAGTAGCTGGCGCTGGGCCATTGATCCAAACTGTCACTGTCTTTGCGCTGTGACAAAGTATGTATGCTTGTTTCTGTGTATACTGTACTTTGTAAATTATGGGTACTAGAGGTCATAATTTTGCCTTGGAGGTAATTGACAAATACAGAAGCCATGAATGCCTTAGCAAATTACAACATTTGAACATTATCATGATAAAACCAACCGAAATGCTGCTTTGGATGACATATTATCATTATTTCATACAAAAGACCTTACGGCAAATAGAAAAAGAGTACAAAAGTATTATTAGTAATATTATATGACCTAAAGCCTAGGGTGAAATGGCTGTAGGAAATTTTAGTTCTTCATATGTAACGCATAAGTAGCAGTTAAAATCCGTGAAGAGTGATGGCTTCTCTCATATTGGTGTCGTTTCTCTTGATCAATGGGGTGATCATATGGAGCAACGTATTGTTTTTCGTAGGTAATTGTTCCAATCAGAAGGCTCAAGCGAGAGTTGTTGAACCAAATTTAAATAACTTATTTGTTTTCTATATGAAAGCCATCATTTCTGCCACTTGGCCTTTTGTTTATGTATCTTGATATAGATGCAACATATTATAGCATACATAAGTTCCAATTCTTCCATAATTTTATTAAACAACTATAACACAGGACATCAACCATATACACACACACAGCGACTGGAATGGACTGATCGTCAGTGGCCCTATATTTGGACTCGAGCCAAATGGACTCGGGCCGTTTGAACCGATCGTGTATGGGGGCCTTAAGGCATACCAAGGATGAAACAGTTATTTATTTGATTGACATGGGTAACAGACCAGACTCTTTTACAAGACCGGTCTGAACTTATAGAATAGACCCCTAGAAGACAAACTCATTAGACATAGCAAAAAAAACCTATGCACTGCCTAGCCGTGATCGAACAGGTCATGTATTTAAATACTTATCCGTGAAATAAACAGCAAACCAAGATCACTTTAGTGAAGTGAAAGGCAAGGGCATGAATTGTTGACCGATCGCTATGAATATAACGATTTAGAGGCGTTCGCTCTAATTGCGAATGGTGTAAATTTGTGACTCATCGTTTCGTGAAAGATGCTAGAAGATCGTGGAAGAACCCAATGCTTGACAGTAGTTATGTTTTGACATTAATTTTTGAGTTAATTCTATTAGTTCAGCGCTATGGAACGTGTACGATTTATAGTAAATGCTAATAGCGATCGGTCAAAAATCGCACCCCAGACAACCAAGACTGTAAAAGTAACAGAATACCTCAGGGATATGATGTGGACAAACAGATAAATGTCCAGCTACGTAAACTTCGAAATCGGGAATAGACTATGGGGACAATCTCACTGCAATACGTAAATAACAACGTGGACGAGATGATTAAATCTACAAGAATGCAAGGAAACCAACGTTTTTATGCCCTAAAGCACCTTTCCGTAGCTCATTCCTAAATAAAATAGCAAATCTCCGACTTTACAAAACAACCAACCGTTCAATAGCAACCAACCTATGGCAGCGAACAAAAAAACATGTTAAATGTTTTTGAGCGTAAAATACAAAAATCAATATTTCCAATGATTATTAACGAAAAGAGATACCTGGAGAATAAGGATGAACTACGCACTCAAAAAGCTCTATGGTAGGGAATTAATAATTGGAAAAATTAGATTAGCTAGGCTCTAAGCCTATTTTCCACGGGCAAAACATGTAATAAAAATGGCAGAGGATTGAATTATGAAAAAAAAAATTAACAGAAGCTTTGACACGACACATGCTAGAGGTAGACCACGAAAACGATAGATTTCGTAGAGGAAGACCGAGTGAAATGGATGTCACAAACTGAAAAATGAAAGCGCTACAACGCCTATAGTGGCAGGCTATAGTTGAGTCAGCCAAAACCATTGTGGTGGCTGATAAGTAAGTAAAGTAATATCAGAAAAAATAATCAAAAACAAGGTAAAAATGAGGATAAATAAACAGAGGCCCCAGCAAAGACAGAAGTGTTGGCCGACAGTTGGCAAAGTGTTAGCCGACAATTGGCAAAGTGTTAGCCGACAATTGGCATAAGTGTCGGATCCTCCAATAGCTTCGGGCGACGAATGTACCATCAACAGACGCCAGATGGCGTTTTACCTTAGTTATGTATTGTTTATAAAAAATTAAGATGCTGTGAATTTTGATTCCAAATTATACTATCTTAGAATATTATTCTATAGCGGAGGCTACTGAGTAATTTTTATTGCATCAGTATGTTGCTTTAAAGATACAGCTCAAATTCGCTGATCATTGGTAAAAATTGAGGTGCCGATATAAAGGGCACCTTAGGCCCAATTCACACATAAGCGGTGTCGGGCGCGGGCGCGGTGTAGGCGAGGCGTAGGCGCGACGTCGCACAGGCGATTGTGATGTCCATATGCAGTGAAGGCATGGACATTGTACCTTATGTTTACATAGAGGCGCCGTGGAAGAGTTTCGCCTCTTCGCCTACCGTGTCTTAGGCGAAGAGGCGAAGACGCGGTGCCGGCGCAAATGCCCGCGCCTCGCCATCTAAGTAAGCATTGAAATTAAATTAATTGCAGTTACTTTCGAGTACACCGCTGCCTCTAGCCATTTTTTAGTGGTACGTGTGGCTGCGGTGTCCGAGTGGTTAAGGAGATGGACTTGAAATCCATTGGGCTTTGCCCGCACAGGTTCGAATCCTGTCCGCAGCGTGACATTTTAAATAAAAGTGTATATGCAAACATTAATTTATTGCAAGATTGCTCTAAACTGATGTTTAAAAATCCACAATTCATTTATAAACTATCTTTTTGATTGATTGATTGTCACTCTGGTTTCCCTTCAGAGCGAAAAATCTTTCGCCTTTTACTAAAGATGAAAGATTTTTGATTGTCGATTTAAAATGAATTTTTCAAATTATGTTTCACACGAAAATTCGTCCATTGCCAATTGGCAAAGTGTTAGCCGACAATTGGCATAAGTGTCGGATCCTCCAATAGCTTGATGAATGTACCACCAACAGACGCCAGATGGCGTTTTACCTTAGTATGTATTGTATATAAAAAATTAAGTGCTGTGAATTTTGATTCCAAATTATACTATCTTAGAATATTATTCTATAGCGGAGGCTACTGAGTAATTTTTATTGCATCAGTATGTTGCTTTAAAGATACAGCTCAAATTCGCTGATCATTGGTAAAAATTGAGGTGCCGATATAAAGGCACCTTAGGCCCAATTCACACATAAGCGGCGTCGGGCGCGGGCGCGGTGTAGGCGAGGCGCAGTCGCGACGTCGCACAGGCGATTGTGATGTCCATATGCAGTGAAGGGATGGACATTGTACCTATGTTTACATAGAGGCCCCGTGGAAGAGTTTCACCTCTTCGCCTACCGTGTCTTAGGCGAAGAGGCGAAGACCGCGCCTGCGCCCGACGCCGCTTATGTGTGAATTAGGCCTTACACGGTCAGTAATACTGTCAGTCTTAGTACTGTCAGTATTTGCTTTAATCCTCCTTTTATATTTATCAAGTAATGAATGATCCTGATAAACATCAGTAGTCTCCCACCATTAGAGCCGAGTATTCTTATCATTGTCGGTCAATTGACGGGCCAACACCGGCCCATTCTCGCAACATCTATGGTGACTATCGAATTCATACCAGCTCGGTCTTTCGCCAGTATCAAACCAATACATCAATTACCAACGGATGACTTTTGGCCGTTGTGTTGGCTAACACGTTTGTGTTTACACAAATATTATATATATATATATATATATATATATATATAAATTATTCATATAATAATATCATGAAGAATGTAAATTTAATTGAAAAATAAAAACAAACTCAGCTCAGAGGCTCAGTGGTTAGAGCAGCCGTCCGTCTCGTACTGAGCATTGGGGAGCGAACCCCATCGCAAAGTTACGGTCATACGGTCAATAAAGAATTACTCCTCTGAGCTAACGGCTGATGAATATAAAAGTTGTTCTTTTAAACGATATGATGATGAACTAATACAATTTATTTTTTACAACGCGCAATATTAATTATATATTATTGTATATACGAGGCATATCCAGAAAGTAAGAGTACTGAGGCTCTCACGGTCGGAGGGATTTTATTTTCATCATGTTTCATTCCACACGGCAGTGTAGCCTGACTCATCCCCTTTGCACCGAGACTGGTTCGAGGTCAGTACGTTGAGAACTGTTGACACGACAACAAGTTTCGTGAATAATGTCAATCCAATCTCCCGCCAAGTGCGAAATACGCGGCGTCATCCGTTATCTCGTTTGGAAGGGAAAACCTCCATTTGAGATTTATAATGAGGTGAAAACTGCATATGGTGATAAAGCTATGAATCGTACGAATGTGTACAAGTGGTGTCGCGAGTTTAAAAACGGTCGTACGTCTGTGCATGATGATCAGAGGAGCGGAAGACCAATTGTGACGAAATTGTGGAAAAAATTGAAAATGCGCTCCGTGACGATCGCAGATTGACTGTGGATGAACTTTCTGCGATGTTTCCGCAAATCTCCAGATCTCTACTACACGAAACAATCACAGAAACCCTCGGATATCGGAAACTGTCCGCGAGGTGGGTCCCAAAACAACTGACAGACCAGCACAAGTTGAATCGAGTGGAGGCCGGGCAAGAGTTTTTGAGGCGCTGGAAACTCCATGGAGATGAATTTCTCCGCTCCATCGGAACTGGAGATGAAACTGGGGTAGCTCACCACACGCCCGAAACCAAAAGACAGTCTCAACAGTGGCGTCACACCTCTTCACACTCCGCCAAAAAGTTCAAAATCACAATTTCAGTCAAGCAAGTCATGGCATCCGTGTTTTGGGACTGTCAAGGCATAATTTTAATCGAATATCTGCCTCAAGGGGAGACCAACAACTCTGCAAGATACTGTGAGACCTTAAAAAAATTGCGGAGGGCGATTCAGAACAAGAGGAGAGGCATGCTGACAAAAGGAGTCTGCCTGCTGCACGACTATGCCAGACGCCACGAAGGAACTGCTCGCCTCGTTTAAATGGGATGTCCTGAACCATCCCGCGCATTCCCCTGATCTAGCACCTTCAGATTACTATCTCATTACCTCCCTGAAGCTGCACATGGGTGAAAAAAGGTTTTTAACCGACGAGGAGGTAAAGGAGGAGTTGGAGAAGTGGACGAAGGAGTTGGCGGGAAACTACTTCGAGGAAGGCATCAAAAAATTGATACCTCGCTACACCACCTGCATAGAGAGGAATGGCGACTATGTCGAAAAATAGCTTTTATTATGTACTAAAGTCTCACGTAATTTTTTTGTTTATATAAAAAATTTTAACACCTACAAAAATTCAGTACTCTCACTTTCTGGATATGCCTCGTAGTTCTTTAAGTTCTTTAATATTTAACGAATTTTCCGTGTGAAACAATTTGAAGGATTCATTTTAAATCGACATTCAAAAATCTTTCATCTTTAGTAAAAGATTTTTCGCTCTGTAGGGAAACCAGAGTGAGAATCAATCAATCAAAAAGATAGTTTATAAATGAGTTGTGGAGTTTTAAACAGCAGTTTAGAGCAATCTTGCAATAAATTAATGTTTGTATATATATTTTTATTTAAAAAGTAACGCTGCGGACAGGATTCGAACCTGTGCGGGCAAAGCCCAATGGATTTCAAGTCCATCTCCTTAAGAGCGCCGAATATCGACAGAGACATTATTCAACAAGTGAATAATCACGGAACTAATACATAAATAGAAACCGCGCCCTCTATATAAGAGTATTATTATTACGATTATAAGGTATTGCACGTGCAGAAGAAAACGCTTTTACGCATCGTAACGCACCCCACCACACCCCTCCCGCTAACAGACGAAAACCACATGTGATTTATAGAATGTGAATTCATTAGCTAGCTGCAGACGGGCGCACTATCGGACGACTTTGCTATTTGAATTATATCGAAAATAGAATAAAAAAATATTTGCATATTACTCGGCAATCGTTGACGAAGTAGGAGAGTATGACATAGATGCGTCAGAAAATATATTTTTATGAACTTTAATCAAAAGTTCGCTAGTAATAATAAATTGGGATCAAATTATCTAAATCTCGGTCTACCTAAACCGATGTCGCATGAAAATAAGAATTATATGAATGATAGCTGCAACATGTTTTGCGTTAATTTAATAATGCTTTATTGCAACTACGCAGTTTTCTTTTGAAATTGTTATTTAATATTTACATCCCTCGAAGCGTTCCCCTCGATATGGGTACCGATGTGGTCGCCTAAAACAGGCTGGACACGCGATGGGTCGGTTTATAGCCTAGAAACCGCCGAAATCCTTTATTTCACTTCAATATCGATAATATAGTAAATAATAAACAAATGCGCTAAACGGTTTCATCTGAATATTGTACCTTGCATCTAGCGCACACTCGTGCCCCCAAAAAATATATCCCCAAAACCATAAACAAGCGCAAACAATAATAATACTAGAAACTGAGAGAAAGTACCACCATTAAAATCTTGGGTACATTTCCGCCCAACTAATCATTAATACATCTCATTGGTAATTGAGTGTAGCCCTCTGAATATATTTTTACCACCACCATTTAACGTAGTTCACAAATTTTGGATAATGTAATTATGTGTTAGTTCTTTAAGAGGTTTAGGCCCGTGAACTACCTTTAAGAGCGATAAATTGTTTTAAAGCGTGCTTTTGTGGAAGTAGTTTCACAAAGTAACCATTCTAAACGCGAATTAGAAAAAAAATAATATATAAATAATTGTTAATATGTCGTTTGTATTTGGAAAAAATAAACGATCAAAACAAAGTCAGGCAACACGAAAATACCATAAACAAAAAAAGGAAAATAAATTGTTTTGTGGACGAATTAGTAGCTTCGGCTACGAATGAATATCACATTCCTTCTTTCTATCATAATAATGAAAGAATATTATTTTAAGAAATACTATTTTATATAATTCTTTATATATATATATATATATATATATATATATATATATATATATATATTTACGCGTGTGCTATGCGAATTGGATATATATATATATATATATATATATATATATATATATATATATATATATATATATATATATATTCACTGGACTCAAAATAAAAATTAGGAAGTTGAGCCCAGTGAACATTTCATTATCATATGTATTCGAATCATTATGGTCACTTTCTATACGAATTGCACTATGCGCAAGACAACCTTATTGAAAGTGCAGTTTTTGTAAGGCCTGTACACTTACTACTATTATTTTGAGAACTAACAACTCCATTCGTGGTTAATGTTGATTCCTCCCAAAAAAGAATTCTATAAAAATATCTATCGTCCATAATTAATTCTCCTATAGACAGACACAATTCTAGACGAAGGGCATAATCTCTTTCCTCAAGCATATGTACTTTTATTGCTTTATATAGATGAAATTTTACATCAGATAAAACTTTTTGCAAATAACTTATGTTTAAATCTTTTTAACTTTCCCTGCGCGTTTTTTGTCTAATCTCTTACCGAATTCAAAGCTACCAATATTGCTGCATCATTATCATCATGAATTTTTTTTTCTTCTTAAGATTCTTTACATCTCCAGTGGTATCAAATTTAATTTTTACCGTCGAACACAATTTATAAATGCATATTTTCCCGGGTATATTTAAATCGTTCAATACAATGGTGATTGTATATGTCTCGAATACGTAAGTAAATTCATTATTATTGAATTGTCAAACTAATTACTGTTATAAGATGACTTAAGGTCGTTTTAGACAAGACAATTTCTTGACTCAAAAGTTAGTCAAGATGCGAGACAATCTAAATTGTCTCGTATCATACAGCAAATTATTTGAAATATTGAATTGGATGGTAAATCGAATGGAAAAATATAACGCGTTCTATTTGTCAAGGACAAATTGCATAGGAGGAGGATATATGAATTAATTTCTTGAACAACTTTTGAGCTAAGAAATTGTCTTGTCTAAAACGACCTTTAGATTAACAACTGCAATTTTCCGCTTTTGAAAAAATATTCCTATGGTTTGTACAAAATACTTAATAAATAATTTTATTAGAAAGAAAAAATGTACCGCTGACTGAAATGTCACCTGTTATCTGTGCCATTTTTTCAAAATATACATTCCATTTAGGTACAGTATGTTTTTTGTTGTTGAAAATTTCGAGAATAGATAATTTAATCAATATATCAGACTTAAATATTAGGCACGTATACAGATTTTCATAACATTAAAAAATTATAAAAATCCTACAAATAAAATCATATTTCATAACAACAAAAATTCCAAGATTATTATGATACGTAAAGTAGTGTGAAATGTGTCCCTGTGAAATTTTGAGTTATGAGTGCTACTTATTGCATTTTTGTATTCAAAATCACCCTCTATGCGTGGAGAATGAAAATAATACTGTAAACCATGGAAGGATACAGAATTGTGGAAATTGACTATTTCCTTAAGAAGTGTTTGATTCTGCAACAAGAACATATTGCACTAGTGGTTCATTACAACTGGACTAAATACGGAAGGGAATTAGCAGCACATTCATATTGAAATGTAGTGGATGTCATATATCTGAACATATACAATCAGAGAAAGTTAAGGTTGCGAATAAAGCTATTATTTGGGGAACACTATCTATCGGAGGGTGCTACAGTCACACTGAAGAAATGATGAGTGTATTAAATATACCAATAATGACCAAGAGAACATTGTATAAATTACAAGAAGGCAACTGTCAGACACTATATGAGGAAGCAAGAAATATATTTTTGACTCAATTCCAGAGTGTTCGTACTAATTATAGTTAAATAAATAAACTTGTAACTTTTAACACTTCCAAAATAATAAGTCTAGTTGAAACAAATTGTTTCCTCATATAGCGTCTGACAGTGGCCATATAAATTAACATTTCATGAGCGTAATTGCACATTGTTATTCGTAAAACATTAGTAATCAATTTTATAGTTGTTTTACTTACCGTGAGTAGTCGCTACACAACGGCAAATAATTCCACACCTTTTTAGCCATTACTTGGCTATGGACATTGAATGGAACCATTATCATATATTAATTTAAACAATAGCAAATTGTTACCTATCTATTAGACTATATCATTTAGCAAGAAAACACACGGAAAAAATGTCTCAGTTTGTTAATATTTTTGGTCTTTGTAGGTATTTAACATTACAACAACAGCTTAACATATTACTTTGTAAGGTCTTTAACTGACCATACAAAGTAATATAAACATCATTATTACACTGATATGTTTAAGCTGAGGTGAAGTGGAATCCTGTCCCTTTTCTTTCAGATATTTGTGAATTTGAAAATCCTTTCAACAAATATTAACAACAAAATATCTTTGTACAGTTGTTTATCATCAGTCTTGTATTTAAGAAGCCTACTGAGAGCAGGAATAACATGAAACCTATAATATCTGGGTTATATGCTTCATATGTCATTCAATAATTATATGTACATAATATTATATAATGTATGTTATATAAATGTCTATTTAGTTTGAAATTGAAATATACCATTAAATCATATATATATATTTTATTTTTACCCTCAAATACAAGCTATTTGTTGATTTTAATTACATTGAAAATCACAAACTAAAATAATATGTTAGTTGTGATTTTAAATGTATTTAAAATAATACATCTATCCGTTCGTTTTCAATATAGTTCGTAGATCGGCACAGCTGCACTATCGCATACTCAATTCAAGGTCACGCGGACTGCATGGTCCATATTTTCAGCGCTCTCTATTGCCAAACGGCTAAACAAATATCTCGATATAATTGCGGAATTCTGCATGAATTTGCTTCGAATGTAAAATTACTAATATTTTGTTAGTATTTTGAGACTTTCTCAAAAACTACTTGACCAATTTCAAAAAACATAACACGGAAATGTAGTTCAAGTAATAGCGCGTATAGTGAGACTGAGCAATATGTAGAAATATAACTATATACTTGTACATTGGTAAAAGCATATACGATTTTTTCATGTACTGACTTTAACAATAACATACAAAATGTAGAACCATATTTCAAGTAATTAAAGTACCTTACTATTAACTACAATGATTCAGGAATTGATTAGTATATATTTTGAAAATATTACTTTGATACAACTTAAGAAATGCTCAAAAGAATTGATGCTTGTCGCCCCATAAGCAACACATTGTAACATAAAATCATGGTGGGGGGTATACCGCCTTCTTAACCACTCGGACACCGCAGCCACACGTACCACTAAAAAATGGCTAGAGACAGACAGCGGTGTACTCAAAAGTAACTGCAATTAATTTAATTTCATTTGTTTAACGTAGGCATATATACCGTAATACCGGTACGAAGTTATAGTCGCGCGGAATTTTCGTATTATTCAAAATGTATCCTGCCTTACACCAAAATACGGTAGATAGGCATTCGATTAAAAAATACATATAAATATATATATATATATATATATATATATATATATATATATATATATATATATATATATATATATATATATATATATATATATATATATATATATATAATTAAATAAAATGTATACAAAGAAAAATATTATCCTTTTTGTATATCGATGAAGTAACACTGTTTATCTCATTTTTCGGTGGTTTTGAGTTAGGAGGTCTACCTATTGGAAAAGGGCATTTCGGATCGATTGGTGAGGGCTGATTTTGCTCTTTGAAAGTACAAAAAAGTTTACAGAAGCAATATTAAATTTACACTTCCGACCACTGTGCGATGTTACAGTTTCTTCCGAATAACTCAAAATATTAGTAGATGTTTAACGTAGAAATATACGTTAAATTTCTGCTAATATTTTGAGTTATTCGGAAGAAACTGAAACATCGCACAGTGGTCGGAAATGCGAATTTAGTAGCTCAAATATCGAAAAATGTAGAGTCGGAAAATAGTTTTAAAGCATTTCTGTATGCAAAATTTATCACATCGTACAGTGGCCGGACACCATAATGCTGGTTCGAAATCATATCAGCAGGGGTTTTCGTATTATTCAAAACATATCCTTGTTGCATGTGTTTCTTAAACTCCTTTGAATCTCTGAAAGTGGATATACCATAGCCGCTTTCGTATGCAGAATTTATCACGGATTATTAAAATGGCCATACAAACATACTTGTATAACAAAAAGTTAAATGATACTAACTAGCGCTAAAATCATTGCTGGGCGCAAGAATTTCAAATATTCCTCCAAACATGCACACGGACGGAAAACAGCGATAAATAAAACGCATATAATATTAGCGCGCACAATACTTAACTCGGTTGACATGTTAATTTCCTCCACATTAATTTATGTTTGACAGAGAAACATGCTTCACAACAGGCTAGTTCACGAACATAAATGCGCAATTTATATGAAGAGAGAGTATGAAATTGGCAGGGTTGAATTATTATTATTATATTTTTTATAAGTTTTCTATTTCTATTGTAAGTTATTATTAGCTGACCTACTGAGAAAGAGTAATAACCACACAAAATCCCTACAAATTTTAATATAGCCGACCTTGGGTGCGATTATTGTCGCTAGACAAAATACGGATATTCTTGATGTGACCTTGTGAAACTATTATTTTTCGGTTTGCTAGCCTTAAAAAAACACTAATAAGCAAAAATTCTATCATTGAACGAATTCAAATCGTGAATTGTCCTTATTTTGCGGAGCGACTTTGACAGTAAAACGAATATGTTCGAAACGAGTGGTTTCAAGGATCAAACTCCTGGTCGCCTATGGTGAGTTGCTGGCGGAATTAAGAATAGGCCTAAAGAAGCTAACAAACAAAACAGACATAAGTAAATAAGACAGTAAGGGCCGGTTCTACAATTGACATTTACCTGGCGAATAAGGCTATTCGTGGAATAAGTTTGAGATATTGGCATTAGGGCCGGTTCTACAATTGATATTAAACTGTGGAATAAGAATATTCGTGGAAAAGTTTGAGATTTTAACAGCAATATCTCAAACTTATTCCACGGATAGCCTTATTCCACAGTTAAATGTCAATTGTAGAACCGGCCCTAATGCCACTATCTCAAACTTATTCCACGAATAGCTTTATTCGCCAATTAAATGTCAATTGTAGAACCGGCCCTATATAAGTAGATTATCAAGTTCAGAAAGGGGAGGAAGCTATCAAAAGGAGATGAGTTATGTTTTAAAGGCCTCTTCTTTATATATAGGTACTAGAAATTATATATAGTAATAGACATTACGAACTCCTGCACATAATTAGGAGTGACCCTGCAAACCATAGCTGTTTTCGTTTATCATTATTTACTGCTCCTGGCGTATTGTCTCTTTCTATTTGTAGCTCCCCATGCGCACAATTCTATCTCGTCTACCGGTGCACGCCCGCAAAACTTGTAGCGATATAGCATGTGCAAATAAACTAGTTTATATTTTATTAGATATTATTTATAATTTAATTATATTTTCCATTATTATTATGTGTAGTTTGTATACATCAGCTACGGTCATTTATATTTTGTATTTATATTGTATGTGGTTTCAGGTTATCAGCTACGGTGTCCGAGTGGTTAAGGAGATGGACTTGAAATCCATTGGGCTTTGCCCGCACAGGTTCGAATCCTGTCCGTAGCGAATTTTTTATTCCATTTAACATATAGAATAAAACAGTTTAGTTATATAGAATATAAAAAAAGGAATTATTTTATTCTATTTGCCGTATTAATATAACAGTTTATTTATATAGAATAATAAATAAAATAAAAAAATTCGCTACGGACAGGATTCGAACCTGTGCGGGCAAAGCCCAATGGATTTCAAGTCCATCTCCTTAACCACTCGGACACCGTAGCTGATACCTTACAGCCACACATAATGTAAATGGAAAGTATGTTAAATTATTAAATTTATATAATGAAATATAAACTGTTTATTTATATACTAGTTGCATATATAAAATATTCTACTCCAATTATAAAGTAGTATAATATGTAGATTTTTTTCTATAATACATGTTAATGTTGAATTTATTTTTGTACTCCTGTCCTAAGACAAGTCATTTCCCGCATTGATTTGGGTGCGGGAAATACTACTTCCCGCTCTAGTGCGGAAAGAAGTCAGTGTTGCCAACTTAAAATTCGGTACCAATGTAAATGTGTATTTATAAATATGAGAATGCATGCAAGCACAGCGTACACCTCTTATACTTCAAATAGCATTAAAAATTAACCATGTGGTACTGAATAAATACAATTATGAAGAAAATATAGACTTTAAATTATATGTAATTTGTAGTGTGACATGACCTATTTGTCGCAACAACTTTAAATAATTTTAAATAAATATTAAGTATTTATTCGTACAAAAAATACATTATTCGTGCGATAAGGCCGTTTCCCGAATTCGCTCTTAATACAGCACTCGCCTTCGGCTCGTGCTGTAAACTCATTCACTCATTCGGGAAACTTGCCTTCCTGCACTAATAATGTAAATTACTATTTTGTACTCATGTCCTAAGACAAGTCATTTCCCGCATTGATTTGGGTGCGGGAAATACTACTTCCCGCACTAGTGCGGGAAGTAGTCAGTGTTGCCAACTTAAAACCCGGTACCAATGTAAATGTATTTATAAATATAAGAATTTTCGCTCTTAATACAGCACTCGCCTTCGGCTCGTGCTGTAAACTTATTCGCTCATTCGGGAAACTTGCCTTCCTGCATTAATAATGTAAATTACTATTTTCATGTCAATAGAATGTTGTAGTAAGATCGCTGTAACAGTGCGATAATGAGATTGATATTATAATTGATGCATAGTTCATTGACAATTGTCAACTATATAACATAGTTGAAAATTGTCATAAAAAAAATGTCTAATAGTATATTATTTTTAGCAGAAAATAATGATTTTCTAATACTCACGCACATTTGGCGACATACGGATTTCTTCAATAAACAAACATTAAAGGAAAAATTCATTGTTATCTACTAATAATGGGCATATATATATATATATATATATATATATATATATATATAAAATCTATTTGCCTTTTACCATTTAGTGTAGGCTAATGGGCAGTTACATATTTTTTCAAACTGTGTGGGTTATAAGGATGTTTATATCTTATTCGATAAAATCGAATAAAATTTAATATAAATGGAGCTATTAAATAAATTAAATAAATCATATTTACAGCAATAACTTGATTTACAACAATTTCTTGGTAAATTGTTATGATTTTTTATATAAAGATTTGATCTACTATTCAGAAGAATACGATAAACAACATCAACAGAATTCGTATTCTAATCTGTGATAGACGAAATGTGAATTGTTGTGAAATTGTAGACGAGCGCGGTTTTGTTATTGCAAATTGCTGGCGCCGCGCACGGTTGTTACAATAAATTGGAGCAGCCCGGTGCACCGAGGGATGAGCAAACATGCCGCGGCGGCATTGATCTTAATATCATTTACCAACCACCACCCCCCTATGCACTAAAGCCGCGAGGCGGCGTACATTTTAATTAAAATCCACATGCATAATTCGGCTGATAATACAAGCGGTCGCATAATAAACACCATAATAGAAAATAATGGCTGAACGAATACAGACTCAATCAAATTATGATTTTAATCGATTTATTTGACAAAAAAAATATTGATAATAAAACTCGTTAGAGATAATACACAATATATCTAATACCCTGTCTAAAGGTCGTTTTAGACAAGACAATTTCTTGACTCAAAAGTTAAGTCAAGATGCGAGACAATCTAAATTGTCTCGTATCATACAACAAATTATTTGAAATATTGAATTGGATGGTAGATCGAATGGAAAAATATAACGCGTTCTATTTGTCAAGGACAAATTGTATGGGAAGAGGATATATGAATTCATTTCTTGAACAACTTCTGAGCTAAAGGTTGTTTTAGACTAGACAAGACAATTTCTAGCTCAAAAGTTGTTGAAGAAATGAATCCATATATCCTCCTCTCATACAATTTGTCCTTGACAAATAGAATGCGGTATATTTTTCCATTTGATCTACCATCCAATTCAATATTTCAAATAATTTGCTGTATGATACGAGACAATTTAGATTCTGTTGCATCTTGACTAACTTTTGAGTCAAGAAATTGTCTTGTCTAATATGACCTTAAGAAATTGTCTTGTCTAAAACGACCTATAACGTACGACAGCCTGACAAATTCAATAATAAAGAATAAAGCCATATTCTATTATAAACTACTCAAAAATCAATACGAATATTTTAATTATGCACACTTCCAATCATTATTATTACAAATAATAATAACGTGTATGCAAATATAGCTGTCGCTTTAATAATGCGAACTTTCTGCGTGGTAATCACACAGAAAAAAAGTGAATACAAGCAAAAATTAAGTCCATTGCACTTTAGCGCAGCGTTTGATGTAAAGTGGTCGTGCATGCAATTGGTTAAAATCGTATTTTAATTTCGTTTGCACATAACAATGTTCCACTGAAAATCTGTGGTAAAATGATGCTGTTATTTTTGGCGCTTGCGCTGGTCCCAACCACCGCGTTTCCAAAATTGGAGGACGATAGAGGCAGGGACATTAATTTCGTGACACCTGCAGATTATCAGAAGTTGGGCAGGGCGTTGAATAATGCCAGAGGTGGTACAGCAAATGCAGGTAAATTTAAATGATTAATAATAAACTTGCATTAATTAGTATATGTTTAATTGTCATTATTTTCAATACGTGAAGGAACTAATTGGGTTCAATTCAACATTTTAGATGAAATATTTTTTTGTCAGATAGTCATATTTATCTTCACACAAATATTCTTCATCAAATTGTCATCATATCTGATTCAATAAAAATTAACGAATTTATTTTAATCTTTAGTAACTAAGTGCTCCAATTCTATCTGAAGTAAAATCAATATAAAAGTTATGGTCGTTAAATCAATCAAAATCAACATTAATTACTAAAATAGATATAATAATATCCGTATAAATTTACCAAATCCTGTTGTAAAATTTATATTTTTGTTGAATTTTTAAACAAATTATTAAAATTCTAAACATTCTACTTTTATCTGAAAGTTGAGAATGTCAGCTACAAATTTACAACCGTGAGATGTGTTTAAAGTCCATACTACAAGGTAGGTAGCTTGGTGTGATTGTGATTGCATAACGTGATATAACTCAAGGTCCATTGTACGAAATAGGCTAAAAACTGGTATATATGTTTGAAATACAATTAGTAATATAATCCTAAAAGTTGAGAATGTCACATACAAATTTACAACCGTGAGATGTGTTTAAAGTCCACATTACAACTAGCTTGGTGTGATTGTGATTGAATAACGTGATATAACTCAAAGTCCATTGTACGAAATAGGCTAAAAACTGGTATATATGTTTGAAATACAATAGGTAATATAATCCTAAAAGTTGAGAATGTCAGATACAAATTTACAACCATGAGATGTGTTTAAAGTCCATACTATAAGTAGCTTGATGTGATTGTGATTGAATAACGTGATATAACTCAAAGTCCATTGTACAAAATAGGCTAAAAACTAGTATATATGTTTGAAATACAATAGGTAGTATAATCCTAAAAATTGAGAATGTCAGATACAAATTTACAACCGTGAGATATGTTTAAAGTCCATACTACAAGTAGCTTGGTGTGATTGTGATTGAATAACGTGATATAACTCAAAGTCCATTGTGCAATAGGCTAAAAACTGGTATATATGTTTGAAATACAATAGGTAATATAAACCTAAAAGTTGAGAATGTCAGATACAAATTTACAACCATGAGATGTGTTTAAAGTACATACTACAAGTAGCTTGGTGTGATTGTGATTGAATAACGTGATATAACTCAAAGTCCATTGTACGAAATAGGCTAAAAACTAGTATATATGTTTGAAATACAATAGGTAGTATAATCCTAAAAATTGAGAATGTCAGATACAAATTTACAACCGTGAGATGTGTTTAAAGTCCATACTACAAGTAGCTTGGTGTGATTGTGATTGAATAACGTGATATAACTTAAAGTCCATTGTACGAAATAGGCTAAAAACTGGTATATATGTTTGAAATACAATAGGTAATATAATCCTAAAAGTTGAGAATGTCAGATACAAATTTACAACCGTGAGATGTGTTTAAAGTCCATACTACAAGTAGCTTGGTGTGATTGTGATTGAATAACGTGATATAACTCAAAGTCCATTGTGCGAAATAGGCTAAAAACTGGTATATATGTTTGAAATACAATAGGTAATATAAACCTAAAAGTTGAGAATGTCAGATACAAATTTACAACCATGAGATGTGTTTAAAGTACATACTACAAGTAGCTTGGTGTGATTGTGATTGAATAACGTGATATAACTTAAAGTCCATTGTACGAAATAGGCTAAAAACTGGTATATATGTTTGAAATACAATTGGTAATATAATCCTAAAAGTTGAGAATGTCAGATACATATTTACAACCGTGAGATGTGTTTAAAGTCCATACTACAAGTAGCTTGGTGTGATTGTGATTGAATAACGTGATATAACTCGAGGTCCATTGTACGAAATAGGCTAAAAACTGGTATATATGTTTGAAATACAATAGGTAATATAATCCTAAAAGTTGAGAATGTCAGATACAAATTTACAACCGTGAGATGTGTTTAAAGTCCATACTACAAGTAGCTTGGTGTGATTGTGATTGAATAACGTGATATAACTCAAAGTCCATTGTGCGAAATAGGCTAAAAACTGGTATATATGTTTGAAATACAATAGGTAATATAATCCTAAAAGTTGAGAATGTCAGATACAAATTTACAACCGTGAGATGTGTTTAAAGTCCATACTACAAGTAGCTTGGTGTGATTGTGATTGAATAACGTGATATAACTCGAGGTCCATTGTACGAAATAGGCTAAAAACTGGTATATATGTTTGAAATACAATAGGTAATACAATCCTAAAATTTGAGAATGTCAGATACAAATTTACAACCGTGAGATGTGTTTAAAGTTCATACTACAAGTAGCTTGGTGTGATTGTGATTGAATAACGTGATATAACTTAAAGTCCATTGTACGAAATAGGCTAAAAACTGGTATATATGTTTGAAATACAATAGGTAATATAATCCTAAAAGTTGAGAATGTCAGATACAAATTTACAACCGTGAGATGTGTTTAAAGTCCATACTACAAGTAGCTTGGTGTGATTGTGATTGAATAACGTGATATAACTCAAAGTCCATTGTGCGAAATAGGCTAAAAACTGGTATATATGTTTGAATTACAATAGGTAATATAATCCTAAAAGTTGAGAATGTCAGATACAAATTTACAACCATGAGATGTGTTTAAAGTCCATACTACAAGTAGCTTGGTGTGATTGTGATTGCATAACGTGATATAACTCAAGGTCCATTGTACGAAATAAGCTAAAAACTGGTATATATGTTTGAAATACAATTGGTAATATAATCCTAAAAGTTGAGAATGTCAGATACATATTTACAACCGTGAGATGTGTTTAAAGTCCATACTACAAGTAGCTTGGTGTGATTGTGATTGAATAACGTGATATAACTCAAAGTCCATTGTACGAAATAGGCTAAAAACTGGTATATATGTTTGAAATACAATAGGTAATATAATCCTAAAAGTTGAGAATGTCAGATACAAATTTACAACCGTGAGATGTGTTTAAAGTCCATACTACAAGTAGCTTGGTGTGATTGTGATTGAATAACGTGATATAACTCGAGGTCCATTGTACGAAATAGGCTAAAAACTGGTATATATGTTTGAAATACAATAGGTAATACAATCCTAAAATTTGAGAATGTCAGATACAAATTTACAACCGTGAGATGTGTTTAAAGTTCATACTACAAGTAGCTTGGTGTGATTGTGATTGAATAACGTGATATAACTTAAAGTCCATTGTACGAAATAGGCTAAAAACTGGTATATATGTTTGAAATACAATAGGTAATATAATCCTAAAAGTTGAGAATGTCAGATACAAATTTACAACCGTGAGATGTGTTTAAAGTCCATACTACAAGTAGCTTGGTGTGATTGTGATTGAATAACGTGATATAACTCAAAGTCCATTGTGCGAAATAGGCTAAAAACTGGTATATATGTTTGAATTACAATAGGTAATATAATCCTAAAAGTTGAGAATGTCAGATACAAATTTACAACCATGAGATGTGTTTAAAGTCCATACTACAAGTAGCTTGGTGTGATTGTGATTGCATAACGTGATATAACTCAAGGTCCATTGTACGAAATAAGCTAAAAACTGGTATATATGTTTGAAATACAATTGGTAATATAATCCTAAAAGTTGAGAATGTCAGATACATATTTACAACCGTGAGATGTGTTTAAAGTCCATACTACAAGTAGCTTGGTGTGATTGTGATTGAATAACGTGATATAACTCAAAGTCCATTGTACGAAATAGGCTAAAAACTGGTATATATGTTTGAAATACAATAGGTAATATAATCCTAAAAGTTGAGAATGTCAGATACAAATTTACAACCGTGAGATGTGTTTAAAGTCCATACTACAAGTAGCTTGGTGTGATTGTGATTGAATAACGTGATATAACTCGAGGTCCATTGTACGAAATAGGCTAAAAACTGGTATATATGTTTGAAATACAATAGGTAATACAATCCTAAAATTTGAGAATGTCAGATACAAATTTACAACCGTGAGATGTGTTTAAAGTTCATACTACAAGTAGCTTGGTGTGATTGTGATTGAATAACGTGATATAACTTAAAGTCCATTGTACGAAATAGGCTAAAAACTGGTATATATGTTTGAAATACAATAGGTAATATAATCCTAAAAGTTGAGAATGTCAGATACAAATTTACAACCGTGAGATGTGTTTAAAGTCCATACTACAAGTAGCTTGGTGTGATTGTGATTGCATAACGTGATATAACTCAAGGTCCATTGTACGAAATAGGCTAAAAACTGGTATATATGTTTGAAATACAATTAGTAATATAATCCTAAAAGTTGAGAATGTCACATACAAATTTACAACCGTGAGATGTGTTTAAAGTCCACATTACAACTAGCTTGGTGTGATTGTGATTGAATAACGTGATATAACTCAAAGTCCATTGTACGAAATAGGCTAAAAACTGGTATATATGTTTGAAATACAATAGGTAATATAATCCTAAAAGTTGAGAATGTCAGATACAAATTTACAACCGTGAGATGTGTTTAAAGTACATACTACAAGTAGCTTTGTGTGATTGTGATTGAATAGCGTGATATAACTCAAGGTCCATTGTACGAAATAGGCTAAAAACTGGTATATATGTTTGAAATACAATAGGTAATACAATCCTAAAATTTGAGAATGTCAGATACAAATTTACAACCGTGAGATGTGTTTAAAGTCCATACTACAAGTAGCTTGGTGTGATTGTGATTGCATAACGTGATATAACTCAAGGTCCATTGTACGAAATAAGCTAAAAACTGGTATATGTTTGAAATACAATTGGTAATATAATCCTAAAAAATGAGAATGTCAGATACAAATTTACAACCGTGAGATGTGTTTAAAGTCCATACTACAAGTAGCTTGGTGTGATTGTGATTGAATAACGTGATATAACTCAAGGTCCATTGTACGAAATAGGCTAAAAGCTGGTATATATGTTTGAAATACAATAGGTAATATAATCCTAAAAGTTGAGAATGTCAGATACAAATTTACAACCGTGAGATGTGTTTAAAGTACATACTACAAGTAGCTTTGTGTGATTGTGATTGAATAGCGTGATATAACTCAAGGTCCATTGTACGAAATAGGCTAAAAACTGGTATATATATGTTTGAAATACAATAGGTAATATAATCCTAAAAGTTGAGAATATCAGATACAAATTTACAACCATGAGATGTGTTTAAAGTCCATACTACAAGTAGCTTGGTGTGATTGTGATTGAATAACGTGATATAACTCAAAGTCCATTGTACGAAATAGGCTAAAAACTGGTATATATGTTTGCAATACAATTGGTAATATAATCCTAAAAGTTGAGAATGTCAGATACAAATTTACAACCATGAGATGTGTTTAAAGTCCATACTACAAGTACCTTGGTGTGATTGTGATTGAATAACGTGATCTAACTCAAAGTCCATTGCACGAAATAGGTTAAAAACTGGTATATATGTTTTAAATACAATAGGTAATATAATCCTAAAAGTTGAGAATGTCAGATACAAATTTACAACCATGAGATGTGTTTAAAGTCCATACTACAAGTAGCTTGGTGTGATTGTGATTGTATAACGTGATATAACTCAAGGTCCATTGTACGAAATAGGCTAAAAACTGGTATATATGTTTGAAATACAATAGGTAATACAATCCTAAAAGTTGAGAATATCAGATACAAATTTACAACCATGAGATGTGTTTAAAGTCCATACTACAAGTAGCTTGGTGTGATTGTGATTGAATAACGTGATATAACTCAAAGTCCATTGTGCGAAATAGGCTAAAAACTGGTATATATGTTTGAAATACAATAAGTAATATAATCCTAAAAGTTGAGAATGTCAGATACAAATTTACAACCGTGAGATGTGTTTAAAGTCCACATTACAAGTAGCTTGGTGTGATTGTGATTGAATAACGTGGTATTACTCGAGGTCCATTGTACAAAATAGGATACAAACTGGAATATATGTTAATAATCCATATTTGTAAACAATATTCTATTTACGATTAGTATACTGTCTCTTTGTCTCAGGAAACCCTCCTATAGACGTAGCTGCTTTTATAAAGTACAATCCCACCGATCAAAACCCTCAACCAATTCGAATGGAGCCGCGTTTACAGCAACAGTACCTAGAAGAGTCGGAAGAAACGCCTCAACAAGAAACAGTAGCCCGGAAACACCAGGATACCGAATGCATCAGCAGATACAACATTGAAGAACGTAGCGATGATGCCGAACATGCTCGCACCCTTAAAATTGAAATCCGAAAACTACAAGACCTTCTGCAAGTACTACGTGACCAACAGTATATATTATCATTGTTAAACGATATGGACTCAAGCGCAGTAAAGGATCCTAAAATTATAGAGCACTCACTTATAAAACATTTGCAAAAACTCAGCAAAACGGTTCCAACTAATAACGAAACGACTGAAAATATTGCCGAGGATCCTGAAGTAAATAAACTGCGTAAAGAAGTAGAGGAAATGAAAAAATTGCTCAATAACAGCGTACATAGCGCTAAAGCAGCCGCACCAGAGGATGACAAGCTTAAAAAAGAATTGAAAATGCAACAGGATGAAATACACTCACTTAAAAAAATGATACAACAACTCACCATAAGTACAACTACAATTAAACCAACATCTACTATTAAACCTCCAGTTGATAGCAGAAGAGAGGCTGATGATGACCAAAAACATAACGTTAAAGAAATGCTACAGAAAATTGAAGCCCAACTAAACAAATACATGGCAATTAAAAATTCAACCGAAAGTGAAGTTGTTGGAATGCCTCTACCATCAGACATTTCACCACCAGTATTGAAATCGAATCCAAAATCAAGCTTAAATTCACGTGAAACTGTTGTAAACTCACATGAAATTGTTAATTCGCCTCAGGTATTAAGATCCTCGTATGAATATGTTAATACACCGCAAATATTCAGATCGAACCCAAACAGAAGTCGCATGTTACCAAACAACCGAGTCGAGCCACCCTCCAACGCACGTCGTGCGAGTCACTCTAATGGACGCCGCAAATCTTCAAGCAATGATAATCTAACAAAACTATTAAAATCATTAGATGTCCAGTCAAAGACATCAGACTCCGTTGAATTGGACGATGAGACTCTTAGCAAACAATTCCTCGCGCTACAAAAGCAGATGGCCGCCAAGAAGAAGAAGGCTGAACTGGAGAAACGGTTTAAACTGATGCTGCAGGTGGATGATTTGTCGGGTAAATCTGTTGGTAATGGTGATATAGATGACGCTAAGGCGTTGCAAATTAAGAAGCTTGTGAAGGTTTTGGAGCAGGAGCAGGCGGGTGAAACGAAGGCGTTGGATGACGACGATTTGGCGGATGAGTTGAAGGGGCTGCAGAAGGCTATACGGGGGCTACAGCGGGATGATGATGATTTTGAGGATCCTGAGGAGAAGAATGGAAATGTGGATGTTATGCTTAATAAGCTTGTCAATCTACAGGGTGGTGGAGGTGGAGGTGGGAGGAATAAGTTGTCGCAGGCACAGATTAAGGCGATACGGAGGAGGATTAATGGGATGAGGGGTGGTGGGGCTGCTGGAGGACATGGTGGACATAGTTCTGGGGGATATGCAGGTGAGTTTTCTTTTATGGGGGAATAGCTAAATATATTTTTTAATAATTGAAATTCACCAGTCGATTTTCAAAAATAGACACTCGATTTAACTAAAATGCATTTTTTAAGTATAGAGCAGGGGTGATCAACACGCGAAGATCACGAAACTATTTTTGGTTGATCGCTCGCGATGTCTTAACTTAGAAACCGATTAGACTACATACAACACGTCGAACATGACACTATTGAAAGATAAAAGTAGATCTTGTGTACATGTACATAAAAGTTGGCCACCCCTGGTATAGACGAAAGTAATAAAGATAATCGCAAACCAACCAAACTATGCACATTAAATCATTCGAACGACTTGTATACTGCACTAGATTGTTCTCCGCAATTTCTTATGTATGACACTAATTGATGAAATACATTGACTCATAAGAAGTTGCAAATAACAGATAAGACCAGAGTTCAAGTCGATTGAAATAGTGGATCGGCATAGTAAAGCATAGTTTTATTCAATGGATGCAGAGGTTTTACATTGTTGAAACAACTTCAGACACTGTTAACTCATTAACAAAACTATGAGCAAATGGGCGTGTGTTTCAAGACCAACCAAACGGTGCCCATTCATCATTTCAAGTGACTTGAAGTTCACACTAACCTATTTTCCTCAAGTTTGTAAGATTTAATCAATTTCATGACAACTTCAGGCTTGAATCATGAAGAATTGTCAAAAACAGAGTAGTGTAGAGTTCAGGTAGATTTAGATAGTTATATGACCATTAACTATCTCAAATTACTTGAACATGCCGAATTTCAACTAGTAGATTTAATCAATTTCATTGACAACTTCAGGCTTGATTCATGAAGAATTGTCAACAACAGAGTAGTGTAGAGTTCAGGTAGATTTAGATAGTTATATGGCCATTAACTATCTCAAATTACTTGAACATGCCGAATTTCAACTAGTAGATTTTACTCATTTCCTGAGATTATGCCCTTGGACCATACTCTTCTTTTGAAAATCGTATTTAGTTTTACAATAGTCGAGTTTTTACTTAAAGCTTACTTGATTTCTTATTAACTTTCATTTGTTTCACTTCATAAATGAACTATTTGTAGTCGCAATTGCTATACTAGTGAGTCATAACCAATAATAGATAATTCTTTTATAATTTAGATGCGGAAGATGGTTATGGAGGTGGATCGAGTCACCACGGAGGCCACGGAGGCTACAATGATGAGCATAAGAGCCATGGGCATAATTTTAAAGGTTATGGCGGTTATGGAAGTCATGGTGGTCATAGCAGTAGCTCAAATGGGTATGAAGATGACTACGGAGGTCATGATAGTGATTATGGAGGTGGATCAGGCAAATACACTAGTCATGCAGGTCATGGAGGTTCATATGGGGATAGTTCTGGAGAATATGGAGGTCATGGTAGCAATTACGGAGGTGAAACTGATGATTCTGATTCGTATGGGGGTCACGGAGGTCATAACAACTATGGAAAGTATGGAAGTAAATCGAGCAACTATGGAAGCGGTCATCATGGTTATGGTGGGCATCATAATAGTCATGACTACCCAATTTACAGTTATGAAGAATTGGATGACAGTTATGAAGATAATGGTGGTAACTCACATTACCAGACTACTTCGCATGGTGCTTCATCTGCACATACATACGGAGGATTGCAAAGCAATAAAAAGCAACCGAATTACGGATTTGTTTCAGGGCAGTATCCTTACAATCCTTATTCACCCAGCAGTGGTGTATATTCAAACCAACAACTCTCAGCCAATAGTTATGTAAGCAATGGAGCTTATACGGGCCAACAAGTAGTGCCTAATGCTTATACAAATTCAGCTGGAGCTAACAAGTATAATCCAACCAGTAATGTATATTCATCCCCACAAATACCCAATAATTATGCTACAAGCAATAACTACGCTCCATCTAATACAGGAGTATATCCCCAATACCCAACTCAACAATTCCCAACCAACTACTACGCTCCAACAAGCCCATCCCTACCCTACACCACCAATACCCAAAATTTTTACAACGCCAACAACCCATACGCCCCGCCCAACTATAAAACCAACCAACAACTAGCCTACCAAAACCCACAACCCCCAAAAGTCACCATCGATGACTCCATATCCGCAAAAGTCTACAAACCCCCCACTGACCTGCACTCCGTCTTCGAGCACCTCTCCGACGGATACGGCAAATCACAGCTTTTTCCTGATCCCAAAACTCCGGACGATAGCTACAAAGCTATCGAACCGACAGTCCAACAATCTTATGCTGATCCACCGCAAGATTCTGGCCCTTACACTAGCCAAAAGGTGGCCGATTTAAAACACCAAATATACGAACTACAGAACGTAATAGGCACATTCAATCAGCCCGAGTACATACAAAAACCCGAGGATAAACAAACAGTTTCGAATTTGGATAAACAGATTAAAGATTTGAAAAGCGTTATAAATAATCTAACACAGGATTATCCTGCTACAGAACAAACTGGTGGTGGAGCTGTTTATAATAATGCACCTAACGCGGCTGTTGATTACAATAAACCACTAGTGGATGACAATCCTGTGGCACCAACTACTGTAGGAACTGATGATGGTAAAACTGGATATGGTGGAGCTGCTAGAAGTCATAGAAGATACAGTAGGGAGGTGCTTGATTGTGGCGATGATGATACAAGTGATAATATTAAACAATTCCCCAATGAAATTAAATTGAATCCCGATAACAGCTATTCGTTATCAAATAGTAATAACGAATTAAACAGAAGGTTGTCTCAATCGGTTACCAATAATAAAACAGACTACATAACAACAGCCAATAGATATATAAAACGATTTCGTAGAGCAACCCCCGATGTAGCCGAAGCCATACAAACACTAGCCTCCATGTTTATGGACTCTGGGGAAGAAACACCGGATGGACGTGAAGCTAACCCGCAACCTGAACTCCTGCAGGATATCACGCGCAGGATTAACAGCCTACAAAAACAGTTAGGTACGACGGGTTGTGCGTGGATGTGAGTTGTAATCAAACTTTTTTTATTTTAGGGCTGCGCCGTGGTGGGACGCGGCAGACGTACGGCAGTAACGACTACTACGATGACTACGGGGGCGGGGGGAAGGAGCTCATCAAGGGCGATAAGAAGGCGTCGAAAAAGTCCGATATGTTTGATAAGATGTTCGAGAAGATTTTGGATAAAGTTATTAAAAAAGTGGGGCAGGCGATCCCGAAGCTGATTGAGGTGATATTCGGGAGGTTGGATTTTAAGAGTTTCTTGGATTATGGGGATGGGTATGGTGGGGGTGATGGGTATGGTGGAGGTAAAGAATATGGTGGAGGTGATGGATATGGTGGAGGAGGTGGTGATTACGGTGGTGGTTATGCGATGCAAAAAGGATTTCAAGGAATGGGATTGTCTGGCTTCATTCCAATGATTATATTCAAACTCTTATCGAAATTACAGTACTTTGTGTCGTATTTGCAGAAGTATAAGTTTTTAAGGACTTTTTTGATGCCCGCGCTAGTTTTGCTCATCGTAGCTGGTGCCATTATTTTCCTGGTATGGTGGCTACAACCACAGGATGATTACGGATACAAAAGTGATTACGGTAAAGACAATTATGGGGGAAGCAATTATGAAGGTTACAATAAAAAGGGATATGGAAATTCTGGAAATTACAACAAAGGTTATGATATGTATAGAAATCGTGTTAACACTTACTCGAGTCAGCGACCGATGTATTATAATTCTTATAAAAATAGAAATTATGTTAGCAAGAGTTATGATAATAAATTTAAAAATTACCCCTACTAATAAGTAATACTTATTCCAGTAAAAATTAAACCTAATGACCCTTTATACAACAAGAATAAGGAATAAGATATAGGTCTAAGGGAGTGTTTCTCAAACATCTTGGTCCGCGACCCCCTTTGCCGAAGCAAGTATACTCCAACCAGTAATGTATATTCATACCCATAAATACATTCCAGTAAAAATTGAAGCATACAACCCTTCATACAACAAAAAGGAATAAATACTATGATCTAAGGCAGTGTTTCTGAAACTGTTTGATCCGCGACCCTCTTTTGCTCTAGAAAATTTCAAAGGACTCCCTGAAGAATTGGTATATGTGCAAAAACATCTAATTTGTAATCAATTTTTTCTGCGACGATTGGATTGTTAAGGCATCTACTTTGTGATAATTCATCGAAGGAGCTCGAACATAGCTAGAGCTTAGCCGAAACTAGTTGCAAAGGGTAACTAAAGTGTAATAAAAAAGACAAAGTAAAATCGTTTTATGTATCCTCAGTGAATTTCTGTTAAATGAGTAACCAGATCCATGTCAAAATCGCCTGTAGTAGTTACTGTCCTTGTTCCAATTCTGTAACTGGCTATAGACCTTTGGGGGTCCTTCTGCCGTGTGTGTGTATGTGAGTGTTCTGCATTCAGAAAATCGTCCCCGAGTTTGTCTCGTGTGTGTGTCGTTAATTGTATTCCAACAAAAAATACTAGCGACTACCCGGGCCGTGATTCGAACCCGGGCCGCCCGTTCATAATGCGGGGGTGCGGAAAACCGTCTATTTGAAACAAAAGAAATTAATATCTTCGGATATGAACGAAATCGTCCGATTAATTGAAACAAAGTACTCTAGTCCCGCTATGTACCAATAAATCAGAATCTACTTTATAATAATACTATTTATACAAAATGCCACGTCCAAGCCGTTCAATAAGATTAATTTAATTATTATTATCTCGAAAGAACTTACCACAAATATTCATTTCACGTAGATATTTCACGCATTCGACATCGGCACAAACAAAAACTGCAACTCAACTCCTCGTATGTCGTGACAAAATGGCGCGCCCACATAGCGAACAACTGCTAGCAAAAAAATCTAGCATGTCGTCCCGCATGGCGGTAACCTGCAAAAAAAGTACACGCGTGTCAATCACATCTATTCCAACATTAAATTAAATTGTTAACGGACGTCATGATGACAAAACAGTAATTTTAAAAACGGCCATGCTCGGCCCGTGATTGCAGAAATTATTCGTGCGCGTACTCTGATGGATTTCGTTTCTTAAGTTGGCCACCACACAGGCTGTCATTGTTCAACTATTTCGATTAGGCTGCGAGTTTTGCGGGTGGAATGGCGGATAATAAAGGTACGTTGGTGTATGTTCTTCGTAATGGCCCAACATCAGTGTGTTTTGTAGCCAGGGATAAATGGGTGGACGAGGACGCGGTGATGTACAGGAAGGCCGGGTTGAGTATGGCGCGCAGGCCGCAGCCAGCACCGAGAGGCATTCTCGAGGGTAAGTCAGTTTCATTAAATACAAGATGGTTGCTGTTTTTAAATCAATTTGCCTGGATAATTCAATATAGAGTTGGTTAAATAGTTTTATTTGTGTTATGCGCGTACCCGCGGAATAATTAATTCATTATCATCAGCCTATAGATGTCTACTGCTGAACGAAAGTCTCTCCATCTATCTCCACGATTGTCTGTTTTGGGCTCTTTCTATCCCGCATGGCGTTGGATATCGCACCTCCATCTTGCTTTTGCTCGATTCATGCGTCATAAATTGTGGTGCTCTCCACTGCATGACTCTCTTCGTCCTTTTTTGGGTATACTAGGCGACATGACCATCTAATCGCCAGTATGGTTGGCGTTCGTCACCATTATACCGAGGTATTTGACTTTGCGGCCAATGTGGAAGGGAGACCTACCACATTGGCAGCATGTTCTTCTTCTCTCTCGGTTGAGAGCAGGGCGACCTCGGTTTTGGCAGCAGCGATGACCAGATCAATGCCCGTCATCCATTCAGCGACCACCATTACTGTCCGCCTCAATTTGTCCTTTGCCTCCTCTATGTCGCGGTCACGGGAGACGATGGCCAAGTCATCGACGAATACCACCGCTATCACCTTTACAGGCAGCACCAGCCACAGGGCGTCATTAAACGTGACATTCCAAAGGAGGACCAAGGACCGAGTCCTGCGGAAACCCTCCTCCCGCAATTGTCACCTCGTATCTGGAGACCCCACCGGTGCCAGTGTAGGTGACTTCCCGTTCGTCGAGGTAACCTGCTCTGGTTCCCGTTAGTCCCTCTGGTATCCCTCTCCTCCGTATCGCTGCCTTGATGCCTCCCATCCCACGGACCGCCAATATGGCATCGCTAGTTGATCTTCCTTTCCGAAAGCCATACTGTCTTGGTTAAAGGCTCCTCGTTTCGTCTAGGGCCTCCGTGATGCGGTCCGCGATCAGGCGCTCCACCACCTTCGCCGTTCCATAGAGGAGGCATAGCGGGCGGTAAGAGCCTGCGGTCGGCTGCGGGTTTCCCCGGTTTGGGGATCAGCACAAGTGTAGCGGTTTTCCAGCAGGCTGGGTTCTTTCCTTGCTCCTCACATTTATTGGCATTGCCTGAATGCTAGGAACTATCTCTGTCTTAATAATCTCATTCGGGAGGTTGTCCGGTCCCGGAGTTTTCCTGTTTGGTAGCCTGTTTATTGCAAGGATGTCCCTCCTCCTAGCTCCAATTAGGTGTTATCCTCTCGCTAGCTTGTGGGTCATTTCCCAGCTCCTCTTCTGGGCTGTAGTTGGTGTCACAACCGCCATCACCCCCCCAGATACCGAGGCTTCCGGTCCCGGCGGGCGAGTTCCGATTTTCTTCATAATAACTTTGTCGAGAAGGCCCCACGGTCACTTTGGTTTGTGGTAGTCCCAGGCTGGCTTGCAGCGACCCTCATCATGCCTTTAAGAAGGTCTACAGTGTCTTTCGTTTATAACTCTGGTCTGGTACGAGCTTAGTGTTTCTTGTTCTATTTGCCGCTTCAGCTGCGCATCTGTGAGATCATTGCGGGCCAGGGCCTCCCCCGTCGGCCTTCTTATTTTTGGCCTCGTCCAGGACTTTCCTCTTCATGGGGCAGCGTATGCTTCCCGCTGCATGCCCCTTCTCCACGCAGATTGCACAGTATGGGGTTTCTGTCCGGCACTGTCTGGCCTGGTGACCGGCTTCATCGCATCTCAGGCAAAGGTCTCGCCTGTCCCCGCCGGTGCACGTTTAGGCCCAATGCCCGCCGAGCCAACTGCACACGGCCATAGGGAATATCTTCTCGGCGCGTGGCTTTACATAACACCAGCCCGACCCTTACTCACTTGGCCATAAGTGCCACAGCCCCTCGTTCAGAGGTGGACACTGTGACCACTTTAATACCGTTCCGGGTGTAAGGTCAGTGGGATACCAATTTATACATACAGCTTCCTGAGGGCTTCGCAATATCAGTTAGGCGCAAGACAATATCCCTAGCATTGACGAGCTTGATGAGGGCGCTTCCGGTTATCTGGTCAGGGTCATCTTGGATCCCTCTCGGTCTCTTCTTGTCGGTGACTGCTTTTTCTTCCGGCTACCCTGGCGGAAAGGTGGCTTTCCTCTTGACATACTGTGCCATCGAGATATCATGCTCTTTCCAGATTCGTTCATGGTCCAGTTGATGATATCTTCAAGGTTTTGTTTTGTTTTGTTTTTGTTGTGCCCTTTTCTCCTATTTCCTATAGGCGTCCTGAGGGTGATATCACCTCCACGAAACGGATTTGGTAGGTACTCGTCTGTTTCCGAACTAGGTGCAGTTGGCTCAGTTTGTGCTCGCGCTTCAGGTCAAAGGGGAGGGGGAGGAGGTTCCAGGATCACTTTTCGAGGTCATAGAATCGGCTCCTTTGACCTATCTTGCTCTGAATTGGCTACGCGCTTCAGGTCAAACGGGAGGAGTAGGAGGTTCCAGGATCACTTTTCGAGGTCATAGAATCGGCTCCTTTAACCTATCTTGCTCTGAATTGGCTACGCGCTTCAGGTAAAAGGGGAGGAGTAGGAGGTTCCAGGATCACTTTTCGAGGTCATAGAATCGGCTCCTTTGACCTATCTTGCTCTGAATTGGCTACACGCTTCAGGTCAAAGGGGAGGAGCAGGAGGTTCCAGAATCACTTTTCTAGGTCATAGAATCGGCTCCTTTGACCTATCTTGCTCTGAATTGGCTACAACCACCACCTCCGCCTTGACATTGACCTTCAGGTCGAAAAGGAAGATGAGTTGCATGTTTCGTGCATTTGAGCAGAATGTATGCGAACGTAGCTGTCACAAATGAAGTTGGTTTAAGTTAAAAATACACATATTTTTGTTGTTTTACAGAGTACCTCAGTTCGCCGTTAAAATATGTTATGGCGTTTCTCCAGATGTTTTTCATATGCGTTATGATACATTACATTAGTTGTGAGTTATTATTTCATTTATTACTGTTCTAGGTTTAAAATTCATTCATTTCTTTAGTAGACGAGTTGAATTTAATTTAATTTAGTGATCGCTTATATATATATATATATATATATATATATATATATATATATATATATATATTAGTTGAGTTGTATTCTCGATAGGGAGAGGATATGCAAAAAGGGTGGTCGGGATATTTCTATCAATGGTTCGGAATCCATGTTCAATTGTAGGTCCAGTTAGCATCACTATAGGCAGACAAGAGACCAATACGCCTGCAGTGGCATAAAAGAGGTCAATATATGCTGTTTTCGATTATCACTGTGTGCTGCTCTGGGCGTATTGTCTTTTATTCTATTTGTCGTGCAAGCCGCTCCCAATCCGCACAATTCTACCTCGTCTCTTACAACCGGCCGCGCGCCCGCAAAACTTAGGCCCAATTCACACATAAGCGGCGTCTGGCGGAGGCGCGGTGTAGGCGAGGTGCAGGCGGGACGTCGCACAGGCGTTTGTCATGTCGTTATGCAGTGAAGGGGTGGACATTGGATCATATGTTTACATGGAATCGGCGTGGAAGAGTTGTGCCTCTCGCCTTGCAGCCACCGTGTCTCAGGCGATGATGCTAAGACGTGGTGCCGACATGGCGAGAGGCACGAGGCAAATGCCCGCGTCTCGTCACCTAAGTGGGCATTGCACCATATGTTTATATAGAGGGATCGTGAAAGCGTCGTGCCTTTCGCCGCGACGGCACCGCCCCTTCGCCTCCTATGTGTGAATTGGGCTTTAGAGCACCCCACGGGGCGACTAATAATGTTAAACGAAAGCACCTCTAAATATGCATTTTCTTTAGTTTCCACCTGTCCTTACATATTACTAGATGCATTACATATACAGTAAATATATTACAATACGTACGTTTACGACAGAATCTGGAAATGTGTAAAGGTAAGGTGGAAACCAAAGAAAATACATAGCTATATCAACCTCTTTCACGCCAATACAGGCGTATTGGTCACTTCTCTGCCTATAATACTGGCAACTGACACAAGAGGTGGACCTACAGTTTCACGTGGATTCCGAACCACTGTAGTACGTTTATATCAGAATATAACCATTATGGTGGAAATGCTATTAACAAAAGCATCTATAAGTAATTTTATAAACACACACAAATTTACTTCGCGATTGTAGCGGCCTTCAGCCCACTGTTAACTTTAAGGGCCTCTAAACGACATTGCCCTGGGCTTCGCATTTTCTTTGCTGATTGCCAAATAGTTGTTCTTAGTTCTGTGGTTTCCGCCAGATGGCATTGCACTTTCTCTATATAGAGAATGTTGCATTACTTAATTACTAATTAATTTTGTAGATAATAATGGAAATAAGATTCGTGACCTATCAGAGCCAGATATACGCACAGAAGTAAATCGTTTAACGCAACACGTAGACAATTTGCACTTGGAATTTCAACGTATTACTAAAGCAATAGAGTCAACAAGAACGTACGTATATTTAGCCGTAAGCTATCTCATATATTATTTAAAATAAAAAATATTTTATATATTCAATGGCTGCGTCATTCTTATTTTTTAAATTTATACCTCTTTTTCCGAGCGTCAAGGTGGTGTAACCTTTTAAATGCACTAATAAATGTATTTCTTCTGGCAGCTAGTACGAAAGTATTATTGTTTGTTTTATTATATGTACATATTTTTTAAGAAAATTTACTATAAATAGAGGAATATTAAAATCCAATTTTCATAAGGCATCATTTACTTTATGTTTCACAGTATGCTTATTACCGTAAAACTTATTTGAATTACAGAGTTTGCAAGGATTCGCAAATGCAACTCCCACCGGATACTAGGGTTGAGGACAAAATAAAGGAAGCACTCGAGATTTATGATGCTGATAAGACTGGTGTAGTGGGTAAGAAAAGATATGTTTTCTACTCCTATTGAATAATATACTGCGACACTTATAATAATAAATAGTATTGTTGCTACCTTTACTATATTTTTCATTAGTGGTATAAAACCTTTTCTATGTTACATCTAATTTGCATCACATATGAATTCAATTTATGAACGCCAATCTCTTTGAGGAGGAGGCATAGGGAAAGGAAGAATTGGTCAAAACGTAAAATAAGTCACTTGATGTTTAACATTTAAAAAAAATTATAGAAAAAAACCTTATTTATGTTACATCTAATTTGTATCATATATGAATTCAATTTATGAATCCAGAAATTGAAGTTTCACCGTACACAATCAAATATATTGTAGGTAAAGGGCTAGCCAATTCAGGTTTATAGTACACGAATGAAAATTCTAAGCAATATCTATCTTCTTTGTGTAGACTATGCTCTAGAATCAAGCGGCGCTACTATTACCAGCACCCCAGACACCAGACGCTACCCATCCCAAGTCGTCTTCAGCGTCTTCGGCTTCATGAGCGTCAATTTACCATCAAACCCCCGCGCGATTTTACAGCCCGACACCCGGCCGGGTGAGTGTTTCTCATTTTACGGCGCAGAGGGTCGCATCCGGATCCGGCTATCGCGTATCATTTTTATCACCGATGTTACCCTGGAGCACGCACCTTTCAGCCTCTTGAGCGACATTAGGAGTGCTCCAAAGAATTTCACCGTCTATGTAAGTACATTTAGACACAACATTTAATAATCACAAAAAATATATAAATTACAAAATATGTACTATTACAGTTTTAAAAACATTATGATCATATTGTGAAATATAGGAATTGCTAGCAATAGGGTTACCAACCGTCCTCCTTTTTGGAAGACAATCCTTCTTTTGGCTATAATGTCCTTGCATCCTCCCTCTTGCTAAAATGTCCTCGTTTTTCTCATTGATTATTCGTATTTGGACTATTTCGTGTATTTATATTTTCGTGAATTTTATAAATCTGTTGTTAATGAAATTAAGAAAATATATTTTAAGGTGAAATACGAAATTCTTAATTTCATTAACATAGTTTATTCAATAACAGCAGATTCATAAAATTCCCATATGCCAAATAGACCAAATACCAAAAATCTATGAGGACATTTTCGGATGGGAGGACATTATAACCAAATTTTTCGGCCCAATTCACACATAAGCGGCGTCGGGCGGAAGCGGGGTGTAGGCGAGGTGCAGGCGCGACGTCGCACAGGCGATTGTGATGTCCATATGCAGTGAAGGGGTGGACATTGAGGCGGCGTGGAAGAATTGTGCCTCTCGCCTCGCAGCCACCGTGTCTCAGGCGAAGAGGCTAAGACGCGGTGGCGGCACGAGGCGAATGCCCGCGCCTCGTTACCTAAGTGGGCATTGTACCATATGTTTATAAAGAGGGGGCGTGAAAGCGTCGTGCTTCTCGCCGCGCCGACACCGCGCCTTCGCCTCCTATGTGTGAATTGGGCTTTAAGCGCCCACAACGCACCTCACCCGACCCGTCCTCATTTTGAAACAAGAATAGTTGACAACCCTAGCTACCAACGACTGAACACGTCTTGTTTGTTAGCGTTTGCTTATAGTGCGAATCGGTGGTAAGTTCTATGTAGAATATCTATCATTGGTACTTTTTATTAGGGCTTAACGAACGCGGAAGGAGCAAAACGGGACGAATTAGGCCAGTACGTGTACGGCCCCAGCGGGAAGCCGCTGCAAACTTTTCGAGTCGATAAAAACATTGCGAAAAGCTACCAGCACGTGGAGTTGCACATTTTAAGCAATTACGGACACCCGGAGTACACCTGCGTCTACAGATTCCGCGTGCACGGCACAAGCGGCTTATAAGAACCCTTATTAGTAAACAATGTCGATGTTAAATGTATTAATTTGAAGTATTGTAAGGTTTATAATGTTTCAATCAGTAAATACGTTTTGATCCGTTAATTACATATTATACATATATTTATCTACTATCAAGATCAATGTTACACTTTATGATATTGATTTGATAGAATTAAACATATACTTTATTTTATCCTAAATTATTATACTACAATAACTCCTTAAGGTCATCTTAGACAAAACAATTTCTTAGCTCAAAAGTTCAAGAAATGAATTTATATATCCTCCTCCCATGCAATTTGTCCTTGAAAAATAGAACGCGTTATATTTTTCCATTCGATCTACCATCCAATTCAATATTTCACATAATTTGCTGTATGATACGAAACAATTTGGATTGTCTCGCAGCTTGACTAACTTTTGAGTCAAGAATTGTCTTGTCTAAAATGACCTTAACGCTGAATTATATTGTGGAAGAGGCGATAGCGAAAAAAAAACAACGTATATGCATTTTGTAATAAAAAATATTGCACTATTGCAATAAAATATTATTTATTATATTAATTCTCGTATTAATATAATAAGGATACTTAATATTAGTGTGAGTCTACCATAACCTTGGTAAAATGATTTAATCACAAACACAATAATAAAACTGAAATGATATTTTTTTTATTAATATGATAACGCTATGCATAACAAATTCATGAACAATGCAATTCCAATAGATTGCAGCTAATCGGTAGTTTGTGTTTATTGTGCGAGTGTTGTTATAGCATTAAAACTGGTGCCTGGTGCAGAAAAACAATCACCTCGAGCCTAAACAAGTGTAGTAATCGATGACTCGGCGAAGTGCGATAATTCTGTAGAAACGTGCGTGGGCATTTTCAAGGATTCTGAATGCTATAATTACTAATTAATCAAAACGTTTGATAGTGCAACAGGAAATGTTTTTATTCTCGTGCTTTTAATAATATTTATACAGGTTTTAGTTACACATTTTTGCAGTCCAAGACATATAACATACTGCTGGAAAACATCGAAGGTAATCATGCTACCAAAACATAAAATGCCCCGAACCCATATAAAAAACTTCCCCTTTCCTACAGTATATATGCCCCAGAAAACGCGGTAAATGGTGACCTCAAACACAATAAGAACTACAGAGAGATGAATGTATGTAAACATCAGTAAACATACGGAATATAAATGGCATAAGGTATATCAAACACAATAGAAGTAAGGATTATATCGGAAAATGTCATCAGAAATATAAGACATGAAACATAAGAAAGGCATCAGGGAGAATCAGGATTATAATACGTAAAACATCAGAAATATAAATATCATAAGGAATATAAGTCACCAGGAATATAAATGACAACAGGAATACAAGAAATTAGAATTATAATCGCATATAGAAAATAAAAGACATCAGCAATACAGATGACATAAGGAATATAAAAGGCAACAGAGGTAAGGATGACCTCAGAAATATAAATGTCATCAGGAATATAAAAGACAACAGAGGTATGAAACAGACTAGTAATATAAAAATCATCAGACGTATAAAATACAGCAGAAACAAACATAAAAGACAATAGAGGTATGAAGTCATCATCAGAGATATAAAACAAATCAAGAGAACACGAACCATATAAAGAAACCAGGAATGTAAATGACAAAAGATATAACAGATCCGGGAATATAAAAAACATAAGAGATATACAAGACTTAGAAGCAGGAATAAAAATAACATCAGGAAAATCAGATCAGAAATACCCGAAATCAGAATTATAATAGGCATACGGAATATAAATGCCAAAGTATAGAAAATACAACAGAGGTAATGATGACATCTGAAATATTAATGTCAACAGGAATATAAACGTCATTAGAAATATAAGTCAACAGTGGGAATCAGGATTATAATAACAGAATAAAGACGACATAGATAAATCATCAGAAATATGAATATAAGATCATAAGTCATTGGCAAAATAAAAGTAATCAGGACTTTAAACGACATCAAGAATATAATAAACAAACGTAACATCAATGACATAAGGTATATCAAAGACAACAGAGGTAAGGATAACATCAGAAATATTAAAGTCATCAGGAATATAAACGTCATCAGAAATATAAAAGACAACAGTGGGAATCAGGATTATAATAACACGACAAAGACGACATAGATAAATCATCAGAAATATGAATATAGGATTATAAGTCATCGGCAAAATAAAAGTAATCAGGAATTTAAATGACATCAAGAATATAATAAACAAACGGAACATCAATGACATAAGGTATATCAAAGACAACAGTGGTAGGATAACATCAGAAATATTAAAGTCTTCAGGAATATAAACGTCATCAGAAATATAAAAAACAACAGTGGGAATCAGGATTATAATAACAGGACAAAGACGACATAGATAAATCATCAGAAATATGAATATAAGATCATAAGTCATCGGCAAAATAAAAGTAATCAGGAATTTAAATGACATCAAGAATATAATAAACAAACGGAACATCAATGGCATAAGGTATATCAAAGACCACAGAGGTAAGGATAACATCAGAAATATTAAAGTCATCAGCAATATAAACGTCATCAGAAATATAAAAGGCAACAGTGGGAATCAGGATTGTAATAACAGGAAAAAGACGACATAGATAAATCATCAGAAATATGAATATAGGATCATAAGTCATCGTCAAAATAAATGTCATCAGGAATTTAAATGACATCAAGAATATAATAAACAAACGCAACATCAATGGCATAAGGTATATCAAAGACAACAGAGGTACGGATAACATCAGAAATATAAACGTCATTAGAAATATAAAAGACAACAGTGGGAATCAAGATTATAATAACAGGACAAAGACGACATAGATAAATCATCAGAAATATGAATATAGGATCATAAGTCATCGGCAAAATAAAAGTCATCAGGAATTTAAATGACATCAGGAATATAATAAACAAACGTAACATCAATGACATAAGGTATACCAAAGACAACAGAGGTAAGAATAACATCAGAAATATTAAAGTCATCAGAAATATAAAAGACAACAGTGGGAATCAGGATTATAATAACAGGACAAAGACGACATAGATAAATCATCAGAAATATGAATATAGGATCATAAGTCATCGACAAAATAAAAGTAATCAGGAATTTAAATGACATCAAGAATATAATAAACAAACGGAACATTAATGGCATAAGGTATATCAAAGACAACAGAGGTAAGGATAACATCAGAAATATTAAAGTCATCAAGAATATAAACGTCATCAGAAATATAAAAGACAACAGTGGGAATCAGGATTATAATAACAGGACAAAGACGACATAGATAAATCATCAGAAATATGAATATAGGATCATAAGTCATCGGCAAAATAAAAGTCATCAGGAATTTAAATGACATCAGGAATATAATAAACAAACGTAACATCAATGGCATAAGGTATATGAAAGACAACAGAGGTAAGGATAACATCAGAAATATTAAAGTCATCAGGAATATAAACGTCATCAGAAATATAAAAGACAACAGTGGGAATCAGGATTATAATAACAGGACAAAGTCGACATAGATAAATCATCAGAAATATGAATATAGGATCATAAGTCATCGGCAAAATAAAAGTAATCAGGAATTTAAATGACATCAAGAATATAATAAACAAACGGAACATCAATGGCATAAGGTATATCAAAGACAACAGAGGTAAGGATAACATCGGAAATATTGAAAGTCATCAGGAATATAAACGTCATCAGAAATATAAACGACAACAGTGGGAATCAGGATTACAATAACAGGACAAAGACGACATAGATAAATGATTAGAAATATGAATATAGGATCATAAGTCATCGGCAAAATAAAAGTAATCAGGAATTTAAATGACATCAAGAATATAATAAACAAACGTAACATCAATGACATAAGGTATATCAAAGACAACAGAGGTAAGGATAACATCAGAAATATTAAAGTCATCAGAAATATAAACGTCATCAGAAATATAAAAGACAACAGTGAGAATCAGGATTATAATAACAGGACAAAAACGACATAGATAAATCATCAGAAATATGAATATAGGATCATAAGTCATCGGCAAAATAAAAGTCATGAGGAATTTAAATGACATCAAGAATATAATAAACAAACGGAACATCAATGGCATAAGGTATATCAAAGACAACAGAGGTAAGGATAACATCAGAAGTATTCAAGTCATCAGGAATATAAACGTCATCAGAAATATAAAAGACAACAGTGGGAATCAGGATTATAATAACAGGACAAATACGACATAGATAACTGATCAGAAATATGAATATAGGATCATAAGTCATCGGCAAAATAAAAGTCATCAGGAATTTAAATGACATCAAGAATATAATAAACAAACGGAACATCAATGGCATAAGGTATATCAAAGACCACAGAGGTAAGGATAACATCAGAAATATTAAAGTCATCAGGAATATAAACGTCATCAGCAATATAAAAGACAACCATGGGAACATCAGAAATATAAAAGATAACAGACATAAGAAATATATAAATATATACCTTAAGGTTCAAAGAAAGTTTGGTTGTTTTATTAATCGTCCCCCATTACGGCAGTTAGAATCAAACAAGATATAATCTTAGAATGCGAATTATAGACATTTTGTTTACAATTACTTGACTAACTTTTGAGTCAAGAAATTGTCTTGTCTAAAACGACCTTAAGTCTTCAAAATGCCGCCCCTTAAATATTTTTCCTTCGCCTTCAAATTGTATTTTGTTTCCGCTACTTATGGTGCCGCCTCTTTATATCATAGCACAGCACGGCCCTGTAGAGAAAATTAATTGGAGATGTTTTTAATGATATTATTATTTTCCCGCCTAGCAAATTATCGTTTGCCAACCTGACAAAAAACCCCTCCCTGGGCGGGCTTTTAATCGATCGAGCCCGAGCTCGACCTCGAGCCGCGCCAGTCACAACAAGTCGCACATCATTATTCAACGACGTCGCACCAGACAATAATATAACCCCAAATTTCGGTACCGGCACAACTGTCGATTACAACTACCCCTACTGTGTGTGTGTACAGCGTATACAATGTCGAGATCCCCAAGAGGCTCAAGGTATGAAGTACCAGGCGTGTCGGTAAAATTCGAGCCTCCAGAGCAACGAAGAGCCCCAAAACATTTGCGAGGCAGGGACATTGGATTATGGCATTCAAGAAGACAGAGGCAAGAAAGACAGGAATCAGAAAGGAGAACCGTAAGTCCCTACGTGTTTGTTCATTCAGAATTAGAGATAAATTACTATGAGTTTTATAAAATGACTGAGAATTTCAGTCAAATAGTAAAATTTTACTAGAATCAATATAATTGTACACTCTAAATTAATGAAAATTATATACAATGACTGAAAAATGTCACTATTATCATTAAATTATATAATTTGTTTATACAGTAAACTATTTATTGTGACTGAAAATGTCAATCTAATTGAATAATATTATATTTAGATAGATCTTAAATTCTCAGTGCTGTCACTAATCCACTCAGTGCTGTATCTAGAAAATCAATTCCAGAGGGGCTTAAAGAAGTGTAGACAAATAATATGTATTTATTATGAATGAAAAAGAAAAAATATATACATTGTTAAGGTGGCGTTTTCAAATTTAGGCAACTTGTGATGCACATGTAATAGCATAGGCGAAATGCGTATAAGGAATACGCACTGTTCTCTTTAACGAGAACATAAATTGAGTTGCAATAATACGTATGCAAAAGAATAAAGTTGCACGTATTCCGTAGTCTAGGTGAGAATGTCCATAATCCCTTTATTCATTTTTGTTCACCATTAAGATTTTTTTATGATTTTCAATTTTAAACAAATTACATTAGACATTGTGTAGACTTTTCCCTACTTTACACATGTTCAAGTCATTTGATATAATGAACAGGCATAGTTTAGTTGGTTTTCAAGTTGTATAATACTTTGTATGTCCCTTTATTGGAAGAAAGATAGAAGATTTTTTTATACCAAAATTATTGTTTACAAAACTTTGTAAAAACCTATGATTTTCAATTTTAAACAAATTACATTAGACATTGTGTAGACTTTTCCCTACTTTACACATGTTCAAGTCATTTGATATAATGAACAGGCATAGTTTGGTTGGTCTTCAAGTTGTATAACACTTTATATGTCCCTTTATTAGAAGAAAGATAGAAGATTTTTTTATACCAAAATTATTGTTTACAAAACTTTGTAAAAACCTATGATTTTCAATTTTAAACAAATTACATTAGACATTCTGTAAACTTTTCCCAACTTTACACATGTTCAAGACATTTGATATAATGAACAGGCATAGTTTGGTTGGTCATCAAGTTGTATAACACTTTGTATGTCCCTTTATTGGAAGAAAGATAGAAGATTTTTTTATACCAAAATTATTGTTTACAAAACTTTGTAAAAACCTATGATTTTCAATTTTAAACAAATTACATTAGACATTGTGTAGACTTTTCCCTACTTTACACATGTTCAAGTCATTTGATATAATGAACAGGCATAGTTTGGTTGGTCTTCAAGTTGTATAACACTTTATATGTCCCTTTATTAGAAGAAAGATAGAAGATTTTTTTATACCAAAATTATTGTTTACAAAACTTTGTAAAAACCTATGATTTTCAATTTTAAACAAATTACATTAGACATTCTGTAAACTTTTCCCAACTTTACACATGTTCAAGACATTTGATATAATGAACAGGCATAGTTTGGTTGGTCATCAAGTTGTATAACACTTTGTATGTCCCTTTATTGGAAGAAAGATAGAAGATTTTTTTATACCAAAATTATTGTTTACAAAACTTTGTAAAAACCTATGATTTTCAATTTTAAACAAATTACATTAGACATTGTGTAGACTTTTCCCTACTTTACACATGTTCAAGTCATTTGATATAATAAACAGGCATAGTTTGGTTGGTCTTCAGGTTGTATAACACTTTATATGTCCCTTTATTGGAAGAAAGATAGAAGATTTTTTTATAAAAAAATTATTGTTTACAAAACTTTGTAAAAACCTATGATTTTCAATTTTAAACAAATTACATTAGACATTGTGTAAACTTTTCCCTACTTTACACATGTTCAAGTCATTTAATAGAATGAACAGGCATAGTTTGGTTGGTTTTCAAGTTGTATAACACTTTGTATCTCCCTTTAATGGAAGAAAGATAGAAGATTTTTTTATACCAAAATTATTGTTTACAAAACTTTGTAAAAACCTATGATTTTCAATTTTAAACAAATTACATTAGACATTGTGTAAACTTTTCCCTACTTTACACATGTTCAAGTCATTTAATAGAATGAACAGGCATAGTTTGGTTGGTTTTCAAGTTGTATAACACTTTGTATCTCCCTTTAATGGAAGAAAGATAGAAGATTTTTTTATACCAAAATTATTGTTTACAAAACTTTGTAAAAACCTATGATTTTCAATTTTAAACAAATTACATTAGACATTATGTAAACTTTTCCCTACTTTACACAAGTTGAATTCATTTGATATAATAAACAGGCATAGTTTGGTTGGTCTTCAGGTTGTATAACACTTTATATGTCCCTTTATTGGAAGAAAGATAGAAGATTTTTTTATACCAAAATTATTGTTTACAAAACTTTGTAAAAACCTATGATTTTCAATTTTAAACAAATTACATTAGACATTGTGTAGACTTTTCCCTACTTTACACATGTTCAAGTCATTTGATATAATAAACAGGCATAGTTTGGTTGGTCTTCAGGTTGTATAACACTTTATATGTCCCTTTATTGGAAGAAAGATAGAAGATTTTTTTATACCAAAATTATTGTTCACAAAACTTTGTAAAAACCTATGATTTTCAATTTTAAACAAATTACATTAGACATTGTGTAGACTTTTCCCTACTTTACACATGTTCAAGTCATTTGATATAATAAACAGGCATAGTTTGGTTGGTCTTCAGGTTGTATAACACTTTATATGTCCCTTTATTGGAAGAAAGATAGAAGATTTTTTTATACCAAAATTATTGTTTACAAAACTTTGTAAAAACCTATGATTTTCAATTTTAAACAAATTACATTAGACATTGTGTAAACTTTGCCCTACTTTACACATGTTCAAGTCATTTGATATAATGAACAGGCATAGTTTGGTTGGTCTTCAGGTTGTATAACACTTTATATGTCCCTTTATTGGAAGAAAGATAGAAGATTTTTTTATAAAAAAATTATTGTTTACAAAACTTTGTAAAAACCTATGATTTTCAATTTTAAACAAATTACATTAGACATTGTGTAAACTTTTCCCTACTTTACACATGTTCAAGTCATTTAATAGAATGAACAGGCATAGTTTGGTTGGTTTTCAAGTTGTATAACACTTTGTATCTCCCTTTATTGGAAGAAAGATAGAAGATTTTTTTATACCAAAATTATTGTTTACAAAACTTTGTAAAAACCTATGATTTTCAATTTTAAACAAATTACATTAGACATTGTGTAGACTTTTCCCTACTTTACACATGTTCAAGTCATTTGATATAATAAACAGGCATAGTTTGGTTGGTCTTCAGGTTGTATAACACTTTGTATGTCCCTTTATTGCAAGAAAGATAGAAGATTTTTTTATACCAAAATTATTGTTTACAAAACTTTGTAAAAACCTATGATTTTCAATTTTAAACAAATTACATTAGACATTATGTAAACTTTTCCCTACTTTACACAAGTTGAATTCATTTGATATAATAAACAGGCATAGTTTGGTTGGTCTTCAGGTTGTATAACACTTTATATGTCCCTTTATTGGAAGAAAGATAGAAGATTTTTTTATACCAAAATTATTGTTTACAAAACTTTGTAAAAACCTATGATTTTCAATTTTAAACAAATTACATTAGACATTGTGTAAACTTTGCCCTACTTTACACATGTTCAAGTCATTTGATATAATGAACAGGCATAGTTTGGTTGATCTTCAGGTTGTATAACACTTTGTATGTCCCTTTATTGGAAGAAAGATAGGAGATTTTTTATACCAAAATTATTGTTTACAAAACTTTGTAAAAACCTATGATTTTCAATTTTAAACAAATTATATTAGTAACATTGTGTAGAAATAAATCCCATCATATGAAATATTAAAAAAAAAAGTATTCTAATGTTCTTTCAGATTGGCACTGTTTTATTATCCGACGAGAAACGTATACAGCTTCAAACATACTTGGAAAAGCATGTGCCATGCCTCTACCAAATCGACAATAACTCCTACGACCACGTCGCCAATTCGTCATTCAAAACCAGATTTCTGGGCGTAATCCGCGGCGACATCGACCAAAAACTGAAGCATACCGGCGTGAAAGGCCACGATCCCGCCCTGGACACCAAGCTACGATTGGAACTAGAGGACAAAAGAAAAAATGCAACATACATCTCAATGCAGGCCCAACGAACCAGACTGCCCTCATACAATATGCGTAACGAAATCATTCAGATGATTGAGAATAACCAGGTGGTTATTATAAGTGGTGAAACTGGTTGCGGAAAAACCACACAGGTGGCACAGTTTATATTGGATGATTATATTATGAGTGGGCGTGGATCTATATGCAAGATTGTCTGCACGCAACCACGCAGAATTTCAGCGATATCTGTTGCGGAGAGGGTTGCTGATGAAAGGGCTGAGAATTTGGGGGTCAGCGTTGGATATCATATTCGTTTAGAGAGGTAATATGATGAGCTATAAAAACTTAAGGATGTTTTTTATAATATGAACCATTGTATTTCAGAAAAATGCCACGTGACAGAGGTTCCATCGTCTTCTGCACAACAGGCGTCATCTTAAAACAAATGGAGAACAACGTTTCACTCGACAACATCTCGCATCTGATTCTGGATGAAATCCACGAGCGCGACGTCCTCTGCGACTTCCTCATCGCTCTACTCGCTAAAATCGTGAAAACCCGCAAGGATCTCAAAGTGGTGCTAATGAGCGCCACCCTAAACGCGCGCAAATTCGCCGATTACTACGGAGTGGACAGCATCCTCGAGATACCAGGGTTCACGTTCGAGGTGAAGGAGTACTACTTGGAGGACGTGCTGCTGCGGACCAAATACCAATTTAAAGAGAAACATGCGCCCAGGCATAAAAAACGTAGCGCACGCAGCAAGTACGACCAATTTATGAAGCCGTACATAACGGATCTGGAGAGGACTAGGGAGTATCCTACAAGTGTTTGTAATGAGCTAAGAAAGTATGCTTCGGAAGAATTGAATATGGATCTGGTTTATGAGATGGTTCTACATATATGTCAAACTGTAAGTTTAATATAATTGATTCATCATAATCTAGTCCAGTGATTCTCAGCTAGTGCCACACTACTTTAGTTCGCCTCCAAATTTTACGAATACTTCCATAAAAATGATTTTGTAAGTTAAATAAACGGTGGCATGCCATTTATCTATTTGTTAAGTCCTGGTTTCCTAGCAAGCGGTGTCGATAAATACGGCCGTTTCTGACGTCATTTACACATTACAAGATACGTTTCAAGTACATGCAATTGGATAACTCACCAACTTCTGGTGTAATTCATGACATTTTCTCAATACTTTGAAGTATACCTCTCTCTGGATTACCAGATTTATTTAATATACGTAAAAGAAATGTGTGACATCAAAATGACGTGAAATGCCGCCGCTTTTGTCGACACCGCTTCCTAGGAAACCAAGGCTTTAGGCCCAATTCGCACATAACCGGCGTCGGGCGGAGGCGAGGTGCAGGCGCGACGTTGCACAGGTGATTGTGATGTCCATATGCAGTGAAGGGGTGGACATTGCACCATATGTTTACATAGATGCGGCGTGGAAGAGTTTCGCCTACCGTGTCTTATGCGAAGACGCGATGCCGGCGCGGCAAGAGGCACGAGGCCAATGCCCACGCCTCGTCACCTAAGTGGGCATTGCACCACATGTTTATATAGAGGGGGCGTGAACGCGTCGTGCCTCTCGCCGCGCCTTCGCCTGAGACACGGTAGGCAAGAGGCATAACTCTCCCACGCCGCCTCTATGTAAACATAAGGTGCCATGTCCACCCCTTCACTGCGTATGAACATCACAATCGCCTGTGCGACGTCGCGCCTGCACCTCGCCTCCGCCAGACGCCGCTTATGTGTGAATTGGGCCTTAGGCTCAATTCACACATAGGAGGCGAAGAGACGAACGCGCGGCGAGAGGCACGACACTTTCACGCCTCCCTCTATATAAACATATGGTGCAATGCCCACTTAGGTGACGAGGCGCGGGCATTTGCCTCTCGCCGTGCCGGCACCGCGTCTTAGCCTCTTCGCCTGAGACACGGTCGCTGCGAGGCGAGAGGCACAACTCTTCCACGCCGCCTCTATGTAAACATATGGTGCAATATCCACCCCTTCACTGTATATGGGCAACATAATCGCCTGTGCGACGTCGCGCCTGCACCTCGCCTACACCGCGCCTCCGCCCGACGCCGCTTATGTGTGAATTGGGCCTTAGTGTGCCGCCAAAAAAAGTAAACCTTTATGAAACAAAGGTTGAGAATCACTGCTCTAGTCTCACTTGTGACAGCAATAAATTAGTGACCTACAGATGGCAGCACATTACTGCAAGATAATTAATAGTCAAGTCGAATTAGAGTTTGCGGAACTAAAACTGTCTGCTTGATATTGCCGGGAAAGATCACTAGTATGAAATATTCAAAAAAAAAAATCAAAAGAAGTTGAGCTAAATTGGCATTCACATTCCTTTTGCTATTGCTATTCCCACAAGCCTGAACATTTAGTAGGTGATTAATCAACACCAACAAAAACCAATAATTTGTTTCATAGGAACCTGACCAAGGCGCCATACTAGTCTTCGTCACCGGCTTCAGCGACATCAATTTGCTGAACAAAATAATGGAAACCTCCAACAAATTCCCACCCTACAAGTACCTCATCATTCCCCTACACTCCATGATGCCGACGCTGGAACAGAAATACGTCTTCAGGCCCCCACCGCCCGGTGTTCGCAAAATCATCATTTCGACCAACATCGCCGAGACCAGTATTACCATAGACGACGTCGTTTTCGTCATCGACTGCGGACGAATCAAAATGTCCAACTACAACGTTGAGACCAACCAACAGACTCTGATGCCCGAATGGGTGTCGGTGGCAAATGCAAACCAAAGACGGGGACGCGCTGGCCGCGTCAAGCCGGGCATTTGCTTTCATTTGTTCAGCAAGGCCCGTTTGCAAAAGATGGAGTCGTATCAGAAACCGGAAATACTTCGGAAGCGATTAGAGGATGTTATTTTGATGCTCAAACTGTTGCAACTGGGCAAAGCGCACACTTTTCTGGCGTCTGTAATGGATCCACCCGATCCACGCGCTGTCGATTATTCGGTTGAACTCTTGCAGCGGCTCAACGCGTTGGATGAAAATGAGTCTTTAACACCACTCGGATATCACTTGTCGCGATTGCCCGTGCATCCACAGATGGGGAAAATGTTGTTGCTTGGAGCGGTGTTTAGTTGTTTGGATCCGATTTTATCAATCGCCGCATCGTTGGATTTCAAAGACCCGTTTCAGATGCCATTGGGGATGGAGAGGCAGGTTGAGAGGAAGAGGTTGGAGCTGGCGAATGGTGTTAAAAGTGACCATTATGTCAGTCATGAGGCTCTCGGTATTTACGAGCACACGTATAATCCTAATGGTTTTTGCCGCGAGTACTTCCTCAGCCCGCAGACTATGCGGCTTCTAATGAATATGAAGTGGCAGTTCGCCGAGTATCTGTTTGATCTCAACTTCATTAGTAGCAAGGAACCAAAATTTCTGCAATCTAATTTGAATTCTACTAATATTAGTCTGATTAAGGCGATTATTGGAGCCTCGCTGTATCCGAATGTTTTGATTGCACGGTAAGTGTTTGGAATATCTTATTTTGTAGCCACTTAACAAACCTATGGGGATTTTCTGGTGTTAGTGGGTACACCAAATGCCGCTCTCGTTTAGCATGGTTTATCGTTGCTAGTTGCAGTGGCGTAGCGAGCTTAACTCGCGCCCGGGGCACAATACCTTTTTAGCGCCCCCCACCCCCTCCACACCTATTCGAAAACCATATTATATAACCATTTGGCGCCCCTTTGTGAGTAGAGCCCGGGGCATGATACTCCCTTTGCCCCCCCTCGCTACGCCACTGGCTAGTTGCCCCCGTGGCGTACATTATCGCTCAGGTCTTACGGTCATGCGCCGCCGGTTTGTATAATGTATTATCTAGTTGCCTTTTACCTTTCAGTGTAGACTATTACATTTACATTAACAATTATTGATGTTGTTTATACATTTGTAAATTCTTTCCATCTTTTTCTGTTCTTCGTCAGTTCTCTTGCTTGTATAATTGTCTTTCCTTTCTTGATTATTATTTCCTCTATTCTGTTGTCCCACTCTTTTCTTGGTTACCTCTTCTTCTTTTATTTACAGTTCTTGCTTCCCATACCTATTTTGTTTGATTCTTACTGTCCATCCTAATTAAATGTCCCCACCAGCGGCAAATAGAACAAGAAACAAGCCCACACCAGCCCAGAGTGATAAACGAAAGGCACTAATGACTGTCAGCTTGTTTTTTCTTGCAGGACTAAAATCCGTCAATCCCGTATCGTCAACACGGCGTTACGCACAGTTGATGGCGGCAAAGTGAAACTGCACCCGAGGTCAATTCTGAACTACGCCGATCGCTTCGAGAGCCCGCTGCTGGTGTACTACAACCGGGTCAAGTCCACCGAGGACTTCATCCACGACGCCACCATGATCCACTCGCTGTCGCTGCTGTTCTTCGGCGATCGATTCCAACAGCATCCCGGCGACCCTTTTATTGTCTCCGTGAACGATAGCATGCTCTTCAAGTGCACCGAGGAGACGGCCAACATCATTTCGGAGCTGCGCAGTCGCCTCAACTGGTTTTTGGAGGACAAGGCTTCTCACCCGGGACCGGTCAACTGGATGAACGAGGAGGAAACTGTGACTTTGAGGTATCAAAAACTATGATTTCAACAGTTTTGTATAAAAAACACTATTTCATTGTTGTTCTATGACTTCTCTATGACGTCAAATTTTAGTCATAAATTGACGGTACTCTGTTTTCTTCAATATTGAGTTAAAATTCTGTTTGTTATTTGCATAGGGCCATTTTGGAGTTGATCACAATCGAGGACAGATGCAGTGATTTTGAGTCAGTAGCGCCCTACGAGGACGAGGAACCTTCAACATCACGTTGAATCTCACACATTTTTGTTTTATCCCAAAAAGCTATTTTTACCTTATTTACTTGATGTGATATGTGTATTTTTATATAAAGTATTATAAAGAATCATAATATATGTTTGTAAATGTTTATCAATGTTTAAAAAAATACATCTATGTTTATTGACTATTTTAACTGTGAAATCATCATGAGTGATGTAGAGTCTCCAGTCATACCCTATTTATTACCTTCCAAATTCAGCACTGCTGTATAAGGAAGGTATTGTTTTTGAGAATTAATTTGTACTTCTAATTTTGACTTTTCAAATTGATCAATCAAGAAGGAACAGAGTGGATGCAATGGTTGAAAAGGTGGGGTGGGATATTCTGAATGGATGTACAGAGGGAAACTGGAAAGGGAAGTAGACATTTTGCAACCAGGGAGGTGCTTCAGTTATAGACTAAGAATTAACCAAAGTGATCATTAGGCCCAATTCACACATAAGCGGCGACGGGCGGAGGCGAGGTGTAGGTGAGGTGCAGGCGATTGTGATGTCCATATGCAGTGAAGGGGTGAACATTGCACCATATGTTTACATAGAGGAGGCGTGGAAGAGTTTCGCCTACCGTGTCTTAGGCGAAGACGCGGTGCCGGCGCGGCGAAAGGCACGAGGCAAATGCTTGCGCCTCGTCACCTAAGTGGACATTGCACCACATGTTTATATAGAGGGGGTGTGAAAGCGTCGTGCCTCTCGCCGCGCCTGAGACACAGTAGGCGAGAGGCATAACTCTTCCACGCCGTCTCTATGTAAACATAAGGTGCAATGTCCACCCCTTCACTGCATATGGACATCACAATCGCCTGTGCGACGTCGCGCCTGCACCTCGCCTACACCGCGCCTCCGCCCGACGCCGCTTATGTGTGAATTGGGCCAAAGGGATGAGTTAGTATATTTCAGAGTAGATGGTGATGAGGGGATAGTGAACTAGAATGTTGGTATATAAAAAAAAGATAATACAACCTTTTTTCTCTTATATTAACATACTAACTGGGAGGAGGTACACTCAATACAGCAGCTGGAGACTAGTTTTGGAAAATGTCTGTGTGCAGCCTACACAGACATTTTCCAAAAATAGTCTAGCTGTATTTGTAAAGTAATAGCTGCTAAGAAAGTACGACTGCTTGCAACTAATATAATTATTAAAAATGATACAACTAACCCTCTAGGAGGAAAGTTAAACGCCATGTGGTGGCATCACATCAATTAGCAATGCAAACCCATATGGTAATAACCATCAACATGCTCATGCCATCAGGATAACCGGGTAGTGCCCTCTATGGAATAATATTCCAACAGATTGCTTGAGATATCAGCCCAATACCAATCTTATAAAACATATATAAGTGTAAATCCACCTCTTAGCAATCTACATATCTAGTTTTGGTCTTATTAGATCTCATCAGGTTAGCTCAGCTAGTGAGGATGAATTCACACAATATTGTAGTGGTTATATACAAAAATATAACTCTGTTGGAATATTACTTCATAGAGGGTACTACCTGGTGAACCTGATGGCATGAGCATGTTGATGGTTATTATGGTGCATTGCTAATTGATGTGGTGCTGCCAGATGGCGTTTATCTTTCCTCATAGGGGGTTAGTTGTATCATTTTTGTATATAACCACTAAAGATATTGTGTGAATTCAGTGCCCAAAACCTAGCGCCATTCCCGCAACCTGCGCTAACTGCAGAGGAAGCCATCCAGCCAGCTACAGCCCCAAAAACTTCCCCAAACTCCCAGTAACAAACAAACACCACTGATGGACCAATGCAGTAGGAAGCAACAGCATACCTACGAACCAACCACAAAACTTCAACAAAAGCAAAGAAAACACCCCAAAGACAACACTTCAAACAAAAGACCAACAGATGAATTAGCAACTCTCATAGGCGACCTAATCATCCAATTATTGGCGATGAAACCTTCCATGGAAGAAAAAAGAAACTTTCTCAACAACAAATACAACGCAAAATGAACACAAGGAAAAGACAAAGAAAAATGCATCACACACAGCAAACCAACCATCATCAACAACACCGTCAACTGTACCAACGAATCCGGAAATTATCGATGGAGGAACATAAACCATGAAAACACCAAACCCAACAACACAAAGAGGGCCTAAAAAGCCAATAATCAACAAGAACTCAAACCACAACAATACAAGATATGAGTAAATAGACCTAACCATCTGATATCAATAAAAGCCAGATAACAGGAGGTGTGAATTCATCCTCACTATCTGAGCTACACTGATTAGATCTAATAAGATCAAAATCTAGATATGTAGATTGCTAGCAGGTGGATGATTCACACATATATATGTATTATAATTATTGAGAAGTAAGGGATATTTTTCACTAGGATAATATATTTTATAGAATTCTAGTAGACTTGGTTAGATTTTTTTTTTTAAATAAAACAAATACTTAATATAATATCTCAAATCATACATAAATACCAAATTTAGCTCCACCTATAATGAGCATATGCCCTATTAGCTTCACACAACTTATGCAAATCATGCTTCCTCTTAATTACCCTCCCCTGGTTATTAGCCGCATCAACCAACTCATGTGCCATCTTTTCAGGAAAGTGCACAGTCCTTTCCTTATCATTAGCAGCCTGTATAAGCCACTTCATTGAAGTAAACTGTGCTTTTCTATCAGTAATAGGTACAGGCACCTGGTATCGAACACCACCTCTTTTAATCGGTGTCAACATAAGCACTGGTTTACAATTCTCAACAGCCATATGAAAAATCTTTTTAGGATCCAGAATAATATTCAGTTTATCCTCCTCCGATTTAGCTTTGTGGTACCTTTCAATCTGTATCCGTTTGACTTTCTCAAACGCCTTCTCCAGGATGTCACGCGCTAGCAACTTGTTCCCACAACGCATGATGTAGTTGGTGAAGAGACGGACTAGATCATCATGGAAAACAGAGCAGGTTTGATCAACTAGAGCCGCGCGGGTTGGCACGTGCGCCAGTTTGGTAGCCTCGCCTGTCTCGAACAACTCAACCTGAGCGGCTTTCTTAAATATTGGTTGCACGTAGAAGTTTGGATACTGGGACATGCCATTTTGTTGGATGAAACTACGATAAAACAATTGATTCTAGGTTATGTTTATGATTTTCAATATATTAAGCCGGTGTTATAGCGTAACTACTAGAGTTATATTGCTGAGTGGTTATGGTTATAATTAGGGTTTAATTACCTTATAACTGGGTTGGGTTTGATTAAATTTATTTTGGTTATAATCGTTCGTAAGGATGCCATTTTATCCGACTATTACCAACTTTTTAATATTTATTATGACATTGCCTATATTCTTGCCGTGACTGCGTCAACGTTCATCCGTCAATCAGAGCTTACGCCCGGTTTCTCCAACGAATCTTAATTAGTTTAAGACCGTCTTAATAATAAGACTTAAGTCTTAAAGCGTTGCAACAAACAAAAATCGGATCTTTAAACGATTAGACTGTCTTACATTGTAATAGTCTTACAATGTAAGACCGTCTTATCATTTTAAGACTTAAATCTTAAAGCGTTGCACCAAACAAAAATCGGATCTTTAAGACCAGTCTGGTAAAAAATCAGACTGCTCTGTTACCTAAAGAACTTACAGATTAGACCCCCTGGTCGCTGAATGACTAACAAAGTAATGGAAGTCATTACTGCATTGGTTAACAAAACATGCAAGGTCCTCTTGTATACAGTCTTTGCATCAAACCAAGGGATCTATTCGTTAAGTTCAGACCAGTCTGGTAAAAGAGCAGATTGGTCTGTTACCCGAAGAACTTACAGAATAGACCCCCTGGTCGATGAATGACTAACACCGTAACGTAAGTCATTACTGCATTGGTCAACAAAACATGTAAGGGCCTCTTGTATACAGTCTTTGCATCAAACCAAGGGGTCTATTCGTTAAGTTCAGACCAGTCTGGTAAAAGAGCAGATTGGTCTGTTACCCAAAGAACTTACAGAATAGACCCCCTGGTGGATGAATGACTAACACAGTAATGGAAGTCATTACCACATTGGTCAACAATACATGCAAGGTCCTCTTGTATACAGTCTTTGCATCAAACCAAGGGGTCTATTCATTAAGTTCAGAGCAGTCTGGTAAAAAAGCAAACTGGTCTGTTACCCAAAGAACTTACAGAATAGACCCCCTGGTCAATGAATGACTAACACAGTAATGGAAGTCAATACCACATTGGTCAACAAAACATGCAAGGTGCTCTTGTATACAGTCTTTGCATCGAACCACAGAGCATTATAATCAAACCAAGGGGTCTATTCGTTAAGTTCAGACCAGTCTGGTAAAAAAGCAAACTAGTCTGTTACCCAAAGAACTTACAGAATAGACCCACTGGTCATTGAATGACTAACACAATAATGGAAGTCAGAAATATATGGTAGTATTAAAAAACATTGGATTAATAATAAAAATATATATTACAGATTCAAATTATTGGTTGCTACTGTATATGAAACAGTATATTGATCTAAACCAATTAAAAAATAACAATTTACTAATCAATATAGTATAGTAAGCTTAAGATGAAATAATCTGTTTGAGTGGGCCCTCGAGATACAAGGCTAGAGCATTCGCCTTCTCTCTAAGCATGCCAAAGCCCACATTGTTCCTTGCATTTAGGCAGAGCAACAGATGGGCTACTTGGGTGATTGCAATGCGACCCTCCATGCATTCCATTAGGATAATTTGGGGGCGATCCTCACGAAAAACAGCGCTGCCATTTTTCTCATATGCACACCATATGTTGCTTGCTATAGCTGCAGTTACACGGGCATCATTATCTCCATAGCCACTATATGCCAATAGAGAGCCTTCAGGATTTAAAAGCCTAAAATATAATTTGGTATATATTATATATCTACAAGTTCTACAATGATAATGTCCTCATATTATATGGCATGTGGTTACTTACAATGTATTTTCAACTCCTCCTGTATTGGCCTGTCCTAGGACTTGCGATAGAGCTTGTGGTTTGAGCATTTTTACATCAAACTTATTGATGTGTGGTGATATTATAAAGTGTTCCGTCCAGATTGATAATATCACTGCTATGAATGTAAAGGGAAAATTTTATGAACACCGGAGGCGTTTCCAAACAAAACAATAATATAAATATGCCAGAAATCAGCTGATAATATTTGACATATAAGTTTTAGTTGGCAATACAAACTTTAGTTGTCTTATCTTGACCGCGACAGTTCAATAATCAAGACAATGTTGTAAAAATAGCTAGCACAAGGCCCAATACAGATTCACGATAATAATCAATAGTAACAGGGTCAATTCTGTTAGACGACCTTGAGATTTCAATTGTAAACTATACGCAACCAATTTTACACCACAGCACCATTGTTTCAACTTGTAGTGTTCACTTCCAACTCTAATATTGTATAATAGTATTATTATAGCTCTTTGCTATATGAATGATGCATCGCAGAATGTAGAGACCCACTCATATTGACTGGCCAATGATGCCCCAATACAGTTTCACTATAATAATCAATAGTAACAGGGGCAATTCTGCCAAACAAACTTGCGATCTTAATAGTAATCTATACGCAACCAATTTTACACCACCGCACCATGGTTTCAAAAGAAAACAACTTATAGTGTACTCTTTAAAGTTATTAATATTGTATAATAGTAGTATTGTCTATGTTTAGTAGTACAGGTCTTTGCTATATGAACGGTGCATCATAGAATGCAGAGACCAATGTATACCGACTGCCCAATGCTTTCTTTGTACAAGTTTGAGTAAGTATGTATATGCTGTACATCCACTAATACAAACCGAACTCTTGTCCGACGCCAGGGATCAAAGGGGCTTTTACCGAGATACCGGTAGAAAGACGCCTGCTCGAAAATACTAGCAGGCGCCGGTTTGACTAAAATATACCCAGCTCCGGTTTCAACATACCCCGGCTCGGCACCATCAGTCGCCTAGCTCCCACATTAAATCTAAAATAATCATCTCACCTGCACATCCCTCAACCAGAGCCATTCCTAGGTAGTCTCCTCCCTGGGTGCAAACATAACTCAATGCGCCGGGTCGAATTTGACCCGACACGCGCGCTAGGTCCGGCCCTGGCTGCGACGGTGTCCTCGCGTCCTCCCCTCATCCATATGGAGCCGTTCCCATGGCACAAATATCACTCACATCCGTATAATTCACACCAGCTTACCAGTAAATTACTTTGAAGGGACGCCATCGAAACTTATTGACAGCCGGAAAAGGAAGCGCGGGAGAAGAAAGTCATGCCAACCTAACGGAGTGAAACGCTTCAATGTAATATGAAATAAATTTAAAGCTAAACAATAAATTAACATAATCTAATAGTATATAATTGAATAATATTAATCATAGAACATATTTTGAGTGATTATTTAGACTATTTCAGTTTATAGAATTTTAAATCTGGGGAACTTCAGTTCGTTAAGTTGGTATCACTGCGGGTTTAAAGAAACTAAGTGAAGTCGAGCGTTTATTTTTGTTTCAAATAATTTGTGTTAGTGGTTATGTGTTGTGTCCGTGGTGATTGCATTCTAAGATTTAAGCAGATATAAGGTGTGTAACTGTTAACAGGTAATTGGTAAAGCCATATCCCCACGGCGCTACACGACATCATACTACAGCAATCGTTACATACACAACACCAACACACGGCAGAAGGTCGATTGCCAGTTACAAACTGTAATTGATTGTAGTGTCGTGGTGGACACATATTTGTAATTGTGTCATGTGAATGTTGTATTGCTGTCGTGTAGCTTTGTGGAAATAGGGCCTAATGTTGCTTGTCCTTATATATAAAAGCGCATTTTGTCTTAGTACTTTATGTTTAGCTTTTGTACGTTCTCGCTATACTTTGTATTCGGATTGTGGGTTTGTACATTTTGTCTTTTCTACTTCGTTTTCGTTCTTTGTACTGACATTTTATGTTTGTACTTTTTTCTACTTTCTCTGTGATCCTTCTAATTGTATAAATCAATCCTTACCATTCACGTTTTGTCTTTGTTCCTGCCAGTAAATTATCATAAATCCCATATTCCTGATCTCCGTCTTTATGTAGGTTTTGCATAGGTTTACTTTTGATTGGTAGAATAAGAAAATCATAAAACAGCATATTTGTTATTTTCAGTTAAGCTACCAGTACTATCTGTATGGATTTTAAACTTTTTCATATAAATCCAATTCAATCCAACCTAATCTTATATTGTTTATTTAGTTATTCAACTAACGATTGTTCTGACAATTCATGTTTTTTTTTATTCAGTTGTTTGATATTATTAAACATTTTTCTGTATAGTGACAATTCGTTCCATCGAAACCCACCAGCTGGCAACCCTGCGCATAACAAGGCAACGTCGTTTTGTATGTGTGTGTGTGTGTGTTGCGAAGCCGGTGTTGTTATTTGGCGGGCTGGCGTCACACAATTCCAGACTGAAGAAATCGGCCTGTTTTAACGTGTTGGTGATCGTCTTTTGGTGCGATGGGTGATAAAGGAGACGCAGGTACGCATCGATCGTAGTCTGTAATTCCACGCACGCCGCTGCAACGGCTATTCTTATTCATATCCTTTGCGTGCAGTGTCGCTGATGCCACCGCAGGAAGAGACAATTGATATCATTAAGCCGGTGCTGGAGTTAATAACACACGCTTGATTTGAAAATAACAATTGTTTTATAACCTGAAAGTAGTCAGGCTGTATTCGTTTGTGAGTTGTGTGCGAAGTGTTGTTGGAATTTACAGGTTATGTGATTGGTTATTTGATTTTTTTTGTATGTTTTTTATCATTGTTTGAATTTTCATTTTTTAAATGGGTCCACTGACGTTTTTAGGCTTTCTGGGTTCCTAAAGTTGTTTCTTTTAGTAATTGTAAGTTATGTTTTCATTCTGTTGTTTAATGAATCTTTATATTATGAAAACATTTCACCTGTAACATAAATGTTTTGAAATATGTGTGTAACAAGAGAAGTTTTATACAAAAAGCCTTAAATATGTCTCATATAATCTCATCTTCATTCTTCTTTTATGTATTATTTCTTCATTTTGCTCTGTTGATAGAAAAGTGACACAACTAGTATTCATCTAGTTTAAAGTAGAACTCGTTTAAAATAACAACGTTCTTAATAATGTAACTACATGTTTTATAATATACACTCAAAACACTAATATGTTGTGCTTCACATATGTATGTACATTTAGAATATCCAGGATTGATTCTGGATATATTACATTTAACATTTAAATTTGTACTTGTCACTATTCTATCAACGAAGTGATTTGTTTATATCAGATTCAAGCTGACAGGTACTCTATAAGCCACTTTACATGATCAATATTATTGTCAATATTTTAGAATAATGACAGTATTCCTGTTCGATAATAAGTTTAAAATGTTCATTATTCTAAAATGTTGCCAGTATTACTCTTCTTGTAAGGTATAGTAATGATGTAATGAAGAGAATACTGATCTTTCTCCGGATAATTGATTACTTGATAAATATAAAAGTAGGATTGATGCAAAAATTGACAGTACTAGGATTGACAAATGTCACATATATAATTACTAGTTAATGATTATTTCTAATATGCAGGACTAAGATGTACATTAAGCTCCAACCAAATGAAATTTTCTTGATAATTTCTTGTGAATTTGATGATAATTTGTTGTTATTTAGTTTTATGGAGTAAAATATTTCACTTTATTAACTAGGATTTAAATTGCACCACTTTATTCCTAGGTACAAGAAGTATTATGCACTAGCGAGTAAAATAAATGACATTATGGTAGCATTTTTCCCTATGATATACATAACGAGAGTAAAACAATACTCTCATAATGTACTCAGTATTCAAGTACTAAGTACTTAGGTGCTACACAAAATAAAAACAATAATAATTATTTTTTTTATGTAAATAAAATATATGTATATATACAATTAACAATAAACAAGGTGCAAGAAAATTTAGAAAATTATGATGTATAATATAATATGATTAACTAGTTAGTAAAGTTGAATTTTTACTCTAATCTAGATATATGTATACTAGTACATTACTCACTAGGAATTAATGCAATATTCATATTTATGTCAACAAAGGACTTAAACAATTGAAATGAATATTCAGAAAATTTACTTTGAATTTCCTAAAGGTTTTCTCAGTTAAACTTTCAGTGTTGTTGGTAGCGATTTTATACACTTTCATATTTATATATATATTGAACCCTCTAGAAAGTAAAATGAATATATATTTCTCTAGGATATTTTTATACTGTAGACACTAGGATATTTGTATACCCTCGACTTGGATATTTTTATACCCTAGGCGCTAACATATTTTACACTTGGCCCTAGAATATTTGTATACCCAAGGTCATAGAATATTTGTATACCCAACGTCATAGAATATTTGTATACTCTATGCCCTAGAATTTCTATACTCTAGGGCCTAGGATATTTGTATACTCTTAGACTAAATATTTTTATTAGGCTTAAAGGTTTACCTTGGGTCTTATTTTATGTATTTTTATACTCTAGAGGCTCTAGGATATATTGAAACCCTAGGCCCTTGTATATTTTAAAACCCTAGGCTCTAGGTTATTTTTAGGCCCAAGGATCTAAGATATTTTTAAACCTTAGGTTCTAGAATATTTTAAAACCCTAGGTTCTAGTATATTTTTATACCCTGGGTTCTAGAATGTTTTCATACCTTATTTATTTTGAAACCAAGGGCTCTCTTTTATACCCTAGACTCTAGGGTATTTGTATACCCTAGATTCTAGGGTATTTGTATACCCTAGATTCTAGGGTATTTGTATACCCTAGATTCTGGGGTATTTGTATACCCTAGATTCTAGGGTATTTGTATACCCTAGATTATAGGGTATTTGTATACCCTAGATTCTAGGGTATTTGTATATCCTAGACTCTAGGGTCTTTGTATACCCTAGACTCTATGATATTTGTATACCCTACACCATAACATATACTTATGTCCTAGGCACTAACATTTTGTATACTCTATACCATAAGCCCTAGAATATTTGTATATTCTAGACCCTAGAATATTTGTATATTCTAGACCCTAGAATATTTGTATATTCTAGACCCTAGAATATTTGTATATTCTAGACCCTAGAATATTTGTATATTCTAGACCCTAGAATATTTATATATTCTAGACCGTAAAATATTTGTATATTCTAGACCCTAGAATATTTGTATAACCTAGACCATAGAGTATTTTTATACTCTAGGCTCTAAAATATTATTCTACTCTTGGCCCTAGGGTACTTTTATATGTTCCTAGGGTTTAAAATTTCACTACCAACTGGAATGCCAAAATATGATACGTATATATCAAAGGTCATAAACGATTGAAATGATTTAAATCCTAGGCCCTAGGCTATTTTTGAACTCTAGACTATTATATATTTTAATACCCTACGCCGTAGGATATACTTATACCCTAGGCCCTACCAATTTTTATACTCTAGGCTCTACCAATTATTATACTATAGGCCCTACCAATTTTTATACTCTAGGCCCTATCAATTTTTATACTCTAGGCCTTACTAATTTTTATACTATAAGCCCTACCAATTTTTATACTCTAGGCCCTACCAATTTTTATACTCTAGGCTCTACCAATTATTATACTATAGGCCCTACCAATTTTTATACTGTAGGCCCTACTAATTTTTATACTATACGCCCTACCAATTTTTATACTCTAGGCCCTACCAATTTTTATACTCTAGGCTCTACCAATTTTTATACTCTAGGCTCTACCAATTTTTATACTCAGGCCCTAACTTTTTTTATACTCTAGACCCTAGAATATTTGTATACTCCAGGTTGTAGAATATTTGTATACCTTAGGTCCTAGAATATTTGTATACCTTAGGTCCTAGAATATTTGTATACCTTAGGCCCTAGAATATGTTTATACTCTGACTCTATATTAATATACTCTAGGCCCTAGGATATTTTTATATGTCCCTAGAGTTTAAAATGTCACTACTAACTGCAACACCAAACTATGATCCTTGTATATATGAAAGGTCATAAATAATTGAAATGATTTATTTCCTAGGCCCTAGGATATTTGAATACCCTAGGCTATAGGATATTTTTATACTCGAGTCACTAAGATATTTTTATAGCATAGACTCTAGGATATTTTACAACCATAGACTTAAGCTTATATTTGTACTGTAGGTCCTAGGATATTTGTATACCCTAGACTATAGGATAATTGTAGGCTCTAGGGTATTTGTATGCCCTAGGATCTATGATATGTTTATACCGTATGCCGTAGGAGATACTTTTGCGCTAGAATATTTCTATATGGTGGGCCCTAAAATATTTTTATACTTTAGGCACTAGAATATTTATATTCTCTAGGTCTTAATATATTTGTATAATCTAGGTCCTAGAATATTTGTATATTATAGGCCCTAGAATATTTGCCTGCTCTAGAACCTAGAATATTTCTATACTCTGGGCTCTAAGATATTTGTATACCCTAGACTCTATGATATTTTGTAACCCTAAGCTCTAGGTTATTTTGAAACCCTAGACTCTAGTATATTTTTATACCCTAGGCTCTAGAATATTATTCTACCTTAGGCTCGAAGATATTTTTATACCTTTGACTTTGAGATATTTTGAAACAATGGGCTGTAGGATATTTTTATACCCTAGGCTCTATGATTTTAGGTTCAAGAAAATTGTGTACCATAGGCCTTAGGATATGTTTACAGCCTAGACCTTAGGATATTTTAATACCCTAGGGTTTCTAGGATATTTTGAAACTGTAGGCTCTAGTATATTTTAAACCCTTAGGCTCTAGTATATTATAAACCCTTAGTCTCTAGAATATTATGACCCTAGGTTGTAGGATATTAGTATACCCTAGGATCTAAGATATTAGTATACCCTAGGCCCTAGGATATTGTTATATATCCTAGAGCCTAGGGTATACAAACATCCTAGAGCCTAGGGTATACAAACATCCTAGAGCCTAGGGCATACAAACATCCTAGAGTCTAGGGTATACAAACATCCTAGACCCTAGGGCATACAAACATCCTAGAGCCTAGGGTATACAAACATCCTAGAGCCTAGGATTTCAAAATATCTGGCATTTTTTTATAACCAAACCTCTAGGATGTTTTTATACCCTAGGCACTAGAATATTATTAAACCCTAGGCCATAGGATATTGTTAAACCCTAGGCTCTGGGATATATTTATAGCCTACGCCGGAGGATATTTTGAAACCATGGCCTCTTAAGATATTTTTATACCCTAAGCTGTATGATTTTTAAGCTCAAGAGAATTGTATACCATAGGGCTTGGGATATTTTTATACCTTGGAGGGTCTAGGATATTTTGAAACTCTAGGCTCTAGTATATTTTTATATCCTAGGCTCTGGGATATTTTGAAACCATGGGCTCCAGGATATTTTTATATCTTGGGCTCTATGATTTTAGGCTAACAAACAATTGTATACCTTAGATTTTAGAATATTTTTACACCCTAGACCTTGGGATATTTTAATACCCTATAGTCTCTAGGATATTTTTATACCCTAGGCTCTAGTACATTTTAAACTTCTAGGCTCTAGTATGTTTTATATCCTAGGTTCTAGGATATTTTTATACACTAGGGCCTAGCATATTGTTATACCCTAGGATATAAGATATTGTTATACCCTAGGCTAGGCTAGGATGTTTTATACCCTAGGGTATACAAATATCCTAGAGCCTAGGATATCAAAATATCTGGTATATTTGTATACCCTAGGCCCTAGGATATTTTTTTATAATCTAAGCTGTATAATTTTTTTAGGCCCAAGAATATTGAATATCCCAGAGTTTCAAAATATCTGGTATATTTTTATACCCTATGCCCTAGGATATTTTTATACTCTAAGCTGTGTAATTCTTTTAGGCTCAAGAAAATTGTATACCCTAGGTCGTAGGATATTTTTATACCTTAGGGGCTCTAGGATATTTTAAAAGTCTAGGCTCTTGTATATTTGTATGCCCTAGGCTCTAGGATATTGTTATTCTTTAGCCTCTAAGATATTTTTATATCTTAGGCTCTGGGATATTTTTAAACCATGGGCTCTAGGATATTTTTATACCCTAGTAGGCTCTATGATTTTTGTTATGATAAAGAAAATTGTAAACCTTGCTCCTTAGGATATATTTATACCGTAGGCCTTAGGATATTTTAATACCCTAGGATCTAGTATATTTTAAACCCCCAGGCTCTAGGATATTTTGAAACCCTATACTCTAGGATGTTTTTATGCCCTAGGCGCTAGGATATTTTTATACCCCAGGCCCTAAGATACTATATAACCTAGGCTCTAAGATACTATATAACCTAGGCTCTAAGATACTATATAACCTAGGCTCTAAGATACTATATAACCTAGGCTCTAAGATACTATATAACCTAGGCTCTAAGATACTATATAACCTAGACTCTAAGATACTATATAACCTAGGCTCTAGGATTTTTAATACCCTTTTCCCTAAGATATCGTTATATATTCTAGGGCCTAGGGCATAAAAACATCCTAGAGTCTAGGGTTTCAAAATATCGAGTACATTTTTATACCCTGAGCTCTAGGATGTTTTTATACCCTAGGCCGTAGGATATTGTTATACCCTAGGCCCTAGGATATTTTGAATTATGGGCTCTTAAGATATTTTTAGTTTTAAGATTTTTTAGGTTCTTGAACATTGTGTACCCTAGATCTTAGGCTATTTTTACACCATAGGCCTTGGGATATTTTTATACCCTAGAGGCTCTAAAATATTTTAAAACTCCAAACTCTAGGCTCTAGTATATTTTTATACCCTAGGCACTAGGATATTGTTATTCCTTAGGCTCTAAGATATTTTTATACCTTAGGCTCTGGGATATATTTTGAAACCATGGGATTTAATATATTTTTATACCCTAGGCTCTATGATTTTTGTTAGGATCAAGAAATTTGTAAACCTTGGGCCTTAGGATATATTTATACTGTAGGCCTTAGGATATTTTTACACCCTAGGCCCAAGGATATTTTAATACACTAGGATATTTTGAAACCCTATGCTCTAGGATATTTTTATATACTCTAGGGTATAAAAACATCCTAAAGCTTGAAAATATCTGGTTTTCATACCCTAGGTTCTAGATAATTGTTATACCCTAGGCCCTTGGATATTTTTATCCCCTAAGCCCTAGGATATTTTGAAAGCATGGGCTCTAAGATATTTTTATACCCTAAGATTTATTATTTTTTAGGCTCAAGAAAATTGTCTACCCTAGGTCTTAGGATATTTTTATACCATAGGCCTTGGGATATTTTTATACCCTAGGCGCTCTAAAACCCTAGGCTCTAGGATATTTTGAAAACCTAGGTTCTAGGATATTTTGGACCCTATACTCTAGGATATTTTGAAACCCTATGCTCTAGGATATTTGTATACCTTATACTCCATGCTCTAGGATATTTGTATACATTAGACTCCATGCTCTAGGATATTTGTTTACCTTAGACTCCATGCTCTAGGATATTTCTATACCATAGACGGTGTAGGTTATTTTAAAACCTGTGGGTCTGGGAAATTTTGAAACCGTGGACTCTAGGATGTTTTTATATCCTAGGACCTAGACTTTAAAATGTCACTACTATTATGATATTTATAGTAACATTAATTAATATTTCTTTGCAGAGACCTTTGATGACGCCGTGGAGGAGCGCGTCATAAATGAAGAGTACAAAATCTGGAAGAAGAACACGCCGTTCCTCTACGACCTGGTGATGACGCACGCACTGGAGTGGCCCTCACTGACGGCGCAGTGGCTGCCCGACGTGACGCGCCCCGAGGGCAAGGATCACTCGATACACCGCCTCATCCTGGGCACGCACACATCCGACGAGCAGAACCACCTGCTCATCGCGAGCGTGCAGCTGCCCAACGAGGACGCACAGTTCGATGCCTCGCACTACGACAACGAGAAGGGCGAGTTCGGCGGGTTCGGCTCGGTGTCGGGGAAGATCGAGATCGAGATCAAGATCAACCACGAGGGCGAGGTCAATCGGGCCAGGTACATGCCTCAGAATCCTTGTGTTATTGCTACTAAAACACCATCCAGTGATGTTTTAGGTAAGTTTTTTTTTCCTTGTAATTTTTAGATCGTATCATATTTGATGGTTTTATTATTGGAAATTCGTAGAAATAGATTCCTATTCGCCGATGGCACTGTTTTCATTGAAAGTTTGAATGTGAAGTTGCTTCTTTACTATTGACTTGACAACTGAGGGGTTTCAATGTTTTGTAAACTCACTATAATGTGGCATTAATAGTGTTTTCTAGGCTGAGCACCCAAAATTCCACATTCATCATAATTGTAATCTTAAAATCCAGCATTAGGTAGAGTAGAGAGGAACTGGCGCCTGTCGTTTCGCGAGTCCTTATACAATTTTATACACGTCCTTCACTTTGAGAATCGTTGCAATGCCCTATAGATTTCTTCAGATGCTCCTGATATCGAAACCTTTAATCTGAAATTAGTTTGATACTTTTTTAGATAATTTTTATGGTTGAAACTGTTTTTATCGCATCGCGGATCGAGTTTATTTTTTGCATAATATATTATTTGTTCCAGTATTTGATTATACAAAGCATCCGAGCAAACCTGACCCGAACGGCGAGTGCCACCCCGATCTGCGGCTGCGCGGCCACCAAAAAGAGGGCTACGGCCTGTCGTGGAACCCCAATCTTAACGGCTACCTGCTGTCGGCCAGCGACGATCACACCATCTGCCTCTGGGACATAAACGCGACGCCCAAAGAGAACCGCGTAATCGACGCGAAAACCATCTTCACCGGGCACACGGCGGTGGTGGAGGACGTCGCCTGGCACCTGCTGCACGAAAGCCTCTTCGGCTCCGTCGCAGATGATCAGAAACTGATGATCTGGGACACGCGGTGCAACAACACCAGCAAGCCCTCGCACACGGTGGACGCGCATACCGCTGAGGTGAATTGTTTGAGTTTTAATCCATATTCCGAGTTTATTTTGGCGACGGGCAGCGCTGATAAGACAGTGGCGTTGTGGGACTTGAGGAATCTGAAGCTGAAGCTGCATAGTTTTGAGTCGCACAAGGATGAGATCTTCCAGGTGCAGTGGTCGCCGCATAACGAGACCATACTGGCGTCGTCCGGGACGGACCGGAGGCTGCACGTGTGGGATCTTAGTAAAATTGGGGAGGAGCAGACCCCCGAGGATAATGAGGATGGACCGCCGGAGTTGTTGTTTATACATGGGGGTCATACCGCTAAAATATCAGGTGAGAAAACATGATGATTATCTTCCAACAATTTTTTTTCTAAAACTATTCTAACTTAATATTAGACTTAATAATAGACTATCCACTAGAGTATAGTCTAGTCTAGTCTATTGTGTTCTTCAATCTGTCTTCCACGGAACACTAGGGTTCTACTCCAAAGCTTTAGGGGCTCCGCGAGTCCATGCTACAATTCGAACGTAACCCACGTTACTTTATATTTTGAGTATTTTTTTTCTTTTTCTTAGAAAAATGCAGAATTATATTTTATAGCAATATAGGTTATATAAGTTTCTTGGAATATAGGTAAATTATATATTGTTTCGTATAGATTTTAGTTGGAACCCGAACGAACCCTGGGTGATCTGTTCGGTGTCCGAGGACAACATAATGCAGGTCTGGCAGATGGCGGAGAACGTGTACAACGACGATGACGGCGACATGGCCATCTCCGACGCGGAAACGCCCGCGAATAGCTAAAGCCCACTCCACACGCCTTCTTTTGCTCAACAAGAAAAAGACCGCCGTCATTTGTAATTTTCTAATTCAAAACCATATAGTTCCAATAATCCCCGTTTTTTTTTTAATTAGAAGGGGTGGGAGGGTAATCCCAAAGTGAAATTTTGTATTAAAATTTGTGAGTATAGCGGTAGTAGTCCGTAAGTATTTAAATACAGTAAGCAACACGATTGAAGTAATAAAACAAAGGACTTTATTCATATCTACAACCTGGTTTATTTACACTATGTTTATTTTAGGCCCGGTAAAGTTGTTTTTGAGGCCCTGCCAGCACTTGAAGTACTCGGGGTCGAGCTTCTCGCACGTGTCGTGGCCCCATTTCGTCACTGCTAGACTCAGGCAGCTTTCGAACATGAACGCCTAGAGATAAAACATTTAAGTATACAATATCTATTTGTGTTGCGCGCTATTGAATTTATTGTACTAGCGATAGTTGTTACGCCTAGTTAAGATTACGAAAGTACCTGGGGTGCGATTCTTGAAACCACTTGTTTCAAACGTATTCGTTTAACCCTAGCTAGGCAATTCACGATGTGAGCTCATACAATTATGGAATTTTGGTTTACTAGCCTTAGAGTTATTTTAATAAACCAAAATTCCTTTATTGAACGAACATAAATCGTGAATTATCCGGTTTTTTTTTTGACAGTTAAAAAGAGTGTCTGGCTTCAAGACACGTTTGGAACAAGCGGTTAATGTAAACTAGACTAATAACTATCAATAGTCCAAAACTATCTAATCTTAAATAATGGATAGTCGCGATTGTTGATATTTTACCTGTGTGCCTTCAGCTACTCTGCATGGCGTGAGCTGCTCCGCACTAGCCTCCGTGAAGCACTTGAAATCTGGGCCGTGCGGCGTCATGATGCTGTGCAGAGTGGCCCCGCCAGGCAGAAACCCACCCCGCTTGGCCTCGTATTGGCCTAAAATGAGGCCCATGAACTCGGACATACAGTTGCGGTGGTAGTATGGCGGACGGAAGGTGTGTTCTTGCACCGACCAGCGTGGCGGGAAGATCACAAAGTCTGCGATCGCGGTGCCTTTCTTGTCCGACTGGCAACTCAAGACGGTAAAGATTGACGGATCCTAGAAATTATATGATTGGTGAGATATAAGAAAAACATATATCTTTATAGGGATATCAGTGGAGTGATTTCAAGTATCGCAGTCCCTGTTTTATATGTTCCACACGCCTCTGTCATAAAATAACAACATCCGGTATGAATTATACTTACACAATGATCAAATGATACCGAATTTATAACCATAAAATTCTCCAAATCATACTTGTAGGGCACGTAATTGCCATGCCATGCAACCACATCGAATGGACTGTGGTCCTGTTGACAAGCGAACAGTTTGCCCTGATACTTTGAGATGATTTCGTAGGTTTCATCGATTTCCTCGTAGTGGGCGACAGGTGTTAAGAAGTCCCTCGCGTTGGCCAAGCCGTTTGCTCCAATTGGACCCAAATCGGGTAACACGAAATGTTGTCCGAACACCTCCAAAATGTAACCTCTTGACGGCTCTTTGATTTCAACTGAGAATCGCATGCCTTGTTGAATCACACAGATTTCGTTTGGTTTGACCGTCATTTTTCCGAATTCCGTTTTGATGTGGAGGGTTCCTGTTTGAGGCACTATTGGAATAAGGATATAGTTACTCATTTCAATCTCAGCATCCCTAATAGATAACAAGGAAAATGAGTGTTGACTTTCCGAATTACATTGATGTTTTTTTTCACTTGTTTGACGTTTTACCTTTATCTTTAATGTGTTTTCTAGTCTTCGTTTTTTTATTTTTTTTATTTGATCATATGCCTTCTACCGTAAGGTGTAGGCAAAACAAATTTAAATTGCAAAAATGCAGATGCAATTAACTTCAGATTTTGCTTAAATTTTCGCAGGGTCGACCCAGCTTGAGTTCTCAGCCGATTTCCAAATTTGGTCGCGATTCGCTGAGCCGTTTTCCGGAATTGTGCTCTCGTACATACATACAAACATTTGAAAAATAGTCTATTTCGACTATATTTTATTATTATTATTTCGACTATTTTATTATTATTATTTCGACTATTTTATTATTATTATTTCAACTATATATTATTAGTCTTGATACGTCAAGAAACGTCAAAATGAATAACTCGAACATTTGATTTAAGAAGAAAGATGAAGGGAGAACTTTTGTGTTATTTTATAGCCGCTTTTGTTTATCGTTTGGGAACTGTTCTCGGCTGGTCTTAACTGGCTTAGAACAGCCCGGAACAGCTCCTGAACAATAAACTAAAGCGGTTTGTGCCACGTCCAATAACATGGAAAGTCAATATGTTGTTGCAAATATTACATACCGCAGTTAAGTATTATAAAATTATTTTTGGGTGTCATTTTACAATTTTTTTAATTTCATCTTTTTACTACCTAGAGACCTGAGGTTACTATAGTCCCTCTGAGTTTTTCCAACGCCCCCAGGAACGATATCCCTCATTTTGGAAAACACTAGACGATTTTAAAACGAAATAGATCATAGAAGATTTTACAATACTTTAAAATTACAGTCGTTTTGTGAAACCGGCAATAGCACCTATCTATATGAACTGACCGAACATATCAGGGTATTGGTAGGTATATCCATACCTGAGGCAAAAAGATTCGGAGGTCTTACCTATCAGTAAATCGCCATCAGCATTGTACATCGCACGATTCTTCATGGAAACATTGCAAGCATATATGTGAATGGCCAGACCTAATTTGGTTTTTGGGTCACCCGCGCCAGCAACTGTGTAGAGTCCTTCAACAAAATCCACTTTCTTGTCCTTGTTTGGGATATCAAATGGATTCCAGCGCATCTATATGTGTAATAATAAAGTACAAAGTGAAATATTATTTTAGAAAAAATATCTATAGCCTTTACTGAATAAAGGTATGAAGTAATTTCCTACTACCAGGAGTAGTAGGTTGAAAAAACTTCTTTATCTTTATAGCTATCAGGCCGAGTTATTAAAAATAAAATTATTTATATCTATTTGTATGTGATTTACTGAAATTGAACTGTATATTTGTTGTTGTCCTGTAAATGGAATATTTTCTGTAGTCCTGCAGAAAATATTCCATTTACAGGACAACAACAAATATACAGTTCAATTTCAGTAAATCACATACAAATAGATATAAATAATTTTATTTTTAATAATTCTATTGTCCAATAGAGCCTATTATTATTATTGCAAAGTTCTCTTACTATACCATTTTATCCTTGGATTTGTGATTTTCTGCGTTTTTATTTGAATTACAAAATTGGTATGTTATTGTACACAAATTTTACTACTTACTTGATTCGGGTCTGGCTCCTGTTCATCCCAGTTGTGACTAATATGTCCCGCCAGAAATTTCTCGAATGGCAAATGTCCCGCAGACGGTCTTATCCTGTACAGCCAGGTCCTTTTATTCTCCACCCTGGGCGCGGTAAAAGCCGAGCCTGATAATTGTTCGGCATACAAACCATATGGGCACTTTTGAGGACTATTTTGGCCTTTTGGTAACGATCCTGGACATCTCGGGTCCTCCGATGAGAACTCGGAGTCGAAACCGGACAAATACTAATACAATAAAAATTTAATTTACAAAATGTGTTTTTCTGTTCAGGTTAACTGTTATTTCCGTTAAAGATAGAGTCAATTGTTATAAGGATAAGTTATTTGTAATTAAAAATAATGCCTCTATAGAAATTTACATGATATTTTACAAATATTTTCCATATTTACCCTCGCTGTATCAATACACGAATGTATAGATATAGGTTTTGGCAGTAAATAGCATGAAAACTAGCAATACCGTAATTTTTGATTATGACTTTAATGGATAGATCTATATATTGCTAAAGCATTAGCAAAATTTGAAAGAAATTCTTCAAAGGTATTTTGAAATATTTACAAAAATTACAGCTAAAACATATAAAACCATATTTGTATGATATACTGACGTTAGCAGTAAATAGCATGAAAACTAGCAATACCGTAATTTTTGATTAAGACTTTAATGGATAGACCTATATATTGCTAAAGCATTAGCAAAATTTGAAAGAAATTCTTCAAGGGATTTTTGAAATATTTACAAAAATTACAGCTAAAACATAAAAAACCATATTTGTATGATATATTGACGTTAGCAGTAAATAGCATGAAAACTAGCAATACCGTAATTTTTGATTATGACTTTAGTGGATAGACCTATATATTGCTAAAGCATTAGCAAAATTTGAAAGAAATTCTTCAAGGGATTTTTAAAATATTTACAAAAATTACAGCTAAAACATAAAAAACCATATTTGTATGATATATTGACGTTAGCAGTAAATAGCATGAAAACTAGCAATACCGTAATTTTTGATTATGACTTTAATGGATAGACCTATATATTGCTAAAGCATTAGCAAAAATTGAAAGAAATTCTTCAAGGGATTTTTGAAATATTTACAAAAATTACAGCTAAAACATATAAAACCATATTTGTATGATATACTGACGTTAGCAGTAAATAGCATGAAAACTAGCAATACCGTAATTTTTGATTATGACTTTAATGGATAGACCTATATATTGCTAAAGCATTAGCAAAATTTGAAAGAAATTCTTCAAGGGATTTTTGAAATATTTACAAAAATTACAACTAAAATATATAAACCATATTTGTATGATATGCGCTACTGGTACAATTAATATTTTTTCAAATATGACAACAAAAGTTGATATATTGCTATGCTTTTTTCAGTATCTGTTCCACAAATAACACTTTACCTGCAACATATTTACTAAATTTGTTTTTCTGTTCAGGTTAACTGTCATTTCCGTTAAAGATAGAGTCAAATGTTATAAGGATAAATTATTTGTAATTAAAAATAATGCCTCTACAGAAATTTGTATGATATTTCATTAACATTTTGCATATTTACCCTAAATGCGCCACTGGTACAATTAATAAATTTTCAAATAAGACGACAAAAGTTGCTATATAGCTATGATTTATCATTCTAAATAACTTATGCAAATAGCTTTTTTCTATACCTGTTTCACAAATGACACTTTACCTGCAACGAATTTATAAAATTTGGTTTTCTGTTCAGATTAACTGTTATTTCCGGGGAAGATAGAGTAAAATATTATAAGAATAAATTATTTGTAATCTAAAATAATGCCTGTATAGAAATTTGCATGATATTTCATAATTATTTTGCATATTTACCCTAAATGCGCCACTGGTACAATTAATAAATTTTCAAATATGATGACAAAAGTTACTATATTGCTATGATTTATCATTCTAAATAACTTATGCAAATAATTTTGTTCTGTACCTGTTTCACAAATAACACTTTACCTACAACGAATTTATAAAATTTGTTTTTCTGCTCAGGTTAACTGTCATTTTCGTTAAAGATAGAGTCAATTGTTATAAGGATGAATTATTTCTAATTAAAAAATATGCCTTTATAGAATTTTGTATGATATTTTAAAAATATTTTGCATATTTACCCTAAATGCGCCAGTGGGACAATTGATAAATTTTCAAATATGATAACAAAACTTGCTATATTACTATGATTTATCATTCTAAATAACTTATGCAAATAACTTTTTTCAGTATCTATTTAAAAAATAACCCTTTGCCTGCAACGTACTTACAAAATGTGTTTTTCTGTTCAGATTAACTGTCATTTCTGTTAAAGATAGAGTCAAATGTTTAAAGGATAAATTATTTGTATTAAAAATAAGGCCTCTACAGAAATTTGCATGATATTTCACAAATATTTTGCATATTTACCCTAAATGCGCCACTGGTACAATTAATAAACTTTCAAACGACAAAAGTTGCTATATTGCTATGATTTATCATTCTAAATAATGTATGCAAATAACTTTTTTCTGTACCTGTTTCACAAATAACACTTTACCTACAACGAATTTATAAAATTTGTTTTTCTGTTCAGGTTAACTATTATTTCCGGTGAAGATAGAGTAAAATGTTATAACAATAAATTCTTTGTAATTAAAAATAATGCCTCTATCGAAATTTATATAATATTTCACAATTATTTTGCATATTTACCCTAAATGCGCCACTGGTGCAATTAATAAATTTTCAAATATGACAAAAGTTGCTATATCGCTATGAAATATCATTCTAAATAACTTGTACAAATAACTTTTTTCTGTACCTGTTTCACAAATGACACTTTACTTGCAACGAATTTATAAAATTTGGTTTTCTGTTCAGATTAACTGTTATTTCCGGTGAGATATAGTGAAATATTATCAGAATAAATTAGTTGTAATCTAATATAATGACTTGATAGAAATTTGCATGATATTTCACAATTATTTTGCATATTTACCCTATATGCGCCACTGGTACAATTAATAAATTTTCAAATAAGACGACAAAAGTTGCTATATAGCTATGATTTATCATTCTAAATAACTTATGCAAATAACTTTTTTCAGTATCTGTTGCACAAATAACACTTTACCTGCAACGACTTTATAAAATTTGTTTTTCTGTTCAGATTAACTGTTATTTCCGGTGAAGATAGAGTGAAATTTTATAAGAACAAATTGTTTACAATTAAAAATAATGCTTCTATAGACATTTATATGATATTTCATAATTATTTTGCATATTTACCCTAAATGCGCCACTGGTACAATTAATAAATTTTCAAATATGATGACACAAGTTGCTATATTGCTATGAAATATCATTCTATATAATTTATACAAATAACTTTTTTCAGTATCTGTTTCACAAATAACACTTTACCTGCAACGAATTTACCAAATTTGTTTTTCTGTTCAGGTTAACTGTCATTTCCATTAAAGATAGAGTCAATTGTTATAAGGATAAATTATTTGTAATTAAAAATAATGCTTCTATAGAAATGTACATGATATTTCACAAATATGTTGCATATTTATCCTAAATGCGCCACTGGTACAATTAATAAATTTTCAAATATGATGACAAAAGTTGCTATATTGCTATGATTTATCATTCTAAATAACTTATGCAAATAACTTTTTTCAGTATCTGTTTCACTAGTAACACTTTACCTGCAACATATTTACAAAATTTGTTTTTCTGTTCAGGTTAACTGTCATTTTCGGTGCAGATAGAGTGAAATGTTATAAGAATAAATTATTTGCAATTATAAATGATACCTCTGTAGAAATTTGCATAATATTTTACAAGTATTTTGCATATTTACCCTAAATGCACCACGGGTACAATTAATAAATTTTCGAATATGACAACAAAAGTTGCTATATTAGTATGAATTATCATTCTAAATAACTTATGCAAAAACATTTTTCAGTATCTGTTTCACATATAACACTTTACCTGCAACATATTTACCAAATTTGTTTTTCTGTTCAGGTTAACTGTGATTTCCATTAAAGATAGAGTCAATTGTTATAAGGATAAATTATTTGTAATTAAAAATAATGCCTCTATAGAAATTTGCATGATATTTCCCCAATATTTCGCATATTTACCCTAAATGCGCCACTAGTACCATTAATAAATTTTCAAATATGATGACAAAAGTTGCTATATTGCTATGAAATATTATTCTATATAATTTATACAAATAACTTTTATCAGTATCTGTTTCACAAATAACAATTTACATGCAACGAATTTATAAACTTTGTTTTTCTGTTCAGGTTAACTGTCATTTCCCTTAAAGATAAACTCAATTGTTATAAGGATAAATGATTTGTAATTAAAATTAATACGTCTATAGAAATTTATATGATATTTCACAAATATTTTCCATATTTACCCTATATGCTTCACTGGTACAATTAATAAATTTTTAAATATGACAACAAAAGTTGCTATATTGCTATGAATAATCATTCTAAATAACTTATGCAAATAACTTTTTTCAGTCATCTGTTGCACAAATAACACTTTACCTGCAACGACTTTATAAAATTTGTTTTTCTGTTCAGATTAACTGTTATTTCCGGTGAAGATAGAGTGAAATTTTATAAGAACAAATTGTTTGCAATTAAAAATAATGCTTCTATAGAAATTTATATGATATTTCATAATTATTTTGCATATTTACCCTAAATGCGCCACTGGTACAATTAATAAATTTTCAAATATGATGACAAAAGTTGCTATATTGCTATGAAATATCATTCTATATAATTTATACAAATAACTTTTTTCAGTATATGTTGCACAAATAACACTTTACCTGCAACGAATTTACCAAATTTGTTTTTCTGTTCAGGTTAACTGTCATTTCCGTTAAAGATAGAGTCAAATGTTATAAGAATAAATTATTTGTAATTAAAAATAATGCTTCTATAGAAATTTACATGATATTTCACAAATAAAATATCCTAAATGCACCACTGGTACAATTAATAAATTTTCAAATATGATGACAAAAGTTGCTATATTGCTATGATTTATCATTCTAAATAACTTATGCAAATAACTTTTTTCAGTATCTGTTTCACTAGTAACACTTTACCTGCAACATATTTACAAAATTTGTTTTTTGGTTCAGGTTAACTGTCATTTTCGGTGTAGATAGAGTGAAATCTTATAAGAATAAATTATTTGCAATTAAAAATAATACCTCTATAGAAATTTGCATGATATTTTACAAGTATTTTGCATATTTACCCTAAATGCGCCACTGGTACAATTAATAAATTTTCAAATAAGACAACAACAGTTGCTATATTGCTATGATTTATCATTCTAAATAACTTATGCAAATAACTTTTTTCTGTATCTGTTTCAAAAATAACACTTTACCTGCAACATATTTACAAAATTTGTTTTTCTATTCAGGTTAACTGTCATTTCCGTTAAAGATAGAGTCAAATGTTATAAGGATAAATTATTTGTAATTAAAAATAATGCCTCTATAGAAATTTGCATGATATTTCACAAATATTTTGCATATTTACCCTATATGCCCTACTGGTATAAGTAATAAATTTTCAAAAATGTTGACATTGCTATTTTTTTCATTCTAAACGAACTTATGCAAATAATGTTTTTCGGTATCTGTTTCAAAAATTACCCTTTACTTGTAAAAAAATTGACAAAATATGTTTTCAGTTCAGATTAACTGTCATATTTTTAAATAAATTTAATTTAAAGAAGCTACAAATTAAAAATAAATCATATTTCCTGCAAGCATATTGACCTGCTTGCAGGAAACATAGTTTTTTAAAATTTGTATTAGATTTTTATATATTATTATATCTTAATATAATAATATATAGAAATCTAATACAAATTTTAAAAAATTATGTTTCCTAGGAAGCTACAAATTTCAAAAAATCATTTTTCCTGCAAGCATATTGACCTGCTTGCAGGAAACATATTTTTTTTAAATTTGTATTAGATTTTTATATATTATTATATCTTAATATAAGAATATATAGAAATCTAATACAAATTTAAAAAAATTATGTTTCCTGCAAGCAGGTCAATATGCTTGCAGGAAAAATGATTTTTTGAAATTTGTAGCTTTCTAGGTGAGGAGCTCTATATTAAGATATAATAATATATAAAAATCTAATACAAATTTAAAAAAAATATGTTTCCTGCAAGCAGGTCAATATGCTTGCAGGAAAAATGACTTTTTGAAATGTGTAGCTTCCTAGGTGAGGAGATCATCCATCTGCTTGGTTTAGGAAACTACTCCCATTATCCCTTGTCCTGGATACTTGATTAGATGGTCAATTGTTACGTCCTTTCACTCTTAATGTGTTCTTTGCACTTATAATTTTTTTATATTCTTGATGTCTTATATAATATTATTAATATATTTTGGTAGCATGTTATATTCCAATGAGTTGTTTATGATTAATGATGATTTTCAGCAAAGATAATAATAATAACTTTCCTGGGACATTCTTAAGGTCGTTTTAGACAAGACAATTTCTTAACTCAAAAGTTGTTCAAGAAATGAATTCATATATTCTGCTCTCATACAATTGATCCTTGCAAATAGAATGCATTATATTTTTCCATTCGTTCTTCATCCAATTCAATATTTCAAATAATTTGCTGTATCATACAAGACAATTTAGATCTTTACTAACTTTTGAGTCAAGAAATTGTCTTGTCTAAAACGACCTTTAGTGAGCCCAACATTTTTTCTTACTATTCTATATTTTCAGAAAACATTAGTTATTTTAGTAGACAGTCAGTTTTTGATAATGCTTTAAGGGAGTTTGTGGTCCCACACATAAAGCAAATAATCAGTTTTGATAGTAGATAAACATGATAACAACATATGTCAGTAATAAACGTCACTGTTCTTAGCAGCAGGAGAATATATAAATAGTTACGTTAGGTAATTAAAGTGACCTTAATTATATATGTGTTGTTGTTCTTATCTTAACACCTCGGTTACACATATCTGTTTATTTCAAAAACAAATGCCAATATTATTTCTTTTCAACTGTTTATGAAATAACTTTCTTTTGCAATGTGAGAACATAATTTTCTTTTTTAACTTTTTTGCTCTCATTTTTCATTTTAACTTTTTTAGCTCTCATTTTTCCTTTTTAACTTTGTTGCTCTCATTTTTCCTCTTTTTTTTGCTCTCATTTTTCGCTTTAATAAATGATTTATTATTATAATTTCTTTTCGTACATTAAAAAATCTGTCTACAACATTCCAAATTTGGTCGTGATCCGTTTTCCCGGAATTTTGTTCACACACACAGAGAGAATTTTCTAAAAAAAATAGTCTATTTTGACTATTTTAATAATAATCTTTATTAACGTATAGCCAAAATACCTTATTGGGTGTAAACGTCAACAGTTACAATAGAACTTAAGAGTAAAATTTACATTTTCATTTTTTCTTTAAAATTTTGGTACAAATGGACAGTTAGTTATATAGGCAAACAACATTTTCGATGCAAATAACTTTCAAGTTATATGTCAGATTTTGCTCAAATTCTTGCAAGTTCACCCCAGATGGAGTTCTCATCCATTTTCAAATTTGACTGCGATCCATTACTAATATAGTTGAAATAGACTATTTTTTAATTTCAAAGACAATTATGAACACAAATTTTGCCACTTATCTTACATATAAAAACAATTTTAAATAAAATTGACTTAAAATTATGTATGCAGCTCATTTTGGTTTTAGTACTCACCTTTAATTCTCCCATATTATCACCTCGAATACCAACACAGCAATCTCTCAGCTAACATAATCGGATTTCGCGTCTTATAAGATGAAAGACAAGTATGCAAATGAATGTTAAACTCGTTTTATTCCTCAATAGAAAACAACATTTTAATATTCAAATAAATAATGATAAGCATAATCGTGTACAAAGTCGGGTTGCCACGCGCAACAAATAAAACGAGAGACGACGCCTGGTTAGAAATTAATTTATTATATTTATGTATATAGACAAGGAGAGAAAGAAATAATAATGAAACTGTATAGCAGTCTTCTATAAAAAATAATAATATAATAACTAAGATGGGCGCAATCGTAGTTTTTTGTTTATATAGCTTCAATGCACTATACAAAGTTATTATTTTATTTGCATGTAAAATTATAAATAATAGAGGGGGGAGAGGTTTTTTTTTTTAGAGTATATAAAATAATAGTAACATCAATGTTGATTGAACAACAAGTGGACGGAGTTGAAATGTGTGTGTTGTCATTTTAAATTTAAAATTCTTAAGATATTTTTATATTCGATAAATAGTTTATGCTGAAATTAATTTAAGTCATGCTGTAAACTAAGTTTAGAGTTAACCAACCCTATGATTCAACTAAAAAAATTCATGTTGTGCCTTAAACGACAATATGTGTAATATAAACCGTTTTTTAATGCATATTAGTGGCCATATTCACCAACATCCAATTTCTATAGAATATTTTAGAATGCACAACATTACAAATTTATATATTATTAATATTAGATGACTTGTAACTCCCAATTACAACACTTATCATTTCTGTTGTGTCCATATTCACCAACATCCCATTTCTGTAGAATATTTTAGAATGCACAACATTACAAATTTATATATTATTAATATTAGATGACTTGTAACTACCAATTACAACACTTATCATTTCTGTTCATTGGTGTCAGTTGATACATGTTTATTCTATTGATTTGTAATCCTGTGAGGGATACAATCCACCTAATAAGTTTGTTGACCCCTGATGTGCATCAAATAAAGCTGGATTTACAGCAATATAACAAATAATCAGTAAAAATCATGTTTATAGGTTTATGTATGGCTTGTTGGTGAATACACGGGTTTAATATCTAAACAACTTTATTTAATTTAAAATGACATAAATACACACACATTTACAACAAGCATATATACGAATGACGTCACATCCTTTAAAACAAACAAACGCCATCATATGTTTATCACTTTTTTTTGGCATTAGTTTGTTTGTGTTTTTAACTGACATAACTAAAGAAAGTGATGTGTTCATATATAGTCCACTGAAAAAAAAGTAACAACTCCTACATGAGAAATGCAAAATCAACTTTGTTTGTGTGTGTGTGTGTGTGTGTGCCCGGTGAAATAAGGAATAAGAGGGGGGTACACAAATCATAACAATAAAATCAAACACACAGTTAATATCTAGTGACATGCACATTTTATAACCTATGTTTTATTTGTTGTATATTTTTGTTGTTTTGGTCGGTCCCAAAAAAACTAAGTAAAAAAGATCTATTCTGATTTTGTTTTTAGTACAATTTAAAACATTTATTTTTTGTGTGATTTTCACGGATATAAATACAAAGGACACCAAGAAATCGATGGGCTTCCAAAACGTTTTATTCACCGACTCACACAGCTTGAATTAAAAAAAAAATGTTAATTTTTGTTTTGTTCTCCATCTGTTTGCTATAAAGTTTCTCAAATACGATACACAGAAACGTATGGTTTATTATATTATAATAACTAAGCAAGTAGAGTGATATTGCGGGATCTCTTTGTTTTTCCTTAATGTTTCTCAAAAAATAATAATAATAGTAATTACGCCGGAGCAGACCTTAGAGGAAGTAGTCCGGTGTTCTACGGGTTACGTGCGGCTCGCCGCGTCTTGGAGCAGGATCAAACTGCAAACTGAAAAATAAAATTTTATAGTAAAATTTATCCTAGCACATGATTTTATAATGTTCTACCTCACACACACATTGCATAACATTTAATTTACTTTACTATTTTCATATGATGACAATACTTCTTTCTACTAATGTCTAATATCAGACAAGAACTGTTGAAAACTATTTACATAGATATTTATACCAAAATTGCCTGTGAAGTTTATTCATTACTTACCCATACCATTGTCCTCTACTTTCAGTTAATTTCAAGTGCTAATAGTATTTTTACAAGGATCATGACTGACATTTGATACTAGATCTATCACAAATAGTGTTAGAATTAATCGTACATAATGTTTGTTATGAAATTGTATACTTACAATGAATACTTGAGGGCGTCGTCTAACTCCATGATGGCCGCCTGGTTGCCGCAGCGGTAACAGTAATTTGGAGCGCTGAAGATGGTGACCACGTTGCGGTCGTGGCACCAGTTGTACCCTTCCATGACGAGCTGATGCGCCCGGGACACGAGCGTGAGTCCGTTTGAGTGATTGAATGTCTCGGAAATGTCCTGGCCGAATGTGTAGCCGGCACCACGCGGGGATATGCCCCATCCCCCGCGGTCGTCCGGGTCCGACCATAGCAGGTCGCACATCGGGCCTTCATGGGGCACCTGAAGTCAAACGAAAACCATAAATATTAAAGCTGGAATGTATTCTTATTTAAGCGGCTTGTAGAAAATTTCAATCTCTAAAAACAGCCCTTAGTGAACTTTCAGCTACGTTATACCATTTTTAATATATTTTGAGATATTTGGTTAAATTTAACTGAAAATACATTATATCTTCAGTATTTTCCACATATGTTTCTTTTTAGCAATGATAGAATCTTTATTTCTCTTGTTACTTGTAGATAATTTCAATCTCTAAAAACAGCCCTTAGTGAACTTTCAGCTATCTTATACCGTTTTTAACATATTTTGAGATATTTGGCTAAATTGAACCAAAAATAGATTATATCTTCAGTATTTTCCACATAAGTTTCTTATTAACAATGATAAAACCTTGATTCTACTTGACACTTGTAGATAATTTCAATCTCTAAAAACAGCTTTAGTGAACTTTCAGCTATCTTATACCGTTTTTAACATATTTTGAGATATTTGGCTAAATTGAACCAAAAATAGATTATATCTTCAGTATTTTCCACATAAGTTTCTTATTAGCAATGACAGAACTTTCAATATACTTGCTACTTGTAGATAATTTCAATCTCTAAAAACAGCCCTTTGTGAACTTTTAGCTATTTCTGTTCTGTTCCGGGCTGTTCGAAACTAGCTAAAACCAGTCCAGACTAGTTCCCGAGCGATAAACGAAAGCAGCTTTAGCGACTACAAGTTTTGAAATTCAAATATCAAGTTTAATTGGTGTGAGCACATCACACGACTTTCCGAATTACATTGCCTTTATCTACTCTTTTTTTAACATTTTTGACATTTTCAACGTTTTCTTTTTTAACATTTTTGACATTTTTTTGGAGCAAACTCGACATTATAGCGGCCCGCCTAATTATACGCAGGAAGTCGGTTTGATCGAGTTTTCTTCAATGTTAGTGAACCGATTTTGCTCAAATTTTCACTGGATCGTCCCAGGTAGGGTTCCCAGCTAATTTTCAAATTTGACCGCGATCCGGAGTGCCGTTTTCTCTTAATTTTGTTCATATACAAACATCCAGACGGACATACATACATACTAACACATAGACATCGCAAAAATGATATATTTCGGCGATTTAGACATAAAACGCAAAGAGAAATGAGAAATGATATCTTCGGTATGCTTAGTTTTGGCAAATGTTATTTGTACCATTCTTATGCATGATTGATTGTGAATAGATATTCTAACTTAAGCTTTAGTACAAAGAAGAGTAAGTATAGTATATGTTACCTCTTGTAAACGATCTAATGCGCGAATATGATCAAGTGTGTCGATACTGGGACTGAGGCCGCCGTGTAAGCAGAAGATCTGGCCGTCGACGAGGGCCGTCAGCGGCAGGTAGTCGAACAGGTCGGTGAAGAACTTCCAGACGTTGGCATTGCCGTATTTTCGCAGACACTCGTCGTAGAACCCGTAGACCTGGGTGATCTGGCGAGATTCGTGGTTGCCGCGGAGTATCGTGATTCGCTCCTTGTAGCGCACCTTCAGCGCCACCAGCAGGGTGACCGTTTCGACGGAGTAGTAGCCGCGGTCGACGTAGTCGCCCATGAACAGGTAGTTGGTGTCGGGACTGCGCCCGCCTATCCGGAACAGCTCCATCAGGTCGTGGAACTGGCCGTGCACGTCGCCGCATACGGTCACTGGGCATTTTACCTCTTGTACGTTTGATTCCTTCGATAAGATTTCCTTCGCCTGAAAACAAAAAAACAATAACTTACATCAGTGTTTCCCAAAGTGAGCAATCTCTTTGTGCAATTGCTAATATACTACAAGTGTTTTACACCCTGTAGTGATGATTTTAAAGAAGTATTGTTTGGACACTTTGGCTGTTTTACACCCTTTAGTGATGACTTTAAAGAAGTATTGTTTGGACACTTTGGCTGGTTTTTGAAGAATCTGGATGGAATCAGGATGCAAAAGATCGAAGACGGTGCTCCTACAGGAAATGAACATGTGAGTTTTGTAGGAGTGTAGTGTAGTTCAAAGAAAGATTGCAGGAGTACATGGGACTGGTATGGGAGGTGTGGATTGGGATGTAGGAGTAGACCAGAGAGCAGATCAAGTATGGATAGAGGAAGGATGTATGAAAGAGTGGGTCTCTAACAAGAATTGAATATGGTCAAAAGGGAACAAGGCTGGTTTTCTCAAGGATCTGCTAGGACTTGATAAGTTAACACCCATGATGGTGCTCCTGCTGGAAATTATTAGGATGAGCTGGTGTGGGAGGAGTGGATTGAGATGTAGGAGTAGACCAGAGAGCAGATCAAGCATGGATAGAGGAAGGATGTATGAAAGAGTGGGTCTCTAACAAGAATTGAATATGGTCAAAAGGGAACAAGGCTGGTTTTCTCAAGGATCTGCTAGGACTTGAAAAGTTAACACCCATGATGGTGCTCCTGCTGGAAATTATTAGGATGAGCTGGTGTGGGAGGAGTGGATTGAGATGTAGGAGTAGACCAGAGAGCAGATCAAGCATGGATAGAGGAAGGATGTATGAAAGAGTGGGTCTCTAACAAGAATTGAATATGGTCAAAAGGGAGCAAGGCTGGTTTTCTCAAGAATCTGCTAGGGCTTGAAAATTTAACACCCATGATGGTGCTCCTGCAGGAAATTATTAGGATGAGCATGTGATGGGAATAATGTGGAAGGGTTGTGAAGCTTGAGGAAAGATTGCAAGATTGGTAACCAAGACTGGTGCAGGAGGTGTGGATGAGCTGTAGGAGTAGGGTAGAGAGCATATGTAGAAAAAGTAGAGGAATAATATATGAAACTGGGTATATCTGAGGTGTGGGTGCAGGAGGTGTGGATAAGCTGTAGGAGTAGGGTAGAGAGCATATGTAGAAAAAGTAGAGGAATGATATATGAAAGTGGGTATATCTGAGGTGTGGGTGGAGGAAAAGTTGAGATGAAAGGGAACAGTCTAATAACTGTGGTCAGGGAAAGAACGAGGGATGTTGAGTGGCAAGAAAGGCAGGTGAGAATGACTGATGGGCCTTTCGCAATAAGTGAGGTAGGGGTAAATTGCACACATGTATAAAAATGCGGGCGTTTACAGTAGCGCAGTAAAACACCTTAAGGTAAAAGACCTTTATTGGCATTTCCCTCACTGCCCTTCCACATCACCAACCACAACAAAAATATACAAAAGAGTATTACTTTTATTTCAGAACATGGATAATTATCTCTACCATAATTATAGCATAGCATTACTGCCCAATTCTGAATATCTGAATTTTTATAGCCATATATAATATATTGCTTACCGCTATCTTACCACTACCGGGCTTATTGTGAATGGCCCATGAGAGCCATACAACCCTGGTTATGTGGAGTGGCAAGCACTACATAACCATAAGAAAGTGGTACATGGAGGACAATGTATGTATGCCAAGTGAGATGCAGTTCAGAAGAAAGAGGAAGGAAAGTGTGAATGGAATAAAAATACACCACATGTGTAATGTGTAGTAAGGGGTGATATGGGGTGGCACCTATGAAATGAATATGAGGGAGTGAAAGCAGGTGAGTGAATGGTTATGATAAGATGGGAAGGGTGTGGAAATCTATTTACAAAACTGGAAGGTGTGACCAATCGCTTGTTCATTGGATTATGGTATCATTTGGCCTAGCCTATAATGTTATTCTCAAAACTACCTTTATTTGGCATTTGCAATTCAAATGTCAATGGTTTTCATCAAACTAGTGGGTAAACAACTGATTCTCATTGGTTTATGGTATTATTTGGCCTAGCCTATAATGTTATTCTTATAACAACCTTTATTTGGCATTCACTATTCAAATGTCAATGGTTTTCATCAAACTAGTGGGTAAACAACTGATTCTCATTGGTTTATGGTATTATTTGGCCTAGCCTATAATGTTATTCTTATAACAACCTTTATTTGGCATTCACAATTCAAATGTCAATGGTTTTCATCAAACTAGTGGGTAAACAACTGATTCTCATTGGTTTATGGTATTATTTGGCCTAGCCTATAATGTTATTCTCATAATAACCTTTATTTAGCATTCACAATTCAAATGTCAATGGTTTTCATAAACTAGTGGGTAAACAGCTGATCTTAGTTATTGTTTGATCAGCTGATTAGATAAAAATGACAAGAATATCATCATTTCTTCAATAATGAGTGGTTTTTAATAAACTTTTAATATGTAACTAGACAAACCTTGCAGATATAATCACATATATGATGATGATGATGATGAGAAAATATAATTTATTGATAGAGTACCCACTAGCTTGAATTACCCATAACCCTTACATAAAAATCAATGTAGAATAATAACAATGCAACTATATAACCCTCATCCTCATCATTGTGAAGGTGTGAAAGCAGAGTGGGTTGGAAATTGCAGAAAGCTGAATGAATGGTTAGGAGAGGATGGGAAAGTTGAGAAAATCTGCAGGAGGCTGACATGGGAAAGGAAAGTGGTGAGGGCAAAGGGAGAGGGTGGAAAAGGCGTGAAAATCTGCAGGAGGCTGACATGGGAAAGGAAAGTGGTGAGGGCAAAGGGAGAGGATGGAAAAGGCGTGAAAATCTGCAGGAGACTGACATGCGAAAGAGAAATGGTGAGGGCAGAGGAAGTGTAGGGTTATTTATGCTGTTAATGTGTATTTTGCTGATTGTTACTTTTATTTTTTATTTACATAATTTTGTTGTTGTTGTTCATGATGAGCATTGTATATTAGGAGGGTTTTTGTAATTTTTTTTGAGTGGTCATGCCAAATAAAGGTCCTTTCTTATTTCCCTCATTCCTTGTACAATATCCATCTCTTCCCTCACCCATCTCCAGATTACAGATTTCCACACCATTTCCTTTCTAAACCATTCACTCACCTTTCTGCAATCCCCCAACCAATCTGGTTTTATACCCTTACATTCATTGCTTACTTGCCCTCACATGTCACTCACCTTTCTGCAATCCCCCAACCAATCTGGTTTCATACCCTTACATTCATTGCTTACTTGCCCTCACAGGTCACTCCCCTTACTACACAGTACACATGAGGTGTATCCATGGCCCCTCCAATATTTTCTTCTCTATCTCTTCTGAACCACACCTCACTCTTGCCTTACATACCTTGTCCTCCCTGCTCAACCCACCACTCATTATGTAGCTTAGAGTTTCCCCACAATTATCAATCCAAATAACCAGGGTTTTACAAGCTCTCAGTCATACTCACATGCCTTTCTTGTCACACAACATCCTTCATTCTCTCCTTGACTTCAATTCCTAACTTCCCATTCTTCTCAGCTGTTACTCCAAGCACACCTCAGATATACCCACTCTTTCATATATCATTCCTCTATTTTTTCTGCATATGTTCTATACCCTACTTCTACATCTCATCCACACCTCCTGTGCCAGTCTCTGTTACCCCAACTCTTGCAATCTTTCCTCTCAAACTTCACAACCCTTCCACACTACTCCCATCACATACTCATCCTATTAATTTCCTGCAGGAGCACCATCATGGGTGTCAACTTTTCAAGTAGTAGCAGATTCTTTAGAAAACCTGCTTTGCTTCCTTTTGACCATATTCAATTCATGCATTGCCCACACTTCCACTCCATACAGAAATATATTTTAATATAGTTTATCAAAAATTTTACATAATTTTACTGTCCTTTACCTACAATGTATTTTTTTAAATTTTTATAAAACATGTATTTATTTATAAAACTGCATTGTTTTGCATTCTAAACAATTTGTTTTAATAAAGTTTTGTTGCCTCATTTGTCTATGCTATGATACAGTCCTGGTCAAGGGCCTAGGCCCTAGGGGTTCATAGTATAATCAAGTTTCAATTGAGCAAAATGGAACAGGAACTCAAAGAAATATTAGTTTTCACATGTCAATATAGTGCAGGGGTTAGCAGTTACCACTTTACAAATGCGTGGCCTGGGTTCATACACCTGCCATGGTCTGGGTTCATATACCTGTCATGGCCTAGGTTCATATCCCTGGCATTGCCTGGGTTCATATGCCTGCCATAATCTGGGTTTATATACCTGCCATGGTCTGGGTTCATATCCCTGCCATGGCCTGAGTTCATATCCCTGCCATGGCCTGGGTTCATATCCTTGCCATGGATTGGGTTCACATCCCTGTCATGGCCTTGGTTTATATCCCTGCCATGGCCTTGGTTTATATCCCTGCCATGGCCTTGGTTTATATCCCTGCCATGGTCTTGGTTTATATCCCTGCCATGGTCCTTATTTACATTCCTCCTATGGCCTTGGTTTATATTCCTGCCATGGCCTTGGTTTATATTCCTGCCATGGTCTTGGTTTATATTCCTGCCATGGCCTTGGTTTATATTCCTGCCATGGTCTTGGTTTATATTCCTGCCATGGTCTTGGTTTATATTCCTGCCATGGTCTTGATTTATATTCCTGCCATGGCCTTGGTTTATATTCCTGCCATGGGCTTGGTTTATATTCCTGCCATGGCATTGGTTTATATTCCTGCCATGGCATTGGTTTATATTCCTGCCATGGCATTGGTTTATATTCCTGCCATGGCCTTTGTTTATATTCCTGCCATGACCTTGGTTTATATTCCTGCCATGACCTTGGTTTATATTCCTGCCATGGCATTGGTTTATATCCCTGCCATGGTCTTGGTTTATATCCCTGCCATGGCCTTGGTTCATATCCCTGCCATGGCCTGTGTTTATATCCCTGCCATGGCCTGGGTTTATATCCCTGCCATGGCCTGGGATCATATCCCTGCCATGGCCTGGGATCATATCCCTGCCATAGCCTGGGTTCATATCCCTGCCATGGCCTGGGTTCATATTACCACCCAGGTTGTCATTACTATTTGTTGTTGAGATACAATTAATGACTCTTTAGAAAACTCAGGGATGATTTTCTGAAGTAGCAAGTCCTAACACTTACATATACATAAACTATCACATAGCAGAAGGAAATGAAGATCAATCGCCACTTACAGAATTATAACAAATACAACAACTGCAACTACAATTGGTGATTCTAGCTAGCATATACTCAATCTGGTGGTAGAAAATGAACTATATTTAGTAGGGAATCTGTTTGCATAACATTTGTTTTTCATCATATACATGAGTATATAACCAAGGTTTTACTATTTATACCTTAAAAGTATATTAAGAATCACACATTATAGAAGCTGAAACTGAAATTAGGTAATTTTAATGCAATCAGCTGATAAAAATATAACGACTATCAGTTGTATAAAAGGCACCTTACATGGTCAATAATACTGTCAATCCTACTACTGTCAATATTTGCTTTAATCCTACTTTTATATTTATCAAGTAATCAATTATCTGGATAAAGATCAGTATTCTCTTCATTATATCATTAATATACTTTACATGATGAGTAATACTGGCAATATTTTAGTATAATGAACATTTTAAACATATTATCATACAGGAACACTCTCATTATTCTAAAATATTGACAGTAATATTGATCATGTAAAGTGCCTTTGTCAGTATTCTAAAATATTGACAATATTATTGTTCATGTAAAAGGCACATAAAGGCACCTTACACAATCAATATTTTAGAATAATTACAGTATTACTGTACGATACCATATTTAAAATATTCATTATTCTAATATATTGTCAGTATTACGATCGTGTATGGTATACTAATGATGGAATCAAGAGAATACTGATGCTTATTCAGATAATTGATTTCTTGAAAAATATAAACATAAGATTAATGCAAATACAGGCAGTATTGTCAATATTTGCTTCAATCCTTCTTTTATATATATCAAGTAACTATTATCTGGAAAAGATCAGTATTCTCTTCATTACATCATTACTATACCTTACACGATGAGTAATACTGGCAACATTTTAGAATAATGAACATTTTAAACATATTATCGTACAGTAATACTGTCATTATTCTAAAATATTGACAGTAATATTGATTGTGTAAGGGGCCTTTTTAGCAACTCAAACAAAATTGAACTGTGAACACTTGGAAACTCAAAACTGCCTATATTATTATTTATATCTTAGGTATCAATTGCCCAAATGTCCAATTATCATGAAACTACAATAGTTTATTTTATTTCTTGAAACATGAAATTTCATGTGCAACAGAATGAGTAATCAATGTCATTTGTGAGTAACCAAAACTTTATATATTACTGATAATGTTTTATTAACAATTGACTTAGTCACACTAGAAAACAATGCATCATACCAATAACCCAGTCATTAAAAAAAAACAATAGTTAATCTAATCAACCAATATTTAAAAAAACATGTAGCATTCCAGCCAGTGATAAATCAGAGCAAAATTATCCAATTATAGTTATAGATTTTTTTCGTTCGGTATATGCCCCCGGGATCAATACAATAAAAAAGCACCAAACCTTGTTGTGCAATTGATAATCGTTGTACTTTTTGCGCCGACCCCGCGCCAGGGAGGTTGGGTCACCGGGATTAATCATTAATTAGCCCCGCGCGCGCCCAATTAAACCATCAAACCCCAACTCACCTTTTCACACAGCGTTTTGACTTGGCTCTCCGTGAGTTGCTTGCAGTCGTTCAGCTGCTCAATCCACTGATCGAGCTCCTTACACACTGCCTTATCATCCATTTTGTCTATCTGTTTTTTTTTTGTTTGCGGGGAGTTTAAAATATAAATACAAGCGAATTAGTGGGGGGCGCGTACACGTAGGCGCTCGCGCGGTATTCACAGTTCAGAGCACATTTAAGACGCCGCCGGGGAGGCCATCAATTGCCGTCTTTTTTGTCGCACACAAAACACTAACTCGGGCAAAATGGCTGACGACTGGGCCCAGTGATGTCATTTAGTCGAGAAGGAAACGCTCGGTGTTGCCACTACCGCGGCGCGAGAAACACCACGGGGTTTTTAGGGGAGTTAGTTGTGCGTGCACTGCGCAACTCCACTTACACGTGCAAACATATTTAATTTAATATGTAAGTAATAATTATATTACAATATAATATAACCCAATACTTGTTGCAACAATGTACGTATGGCAGCTGTTATATTTTGAGGTTGAAATATTTCAATACTTCAATCAAGTTTTACTGTGCTCGTACTTGAATACCGCTCGATGCCCACAATGTTTATATTGAAAGGTCAATGCAAGAATAAAGTATATTACCACTAACTTTGACATTACTACCGTCTGTATGCAGGCTCTTATAGGACAAGTTTAATTTCATCTGCGACATGGGGTTCTTCATGGTTGGACCGAAATTGGCTGTAAAACGGGCAGTTTGTAATTTGGTTGACGTTTCAAAAGTAACATTTTGGCGCGCGAGGCCCGCCCACAGCACCCTGTTACTGGTTAGTGCAAAACATTATATTACAGATTTCTATGTCAGCTGTTCTTTATTTATTTAAATATCGTCGCCTAAGCAGCAACACCACACACACACACACACACACACACACACATACACACACACACACACACATACACATACACACACACACACACACACACACATACACACACATATATATATATATATATATATATATATATATATATATATATATATTATTAATCTCTCACCCACCCATATGTCAACAGCACCACGCAGCTAACATTTTATTTGAGGTTTACAGGAGAGAGAAAAACTGGTCATAAAATGTTTATTATTGGAGTAATTAAATTGCTCCTGATTCAACTAAATAAAGCATAAGCAATAAAATTAAAAAATTGATAACTTGTCAGAGTAAAATTACTCTAATAAACTTTTTATAATCAGTTTTTCTCTCTCCTGTCAGCCTCAAATAAAATATTAGCTGCGTGGTGTTGCTGCCATATGGGTGGGTGAGAGTAGCAGTACCATTGATTAATAATGACGATTAATCAATGGCAGTACGGACCTGGTAATATAAATGTAAATTGACATATCGACACCAGATGGCGCTGTATGTTCCTTACTACACATTTGACTACACATCTGCTAGATAGAGATAGGATTATATTTTCTTTGGTTGCTACTTAGTGGCGATTACATTTATAGCTTAATGTTTATATCATCGACCTCTGTCTACATTTACAAATGTGGACAATGCCTTATGTAAACAAATATTCATCTTTCAAAGAAGTTTGCTTTTAGTTGTAGTTACTGTATTAGTTACAATTCTGTAACTGGCTATCGACCTTCGGGTCCTTCTGGCATGTGTTACTGTAGTGTATGCAAAGAAAATATAATCATATGTGTCTGTGAGTGTTAAGGAAAATCGTCCTCACTCTGTGTTTTCTAAAGTGTCCTTAATTTTCCTTTTAATATGTTTATCATTCGATTTACGAAAGCCCATAATAGTAATCATTTATGCGTCGTAAAAACGAAAATTAGCGACGAACACACACCGTATTTATTATTATTATCATTAAATAGATTTGTATTATTTTATTATAGTTGACATCATTGCCGCTAGATGTCATGCCATGCGCTGGCGCGCATAGTTCGCTTGTAAAATGGCCGCTGCACACAGCTTGTCATTGCGCTCCATACATTTGTTGCTATATTATTGCCAGTTACAACACCACAAACCTGGCAGTTATGTTGAAACATGAAGCATATAATGGCGATCAGTATGATGTTTTGTGACCATTGCACGCCAATCCGTACCACTGCTGTATTTTGGCGATATGGAACAGAAAGATCGGACAATAAAAACGGGAGGAAACTTAATAACAACGAGGTTAGTGTGTTTTCTTCATTAAAACGTTTGTATTTGTTATATGATTGTACTAATCGAAGAAATTAGCAAATAAGAAAAATATAAGGCTAACAACCTTAACCATAAACTGACAAGAAAATGTTATAAGGCTAACAACTTTAACCATAAACTGCCAAGAAACACCAAACAGTACCCTATGCTTACCTGCAGAAGGCTGCCGTGGAAAAAACACGACAGCCTTCTGCAGGTTTCAACGGCATTCCCGTTCTATCTTAGCAATTCACTCACCATTCTGAAATCGTGGGTGGGCGATCTCTTCTTTCACCCACTCACATTCGTTACTCAGGTGCCACCAAAGTCGCTTTCGTTTAGCATGGTTTATCATTGCTAGTCGCTCCCGTGGTGTGCAGTATCGCTCAGGTCTTGCGCTCGTGCGCACCTATTGTAAGGACCGAGGTAGAATATGCGCATTGGTAGCGGCAAATAGGACAAGAAACAATAAGCCCGTACCAGCCCAGAGTGATAAACGAAAGGCACTCAAGTGTCACTCACGTTACTATACAGTACACACGCGGAATATCCTTGCCCCATTCACACTTTCCTTCCTTTTTCTCCCGGCCCACACTCGCCCGTGCCAGGCATACTTTCTCCTCTCTGTTCAACCCTAAAGTATGGTTTACACGATGCCAGTCAGTGTGCCAGTAGAGCTTGCAAGTAACTGACAAGTAGTGACTGACACGGTGTAAACACCTCCTTGCCAGTGGCTGTGCCAGTCATTCGCAATGCCAGTGAAACAAAAATATTTGATTTACTGGCATGCTGGTCCTCCCCTCCCCCCACTATGTTTGACTGTCATGCCACTGCTTGCTTGCACTCTGTGAACAGGTCTGCCAGTTCATACTCATGCAGTGCAAGTATACAAAGTGACACGTGCTTTGTTTTCTATTATAAATAAAAATAATAATAATAATAAAAAGTACTATAATACTGTTTGTAATGTTCAGAATATTATAAAGTTACACTATTATATTCATAAATAATCACATTAAGTCACTACAAAGTATGAAATGTGTATCTCAATTATTCGTAGTCTTTTTGGATTGTTAAACTCAAAAATTACATTTTTGACATTAGTTATGGAACAAAAAGTACTATAATACTGTTTGTAGTGTTCAGAATTTTATAAAATCACTATTATATTCATAAATAGTCATATTAAGTCACTACAAAGTATGAAATGTGTATCTCAATTATTCGTAGTCTTTTTGGATTGTTAAACTCAAAAATTACAATTCTAACATTAGTTATGGAACAAAAAGTACTATAATACTGTTTGTAGTGTTCAGAATTTTAGAAAGTTACACTATTATATTCATAAATAGTCACATTAAGTCACTACAAAGTATGAATTGTGTATCTCAATTATTCGTAGTCTTTTTGGATTGTTAAAGTCAAAAATTACAATTCTAACATTAGTTATGAAACAAAAAGTACTATAATACTGTTTGTAGTGTTCAGAATTTTAGAAAGTTACACTATTATATTCATAAATAGTCACATTAAGTCACTACAAAGTATGAATTGTGTATCTCAATTATTCGTAGTCTTTTTGGATTGTTAAGCTCAAAAATTACAATTCTGACATTAGTTCTGGAATAAAAAGTACTATAATACTGTTTGTAGTGTTCAGAATATTATAAAGTTACACTATTATATTCATAAGTAATCACATTAAGTCACTACAAAGTATGAAATGTGTATCTCAATTATTCGTAGTCTTTTTGGATTGTTAAACTCAAAAATTACAATTCTGACATTAGTTATGGAACAAAAAGTACTATAATACTGTTTGTAGTGTTCAGAATTTTATAAAATCACACTATTATATTCATAAATAGTCATATTAAGTCACTACAAAGCATGAAATGTGTATCTCAATTATTCGTAGTCTTTTTGGATTGTTAAACTCAAAATTTACAATTCTAACATTAGTTATGGAACAAAAAGTACTATAATACTGTTTGTAGTGTTCAGAATTTTAGAAAGTTTCACTATTATATTCATAAATAGTCACATTAAGTCACTACAAAGTATGAAATGTGTATCTCAATTATTCGTAGTCTTTTTGGATTGTTAAGCTCAAAAATTACAATTCTGACATTAGTTCTGGAATAAAAAGTACTATAATACTGTTTGTAGTGTTCAGAATTTTATAAAATTACACTATTATATTCATAAATAGTCATATTAAGTCACTACAAAGTATGAAATGTGTATCTCAATTATTCGTAGTCTTTTTGGATTGTTAAACTCAAAAATTACAATTCTGACATTAGTTATGAAACAAAAAGTACTATAATACTGTTTGTAGTGTTCAGAATTTTATAAAATTACACTATTATATTCATAAATAGTCATATTAAGTCACTACAAAGCATGAAATGTGTATCTCAATTATTCGTAGTCTTTTTGGATTGTTAAACTCAAAATTTACAATTCTAACATTAGTTATGGAACAAAAAGTACTATAATACTGTTTGTAGTGTTCAGAATTTTAGAAAGTTTCACTATTATATTCATAAATAGTCACATTAAGTCACTACAAAGTATGAAATGTGTATCTCAATTATTCGTAGTCTTTTTGGATTGTTAAGCTCAAAAATTACAATTCTGACATTAGTTCTGGAATAAAAAGTACTATAATACTGTTTGTAGTGTTCAGAATTTTATAAAATTACACTATTATATTCATAAATAGTCATATTAAGTCACTACAAAGTATGAAATGTGTATCTCAATTATTCGTAGTCTTTTTGGATTGTTAAACTCAAAAATTACAATTCTGACATTAGTTATGAAACAAAAAGTACTATAATACTGTTTGTAGTGTTCAGAATTTTATAAAATTACACTATTATATTCATAAATAGTCATATTAAGTCACTACAAAGCATGAAATGTGTATCTCAATTATTCGTAGTCTTTTTGGATTGTTAAACTCAAAATTTACAATTCTAACATTAGTTATGGAACAAAAAGTACTATAATACTGTTTGTAGTGTTCAGAATTTTAGAAAGTTTCACTATTATATTCATAAATAGTCACATTAAGTCACTACAAAGTATGAAATGTGTATCTCAATTATTCGTAGTCTTTTTGGATTGTTAAGCTCAAAAATTACAATTCTGACATTAGTTCTGGAATAAAAAGTACTATAATACTGTTTGTAGTGTTCAGAATTTTATAAAATTACACTATTATATTCATAAATAGTCATATTAAGTCACTACAAAGTATGAAATGTGTATCTCAATTATTCGTAGTCTTTTTGGATTGTTAAACTCAAAAATTACAATTCTGACATTAGTTATGAAACAAAAAGTACTATAATACTGTTTGTAGTGTTCAGAATTTTATAAAATTACACTATTATATTCATAAATAGTCATATTAAGTCACTACGAAGTATGAAATGTGTATCTCAATTATTCGTAGTCTTTTTGGCTTGTTAAACTCAAAAATTACATTTCTGACATTAGTTATGGAACAAAAAGTACTATAATACTGTTTGTAGTGTTCAGAATTTTATAAAATTACACTATTATATTCATAAATAGTCATATTAAGTCACTACAAAGTATGAAATGTGTATCTCAATTATTCGTAGTCTTTTTGGATTGTTAAAGTCAAAAATTACAATTCTGACATTAGTTATGAAACAAAAAGTACTATAATACTGTTTGTAGTGTTCAGAATTTTATAAAATTACACTATTATATTCATAAATAGTCATATTAAGTCACTACAAAGTATGAAATGTGTATCTCAATTATTCGTAGTCTTTTTGGATTGTTAAACTCAAAAATTACAATTCTGACATTAGTTATGAAACAAAAAGTACTATAATACTGTTTGTAGTGTTCAGAATTTTATAAAATTACACTATTATATTCATAAATAGTCATATTAAGTCACTACAAAGTATGAAATGTGTATCTCAATTATTCGTAGTCTTTTTGGCTTGTTAAACTCAAAAATTACATTTCTGACATTAGTTATGGAACAAAAAGTACTATAATACTGTTTGTAGTGTTCAGAATTTTATAAAATTACACTATTATATTCATAAATAGTCATATTAAGTCACTACAAAGTATGAAATGTGTATCTCAATTATTCGTAGTCTTTTTGGATTGTTAAAGTCAAAAATTACAATTCTGACATTAGTTATGAAACAAAAAGTACTATAATACTGTTTGTAGTGTTCAGAATTTTATAAAATTACACTATTATATTCATAAATAGTCATATTAAGTCACTACAAAGTATGAATTGTGTATCTCAATTATTCGTAGTCTTTTTGGATTGTTAAGCTCAAAAATTACAATTCTGACATTAGTTCAGGAATAAAAAGTACTATAATACTGTTTGTAGTGTTCAGAATATTATAAAGTTACACTATTATATTCATAAATAATCACATTAAGTCACTACAAAGTATGAAATGTGTATCTCAATTATTCGTAGTCTTTTTGGATTGTTAAACTCAAAAATTACATTTCTGACATTAGTTATGAAACAAAAAGTACTATAATACTGTTTGTAGTGTTCAGAATTTTATAAAATTACACTATTATATTCATAAATAGTCATATTAAGTCACTACAAAGTATGAAATGTGTATCTCAATTATTCGTAGTCTTTTTGGATTGTTAAACTCAAAAATTACATTTCTGACATTAGTTATGGAACAAAAAGTACTATAATACTGTTTGTAGTGTTCAGAATTTTATAAAATCACACTATTATATTCATAAATAGTCATATTAAGTCACTACAAAGCATGAAATGTGTATCTCAATTATTCGTAGTCTTTTTGGATTGTTAAACTCAAAAATTACATTTCTGACATTAGTTATGAAACAAAAAGTACTATAATACTGTTTGTAGTATTCAGAATTTTATAAAATTACACTATTATATTCACAAATAGTCATATTAAGTCACTACAAAGTATGAATTGTGTATCTCAATTATTCGTAGTCTTTTTGGATTGTTAAGCTCAAAAATTACAATTCTGACATTAGTTCTGGAATAAAAAGTACTATAATACTGTTTGTAGTGTTCAGAATTTTATAAAATTACACTATTATATTCATAAATAGTCATATTAAGTCACTACAAAGTATGAAATGTGTATCTCAATTATTCGTAGTCTTTTTGGATTGTTAAACTCAAAAATTACATTTCTGACATTAGTTATGGAACAAAAAGTACTATAATACTGTTTGTAGTGTTCAGAATTTTATAAAATCACACTATTATATTCATAAATAGTCATATTAAGTCACTACAAAGCATGAAATGTGTATCTCAATTATTCGTAGTCTTTTTGGATTGTTAAACTCAAAATTTACAATTCTAACATTAGTTATGGAACAAAAAGTACTATAATACTGTTTGTAGTGTTCAGAATTTTAGAAAGTTTCACTATTATATTCATAAATAGTCACATTAAGTCACTACAAAGTATGAAATGTGTATCTCAATTATTCGTAGTCTTTTTGGATTGTTAAGCTCAAAAATTACAATTCTGACATTAGTTCTGGAATAAAAGGTACTATAATACTGTTTGTAGTGTTCAGAATTTTATAAAATTACACTATTATATTCATAAATAGTCATATTAAGTCACTACAAAGTATGAAATGTGTATATCTCAATTATTCGTAGTCTTTTTGGATTGTTAAACTCAAAAATTACAATTCTGACATTAGTTATGAAACAAAAAGTACTATAATACTGTTTGTAGTGTTCAGAATTTTATAAAATTACACTATTATATTCATAAATAGTCATATTAAGTCACTACAAAGTATGAAATGTGTATCTCAATTATTCGTAGTCTTTTTGGATTGTTAAACTCAAAAATTACAATTCTGACATTAGTTATGAAACAAAAAGTACTATAATACTGTTTGTAGTGTTCAGAATTTTATAAAATTACACTATTATATTCATAAATAGTCATATTAAGTCACTACAAAGTATGAAATGTGTATCTCAATTATTCGTAGTCTTTTTGGATTGTTAAACTCAAAAATTACAATTCTGACATTAGTTATGAAACAAAAAGTACTATAATACTGTTTGTAGTGTTCAGAATTTTATAAAATTACACTATTATATTCATAAATAGTCATATTAAGTCACTACGAAGTATGAAATGTGTATCTCAATTATTCGTAGTCTTTTTGGATTGTTAAACTCAAAAATTACATTTCTGACATTAGTTATGAAACAAAAAGTACTATAATACTGTTTGTAGTGTTCAGAATTTTATAAAATTACACTATTATATTCATAAATAGTCATATTAAGTCACTACAAAGTATGAAATGTGTATCTCAATTATTCGTAGTCTTTTTGGATTGTTAAACTCAAAAATTACAATTCTGACATTAGTTATGAAACAAAAAGTACTATAATACTGTTTGTAGTGTTCAGAATTTTATAAAATTACACTATTATATTCATAAATAGTCATATTAAGTCACTACAAAGTATGAAATGTGTATCTCAATTATTCGTAGTCTTTTTGGCTTGTTAAACTCAAAAATTACATTTCTGACATTAGTTATGGAACAAAAAGTACTATAATACTGTTTGTAGTGTTCAGAATTTTATAAAATTACACTATTATATTCATAAATAGTCATATTAAGTCACTACAAAGTATGAAATGTGTATCTCAATTATTCGTAGTCTTTTTGGATTGTTAAACTCAAAAATTACAATTCTGACATTAGTTATGAAACAAAAAGTACTATAATACTGTTTGTAGTGTTCAGAATATTATAAAGTTACACTATTATCTTCATAAATAATCACATTAAGTCACTACAAAGTATGAATTGTGTATCTCAATTATTCGTAGTCTTTTTGGATTGTTAAACTCAAAAATTACATTTCTGACATTAGTTATGGAACAAAAAGTACTATAATACTGTTTGTAGTGTTCAGTATTTTATAAAATCACAATATTATATTCATAAATAGTCATATTAAGTCACTACAAAGTATGAAATGTGTATCTCAATTATTCGTAGTCTTTTTGGATTGTTAAGCTCAAAAATTACAATTCTGACATTAGTTATGGAACAAAAAGTACTATAATACTGTTTGTAGTGTTCAGAATATTATAAAGTTACACTATTATATTCATAAATAATCACATTAAGTCACTACAAAGTATGAAATGTGTATCTCAATTATTCGTAGTCTTTTTGGATTGTTAAACTCAAAAATTACATTTCTGACATTAGTTATGGAACAAAAAGTACTATAATACTGTTTGTAGTGTTCAGAATTTTATAAAATCACAATATTATATTCATAAATAGTCATATTAAGTCACTACAAAGTATGAAATGTGTATCTCAATTATTCGTAGTCTTTTTGGATTGTTAAGCTCAAAAATTACAATTCTGACATTAGTTCAGGAATAAAAAGTACTATAATACTGTTTGTAGTGTTCAGAATATTATAAAGTTACACTATTATATTCATAAATAATCACATTAAGTCACTACAAAGTATGAAATGTGTATCTCAATTATTCGTAGTCTTTTTGGATTGTTAAACTCAAAAATTACAATTCTGACATTAGTTATGGAACAAAAAGTACTATAATACTGTTTGTAGTGTTCAGAATATTATAAAGTTACACTATTATATTCATAAATAATCACATTAAGTCACTACAAAGTATGAATTGTGTATCTCAATTATTCGTAGTCTTTTTGGATTGTTAAACTCAAAAATTACATTTCTGACATTAGTTATGGAACAAAAAGTACTATAATACTGTTTGTAGTGTTCAGAATTTTATAAAATCACACTATTATATTCATAAATAGTCATATTAAGTCACTACAAAGTATGAAATGTGTATCTCAATTATTCGTAGTCTTTTTGGATTGTTAAACTCAAAAATTACAAATCTGACATTAGTTATGGAACAAAAAGTACTATAATACTGTTTGTAGTGTTCAGAATATTATAAAGTTACACTATTATATTAATAAATAATCACATTAAGTCACTACAAAGTATGAAATGTGTATCTCAATTATTCGTAGTCTTTTTGGATTGTTAAACTCAAAAATTACATTTCTGACATTAGTTATGGAACAAAAAGTACTATAATACTGTTTGTAGTGTTCAGAATTTTATAAAATCACACTATTATATTCATAAATAGTCATATTAAGTCACTACAAAGTATGAAATGTGTATCTCAATTATTCGTAGTCTTTTTGGATTGTTAAGCTCAAAAATTACAATTCTGACATTAGTTATGAAACAAAAAGTACTATAATACTGTTTGTAGTGTTCAGAATTTTATAAAATTACACTATTATATTCATAAATAGTCATATTAAGTCACTACAAAGTATGAAATGTGTATCTCAATTATTCGTAGTCTTTTTGGCTTGTTAAACTCAAAAATTACATTTCTGACATTAGTTATGGAACAAAAAGTACTATAATACTGTTTGTAGTGTTCAGAATTTTATAAAATTACACTATTATATTCATAAATAGTCATATTAAGTCACTACAAAGTATGAAATGTGTATCTCAATTATTCGTAGTCTTTTTGGCTTGTTAAACTCAAAAATTACATTTCTGACATTAGTTATGGAACAAAAAGTACTATAATACTGTTTGTAGTGTTCAGAATTTTATAAAATTACACTATTATATTCATAAATAGTCATATTAAGTCACTACAAAGTATGAAATGTGTATCTCAATTATTCGTAGTCTTTTTGGATTGTTAAAGTCAAAAATTACAATTCTGACATTAGTTATGAAACAAAAAGTACTATAATACTATTTGTAGTGTTCAGAATTTTATAAAATCACACTATTATATTCATAAATAGTCATATTAAGTCACTACAAAGTATGAAATGTGTATCTCAATTATTCGTAGTCTTTTTGGATTGTTAAACTCAAAAATTATGAATGTGTCATTAGTTGGAAAACAAATAACACTATAACTCTGTTTGTAGTAGCCACTTTTATTAAATTCCACTGACTATATCCACAAATAGTCATATTTACGCTTCACAAAGTTTGAAATATGTATCTCAAAACCTGAAGATTGCTAAGAGTCGCATTAACGCATATATATATATATATATATATATATATATATATATAGAGAGAGAGAGAGAGAGAGAGAGAGAGAGCGAGAGAGAGAGAGAGAAAGAGAGAGAGAGAGCAAATTCACATAATCTCAAGGGGTTTATATACAAAGTAATCCAACTTCCTCACTACAGAGAAGTAGTATCATTTAACATATAAGAAACTTTATATAATTACCTGATATATAAACGAAATCATCAAACTCGATAGTAATTTGCATATTCTTCCCTTGCGTGTACTTGCTGCACCACATCTTCGAACCATCCGTAGTCACATTTTCTCCGTTAAAGAGCCTGCATAGTGTCTTTCTGTTTTTTCTGTCAGCAATTATATTCTCCTCTCTCACAGGAATTGTAGTGTCGGTGCCTTGAACAATTTCGATGCCTGTCATTCCAATAACATTCGCAAACCCCCAATTTGAAATTAGCACAATGGATAGTTTTCTTGCACCCAATAAAATCTGCTCATCATCCTCCGATCGCACTGAGGGAATACCGGTGTGTGGACGCAAACCATCCTAGAATATATAGACACAAAGATTAAAAAAAATATATATATAGTACTTAATGGAGACGATACGCTAAAAAAAAATATTTGATATAAAACTTACACTACTTTGTAAAGCAGATGTTGGAGGCCGGTCCGTGTTTATAGGGCTGGCAATCTTGGCCGATGTCAGGGTTGGAAACGAGTAGTCATTTTGAGCAATTTGTTCCAAAATATCTTCATTGATAGTAAATAAAATGGTCTACAAAGAAACAAATACGCAATTCCAATACTAGTAACCACACATTCATCTAAATAAAAATTATACAACTAACCCCCTAAAAGGAAAGTTAAACGCCATCTGGCGGCACCACAACTCATGCCAGTACAAGTATACAAAGTGACACGTGCTTTGTTTTCTATTCTGTTTTCGTTTTGTATTTAAATTATTGTATCATCTTTCATTTAAATCATGGCCGAAAAGGTTCAAAAACGTCCACGTGAGAAAAATTATCTTATGAATGAGAAAGAAACATCCAAATTTGCGAGTCTATATAAACAACAATTTAGTAACCAAACGAACCGATTTTTGAAGAATTGCTCTAGAAACACAAACACACGCCATTTGTGTGTTTCTTGTTGCCACTGCAAAATGTGCAGCTGCTGGAAAACTATACCTCCAACTTGAAAGCTAGTGGCTGGCAAGGTGTAAACACCTGTTGCTAGCCACTGGCCATGCCAGCTACTGGCATTACTTTTGTGACGTCAGCTGGCATGCAAGCTATGTTTCATCTTCACTATACCTAAGTGTGTGGAATGTAGCTGTTCTAAAACCTTCCTTTGCAATTCCATAGGAATTATGACTCTATAACCCCACATTATACAACTTTGTTCTGTTGTTAATTGGTCTTTTCGGCTCTGATATCTTTTAATATCATCCTCAATGATTGTAAGTGAGCTACCATTTATATATGTATAAACCTTAAATAACACCTTATCAGTTCTAGTAGCTCTTTTAATAGCCCTATTGTCTATTGCCATTTGACTATTACAAATAAAATTAATGTATGCACTCGAAGGTTGCTCATCCCCAGCTCTCATGGTCTTTAATGGGTAAGCGTGATAACAAGTCCGCTACATTGTTATGTTGCCCTTTGATATGTTCCATCCGGTAATTAAAGCCTGATAAATATACTGACCATCTTTGGAGCTGCGATTGGTGGAATTGCTTTAGCTTCATCTAGTATCTCCAATAGTGGCTTATGATCAGTTCTAATAGTGAACTTCTGTCCTGACTCAAATAGATTCCTATACTGGTACATTAGTTCATCTACCTCATTTTTTAAACTAAAATTTTCAGTTAATCTTAACTTAAAAGTATTTAAAAAATCCCTACCCAACAGAGGAGGACCGCCATTATCCACCATTTGTATAACAAAATTATTTATAGATTGATTTTTCTATGTCATAGTACATAGAAAATATCCTAGAAACTGTATTCTATTCCCATTATACCCTGTCATTATCAAGCTCTCACTCTTAAGAGAAAATAATGTGTAATACAATTTTTGTGAAATGAAAATGGATACAGCACATCCTGTGTCTAGTTGCATATCTAATGAATTGTTATCTATAATCACACTTGTATATACTGGAGGTAAAACATTATTTTGCATATGATATAGTGTTAAATCAGCCTGTTGCGATTGTACATTTTCAATATTCACACTATAATTCGAAGATTCTTTTTGTCTACACATACTAGCCCTACCTTTTGACAATTGTTACATTTATGCGTGAAATATTTACATGACTGGTTCCTTGTGTATGATTTACCACAAACTTTGCAATCTCTTCTCCCTTTATGTTAGTGATTCTCCTTCTGGAAATTACTCTGTTGTCCTTTGGTTTGGCCCCCTTTGTGACCTTGTGACTGATTTTGATGCTTTTTGGCTTGTTTAATCCAATTCACCGCCCCTTGATCTTTGTTCAGATACGATTCCTTAGCCAATGCTAATTCGACAAACTTCTTTAATGTTGAATCTGCTGCAGTGGGATCTTCTTCACATAACCTGTCCTTAATCATGCTGTTTTGGGGCCCTGTGACGAATTTGTCTCCTCTAAACTTGCTTCAAATTTGCAATTTGTTGCTAAATTTTGGATTCTGGTATAGTAATCAGATATTGTTTCCATCTGCTCTTGCTTGGCTTTGTAAAACCTCTCTCGTTCTTTATAAACGTTCGTTTTTGGCATGTAGTGGTTACGTAGCAATGTACATAGCTCTTGGAACGTTTTTGTATTTGGTAGATTTGGTGTACACAAATTTTGCACGATCCGGTATATATCATGTCCTATCATACTTAATAAAGCCGCTACCTTTTTATTTTCTTCGACGTCATTTATTAGCAGAAACTGGAGTAACTGCTCCTCGATCTATGTTCATTGTATTCTTCGTTTCTGTTCCCTTCAAAACCTTCCACCCTCTAATCACACAGACATTCAGAATCCCTCTTTACCTGGTTGGCCCTCTCCAACTCATGTTTCCCATTTCCATTCTGCCACCTCATTTCGCCTATACTATATACCCCGTTAAAACCAGCTAACCCTTTGACTGCTGTACTTATACCTCGCAATTGTAGCCCCCATCACCCTTTCCAACTGCTGTATCGAGTGCACGTCCTCTCATTTCACGTCCTTTACCATTTTCTCATATACTAACATTTCCGGTTCACTCCATACAAATCCCTGCTGCCCCTGCCTCTCCTCATGCTTCCTCTCTCTCATCGCCACACCGGCAAATGCTATCAACCCGACCAAAGAATATCTTATTTGTTTATTTCCGTATCATTCTATTTATACGCATAGTCATGCTTTGTATCCCTTAATTCCCGGTCAGCAGAACTACTTAGGGTGTGATACTAAAGATAGAGTGTGTGGGATGTCTTGAGATGTTGAGTGGCAATGTAAGGCCCAATTCACACATAGGAGGCGAAGGCGTGGTGCCGGCGCGGCGAGAGGCACGACGCTTTCACGCCCGTCTATATAAACATGTGGTGCAATGCTTACTTAGTTGACGAGGGCATTTGCCTCGTGCCTCTTGCCTGAGACACGGTGCCTGCGAGGCGAGGCGAGAGGCACAACTCTTCCACGCCGCCTCTATGTAAACATATGGTGCAATGTCCACCCCTTCACTGCATATGGACATCACAATCGCCTGTGTAACGTCGCGCCTGCACCTCGCCTACACCGAGCCTCCGCTTGACGCCACTTATGTGTGAATTGGTCCTTAGGCAGGTGAGAATAACGGAGAGCTCGTACAACCCGTCGAGTTTTTAAGTTATTCTTTAATTTTCCTTATTTATTTGCCTCTATATTTGGCTAGTTCTCCTGCACTATTCCATTTTAGTTATTTTCACTAAAAAAATGCTAGCTAGTTCGTCGCTCCATTTTCGTCTCGTCTACCCCTTTGGTTTCCTAGTTTACATTCCCCATTTTCTGCACATCTTTGTCTTTCATCCTCTGTTTATCTACTCCTGAATGTAGACCTCTTCCTTATTTTTCCGCGTCTCCTTATTTTAGGCAATTTGGCTCCAGTTTTTCGGGATGTCGCCCTCTTTGGGGTCTACGTTTCTTTTTGTGCGCCATTTCGCCAGCCTGTTTATCCATCTTTAGGGGCCCTGACTCCATATGTGGCCGGCCCGTTTTAGTTGTGCTATTCTTTCTAATACATTAGTTACCCGTATCCTTCGAATCTCTTCATTTTAATTTCTGTTTATTATGATGATTCCCAGCATGACTCTCTCCATTGCTTGATGGGTGGTTAGGAGTTTGTTTGCGCTCTTAGGCCAAATTCACGCACGAATGGTGTATGGTACTGGCGTGGGACTGGTTTGTGCCACATATATGTTAACTTATGGCCCAATATACACTGACATGGCGTAGCGGAGGGGTGGCACGGCACGCCATCACCACACCACTCCAACTCGTGGCTTATTGAAGTGGCACGCCACTAGCCAACTATTCAATTCTTCTCTGCTTTCTTTGTTTACTTAGTTTCGTTTTTTTTACGATCTGGGTATAAGTTTAGCTCCCGCATTTCGCTGAATGCTCCTCTAGTTTTCCATTTTTCTAACCACATAGGAAGCATCCAGAACATACTTCAGGAAATTTGTATATTGGCTAAATTAATAAGATCCAACATATCATCCTCGTCATCATCAGATTTAGAAAACATTGTCCTGGACAACATGTAGTACTAAACTGAAACACTTGACATACGTGTGTGGTTTAAACGCACCCCATCCGATCCACGCCTGCATCACGCCAGTGCCATACGCCATTCGTGTGTGAATTGGGCCTTATGTGTTATTGCTATAGATTCAAGGCCGTATGTGTTATTTCCATAGTTTCAAGGCCGTATATAAGCACTAGTAAGGCGCACGCTTCATATACCTTTCTTTTTAAATTGATAGGGAATTCTCGTGATTTAAGAATGAATTCCAGTTTTCCCAACCTAAACATACTCTACTCTGTTTCGGTTGTTTCGTTTTCTTTAACTTGTGGCCTTTTACGTTTTCGAGTTAATATATAATTATCCTTGCTAATAATTATCTGAGTGTTCTTCAATGTCATTATTTTTGTCTTGTCCGCTTCTTCAACGGATCTTAAGGCTCGTCTTATATAAGCTTGTCTTATATATAACCATGTCTTAAATTTTTATTCTGTTGCACCGAACATATGTAGATGTTACTTAGTCTTACATTGTAAGACCGACTTATCGTTTTAAGATCCGATTTTTGTTTGGTGCAACGCTTTAAGACCATCTTATTATTAAGACGGTCTTAAACTAGTTAAGATTCGTTGGAGAAACCGGGCGTAAGGTATACTCCGTTTTTAATTCCCTTTTCGTCCCAAATGATGTTTCTGAATGCATCCTCCAGTGCGGCCGTGAATAGTTTCGGAGACATTGTATTTATCGGTATTTAATCATCTTCGTTGATTTTAATTTGCATATGTGCATTCTTGCAGATGTTTTTTTATGAGGTGTCGGGGTATACTCTTGCTGTGTCAAGTGTCTCTTGGAATTTTCGACACAATCGAAGTTTACGAAGGAATTGTGCAGTGGTACATTGCATTTGTTTACTAGAATCCGCTGTTGTTTGGTCGGGGACTGCTTGTTTGTGTATTTTACGGACCTCTATATCTAGAGGAGGCGGTTCACTATCCTGCGGCCCTGCTAGTAGCCCACAACTCAGCCCTTTTCTACAGATTCTTTGTTAAATTTGATTTTGTCTACTTTCAACCAAAGTTAATTACTATTTCCACTTTTGAATACTTTCTTTCAGAGGTCTATAATTGTAACACTATTATAAATATAATTATAAGAAATATGATTTGCAAGTTGGTTTTCTACCAAATATATTTTTTACTATTTTTTTACTATTTTGACGGGTCACGATTTTTATAGAAGATTTTATGTAATAACAAGATGTTGCATTTTAATGAAAATAGTTCAATGACCTAGTGACTAGAGGTGATCTCGTACTGAGCATAGGAAAATGTTCATCACATCACTATCCATTCTGTTGCATCCATCAAACAATTGTATAACATTGGTGAATCATCACTCTATCAGAATAATCCCTTAATTACAAATTGCAGCCAAATTCAAGCCTCGTTGTCGAAAAAATTTCGCCTATCACAGGATTTCAGAAGGTTTCTTTGAAGTTAAAGTAAATACCGGGTGATTTCACTCCTCAGAGCTCTCTGTCTGTCAGACAGAGAGCTTTTCCTCTAGTAAAGGGAGAAACTCGGAGGTGTGCTAGAATAGGATAGACGTTTTTTTGTATTTTTTTTTAATGAAAAACAGCTACAATACATAATAATCATTGTTTATTTAATTTCATATCATCATCTGTATATACTGAAAAATATAAACTTTATTTATAAAAAAATTTCATCACAGCACTATCCATTCTGTTGCATCCATCAAACAATTGTATAACATTGGTGAATCATCACCCTATCAGAATAATCCCTTAATTACAAATTGCAGCCAATTTATTAACTGAATCAAAGTGAGCCGGTATGGTATCTAAAACATCCTCAACGGGCCGATCAACTGCACAATTGGTGGGTTTGGGCCTGTTGGTGTCGACACATTCGATTGGCATTTTAACAGTCTCCATACTGTACGTGTGTCCACGCAATGTTAGTTTTATGATCGTGTGTAGGGGCACGTGGACGTAGGGGATTTCATCGAATGGTGTTTCTAAGTAGTAGCCCAGCACGCAACGCAAGACAGCTTGGTGGGATACTGTTAACACGTTGTTTTCGCATTCTAGTTGGGTGAGAACGGGGACGAGTCGTTGCATTACATCTATGTAGGATTCCCCTTGAGGGTAGCGGTAGCGCAGCTTTTCGTGGTCTCGTAGGGCTAGCTCTCGAGGGAATTGGTCTTGTAGTTCTTCGTAGGATAAATTCTCACAATCGCCCTAAAACAAATTTTAATTGTATATTTAAAACATACTTTTCATACCCAATAAAACATTAAACAATGATAGATTATTGCATATACAAATATTTAGGCCCCGTTTTTTTTGTGGTACGGATGAAACTTAAAGAGTTGAGTATTTATCTATATACTTAGTTAATTTTTGTGTGTATATAGAAAACCTTTATTGGTATAATGATATACGCACAATCACACACAAACAAAACATTGGTATGTGTATTTATTGTGGACGAAGGAGAGGGATACTAAGGTAAAAAATACCCCCAAAATAGATTAATCTGGCCCTGACCATATTCTGGATAGTTCTGGATAGTTGGCGGACACTTAGGCCTTAAAATGGGCCCATTGTGAAACCTCCCTTTAAGGCTGCTCACTCGTCCCACCAGTCAATTTTGCGAGCGAACTGCAAAACTCTGACGGGTGAGGAGTTGCCAATGCTGACCATACTAGGCCAGCACTCCCCTAGTATTAGATGCCCTGACCATATTAGTGGATAATCGTATTCGTATATAATTTAGGAAGCATACAATTTTTGTTCATTTTATATTAAATTGTTCAATTACTACTCAACTTACTTTTTTGTTGAGGTTTGTGATGTGGAGGGGCAGTGAGGGAAATGCCAATAAAGGTCTTTTTTTTTTTACTCAACTTACAGAAAAAATTTCGTCCAACTCGTGCAGGTGTTGTTGTGGCGCTTGAATTCCGGCACTTGTAGCAATGGTCCGTTGTAAAGTCGACGTCCACACTTGCAATGATGGTAAATTTAAGGCATGCACATGTTGTGCTAAAGCCTGTGCGTATTTGCTTCCTCTGGGTGATAATGCGGCGTCACCCCCAATTCTACCAAGCAGATTGAATTCACTCTCTCCATGCTGTAAAAAGCAAAATACAGTCATGAGGTGACATTTTTAATAATAATAATTTCCTAAAATATGGATGTATATAATACTTTTAGTAATATTTACTAACTTTTGCTGTAAAGCAAAATACAGCCATGAGGTGACATTTTTAATAATAATAATTTCCTAAAATATGGATGTATATAATACTTTTGGTAGTATTTACTAACTTTTGCTGTAAAGCAAAATACAGCCATGAGGTGACATTTTTAATAATAATAATTTCTTAAAATATGGCTGTATATAGGACATTTGGTAATTTTTACTAACTTTTACTTCGGCAAAAACTACCCTACTCGATAACATTTTTGGCTACAATTTGATAAACAAAAAAGTCTACTTACTCTACTGAAGTATAGAACTTGTTGGTTGGGCCTAGGTGTTGAAATATAGCTTAATATTTTGGACTCTTTCACGCCGGTAACGCCATGAGCTATAACACCTCCATGGCCACCATCAAGTAGCTTCACCATGGGACATGGTAGCTCCCAGTGACTTCCTAATGAAGGCGACTCATACTGGGCCTTGTAATGCGCCATTTTGTGTGTTAAATCCACTAAAGCCTCCTCTATATTCATCCCAATGTAGTCCTTTGAATACTCCAGTATATCCTAAATAATTTTATCAATTTAGATATATATATATATATATATATATATATATATATATATATATATATTTATATGAGTGTATAATGGCACCAATATTCCCTAAATCTGGGTGTGTTCATGCGGTTGCCTCTAACCTCAGACTAATAAATAAATATTTAATTATTAGTCAGATCCTCCAACGGTTGTTTTCTATGACCGAATTTATATTAACCACACCAACTACACCTACAAATAGGGTTGCCAACTATTCTTGTTTCAAAAGGAGGATGGGGTAGTCCCTCCTATTTTTTCTGATTTATTATTATTTATTTCGTATTTGGACTATTTGGTGTATGGGAATTTTATTAATCTGTCTTTTTTAATAAACTGTTAATGGAGGATGGAAGGACATTATAGTCAAAATGAGGATTTTCCTCCCAAAAGGAGGACGGTTGGTAACCCTACTTACTAAACAACAGGTGGTTTGTGATGTCGAGGGGCAGTGAGGGAAATGCCAATAAAGGTCTTTTTTTTTACTAAACAACACCTGAACATTGATGAAAATGGACTTACTTTGAAATTTCTTTCTAAAATTGTGGGATCCTCGCACACGCACTCAATAAACATAACGCGGAAGTTGAGTTGGGTGTGGATGAGGTCGTAGATCTCTTGGCGCTGTGCCCGAGACACATTAGGCCCGTCTAGGATGGCCACATGGTGGCCGGGGGCCTGCATCCAATCCGCCGCATCGTGCAATGCTTCGTGAAAACTCTGCTGGCGCACTTTCCATGCGGGGAGGTTGTCCGCCTTGAACATCTCGTGCGAGCCATATTTTTCGAAATGCTTGCGACGGTATTCACTTATGTCCAAAACTAAAATGGTAGAAACCCAATTATAGATATATTGGAATAATAGTGTAATTTCAATATTATATAGGGTGTTCAAATAATAACGGATATTATAACTATATAGTTATAATGAGGATAATTATGGGTCTATTCAGGATCGGAATAACCTATTATAGCTATTTTAAGCAATATTTTTTACAAATGCCTTGTTTTAATAGCTCTATTTTATAAATATACTTTTATAACAGCCTTCAACCTACATGCATACTTCACATCACAAAATGCGTACTTTTACTTAATATTTAAAAAATATGAGGCCAGGCTTCTTCACCGATTATTCTTTTCTTTCCAGATATTAAATTTAGATATTTTTTTATAAAATTCCTTAAGCCCTGGTTTCCTCGGAGAGCGGTCGCTTAAAAGCGGCCGCTTTTGACGTCATCCACACATCACAAAAATCGCTTTAAGTATATTTAATTGAATAACTCACCCTAAATCACTGTAATGCATTGCCTTGTTGCATTACGTTGAGGTTTACTCTTTATGGGAAGCCATATTCATTTATATACACGTAAAACTATCATTGTGACGTCGAAATGACGTCAAAAGCGGCCGCTTTTAAGCGACCGCTTCCTAGGAAACCAAGGCTTTAGACTTTTCAATTGTGGTAAATGTATCCGTATTAAGTTGAATTTTCAATAATTTTGTAGATTATTAAATTAATATTATTTATTATTTAAATTCAAAGATGGCGAAAGTGTATACGTAAAACTCGCTTTTCTATGAATCTAAAAATTAGGTAAAACCGCGATAAATGCGTTACCGCATAGAACGGTTAAGCCTTGGTTTCCTAGAAAGCGGTGTCGAAAAAAGCGGCCGTATTTCACGTCATTTTGACGTCACACATTTCTTTTACGTATATTTAAATAAATCTGGTAAGCCAGAGAGCGGTATAATTCAAAGTATTGGGAAAATGTCATGAATTACACTGGAATGTGGTGTGTTATTCAATTACATGTACTTAAAACGCATCTTGTAATATGTAAATAACGTCAAAAACGGCCGTTTTTATCGACAGCGCTTGCTAGGAAACCAGGACCTAACGCCCGGTTTCTCCAACGAATCTTAGAGCTCGTCTTATATAAGCTCGTCTTATATAAGCTCGTCTTATATAAGCTCGTCTTATATAAGCTCGTCTTATATAAGCTCGTCTTATATAAGCTCGTCTTATATAAGCTCGTCTTATATAAGCTCGTCTTATATAAGCTCGTCTTATATAAGCTCGTCTTATATAAATTCCTCTTATATATAACGTCTTAAGTTTTTATTCTTTTGCACAAAACTTATGTAGATCTTACATAGTCTTACAATGTAAGACCGTTTTAACGTTTCCGATCCGATTTTTGTTTGGTGCAACGTTTTAAGACCGTCGAATTATTAAGACGGTCTTAAACTAGTTAAGATTCGTTGGAGAAACCGGACGTAAGGTTTCACAAATTTTCATAATAATTAGGAAATCAGTTATATTAATCTATAACAGAGTTTAAAATTGTATGCTATGTACCTTTTGTAACACTTGCTGTGTAATTCAAGTATCTGGCGAGGCGTCTTGCCAGAAGGCTCTTGCCCCGTCCTGGCAATCCCACGATGGCCACCAAGAGCGGTGAAAATTGGCGCGGGGCCGCCAGCTTTCTATAGCTTTGAGCTGCTGGAATGCAAAGAAATCTGTTATCAGAAATTAACATAAACAAAAGCGTAAACATTTGCAATGAATCCCGTTTCAGCCAGACGAGTTATCACTGAAGGACGGCGTTTTTGCTGATTATATCGTGCGTTGAGTAATTGCGAATTAAAGTTCATGTTAGGAAATAAATTACTGGGAAATGTGTTAAGGGCTGTCCATACCGACGCACGGAATGAAATTTTGTTTATTTTCTTTATTATTTAGACTTGCATAAAGACAAAAATCGATGCAAACGTCGATTAAAGTTTATAAATACTTCAATCAAAAATACAACTCACTTTTCGAAATAAAAGAAATGTTATTAACAATATTGAAATATATCTAATTTTGATAATATAATGTTCTACATTTAATTAGCTTCAAGATAAGGCATGATTTGTTCATTTTCATTAATTAATTAATTTTTATTATTGGTAAAACTTTAGTAAAAAAATTAACTTTTCGGATGAAAATTGCAATGAATTAAATTTTGATATTAGGAGCATTTAAAACAAAATAAAATGTGAATAATATATATATATATATATATATATATATATATATATATATATATAATATGTCCATTTCCATTGATTGGTAAGAGCGTAGTATATAAAAATTCAATACAACTCACTTTTCAGATGAAAGAAGAATGCAATAAATTAAATTTGTATAGTATTTCCAGTATTTAGAAAATGTTCCACATTTATTTAACACTAAAGTGAGGTATAATTGGTCCATTTCCATTAATTGGTAAGACTGTAGTAAATAAAAACTCAACAACTAACATGTTTCAGATGAAAATTATTATTAAAAAAATTGTAATAAATAAAATTTTGATATTTCGAGCATTTATAGAAATAACACATATTCTACATTTATTTAATTTCAAGATGAGTTATAATTTGTCTATTTCCATTAATTGGGAAGACTTTTATAAAGAAAAATTTAATGCAACCAACTTTTCCTATGAAAGTTGTAATTCAAAAACACTCAATAAATCAAATTTTGATATTACGTGTTTTTAAAAAAGTGAAGCATATTCTGTATTTATTTAGCTTCAAGATGAGGTATAATATGTCCATTTCCATTTATTGGTAAGACTGTAGCAAAGAAAAATGTATTACAACCTACATTACAGATGAAAGTTGTTTAAAAAAAAAATTGTAAGTAATCAAATTTTTATATTTCGAGCATTTAGAGATGTGAAACATATTCTACATTTATTCAGTTTAAAGATGTGGTATAATATGTCCATTTCCATTGATTGGTAAGAGTGTAGTATATAAAAATTCAATACAACTCACTTTCCAGATGAAAGTTATTATTTAAAAAAATGCAATATATCAAATTTGTATAGTATTTCGAGTATTTCGAAAACTAGAAAATGTTCTGCATTTATTTAACTCCAAAGTGAGGAATTATTTGTCCATTTCCATTAATTGGTAAGACTGTGGTAAATAAAAATTCAATACAAGTTAAATTTTTTCAGATGTAAATTATTATTAAAAAAATTGCAATACAATTTTGATATTTCGAATATTTATAGAAATAACACATATTCTACATTGATTTAACTTCAAGTTGAGTTATAATTTGTCTATTTCCATTAATTAGTAATACTTTTATAAAGAAAAATTTAATATAACCAACTTTTCCTATGAAAGTTGTAATTCAAAAACTCGCAATAAATCAAATTTTGATATTTCGTGTTTTTAAAGAAGTGAAACATGTTCTGTATTTATTTAGCTTCAAGATGATGTATAATTTGTACATTTCCATTAATTAGTAAGAGTGTAGTAAATCAAATTTCAATACAACTCACTTTTCAAATGAAAGTTATTTAAAAAAAATGCAATAAATTAAATTTATATAGTATTTCCAGTATTTAAAAAACTGAAACATGTTTCACATTTATTTAACACTAAAGTGAGGTATAATTTGTCCATTTCCATTACTTGGTAAGACTGTAGTAAATAAAAATTCAACAACTTACATTTTTTCAGATGAAAATTATTATTATTAAAAAATTTAATGTAATATTTTTTTTCAAGCATTTACAAAGATAACACATTTATTTAACTTCAAGATGATTTATAATTTGTCCATTTCCATTAATTGGTAAGAGTGTAGTAAAGAAAAATTCAATACAACTCACTTTTCAGATGAAAGTTATTATTTAAAAAATTGCAATAAATCAAATTTGTATAGTATTTCGAGTATTTAAAACACTGAAACATGTTCTACATTTATTTAACACTATAGTGAGGTATAATTTGTCCATTTCCATTAATTGGTAAGACTGTAGTAAATAAAAACTCAACAACTTACATTTTTTCAGATGAAAATTGATGATTAAAAAAATTGCAATAAATCAAATTTTGATATTTCGAGTATTTATAGAAATAACACATATTCTACATTTATTTAACTTCAAGATGAGTTATAATTTGTTCATTTCCATTAATTGGTAAGACTTTTATAAAGAAAAATTTAATACAACCAACTTTTCCTATGAAAGTTGTAATTCAAAAACTCACAATAAATCAAGTTTTGATATTTCGTGTTTTTCAAGAAGTGAAACATGTTCTGTATTTATTTAGCTTGAAAATGAGGTATAATTTGTACATTTCCATTAATTGGCAAGACTGTAGTAAAGAAAAATTCAATACAACCTACATTTCAGATGAAAGTCGTTATTAAAAAAATTGCAAGTAATCAAATTTTGTTATTACGAGCATTTAGAGATGTGAAACATATTCTACATTTATTCAGTTTCAAGATGTGGTATAATATGTCCATTTCCATTAATTGGTGAGAGTGGAGTATATAAAAATTCAATACAACTCACTTTTCAGATGAAAGTTATTTAAAAAAAGCAATAAATTAAATATGTATAGTATTTCCAGTATTTAGAAAACTGAAACATGTTCCACATTTATTTAACACTATAGTGAGGTATAATTTGTCCATTTCCATTAATTGGTAAGACTGTAGTAAATAAAAATTGAACTACTTACATTTTTTTCAGATGAATATTATTATTAAAAAAATGTAATAAATAAAATTTTGATATTTCGAGTATTTATAGAAATAACACATATTTTACATTTATTTAACTTCAAGATGAGTTATAATTTGTCTATTTCCATTAATTGGTAAGATTTTTATAAAGCAAAATTGAATGCAACCAACTTTTTCTATGAAAGTTGTAATTCAAAAACTCACAATAAATCAAGTTTTGATATTTCGTGTTTTTCAAGAAGTGAAACATGTTCTGTATTTATTTAGCTTGAAAATGAGGTATAATTTGTACATTTCCATTAATTGGCAAGACTGTAGTAAAGAAAAATTCAATACAACCTACATTTCAGATGAAAGTCGTTATTAAAAAAATTGCAAGTAATCAAATTTTGTTATTACGAGCATTTAGAGATGTGAAACATATTTATTCAGTTTCAAGATGTGGTATAATATCTCCATTTCCATTAATTGGTAAGAGTGGAGTATATAAAAATTCAATACAACTCACTTTTCAGATGAAAGTTATTTAAAAAAAATGCAATAAATTAAATATGTATAGTATTTCCAGTATTTAGAAAACTGAAACATGTTCCACATTTATTTAACACTATAATGAGGTATCATTTGTCCATTTCCATTAATTGGTAAGACTGTAGTAAATAAAAATTCAACTACTTACATTTTTTTCAGATGAAAATTATTATTAAAAAAAAATGTAATAAATAAAATTTTGATATTTCGAGTATTTATAGAAATAACACATATTCTACATTTATTTAACTTCAAGATGAGTTATAATTTGTCTATTTCCATTAATTGGTAAGACTTTTATAAAGAAAAATTAAATGCAACCAACTTTTCCTATGAAAGTTGTAATTCAAAAACACTCAATAAATCAAGTTTTGATATTACGTGTTTTTAAAAAAGTGAAGCATATTCTGTATTTATTTAGCTTCAATATGAGGTATAATATGTCCATTTCCATTAATTGGTAAGACTGTAGTAAAGAGAAAATCACTACAATCTGCATTTCAGATGTAAGTTGTAAGTTAAAAAAATTGCAAGTAATCAATTTTTAATATTTCGAGTATTTATAGCAATAACACATATTCTACATTTATTTAACTTCCAGATGAGTTATAATTTGTCTATTTCCATTAATTGGTAAGATTTTTATAAAGAAAACTTTAATAGAACAACCTTTCCTAAGAAAGTTGTAATTCAAAAACTCACAATAAATCAAATTTTGATATTTCGTGTTTTTAAAGAAGTGAAACATGTTCTGTATTTATTTAGCTTCAAGATAAGGTATAATTTGTACATTTCCATTAATTAGTAAGACTGTAGTAAAGAAAAATTCAGCAACATACATTTTTTCAGATGAAAATTATGAATAAAATTGCAATATATCAAATTTTGATATTTCAAGTATTTATGGAAATAATACATATTCTACATTTATTTAATTTCAAGATGAGTTATAATTTATCCATTTCCATTAGTTTTAATTTCAAGATGAGTTATAATTTGTCCATTTCCATTAATTGGTAAGACTTACAAAGAAACATTTAATGCAACCAACTTTTGCTATGACTGTTGTAATTCAAAAACTCACAACAAATCAAGTTTTGATATTTCGTGTTTTTCAAGAAGTGAAACATGTTCTGTATTTATTTAGTTTGAAAATGAGGTATAATTTGTACATTTCCATTAATTGGCAAGACTGTAGTAAAGAAAAATTCACTACAACCTACATTTCAGATGAAAGTTGTTATTAAAAAATTGCAAGTAATCAAATTTTGATATTTCGAGCATTTAGAGATGTGAAACATATTCTACATTTATTCAGTCTCAAGATGTGGTATAATATGTACATTTCCATTAATTGGTAAGAGTGTAGTATAAACAATTCAATACAACTCACTTTTTACATGTTATTTAAAAACAATGCAATAAATTAAATTTGTATAATATTTTGAGTATTTAGAAAACTGAAACATATTCCACATTTATTTAACACTAAAGTGAGGTATAATTTGTCCATTTCCATTAATTAGTAAGACTGTATTAAATAAAAATTCAATACAACTTACATTTTTGTAGATGAAAATTATTATGAAAAAAATTGCTATAAATTTTGATATTTCGAATATTTATAGAAATAACACATATTCTACATTTAATTAACTTCAAGATGAGTTATAATTTGTCTATTTCCATTAATTGGTAAGACTTTTATAAAGAAAAATGTAATGCAACCTACTTTTCTTATGAAAACTCACAATAAATCAAGTTTTGAAATATCGGGTTTTTCAAGAAGTGAAACCTGTTCTATATTTATTTAGCTTCAAAATGAGGTATAATTTGTCCAATTCCATTAATTGGTATGACTGTAATAAATAAAAATTCAATACAACTTACATATCAGATGAAAGTTTTCATTAAAAAATCTTTGTGTTGGTCACAACCTTACCATCTTCAGGCGACCTCCCTGTATATAAAACACCCTATATAGCTTCGAATTATCAATATGATTAAGATTGTTTGCAATCCCTAGTCGTACGTGATTAAATTTATATATTTAATTATAATATTGGCTCAGTAAATAGCATTGTTTGGCTGATACATATTTGCTACGTATTATTTATTCGGTTCCGTAATCAATCTATTATTATCATTGTATAACAACACGGTTATTAGTAAGATAACTGGTCTAATCATCAAAATGTTGATACGAAAACAAACTCGTCCGATAAGGGCTATTTGGGGACACAAATACCCCGCAAGATCACGATTACTAGCAACAAGGTTAATCGCGTTTCTTGTGAAACTCTTATCGCGTTCAGTGTTGTCCGAATAAATGTTAAAAACTTGACAAACAACGATTTTTAATATTTTTGTGTATTGCATCATATATATATGTCTAGTCTATTGGAATCGCGAATTTGAATACTGTGTGTTTTCGTATGAAAACTGTATATTTATGATGATTTCCCGTCGTTCACTAAGGGATGATTATTAATTGCGTTGTCCCCAATAACATCATATTCTTGGGGACAACGCAATTAATAATCATCCCCTATTTATATATTTTCAATCTTATTTGTATGTAAAAAACAAAACCTTAAAACATTGCTATTAATCCATAACACTAAATACTTTAATAAAATAATGAATTAAAACATAAAAAAACTCGCCACTTTTGAACTGACAGCGCACAAAACATACCTGACAGATCGGTCGGCTACAAAACATTGTTTTCGTTTTTATATTATAGGGATAGGAATATATAATATAGAATATAATAATTATAGATATTTTGCGATTACGAACTACGAAGAACACCCCACTTTTGAACCGACAGCACACCAAACATTGGGTTTATTTTTATATTGTAGGGATAGGAATACATAATAAAGAATATAATAATTATAGCTATTATATATAGTTAGGGGCAGAAAGACCGCAGGTCGAAAGCCCGTTATCTACTGTAAAGTAAATATTTAAAGTGGACAGGACACGATTTTCGGAACAAATATGTATTCTATTAGATATTATTATATTTTCTTTAACCCAGTTCAGTGGCCTAGTGGTTAGAGCTCACAGTTTTTCAGAGGTTTCCTGTGTAGTTAAGGTAAATAAATACCGGGTGATTACACTCCTCTTTACCAGCCTAATTAAATTTACAATGTAGCAACATTATTAATGAATTTTACAAGATAAACTAACTTTGAAAATGATCTGTTTGATTCTCCCTTGTATCATAATTTAAAAAATAAGATAAATTGGTCTCATTTTTTAATATCTGTGTTCTATAACCTCAATGACTAAGGTTATAGAACACAAATATTAAAAAATGAGACTGAGAATTTATGTTATTTTTTAAATTATTATACAGACACAGTAACACACATATAGCACACCATGAAACTTATTATTACATTGCGTAATATTCTCTCTAAATATTGTCATTTAATATCAATGAATAAATAAACGTATTCATCGCTTTGTATGAAGTGGGTCATGTATAACTCTGCGCGATTACACAACTACTAGTAGTGTGTGGTAGTGGCATTTGTTATCGGGCGTTCTAAAAATACAGGGCGTTGCTCTGCGAGTTAAAATTGGGCGTTGTATTAAAAAACCACAATGCCGCCATTTGGTAATCGAATATTATTAAAAGGCCCCGTATTTGTTTTGCAATTGCACTGATTAAATTTTAAATAATAAGTTGTATACTCATATCATACGCACTTTAGAAAACTCGGGAACGGTTTTCTCAAGTAGCAAGTCCTAACGCTCATACACTAACACACGGCAGAAGACCCGAAGGCGGATAGCCAGTTACAAATTCTAAAATACTATAATTATAAAAATGTAGTAAATGTGAACAAAGTAGTAAATTGCAATATTTGTAATATTCAGCAGTAAAGCACGCCAGAGTGTCTACATTGTGCTTATGTAACTTCTACGTCCTCTTGTAGACTAGTTTTTGTAGATAATCATCATGCAAAATAATATTGTTCGAATGTCACAGTATTAGTAGCCGTCAAGGATTGTACTTATATGCGAGTGCCTCACGACTGACAGCCCTATGAAGTGAGAAGTTTTTTTTATTTAGGGCCGATTCTACAATTGATATTTAACTGGAGAATAAGGCTATTTGTGGAATAAGTTTGAGATATGAACGCGAATGTGTCAAACTTATTCCACGAATAACCTTATTCTCCGGTTAAATGTCAATTGTAGAACCGGCCCTTAATAATATTGTTCAAATGTCATATGGTTAGTGGCCGTCAGGGACTATGCTAAGATGGTCATAGTCCCTGACGATATACTAAATAATAACACAGTCGTGAGGATTTGTATTCAGTGGCTTCAAAAACCCCCGTATAAGTTATTTCGAACCAAATTATTTCTAAAATTTACGTTTTGTCCGCCATGTTGTGCCCGCCATTTTGTGTCCGCCATTTTGTGCCCGCCATTTTGTTCCCGCCATTTTGAATTTTATTGAATCATACTTCGGATTTGTATTCAGTGACCTCAAAACTCTCTGTGTTAGTTATTTCGAACCAAATTATTTCTAAACTTCACTTTTGAGGATTTGTATTCAGTGACTTCAAAAACCCCCGTGTAAGTTATTTCGAACCAAATTATTTCTAAAATTTACGTTTTGTCCGCCATTTTGTGTCCGCCATTTTGAATTTTATAAATCATACATCGGATTTGTATTCAGTGACCTCAAAACTCTCTGTGTTAGTTATTTCGAACCAAATTATTTCCAAACTTCACTTTTTTATACGTTTTTGTATTTTGGATTCGATATTTTGAATTTTTTTAATCATACATCGGATTTGTATTCAGTGACCTCAAAACTCTCTGTGTTAGTTATTTCGAACCAAATTATTTGCAAAATTTACTGTTTTGTCCGCCATTCTGGGTCCATTTTGAATTTTAAAAATCGAACATCACATTCGTAATGAGCGACCTCGAAACTCCCTGAGGAATAAAAATTGTACTTCTACAAGAATGTTCAGTAATAGTGGCCACGTTTTCGGGATTGTGCCCCACTGTGCGATGCAGTTTGATCTTAAGCTCACTAATGCTCAGTACAATACGATGCCTCTAAATACTAGGCCACTTAGCTGGGTGATATTATTGTATTTTGTGAGTAAATTTCATTTTTTTTGTTTGTAAATTGTTAATATAAGTAACCAAATACGGTAGTTATGATGACATATTGGGTTACTTCAGACTTCAGTTGCTGCTCAGTCTTAGCTAGCAACTACATTCTAATACTAAAACACTTACGTTTTTTAATCATGTCAAAGCACTGCACTAAATTTCAACTTGAATAATCTGTCGCGGTTGACCGTTGCTGCGAATCTGATTCAAGTTGCGGTAGGATCGGAGATAATAAATTTCCTCGGGTGACGGCGTAAGGTTAAAATTTTTCTATTTACAAGCCGGCAAATCGTAACGCGAGTAGTGGTGGAAATTTTTGGCATGCGTCAGGACTATTCATCGTGAATTTTGGACGATTCGTGTGTTAAATTTATTTTGATTGCGGATGACGCGCGTCCTACAGAATTGTTCATTTAAATGCATGATTGTTGAGTTCATTAGTAATATCAATAATTATCAAAACAATTAATAATAGGTATAATCAACAACATTCTAAAATTAAATTCGAATTAGTAATTTTTGATATTAAGGTTGGCGTTTTTGAATTTAGGCAACTTGTGATGCACATGTAATAGCATAGGAGATATTGCGTATAAGAAATACTCACCGTTTTCATATGGCAACGTCGCATTAAGTGTCAAAGTTGTCAGAAATGACGGATTGGAAATTAACTCGAGAGTTATCTGTATTATACAACCGAACCTATATATTGAAATAATTAAAGTAAATTAGAGTAATTAAAAGTAAGTAAAAGTAATTAAAAATGTACAATGTGATTTAATACATAATGGGTAAGACTATGCTTATTTCTTTTGTTTGTAATTATCACCATCACTTGATATATTATTAAAAATTATTAATCCTGTATAGAATATTTAAATAATTAATATATATTAAGGTTGGCGTTTTTGAATTTAGGCAACTGGTGATGCACATGTAATAACATAGGCGAAATTGCGTATAAGAAATACGCAGCGTTTTCTTTAACTATAACATAAATTGAGTTGCAAAAATACGTATGCAAAAGAATAATGTTGCCCGTATTCCGCAGTCTAGGTGAAAATGTCCATAGTCCCTCGGTAATCGTGATATTAAATTTATTATTTTTTGTTCAAAATTACCGAAGGACTATGGACATTCTCACCTAGACTACAGAATACGTGCAACATTATTCTTTGCACTCTTACAAGCGTTTGAGCTAATTTTCGAAGATAATAAATTTCTATATACGAAGGTTGGCTTTTATATTTATTGGGATTAGAAGACAATAAGAAATATTTATCTTCTTTATTGTTTTTCAAAATATTCTCATGAAGATCAATACACAGCGTTTGAACCAATTTTCGAAGATATTTCTGTATACGAGGGTTGGCTTTTATATCTATTAGGATTAAAAGACAATAAGAAATATTTATATTCTTTATTGTTTTTCAAAATATTCTCATGAAGATCATTACACTCTTGCAAGCGTTTGGGCCAATTTTCGAAGAAATTTCTGTATACGAGGGTTAGCATTTATATTTATTAGGATTAGAAGACAATAAGAAATATTTATCTTCGTTATCGTTTTTCAAAATATCCTCATGAAGATCATTACACTCTTGCAAGCGTTTGAGCCAATTTTCGAAGATACTTCTGTATACGAGGGTTGGCATTTATATTTATTAGGATTAGAAGACAATAAGAAATATTTATCTTCATTATTGTTTTTCAAAATATTCTCATGAAGATCAATACACTCTTGCAAGCGTTTGAGCCAATTTTCGAAGAAATTTCTATATACGAGGGTTGGCTTTTATATTTATTAGGATTAGAAGACAATAAGAAATATTTATCTTTTTTATTGTTTTTCAAAATATTCTCATGAAGATCACTACACTCTTGCAAGCGTTTGAGCCAATTTTCGAAGAGATTTCTATATATGAAGGTTGGCTTTTATATTTATTGGGATTAGAAGACAATAAGAAATATTTATCTTCTTTATTGTTTTTCAAAATATTCTCATGAAGATCAATACACAGCGTTTGAACCAATTTTCGAAGATATTTCTGTATACGAGGGTTGGCTTTTATATCTATTAGGATTAAAAGACAATAAGAAATATTTATATTCTTTATTGTTTTTCAAAATATTCTCATGAAGATCAATACACTCTTGCAAGCGTTTGAGCCAATTTTCGAAGAAATTTCTATATACGAGGGTTGGCTTTTATATTTATTAGGATAAGAAGACAATAAGAAATATTTATATTCTTTATTGTTTTTCAAAATATTCTCATGAAGATCAATACACAGCGTTTGAACCAATTTTCGAAGATATTTCTGTATACGAGGGTTGGCTTTTATATCTATTAGGATTAAAAGACAATAAGAAATATTTATATTCTTTATTGTTTTTCAAAATATTCTCATGAAGATCAATACACTCTTGCAAGCGTTTGAGCCAATTTTCGAAGGAATTTCTGTATACGAGGGTTGGCTTTTATATTTATTAGGATTAGAAGACAATAAGAAATATTTATCTTCTTTATTGTTTTCAAAATATTCTCATGAAGATCAATACACTCTTGCAAGCGTTTGAGCCAATTTTCGAAGAAATTTCTATATACAAGGGTTGGCTTTTATATCTATTAGAATTAGAAGACAATAAGAAATATTTATCTTCTTTATTGTTTTTCAAAATATTCTCATGAAGATCAATACACACTTGCAAGCGTTTGAGCCAATTTTCGAAGAAATTTCTGTATACGAGTGTTAGCATTTATATTTATTAGGATTAGAAGACAATAAGAAATATTTATCTTCTTTATCGTTTTTCAAAATATTCTCATGAAGATCAATACACTCTTGCAAGCGTTTGAGCCAATTTTCGAAGAAATTTCTGTATACGAAGGTTGGCTTTTATATTTATTAGGATTAGAAGCCAATAAGAAATATTTATCTTCATAATTGTTTTTTAAAATATTCTCATGAAGATCAATACACAGCGTTTGAACCAATTTTCGAAGAAATTTCTGTATACGAGGGTTGACTTTTATATCTATTAGGATTAGAAGACAATAAGAAATATTTAGCTTCCTTATTATTTTCCAAAATATTCTCATGAAGATCAATACACTCTTGCAAGCGTTTGAGCCAATTTTCGAAGAATATTCTGTATACCAGGGTTGGCTTTTATATTAATTAGGATTAGAAGCCAATAAGAAATATTTATCTTCTTTATTGTTTTTCAAAATATTCTCATGAGGATCAATATACTCTTGCAAACGTTTGAGCCAATTTTCGAAGACATTTTTGTATACAAGGGTTGGCTTTTATATTTATTAGGATTAGAAGACAATAAGAAATATTTATCTTCATTATTGTTTTTCAAAATATTCTCATGAAGATCAATACACTCTTGCAATCGTTTGAGCCAATTTTCGAAAAAAAATCTATATATGAGAGTAGGCTCTTATATTTATTAGGATTAGAAGACAGTAAGAAATATTAATCTTCTTTATTGTTTTTCAAAATATTCTCATGAAGATCAATACACTCTTGCAAGCGTTTGAGCCAATTTCCGAAGAAATTTCTATATACGAGGGTTGGCTTTTATATTTATTAGGATTAGAAGACAATAAGAAATATTTATCTTCCTTATTGTTTTTCAAAATATTCTCCATGAAGATCAATACACTCTTGCAAGCGTTCGAGCCAATTTTCGAAGAAATATCTGTATACGAGGGTTGGCTTTTATATTTATTAGGATTAGAAGACAATAAGAAATATTTATCTTTTTTATTGTTTTTCAAAATATTCTCATGAAGATCAATACACTCTTTCAAGCGTTTGAGCCAATTTTCGAAGAATTTTTCCACTTTGATTGAGATATTATCTACCTGGGGTGGCCAACAAGTCAATCGCGATCGATCAGGCGATCGCGAAATCAATATGTGTTGATCGTTCGCAATGTTTTAACTTAGAAACCGATTAGACTACTTGATAAATAGAGCACTAATGATAATAAGTCGATCGGGACACATTTTTAAGATAAAAAAATCGACATTATGTACACAAAAGTTGGACATTTCTGCTATATACTATATTATGTGTGTTCCAAAGCGAACAATTTTTTTTGAAGGCCTAGTATGTATGTAATAGTGCCTTTCGTTTATCACTCTGGGCTGGTATTGTTTCTTGTTCTATTTGACGCTTATGTGCATAATTGCACCTAGACCCTTACAACCGGCGGCGCACTACCGTAAGATCTGAGCGATACTGCACGCCATGGGGCGACTAGCAATGATAAACCATGCTAAACGAAAGCGCCTAATATTGAATGTATTGCTACATAAATTAAATACATTTAAATATTTACACTCTATGCTGTCAAAATAACAAAACAAATAACGCCAAAAACAATAATGATAATAAAATAAAACAAAATTAAACACGCGCACCATCCCCAATATTTAGAACAAAATTATCTAAGTAAATAATTTTCAAATAGTTAGATAAAAGGACAACATATAGATTACCAATTTTTGCTCAATAACGAGCTTTAAATTTACAGTTATTTCATGGTTTTATCATAAGCTGCTTTCGTTTATCATTCGTGAGCTGTTCTGGGCTGGTTTTAGCTGACTTAGAGCAGCCCATAACAGCTCCTTCATATTTAAATGGCTATAAATTTAATTTTTAATTCTCAATTAAAGATTTTTTGTATTCATACTATTTAAAAAAAAATTATATATATTATTATAAAAAAAACAACCTTTATTTAAGGACTAATATATATATAATTAAAAATAAATATATATAATTAATAACAAAACTCGGATAAATATCGTATAGACATTTTTTAAAACCTCTAAATCTAGAGTAATATACATTTTATCTTTGCAGTCATTAAATTCCTGATTGAAACCTTTATAAACGAAACCTTTACTTAAGGACTAATTCATTTATTTAAGTAATTAGTAGCAAAACTCAGATAATTATTATATAGTCATTTTTTAAAACCTCTAAATCTAGTAATATAAATTTTACCTTTGCAGTCATTAACTTCCTGATTGAAACTTTTATATAAAAAAAAACCTTTACTTAAGAACTAATCATAGATTTATTTAAGTAATTAATAACAAAACTCGGATAATAATTATTTTTTAAAACTTCTAAATCTATAGTAATATAGATTTTACCTTTGCAGTCATTAACTTCCTGATTGAAACCTTTATAAAAAAACCTTTACTTGAGGACTATTCATAGATTTATTTAAGTAATTAATAACAAAACTAGGATAATAATTATTTTTTGAAACCTCTAAATCTATAGTAATATGAATTTTACCTTTGCAGTCATTAATTCCTGATTGGAACCTTTATAAAAGCACCTTTACTTAAGGACTAATCATACATTTATTTAAGTAATTAATAACAAAACTAGGATAATAATTATTTTTTAAAACCTCTAAATCTATAATAATATAAATTTTACCTTTGCAGTCATTAACTTCCTGATTGAAGCCTTTATAAAAAAAACCTTTACTTGAGGACTATTCATAGATTTATTTAAGTAATTAATAACAAAACTAGGATAATAATTATTTTTTGAAACCTCTAAATCTATAGTAATGTGAATTTTACTTTTGCAGTCATTAACTTCTTGATTGGAACCTTTATAAAAAAAACCTTTACTTAAGGAATACTCATCGATTTATTCAAGTAATTAATAACAAAACTCGGATAATTATTCTATAGACATTTTTTAAAACCTTTATAAAAAAAACTAATAATATAAATTTTACCTTTGCAGTCATTAACTTCCTGATTGAAACCTTCCATTTGGTCCTCGCGTTTTTTTTTGTTCTTCTGTTACTTTCGTTCAAGTAAATTGCCTTGAAAATAAATTGAAGGCTAAATCACGAGTGTTTTGTGCCTAGACAAATTCCTCCTCCTCGGAGAAGTGATCGGACGATGTATGTACGATGAACTTCTTGAGGACGTGTCGCATCCCAATCCTGTATCTAATCTCTGTCGCCAGATTTGAGTCCTTAGCGACGGTTTTTAAAAAGATGAATACACAGGGAAACTTAGATACCGGAAGCGGGGAGGAACTGTCTACTGCGACTCGAACGCGAGAAGACGAGCGACTGCGGGTGAACGCGGGCCAACAGCTGTGTTTTGTGGGCGCGATCGATGGCGACGCGCCTTGTCTGTGGCCATGGGATGGCTGGCGGCGGCGACGTGGGGGGCGCACCAGGCCCGATTTCTCGATAGTTGCTACTAATCCATAAAAGGCTAATTTATATTCATTATTCCAGTTCAAAATAGTAATCCCATTATCAACTGGAATAAAGAATATTCACTTGAATTTCATATCACTGCTGTTTGGGCTAAAGGGCTTAAGTCAGGAAATGTAAAGTTTACAAGCCGTTTGTACCAATGGAAAGAGTAGATTTTTTTGGTTAAAAAGACATAAAAACCTTACGCTTACGCTTTCTTCACAGAAAACCTCTGAAAAACTATGAAAAGTGATTCGCCAAAATTCGCTCCCCGCTAGGGATCAAAGTCAGGCTCCCCAATGCGCAGTACGAGACGGACGACACCTCTAACCACTCGACCACTGAGCTGGGAAACGTTGATTTTTAATTTTAAATTGCTAATGAAAGTAATTTTTTTTTCGACAATTTTTGAATGTGCAATGACGGCATCGACAATTTTTTCAAATGGCAACCCCAGTTTTTTTATTACGGATTCTGAATGGGATTATTTTTCTACGATCAGAGATGTATATTATGATATAGGTTACATAAGTATTGTTATTTCTTACTAATTATTTTTTAGAATTTTTCAAGGTTTTGATTATGAAATACGATTCTCAGATTTCAACTCATCTGTTGAATATAACTATACAAAATATACTACACGTCATTACAAGTATTAATCAATAAAATTAACATTATATTAATGTTGTTGCGATGGCAAATCGTATCATACGATTGATCGAAATTTTATCTATTAGTCCCACTTAGCACAACCAACTCCATTTTAATATATAATTTCTAAATTTAGGACATACTTGAGATAATAATCGCACTTCCGTTGTTGAAAATATTTGATTAGATAAAGGGTTATGCACACGATTTAATTGTAGGTTTATGCTAAAATATACAATAAAAATTCATTCCATATTTGTCCATGCCCGTTTGAGCAGGATGCGGGGGTGAGAATACCAGATATTTTGGAAACCCATTTTTCATGCACAGTAGTTCGAAAAGAAAATTGCTTGCATACATGAAATGGTTAGTAATTATATGAACCTACTATACATTTATTATATTCATCTGCAGATAACAACATTTGGCATTACAAATACGTATAAACTAATAATATACACATAAAAATAGCCACAGGGACTTAATGATCACTATTCACTGGCTTTGTGATGTGCACCCGCGATTAAAAGGACTTACTGCTGTAAATGGTCGTAATGCAGGATCTGCACTAGGCAAGGACCCGCCCGTGGTGCTCCTCGTGTGGTCGTTCATTCCATAATTATCTGGGGTGAATCTGTTTGACCTAAAACAAATTATCATATTTATATTCAACAACAACAATTATGTGTTTCATACAAGTGATCTCTTAATTGACTATTAAGAAGAACAAAATCACTTACTTTATCAAATTCCCAGATTCTCTTTCGACAACCTTCGCGTCGTCCGTAAATAGAATGGTTCGGTAATTATTAATGCCATCCCTCGAGGAGTGCTTGTCCAAAAGACCATTATAAACCAACAAATCGTCCACCAAAACCTGGAGAAGACATATATAAACTACAGCGCGGGGCATAGAAACCGTGGCCACCAACGTCACAATATTTTTTTTAAAACAGCATACTTTATCAATTGAAACGTTGCTCTTTCATTTAGCTTCAAATGGTTTTCATTAATTTACAGAACAACAAGAAAAAATACCTAAATTGTCTGATATGACTGAGATATAACCTTTGATCACGCGAGATTATTTATTGTGATGACTATGAATCGACCATAATCTGATTATGACTGTATATCATTGTGACTGCAATTTGATTGTGTTGGTTATGACTTATGACTATCACTTATATAGTAATAATTGGTATTTTATAAAATACATACTCCAAATTCCTTAACACCTCTACTGGGAGTCTTCGAATAGTTCCAAAGTTTTATCACAGATACAGTAATTGGCTGATCCAGAACGATATAAATCCGATTCATGCGTTTTGGGATGATCGGCGCTAACCACGCGTGCAGACCATCATTGCTGTTATTAATATTGTCAATTAATTTATCCGGCGTTCTTACATCACCGGAAATCTCGGGGAGAACATTAATGCTCTCAGGATAAGCACATATATCTGAAAAACCACCAGTTTGATGAGCATCATGAAATGAAAATATTATTAATATTCTCTGTTATTAATTTATTATTCCTATTTATATTATCTACACCTCTTAAATGACTTGTTATGTAGTTCTATGTAGCAAATTGGACAAATCTTATCATATTTCTATATTCACTGGTGTTTAGGAAAAAGGGTTTAAAAAGTATGTCTTTTTAAGTGGGCTATTTCGCATATGCTTTTCTTAGGGAGTTTACTTTGACATTATATTTTACTTTTCTTGAAAAGTATGACTAAGAATGAGTTGCAAATGTGGTAAGTTAATAAAGACACTTTGTTCTAGGATATGCATAAACTTTTTTAGCAATTTAATTACATAATTAGGAGCAATCGAAACCATAAAGTACGACTCTTTAGCAACTTATTGCCGTATATAATTGAATATAACAATATTATATATATATATATATATATATATATATATATATATATATATATATATATATATATATATATATATATATATATATATATATTTATAAAGTATTTTGAAAAATAAAAGCTCTTTCCATTGGTACAATCGGCTTGTAAACTTTACATTTCCTGTCTTAAGCCCTTTTGCCCAAACACTAATGATTTAAAATTCATAAAATAAATGAAAGCCCTGACTGGAAAATGTTATATAAATATTTCATTGGTTTTGAAACGTCTGATTCCCCCCAGATAGTTCCCTAGAATCGTTGATTGAAGTATTAACGTTTAACCGAATCACAATGTCCGATTACACGTTAATCGACGGTTATATAGTTCCGCTAGTAAAGATGAATCCACTTTTTATTTTGGTTGTCACTAGTGCTAATCGTGTAATAAAAAGAGTATGCGTTTTAACTAACGGGTGTTTAGTAATTGATTGCAACGTCTACTAGTTTTTAAATACAATTCAATCATGAGCATTGGGTAGACTTACTGCTTTCCTCCAAATAAATCTTCCTCCCTTTAAAATCATACAACTCCAGTCCGTTCAGGCCACAATAATAATGGTCGCCCCAAGTGGAGAAAATTATAATTTCAAAAACAAAACCTTCCGGCATCCACGGATGCTCGTAATCCTCTTTCGCACCAGACGATATAATAAAACTTGGATTCAGTTCGACTTTGTGCACCATCGAGTCGCAGTCGCTCAACAAAATCTCCTGAATAAAATCATAATGCACATTTCCCGGTGCTCGCCGTATAATGAAGACTTCATCATTAGTCGCTGGATTTGTTACCGGTTTGTCATCTAGTAGAATTTTAATACGACTAACACCTGCATAGGATAGTTCCAGGCTTGCGTTGTAGTTCCATATTCTTATACCTTGAAAAAAAAGTAGTAGTAAGGATGAACATTTCTGAAAACTATTATTGAATAAAAATTATACTAATCCCTAGGACACCTGGCTGCACCACATCAATTAGCAATGCACACCTATATGGTAATAACCGTCAACATGCTCATGCCATCAGGATCACCGGGTAGTGCCCTTATATATATATATATATATATATATATATATATATATATATATTCCAACAGAGTGCTTGACACTAACACTAACACATATGCCCTCTATGGCACTACCCGGTGATCCTGATGGCATAAGCATGTTGACGGTTGTTACCATATGGGTGTGCATTGCTCATTGATGTGGTGCCGCCAGATGGCGTTTAACATTCTTCCTAGGGGATTAATTGTATAGTTTTTGTATATAACCACTCGAGATATTGTGTGAATTCATCCTCATTAGCTGAACTACACTGATGAGATCCAATAAGATCGAAATCTAGATTTGTAGATAGCTAAGAGGTGGATTCACACTTATATAGGTATTATTGAATAGGTGACATCTGAAAAAAATCTAATTCATACATAATTGTACACTTATAAAAACAGTTGACCAAAAAAAGTTCCTCCCCTTTCCAACTGTTCCGAATTAGGGGTTGAGAAACGTGTGAAATAATTTACAAATCCATGTAACTTGAGTTTTAATGTACTAATTAAAAGCTATCTCATTTAAGTAGCGATATATTAAATAATTTGGGGTGTATGGGGTTTCGCTGTAGAGGTAGCACCTTTCAATCCCGGCCGGTCACACCAAGAGTCGTAGACTGGAGGTGGGTCAGGATGATTGGTCCTCACAGGGTTCCCAGCTCTCACTTATGGCTCATAGCGCCACACCCCGGGCAACTGTATTGACCTACAGGCTAAACTAAGTGAGGGTAGCCAGATATGGCGAACTCTAATGAGGGTCAACAGTTCCATGTGTACCAGAACGAAGATATTGAGGAATAATCTCTCCAGGGGCTCAGTCTGGATAGACTATCACAATTTTCAAAATTTAATAAAAGTCTGAATATATCCACAAATAGTCATATTTAGACCTTGCAAAGTATGAAATATGTATCTCAACTATTCGTAGACTTTTTGGATTGTTAAACTCAAAAATTACAATTCTGATATTAGTTATGGACAAAAAGTACTATAATACTGTTTGTAATGTTCAGAATTTTATAAAATTACACTATTATATTCATAAATAGCCATATTAAGTCACTACAAAGTATGAAATATGTATCTCAATTATTCGTAGTCTTTTTGGATTGTTAAACTCAAAAATTACAATTCTGACATTAGTTATGGAACAAAATGTACTATAATACTGTTTGTAGTGTTCAGAATTTTATAAAATTACACTATTATATTCACAAATAGTCATATTAAGTCACGACAAAGTATGAAATGTGTATCACAATTATTCGTAGTCTTTTTGGATTGTTAAACTCAAAAATTACAATTATGCCATTAGTTATGGAACTAAAAATACTACAATACTGTTTTTAGTGTTCAGAATATTACAAAATTACACTATTATATTCATAAATAGTCATATTAACTCACTACAAAGTATGAAATGTGTATCTCAATTATTCGTAGTCTTTTTGGATTGTTAAACTCAAAAATTATAATTCTGACATTAGTTATGGAACAAAAAGTACTATAATACTGTTTCTACTATTTAGAATTTTATAAAATTACACTATTATATTCATAAATAGTCATATTAAGTCACTACAAAGTATGAAATGTGTATCTCAATTATTCGTAGTCTTTTTGGCTTGTTAAATTCAAAAATTACAATTATGGCATTAGTTATGGAACTAAAAATACTATAATACTGTTTGTAGTGTTCAGAATTTTATAAAATTACAGTATTATATTCATAAATAGTCATATTAAGTCACTACAAAGTATGAAATGTGTATCTCAATTATTCGTAGTCTTTTTGGGTTGCTAAACTCAAAAATTACAATTCTGAGATTAGTTATGGATCAAAAAGTACTAAAGTACTGTTTGTAGTGTTCAGAATTTTATAAAATTACACTATTATATTCATAAATAGTCACATTAAGTCACTACACAGTAGGAAATGTGTATCTCAATTATTCGTAGTCTTTTTGGGTTGCTAAACTCAAAAATTACAATTCTGAGATTAGTTATGGATCAAAAAGTACTAAAATACTGTTTGTAGTGTTCAGAATTTTATAAAATTACACTATTATATTCATAAATAGTCACATTAAGTCACTACACAGTATGAAATGTGTATCTCAATTATTCGTAGTCTTTTTGGGTTGCTAAACTCAAAAATTACAATTCTGAGATTAGTTATGGATCAAAAAGTACTAAAGTACTGTTTGTAGTGTTCAGAATTTTATAAAATTACACTATTATATTCATAAATAGTCATGTTAAGTTACTACAAAGTATGAAATGTGTATCTCAATTATTCGTAGTCTTTTTGGGTTGCTAAACTCAAAAATTACAATTCTGAGATTAGTTATGGATCAAAAAGTACTAAAATACTGTTTGTAGTGTTCAGAATTTTATAAAATCACACTATTATATTCATAAATGGTCATATTAAGTCACTACAAAGTATGAAATGTGTATCTCAATTATTCGTAGTCTTTTTGGATTGTTAAACTCAAAATTTACAATTCTAACATTAGTTATGGAACAAAAAGTACTATAATACTGTTTGTAGTGTTCAGAATTTTATAAAATCACACTATTATATTCATAAATGGTCATATTAAGTCACTACAAAGTATGAAATGTGTATCTCAATTATTCGTAGTCTTTTTGGATTGTTAAACTCAAAATTTACAATTCTAACATTAGTTATGGAACAAAAAGTACTATAATACTGTTTGTAGTGTTCAGAATATTATAAAATTATACTGTTATATTCATAAATAGTCATATTAAGTCACTACAAAGTAAGAAATGTGTATCTCAATTATTCGTAGTCTTTTTGGATTGTTAAACTAAAAATTTACAATTCTAACATTAGTTATGGAACAAAAAGTACTATAATACTGTTTGTAGTGTTCAGAATTTTATAAAATCACACTATTATATTCATAAATGGTCATATTAAGTCACTACAAAGTATGAAATGTGTATCTCAATTATTCGTAGTCTTTTTGGATTGTTAAACTCAAAATTTACAATTCTAACATTAGTTATGGAACAAAAAGTACTATAATACTGTTTGTAGTGTTCAGAATTTTATAAAATCACACTATTATATTCATAAATGGTCATATTAAGTCACTACAAAGTATGAAATGTGTATCTCAATTATTCGTAGTCTTTTTGGATTGTTAAACTCAAAATTTACAATTCTAACATTAGTTATGGAACAAAAAGTACTATAATACTGTTTGTAGTGTTCAGAATATTATAAAATTACACTGTTATATTCATAAATAGTCATATTAAGTCACTACAAAGTAAGAAATCTGTATCTCAATTATTCGTAGTCTTTTTGGATTGTTAAACTAAAAATTTACAATTCTAACATTAGTTATGGAACAAAAAGTACTATAATACTGTTTGTAGTGTTCAGAATTTTATAAAATCACACTATTATATTCATAAATGGTCATATTAAGTCACTACAAAGTATGAAATGTGTATCTCAATTATTCGTAGTCTTTTTGGATTGTTAAACTCAAAATTTACAATTCTAACATTAGTTATGGAACAAAAAGTACTATAATACTGTTTGTAGTGTTCAGAATTTTATAAAATCACACTATTATATTCATAAATGGTCATATTAAGTCACTACAAAGTAAGAAATGTGTATCTCAATTATTCGTAGTCTTTTTGGATTGTTAAACTCAAAAATTACAATTCTGTCATTAGTTATGGAACAAAAAGTACTATAATACTGTTTGTAGTGTTCAGAATTTTATAAAATTACATTATTATATTCATAAATAGTCATATTAAGTCACTACAAAGTATGAAATATGTATCTCAATTATTCGTAGTCTTTTTGGATTGTTAAACTCAAAGATTATAATTCTGACATTAGTTATGAAACAATAAGTACTATAATACTGTTTGTAGTGTTCAGAATATTATAAAATTACACTGTTATATTCATAAATAGTCATATTAAGTCACTACAAAGTAAGAAATCTGTATCTCAATTATTCGTAGTCTTTTTGGATTGTTAAACTAAAAATTTACAATTCTAACATTAGTTATGGAACAAAAAGTACTATAATACTGTTTGTAGTGTTCAGAATTTTATAAAATCACACTATTATATTCATAAATGGTCATATTAAGTCACTACAAAGTATGAAATGTGTATCTCAATTATTCGTAGTCTTTTTGGATTGTTAAACTCAAAATTTACAATTCTAACATTAGTTATGGAACAAAAAGTACTATAATACTGTTTGTAGTGTTCAGAATATTATAAAATTATACTGTTATATTCATAAATAGTCATATTAAGTCACTACAAAGTAAGAAATGTGTATCTCAATTATTCGTAGTCTTTTTGGATTGTTAAACTAAAAATTTACAATTCTAACATTAGTTATGGAACAAAAAGTACTATAATACTGTTTGTAGTGTTCAGAATTTTATAAAATCACACTATTATATTCATAAATGGTCATATTAAGTCACTACAAAGTATGAAATGTGTATCTCAATTATTCGTAGTCTTTTTGGATTGTTAAACTCAAAATTTACAATTCTAACATTAGTTATGGAACAAAAAGTACTATAATACTGTTTGTAGTGTTCAGAATATTATAAAATTACACTGTTATATTCATAAATGGTCATATTAAGTCACTACAAAGTATGAAATGTGTATCTCAATTATTCGTAGTCTTTTTGGATTGTTAAACTCAAAATTTACAATTCTAACATTAGTTATGGAACAAAAAGTACTATAATACTGTTTGTAGTGTTCAGAATATTATAAAATTACACTGTTATATTCATAAATAGTCATATTAAGTCACTACAAAGTAAGAAATCTGTATCTCAATTATTCGTAGTCTTTTTGGATTGTTAAACTAAAAATTTACAATTCTAACATTAGTTATGGAACAAAAAGTACTATAATACTGTTTGTAGTGTTCAGAATTTTATAAAATCACACTATTATATTCATAAATGGTCATATTAAGTCACTACAAAGTATGAAATGTGTATCTCAATTATTCGTAGTCTTTTTGGATTGTTAAACTCAAAATTTACAATTCTAACATTAGTTATGGAACAAAAAGTACTATAATACTGTTTGTAGTGTTCAGAATTTTATAAAATCACACTATTATATTCATAAATGGTCATATTAAGTCACTACAAAGTAAGAAATGTGTATCTCAATTATTCGTAGTCTTTTTGGATTGTTAAACTCAAAAATTACAATTCTGTCATTAGTTATGGAACAAAAAGTACTATAATACTGTTTGTAGTGTTCAGAATTTTATAAAATTACATTATTATATTCATAAATAGTCATATTAAGTCACTACAAAGTATGAAATATGTATCTCAATTATTCGTAGTCTTTTTGGATTGTTAAACTCAAAGATTATAATTCTGACATTAGTTATGAAACAATAAGTACTATAATACTGTTTGTAGTGTTCAGAATATTATAAAATTACACTGTTATATTCATAAATAGTCATATTAAGTCACTACAAAGTAAGAAATGTGTATCTCAATTATTCGTAGTCTTTTTGGATTGTTAAACTAAAAATTTACAATTCTAACATTAGTTATGGAACAAAAAGTACTATAATACTGTTTGTAGTGTTCAGAATTTTATAAAATCACACTATTATATTCATAAATAGTCATATTAAGTCACTACAAAGTATGAAATGTGTATCTCAATTATTCGTAGTCTTTTTGGATTGTTAAACTCAAAATTTACAATTCTAACATTAGTTATGGAACAAAAAGTACTATAATACTGTTTGTAGTGTTCAGAATATTATAAAATTATACTGTTATATTCATAAATAGTCATATTAAGTCACTACAAAGTAAGAAATGTGTATCTCAATTATTCGTAGTGTTTTTGGATTGTTAAACTCAAAATTTACAATTCTAACATTAGTTATGGAACAAAAAGTACTATAATACTGTTTGTAGTGTTCAGAATTTTATAAAATCACACTATTATATTCATAAATAGTTATATTAAGTTACTACAAAGTATGAAATGTGTATCTCAATTATTCGTAGTCTTTTTGGATTGTTAAAATCAAAAATTACAATTCTGACATTAGCTATGGAACAAAAAGTACTATAATACTGTTTGTAGTGTTCAGAATTTTATAAAATTACATTATTATATTCATAAATAGTCATATTAAGTCACTACAAAGTATGAAATGTGTATCTCAATTATTCGTAGTCTTTTTGAATTGTTAAGCTCAAAAATTACAATTCTGACATTAGTTATGGAACAAAAAGTACTGTAATACTGTTTATAGTGTTCAGAATTTTATAAAATTACACTATTATATTCATAAATAGTCATATTAACTGACTACAAAGTATGAAATGTGTATCTCAATTATTCGTAGTCTTTTTGGGTTGCTAAACTCAAAAATTACAATTCTGAGATTAGTTATGGATCAAAGAGTACTATAATACTGTTTGTAGTGTTCAAAATTTTATAAAATTATACTATAATATTCATAAATAGTCATATTAAGTTACTACAAAGTATGAAATGTGTATCTCAATTATTCGTAGTCTTTTTGGATTGTTAAACTCAAAAAATATGAAGGTGTCATTAGTTGGAAAACAAATAACACTATAACTCTGTTTGTAGTAGTTAAACTTTTATTAAATTCCGTTGACTATATCCACTGAAATATGTATCTCAACTATTCGACATCTTTTTGTGATGTTAAACTACAAAATTACAAATATGACATTAGATAGTGTACAAAAAATACCATAACTCTGTTTGTAGTTCTCAAAAGTATATAAAACTACACTAAATATATTTAGAAATAGCCATACTTAGCTCCTATTAAGTATGAAATTTGTATCTCAACTATTCATAGTTTTTTCGGATTGTTAAATTCAAAAAATACAAATCTGACATTATTCAGCGGGTAAAAAGTACAATAGCTCTGTTTGTAATTTTCTGTATTTTATAAAATTATTCTGAATATATTTACAAATGATCACACTTAGCCCCTACAAAGTAAGAAATATGTATCTCAACTATTCCTGGTATTTTTAGATTGTTAAACTAAAAAATTAGAAATCCTACATTAGTCATGGGATTAAAAGTACTATAGCTCTATTTGTAGTTTTTAAAATTTTACTAAATTATTCTGATTATATCCACAAATAATCAATATTTAGACTTTACAAAGTATGAAATATGTACCTCTATTAGTGGAACACTACTATCTCCAAAGATATTATGAATCATGGAAAACTCTGATAGGTTGGTTAGCACCCGACTCCGTACTGCGTCCAGAGCAGACGGTGAAAACTGTGACACAGGCCATGTAGATGTGGCTTTACATGGAAACTTGGCGTCTAGGAAGGATTTACATAAACTAAAGAATATTAGACTAGCCACATGGTACGTCCGCGGATTGAACAAAGTTATGAAGCTGAAAATCCTGTAAGATGAACTAACGTGCATACGTGGACAAAGAGTGAATGCTCATGATCACTACACAACGGTCACGATGTAACACTAAGAAGAAGAAATAAAAAAATATATTAGCGTTAATGCGACTCTTAGCAATCTTCAGGTTTATCCAACAAAACCTGAAGATTGCTAAGAGTCGCATTAACGCTTATATATATTCAGTAGTGCAGCTCAACTGGTAAGAGCAAATTCACATAATCTCAAGGGGTTTATATACAAAGTAATCCAACTTTCTCACTAGAGAGAAGTAGTATCATTTAATATATAAGAAACTTATATAATCACCTGATATATAAACGAAATCATCAAACTCAATAGTAATTTGCATATTCTTCCCATACGTGTACTTGCTGCACCACATCTTCGAACCATCCGTAGTCACATTATCTCCGTTAAAGAGCCTGCATAGTGTCTTTCTGCTTTTTCTGTCAGCAATTATATTCTCCTCTCTCACAGGAATTGTAGTGTCGGTGCCTTGAACAATTTCGATGCCTGTCATTCCAATAACATTCGCAAACCCCCAATTTGAAATTAGCACAATGGATAGTTTTCTTGCACCCAATAAAATCTGCTCATCATCCTCCGATCGCACTGAGGGAATACCGGTGTGTGGACGCAAACCATCCTAGAATATATAGACACAAAGATTAAAAAAAATATAGTACTTAATAGAAACGATACGCTAAAAAATACAAATATTTGATATAAAACTTACACTACTTTGTAAAGCAGATGTTGGAGGCCGGTCCGTGTTTATAGGGCTGGCAATCTTGGCCGATGTCAGGGTTGGAAACGAGTAGTCGTTTTGAGCAATTAATTCCAAAATATCTTCATTGATAGTAAATAAAATGGTCTACAAACAAACAAATACGCATTTCCAATACTAGTAACCACACATTCATCTAGTTACAAATTATATAACCAACCTCCTAGGAGGAAAGTTAAACGCCATCTGGCGGCACCACATCAATATTAACCACTCGAGATATTGTGTGAATTCATCCTCACTATCTGAGCCACACTGATCACATCATGATAGATGCTAGAGATCTTTCTAATATACTAGATGAACGAAGCTGTAGAGGAGCCAAATGGGACTCATTGGTCAAGATGAGGTATATAAACATAAAATTGAAAAGGGAATAAGTAACAAGCAATGGAATCTAGAAAAAATCAAAGAAGATAACCAAAGAGTCACTTTTTTACGAAAATGTCGACACGTTGCTGCACAGTAATAGAAAACAGAGCCCAGCTAAGGTCGACATAGAGGAGAAGTGGCAAAGTGTAGGCGCTTTCGTTTAGCATGGTTTATCATTACTAGTCGCCCCTGTGGCGTACAGTATCGCTCTGGTCTTGCGGTCGTGCGCTGCCGGTTGTAAGCGCCGAGGTTGAATTATGCGCATCGGAAGCGGCAAATAGAACAAGAAACAATAAGCCCATACCAGCTCAGAGTGATAAACGAAAAGCACTTATTAAGAAGGCTGTGACTATGGCAGCAAAAAACAGATAGAAGAGGTAGCAAAACAGAAGAAGAACAGCTGGTTTAACACATAGTGCCAAGCAAAAAACGATGCAAAACATAAAACAAGGTTCAAGATGTTACAATGGCGAAGTAGAGCCACACAACAAGAGTACGAAGTACTCAGGAAGAAGTATAGCAAATTTCTACGAGCCAAAACGCAGAGTGACCAAAGAAAAAGAGATTAGCAAATGACCGAAATGAAGCTCAAATATTCTACAATAATATTGCCAGTATCAAGAAAGGAATCTAGCGGAGAAACAATACCTGCATGTAGGCTGACAGTGAGGGCAACACCCTTACAGGAAAATTGGAAATTCTGAGTCGATGGTCGAAATATGTTTCTGAGATATTTAACAGGCTAACTGAGAGCATGGTGACCGAAAGCATCACCCGGCTAGTAGAACAGAGTATAGCATAACCGACATATAAAGAAACAAAAAAGTAATTACCAATCTTAAAAACAACAAATCGAAGAAAATAATGTAGAGCTTTTAAAGTACGGGTCGGAAAAACCATGTCATGAAAGCCATGATTTGCTGAAAAAAGTCTAGAAACAAGAGCAGATGCCAGAGGAATGGAATAATGCTTTAATAATCCCAATGTATAAAAAAGGAGAGCGAAAAACTATAGAAGAAATCACTGTTGACTGTAACCTATAAGTATTTACAAACATACTTACTGACCGCATGTTCACACCTATGCGGAGAAGAGTCTGGAGGGCTACCAATGTGCGTTTTGGAGAGATAGATCAACTACTGAACAGATCTTCTGCATCAGGAACATACTGGACAAATACTGGGAGCACAATATTGAAATGCACCAACTCTTCAAGATTTCAAAGAAGCCTATGACAGCATTCACGGAGGCCAGACCAACCGCCTAGTTAAATACTTACATACGTGGACAATATCCCGATAGCAAGTAGACCACCGAGGAGATGGGCACAAAGCTGGATGTCATCATCGACGGAATGAGACCGACAAACAGGATTGTAGATCTTAGTCAAAGAAGAAGAAGAAGAATATATTCGAGGAGGTGAGTAATCGCATTATGCTAGGAAATAGATGTCTCTTTAGCCTACACGCAATGTTGCGCAGTAAAGAACTACTCGTAACACAAAATTAAAGATCTATAAAACACACAACCATGTGTATTGTGTTGTATAACAGTGAAACAGATTTCTTGATTTAGTTATTTTCTTCAATAAACGCCATTTATTTTCAACAAAATGCAACGATTTAGTTAGAAGCAGATAATAAACATCAACTTACGTCGCCAAAAGCATCAACACCTCCGATAATTCCACCACAAGCCTTCGCAATTTCGCCAACAAATATGGTTGATTCATCCAACGTGATAATAACATTCTTAACGCCTCTATACGAATGTATTCTTGATTTATTATAATTCTAAAAGTTACAATCGGTTATTTATTGTGTTTACCTCTTTTCGATCACACAACTCACCCAGATTCGAATCATTGAAACAACAGCATGCTCTTGAAACTCTATGCTGACCGTATGCTTGTCGCCTTTATTAAACGGCGCCAGCCATAAATGTACATCGTCCTGTGTCCTATTAATTCCATCTAGTAAGTTTTTGGCCACTCTGGGATCGTTGTTACACTCGGGCAGCACATTAACATCAGCAGGACATGCTATAATCTGTAAATTTATATCTTGCAACCAAAATAGTCATATATAAGTAGGTTTAACAAATTTCAAATTTTACTTTCACTGATGAAGAAGGAAGGTATTGTTTTAGCGAAAATGTCCTCACGTTTTCTAACTAAGTTTTTCGAAATATACGATGACTATCCGCGAAAAAAACTACACTATAAGGAAGAGTTTCGCCTCTTCGCCTACCGTGTCTTAGGCGAAGAGGCGAAGATGCGGTGCCGACGCGGCGAGAGGCACGAGGAAAATGCCCGCGCCTCGTCACCTAAGTAGGCATTGCACCACATGTTTATATAGAGGGGGCTTGAAACGTCGTGCCTCTCGCAGCGCCGGCACCGCGTCTTCGCCTAAGACACGGTAGGCGAAGAGGCGAGAGGCATAACTCTTCCACGCCTCTATGTCAACATAAGGTGCTATGTCCACCCCTTCACTGCATATGGACATCACAATCGCCTGTGCGACGTCGCGCCTGCGCCTCGTCTACACCGCGGCTGCGCCCGACGCAGCTTATGTGTGAATTGGGCCTGACATTGGTGTCAATAGACACCTTGGTGTCGTTTACGTACTACATCCGCCACTGGGGTTACAATATTAACGATATTGAGTTAATAATTAATCAATTATTGATCACAAGACCAGGTGCTCGTATAATATAAATTCAGACTTACAATTTAGAAAAGATCGGTTTTTAGTTTTACACTAATACACAAAATCATTGTTTTTATTTCGCATATAATAGAAAAATAAAATTATTCGGATTGTAGAATATCAAATGCACTAGACCAATTATGTTCACACAAACAGTACCATATATATCTATATAAATATATATATATATATATATATATATATATATATATATATATATAGCAAGTAGATTGACGGACTGTTAAGGATATAATGAGGATGACGGGTAGAAGTCCAAAAGGGGAATACTGGAAACCAAAGGCCAGGAGAGATCTCTCCTGGCCTTTGGTTTCCAGTATTCCCCTTTTGGACTTCTACCCGTCATCCTTATTATATATATATATATATATATATATATATATATATATATATATATATATATATGTTTCTTTGGGTGCTGATATGAAGGATGAAATACAGGTTACACCTTTGACTTTAAATACATCAACTTACCGTTTTCACAGGAATTATTTCACCATTTCCGCCAAAAATCTCAATTCCATTCATCCCGACGTAATATTTATCACCCCACGTACTAAAAATTTCTATCACGAGCCTCCTGCCTCCAGGCAACTCGGGTATTATAAACCCACCCTCTGGTGAGGACTCTTTACTATTTTCCCTGTGTTCTTTATACTGTAGCCGCGTATTATCAACACCTGTAATCTTCTCATTTTCCGCCAGCAGCTCATCAATTATCTGCTGTCGTAACTCGTTTTCTTTAGCAATTTTCCGCTTGTAATCGTAATGCACTCTGGTACTACTTCCACTACCACTACTTCCACCTTTCTCATGATTAGTGTTTAAGTACTCTGCTGATTTACTCAGAGGGTTACAGGGATTAAAGTGTTGAGAACCCTCTGTTGCCTTTTTGATATTCGAATATACGTAATGAGGCATATATGATGACATTTCGCTGCTGCAGCGATTTGGCACTGTTGAACTGACAGACTTATCATAGTCCGGGTATACTGAAGAAACTGGGGATAATATTGTATCAAAATAATCTGAAAAATAAACATATGGTTGTAAGGATAATTATATAATAGTAATTACATAATGCTAATTCTTTTTTCTTATAGAAATTAGTAAAACTTATGGGGTGTATCTGGGTATATGTATGAGCGTTGATTGAAGTATTTATATCAATACTTCAATCAACGGTATGAGTGAATATCTAAAGGTCGTTTTAGGCCCAATTGTTTCGTCGCATTCAGATTCATCAACTAAACTAGACAATTTCTTAGTCAATTTATTTCTTGAACAACTTTTGAATCAAGAAAATGTCTTGTCTAAGGCCCAATTCACACATAAGCGGCGTCGGGCGGGGGCGCGGTGTAAGCGAGGTACAGGCGCGACGTCGCACAGGCGATTGTGGTGTCCATATGCAGTGAAGGGGTGGACATTGCACCTTATGTTTACATAGAGGCGGCTTGGAAGAGTTATGCCTCTTCGCCTACCGTGTCTCAGGCGACGAGGCGTAGGCGCGGCGATATATGAACATGTGGTGCAATGCACGCACTTAAGTGACGAGGCGCGGGCATTTGCCTAGTGCCTATCGCCGCGCCGCCACCACGTCTTCGAGGCGAAACTCTTCCACGCCGCCTCTATGTAAACATATGGTGCAATGTCCATCCCTTCACTACATATGGACATCACAATTGCCTGTGCAAGTCGCGTCTGCGCCTCGCCTACACCGCTCCTGCGCCCGACGCCGCTTATGTGTGAATAGGGCCTTAGACAAGACATTTTCTTGATTCAAAGTTGTTCAAGAAATGAATTGATTAAGAAATTGTCTACTTTAGTTGATGAATCTGAATGCGACGAAACAATTTCTGGAATAAGTTTTGGTCCGTCATCATGCATGTCCGCATAAAATTTGTTCTTGAAAAATAGAACGCGTTTTATTTTCTATTAAATCTACAATGTGATTCAATATTTCACACAATATGCTGATGTGATACGAGACAATTTAGATTGTCTCGCATTTTGACTAACTTTTGAGTCAAGAAATTATCTTGTGTAAAACGACCTTAAGGAAGTTAGGTAGGATATATGGGAATGTTTGGCAGAGAATGAAGGGGCCGCAAAAAAAATAAATTGATTAACATATTGTGATCGAATATAATTACAATAAGAGCAAATTAATAGAAGCGATACATACAACAATATGGGATTTTACAATTAAATTAAATATCTAAGGCCCAATTCACACATAAGCGGCGTCGGGCGCAGGCGCGGCGTAGACGAGGCGCAGACGCGACGTTGCACAGACGATTGTGATGTCCATATGCAGTGTAGGGGTGGACATTGCACCTTATGATTATATAGAGGCGGCGTGGAAGAGTTTCGCCCCTTTGCCTATCGTGTCTTAGGCGAAGAGGCGAAGACGCGGTGCCGGTGCGGCTAGTGGCAAATGCCAGCGCCTCCTCACCTAAGTGGGTATTGCACCACATGTTTATATAGAAGGGGCTTAAAGCGTCGTGCTTCTCGCAGCGCCGGCACCGCGTCTTCGCCTCTTCGCCTAAGACAAGGTAGGCGAAGAGGCGAAAGGCATAACGCTTCCACGCCGCCTCTATGTAAACATAAGGTACAATGTCCACCCTTTCACTGCATATGGACATCAAAATCTCCTATGCGACGTCGCGCCTGCGCCTCGTTTACGCCGCGCCTGCGCCCGACGCCGCTTATGTGTGAATTGGGCCTAACATTACGATACTTTTATGCGTAGACGTCTTTATTCGTTTGCTACACAGCCAGATGACTCATCCTGTATGGTCCACCTAGATTTATTTTAGTTCCCACGGGCTGGGGTGTAATTACTATTTTAAAGATAATTTCGATTTTCTTTTAAGAGTGTCTACAAATGAGATTTGATGAAATAACATAGGCTTCTTAATTTTTCTGTTATTATGGAAAAAATAGTAGTAACTCACCACAAACTTGATGTGGACCTTCGTACGGTTTGGCACTATCTAGTCGGCCCTTGTGGCACTGCTGAAATAAACTGAGACTCTTCCAAGACTTCTCCAGCGAATCCTCCTCGCTGTTTCGCTTCAATTTCGCAATCGTGTAACTATGTTGGGTCGTGTTCGATGGTGTTGCGGACGCACGGCGCCCGTAGCGTGCAGACGAATTGGGCCTGCTATTAATACAATTAGCAACAATTAATAAATTGAATTTTACTTACGATGTGCTATCCACTGGTGGGCTATTCAATGTGTCATACTGCAAGCTGGATTTTCTGGACGTAGAGCTGTGGGGAAAATTCCCACCATCCTCTGTCGAACTACAATTCAGTTATAAGAACATAAGTTACATAATTCCACTTTTGAGAAGTCAATGGCGTAAATTTTAAGGGATCCTTCTAAATATTATTTTTTCAATAGATACAGACGTTTTATATTGTGTAAACCATGCCAAGAAGAGTGTTATCCTATTGGGAAAACTATGCGAGCAAAGGTGGGGTGGGCGGGCGCCCCCTACCAACCTGACTATACCCGTCCACTATTTCAAACGACTTGAACTATGCATTACATTATTATTCATATATATCTTTTTAATTAGTCTTAAATTAATAAATGACATTAATTTAATCATAGAAAATAATGGATAATAGTGTAGTGCATAGTTCAAGTCATTTGGAATAGTGGACGGGCATAGTTTGGTTGGTAGGGTGAAGCCTTATGATTTAATCACCCGATATTTACCTTACCTTTAGTTTTAAGTTCTTTAAAAAGTAATTCTAATTGCAAAACAAATCATATCGCATATCCATATTGCACTTGCGTATCATCATGAGTAACGGTGAGAAGAAGTGGTGTATTTGTTATTATTATTATATAATTCCATTGCATTTACTATACCTAGGCAATCCTCACGTAACAAGCAAACATTTAGATACAGCACATGTAAATGTAAATTTGCTTATTGCGAGAGGATTGCCTAGGTATAATAAATTTAATGAAATTATATAATAATAATATACTGAAGTGCAACTTGAACATTGTGAATTCTGCTATTTTCGCAGTATATTTCATTTCTCGACTATATGAATACTTCCACACTTCTCACCACCAAAGTCTTCTTCACTATACTACTTTAATTAGGACACAACTAAATTACTCATAGGAACAAGTAAACCTACAATTCAAGCAACTGCGCTCATACCCAAAAATCTGAATAACATCTAAATAAAAAACTCACTGTGTAATTTCCTCGAGCCACTTCGGCACGGTGCCACTCGGTTTCGACACGCCCGTGTCCTCATACATCCTTGCCACGGAAACCAGCTACACACACACACACGAAAAAAACCTCACACCCCGTTGGTGTTACATTAGGGGGCACCAAAAGTGCACCTAACTTATAAAAACTACTTTAATTTGACATTTCTCGTGTGTCTTCAACACGGCGAATAATTAAATGCCCTGTGTTTGGATTGTCGCCCGTCTCCATGGAAACACACCGTTTGCGGGTGGCGTGGCGTCTCATTTTTTCCGGCTGGTTTATTTTCCGTGCGCCTAATGACACCTGTTGGAACTGTTTTGCGTGGTGGACTCGGCCCAGTTTCCGGCCCCCGAAAAAACTTACGGGTTTTACGAAACTTGGGCGACGCCGCTTATCGGCTTTTAGTTTGATGGTGCGCACGCGATCTCATTAAGACATTTATTATTGAGAGCACGGGGCATTGAGTCAATAAAAGCGCCAATAATCGAAGGTAATTGGTGTCACCTTGATTGGAACTCATCACAAATTAATAATTTTCTATAATTATAGCTACGTTTTATGTTATTCAATAGGGTATATATAACAGCCTGAGAAGATTTGATAATGAAAATGTGATTTTTGTATAAATATAGGTTGTTTGGTAACTATTAACGTCGATATGTGAGTCCTTTCTTAGACGCTTTCGTTTAGCATGGTTTAGCATTGTTAGTCGCCCCCGTGGCGTGCAGTATCGCTCAGGTTTTGCGGTGGTGCGCCGCTGGTTGTAAGGGCCGAGGTATAATTGTGCGTATCGGATGCGGTAAATAGAAGAAGAAACAATAAGCCCGTACCAGCCCAGAATGATAAACGAAAACGGCTCTTACGTAAGTCGGTGCCCCACCGACGTTACAAAACGCTAGGTCTAGTGTTGCCGTAAGTTCTATCATGTCCGCCCCCCTGGCACCCCTGGTATCTGTGACGGACGATCCCCATTGGACGGATTTGGCGTTCAGGTCGCCCGCCACTACGACCTGTGTCCCTACCGTCCTCATGGTCTGTTGGAGGTCTCCAATCCTCGTCCTCGCTTGCTCCCTGCCCCAATTCGGCTAATCCCCCACCTTTGCCTGCGCGATGCCTTTCTTGGGGGAGCGGTGCGAGGAGTTGAGTCCATGGTAGCCGCCGAGAAACTTAATAGCCACATAACTACCCTCCTCGTCGTAATGTAGACCAGGATTTAGTGGGCTGCTCGCCCCCTACCGAAGTCTGCGACCGCAGGGTATTTTTTTAGGCCGGGTTGGTCTCCTCCGGCGGCCTCCTTTCTTCTAGTCTCTTCCATTGCCCTACGTTTTGTCGGACAGCGAATACCTCTCGCGACATGGTCCTCTTCTATTCAGACTGTGCAGAAGGGTACCTGTAGCCTAGTTGTCCATAGCGATGTCACTGGCCGAACTCTCGATTTTCTGACGGTTTCTTTTATCTTTTTATGGAGATTAAACGTGTCATGCTTTTCTTAGAGTTCTTCAATTGCCCGACATACCTCTTCTTCTAATGTTTGTTTGGATTCTTTATTTTTTCTTTGTATTACAGGGTACACTTCGCGGTACTTGGCGCGGTCTGTTACTTCTATAATATTTCTTCCGTTACAATTTATTTGTGAATTTTCTTAGCAGTTTTTAAAACTTAATTTCTGTGCAGTTAGATACGAGGCATATCCAGAAAGTAAGAGTACTGAATGTTTGTAGGTGTTAAATTTTTTTATTTAAACAAAAAAATTACGTGAAACTTTAGTACATAATAAAAGCTATTTTTCGACATAGTCGCCATTCCTCTCTATGCAGGTAGTGTAGCGAGGTATCAATTTTTTGATGCCTTCCTCGAAGTAGTTTCCCGCCAACTCCTTCGTCCACTTCTCCAACTCCTCTTTTACCTCCTCGTCGGTTAAAAACCTTTTTCCACCCATGTGCAGCTTCAGGGATGGCATTGTCGTGCAGCAGGCAGACTCCTTTTGTCAGCATGCCTCTCCTCTTGTTCTGAATCGCCCTCCGCATTTTTTTTAAGGTCTCACAGTATCTTGCAGAGTTGATGGTCTCCCCTTGAGGCAGATATTCGATTAAAATTATGCCTTGACAGTCCCAAAACACGGATGCCATGACTTTCTTGTGATTTTGAACTTTTTGGCGGAGGGTGAAGAGGTGTGGCGCCACTGTTGAGACTGTCTTTTGGTTTCGGGCGTGTGGTGTGCTACCCAAGTTTCATCTCCAGTTACGATGGAGCGGAGAAATGCATCTCCATGGAGTTTCCAGCGCCTCAAAAACTCTTGCCCGGCCTCCACTCGATTCAACTTGTGCTGGTCTGTCAGTTGTTTTGGGACCCACCGCGCGGACAGTTTCCGATATCCGAGGGTTTCTGTGATTGTTTCGTGTAGTAGAGATCTGGAGATTTGCGGAAACATCGCAGAAAGTTCATCCACAGTCAATCTGCGATCGTCACGGAGCGCATTTTCAATTTTTTCCACAATTTCGTCAGTCACAATTGAAGGTCTTCCGCTCCTCTGATCATCATGCACAGACGTACGACCGTTTTTAAACTCGCGACACCACTTGTACACATTCGTACGATTCATAGCTTTATCACCATATGCAGTTTTCACCTCATTATAAATCTCAAATGGAGGTTTTCCCTTCCAAACGAGATAACGGATGACGCCGCGTATTTCGCACTTGGCGGGAGATTGGATTGACATTATTCACGAAACTTGTTGTCGTGTCAACAGTTCTCAACGTACTGACCTCGAACCGGTCTCGGTGCAAAGGGGAGGAGTCAGGCTACACTGCCGTGTGGCCAACATGATGAAAATAAAATCCCTCCGACTGTGAGAGCCTCAGTACTCTTACTTTCTGGATATGCCTCGTACATTCTTCAATCCTTCAGCTAGCTCACACCTGCTTGACAATAGGATCCTTAGCTTTTCTGGGATAGGCATAGATCCCATTCTTCTTTTCAATTTTGATACTTTCTTTAATCTAATGTGCACTACTCCAGTTAGGAGATTGTGATCGGATCAGCCCTAGGCAACGTCTTCACAGATTTCAAGGCGTTTCTGAATCTCTGAACAAGTATATAGACAATTGGGTTTCTAATGATTGAGTCGGGGTCGTCCCTGTGTGCTGCCCGCGCGTACAGTCGTATTGCCGGCAAATGGAAAAATGTATTGGTAATTATAAAACCTTCTTCTTGGCAGAATTGTACTAATCGTTCTTCTCGGTCGTTTATCTGTCCTAATCCCCACTCTCCTGTCACTTGGACACTCAGCATTGCGCCCACTTTTGCATTGAAGTCACCCATAACCACATTAACCTCTTCATGTTTTGTAATATTCATCATTGCTTTGATGTCGTTAGCTCTCAAGCTCTTCTTCGTTATCTGTCTTATTTGTCAGAGCATATACCTGGATAGAGTTGACGTTTACTCCAGGCCTATTCAACTGTAAAAGTGCAACCCGCTCCGAGTGAGCAACGAAATTATTACGAACAGTTGATTGGTCACTATAAATCCAACCCCATTCCAGTAATTTGGTTAAGTATTCCATGCATTGTATATTTGGAGGTCTGGCATTCTCTACTTGCCATTTCCTATCCAACGCAATTTACTAATACAGGGATTGATTGTATTTATACTTCAATCAACGCTAATACCCAGAATGTCTATATTTGGTCTCTTAGGCCCAATTCACACATAAGCGGCGTAGGACGTAGGCGCGGTGTAGCTTAGGTGCAGGCGCGACATCGCACAGGCGATTGTGATGTTCATAGCATTGAAGGGGTGGATATTACACCTTATGTTTACATAGAGGCGGCGTGGAAGAGTTATGCCTCTCGTCTCGCAGGTACCGTGTCTCAGGCGAAGAGGCGAAGGCGCGGTGCCGGCGCGACGAGATGCACGACGCTTTCACGCCCCCTCTATACAAACATCAAACATGTGACGAAATGCCCACTTAGGTGACGTGGCGCGGGCATTTGCCACGTGCTTCTCGCCGCGCCGGCACCGCGTCTTCGCCTCTTCGCCTAAGACATGATAGGCGAAGAGGTTAAACTCTTCCACGCCGCCTCTATGTAAACATGTGGTGCAATGTCCACCCCTTCACTACATATGGACATCACAATGGCCTGTGCAACGTCGCGCCTGCGCCCGACGCCGCTTATGTATGAATTGGGCCTTAGACAAGACAATTTCTTGATTCAAAAGTTGTTCAAGAAATGAATTGACTAAGAAATTGTCTAGTTTAGTTGCATATGGACCTGTGCGACGACGCGCCTTCAACTCGCCTACACTGCGGCTCCGCCCGACGCCGCTTATGTGTGAATTGGGCTTTACTACACTCCTTGGAGTCGCATTCTGCTTTGGTCATCTCATATAAACTTCTCACATTTCATGTCGTAATCGTTATCGCTGTATCTCTCTTCATAACATTGTTCAAGACCGTCCGCTCCGGAGATCCGATTGGGGGACTTTAGCTTCCAAAATATTTAGCATTGAGCATAGTCATGAACGGGAAGGGAAACCACTGCATCATCCCTCCCTAGTAGAATCTACGGAGGGATGATTCAGTGGTTTCCCTTCCCGTTCATGAGTACGCGGCGTCGGGCGGAGCCGCAGTATAGGTGAGGTGCAGGCGCGTCGTCGCACAGGCGATTGTGATGTCCATATGCAGTGAAGGGGTGGACATTGCACCATATGTTTACATAGAATCTACGGAGGGATGATGTAGTGGTTTCCCATTGACTTCTGCATTCTTACGTCGTTAACCGTTTTCTCGGTTCATTCGCCTTTAGGGCTGGTTTCTCAGCCCCAGGACAAAATGGTGCCCTATATGTTTTATATGAAGTTGACCAGTTCATCGGTGAATTCGCCTTCTGGTACCTTTGATCGCACCAAGAGCGTGATGGTGCCCGGATTTAGCAGCCGCCCAGTCTGGGTCAGATTATTGTAGGATTACTTTTAGCTTAAATAAAGGAGATGAAATGAATTACCACGTAGTAGACGCCAAAACCATTCAACTTTTAGCTTCGTTTTTCACAACCAACAAGGGTGACCAGACCAGGAGCATTTGCTCCAGCTGACATTGATCTCAGGATCATTCAAACTACTGAGTCCTCTCACTATGTCAAAGTGTTAATCGCAGTGAGGAATAAATAACTTATTAATAAGTGGTAAAAAACATAGTAGTTTTATTCATCTCCTTCATTGAAAATGAATTACCACGTAAACACCACAACCATTCAATTTCTGAAATAGGTATAACTTGCTTATTCATGATTATTATTGAATTAATGATGGATGAAAATGAAGACACGCATTTTGCCTCATGTAACTGATATTAACACGTTTGTATTACTTCCAGATTTAAGATACATGAAAATGTTAGTTCTTCTTCTTCTTTTTCTTCTTCTTTTCTTCTTCTTCGTCTTCTTCTTCTTCTTCTTCTTCTTCTTCTTCTTCTTCTTCTTCTTCTTCTTCTTCTTCTTCTTCTTCTTCTTCTTCGTATTCTTCTTCTTCTTCTTCTTCTTCTTCTTCTTCTTCTTCTTCTTCTTCTTCTTCTTCTTCTTCTTCTTCTTCTTCTTCTTCTTCTTCTTCTTCTTCTTCTTCTTCTTCTTCTTCTTCTTCTTGTCTTCTTCTTGCCTTCTTCGTCTTCTTCGTCTTGAAATAGGCTTACAGCTTGTTTTAAGGAGCTGCTTGTGATGTCGACACCCAGCTATCCCTCTATCTCTTTGGTGGTCTGCCTAGGGGCCTTTTAGAGTGTGGGTTTCCGTCTCTGGCGATTTTTGCAATTCTGACATTCTGTTAATGTGTTGGTTCCATTCTCGTCGTCTCTGCCTCATCCACCTTACTATGTCCTGTACGTCGCACATTTGTCTTATGTCTTGGTTGGGTATTATGTCACTTAGTGTGTGTCCCGTGATACTTCGGAGCGTTCTCATCTCTGCAGTTCGAGTTATGCTCTTGGTTTTGCTGTTGTCTGCTCTAGATTCTGCGGCGTATGCGATTATTGGTCTAACGCATGATTTATATATTCTGGTCTTTCATTCCAGTTTTAGTAATGGTTTCTTCCATATTATGTCCCTTACGCACCCGGATATTCTAGATGCTTTATCGGTTTGGTTCTTTAACTCCGACGTCCTGTCTTGATGGGCGTTGTTCTATTTGCCGCTTCCGATGCGCATAATTCTACCTCAGCCCTTACAACCGGCGGCGCACGACCGCAAGACATGAGCGATACTGCACGCCACGGGGGCGATTAGCAATGCTAAACTATGCTAAACGAAAGCGCTTATTATATATATATATATATATATATATATATATATATATATATATATTTACGCGTCGTAAGAAAAGCCGCCAGTTAGAGAACGCTGTTATAGATTCTACACATAATACGGCCATCATTATTTTGTTTGTTTTTTGAAACTGACGTGAGATGGCGTAGGCATGCTGCCTAGTTTCAAGTATGCAGTCGATAACTTGTTTAGTGCGATAAGAGGGGCCACTGCGTAATCGCGTAAGGTTTTATTCGGAGCCCGGATAATAAAGTGGTTGTGATATAAGATTTAAATCGACCAAACAACATTGTCAACATATCCCAGCACATCGGTAAGTGCCACACAAACACACATGTGCTGCAAAAACACACGTGCTCGCCAATCGGCGGCGGTCGGGTGTGATTGAGGCACACAATGCGGTCCGGTGCGTTGTCCCATGTCAATTGTACGCCGCCCCTTGCGCCGTTATCATCAGATATTTTTCACGCTTTAATAATTCACAGCGACTGTTTGCAATTTCGCGGTTTTATTTCAATTGAATGCAGCGCAGAATCAATATGTGCAAAATGGTGGGAGTTTAATATAATAGGCTGCGTTTAATAAATTAATGGAATATTTTATAATCTTTATTTTTTAATTTTTCATCATTTTACATTGACAATTTATTAAAAATAAAGATTATTATTACTATTAATAATATATTACACATTCTCGAACCAAAACGTAGTAATACATTTTATTAATTTAATGTAACATATTGGTATAAGGTTCTAATTTTATAAATTATATATATATATATATATATATATATATATTTATTTATTCTGTAGAAATTCTTTCCAGTCCTTCCTTCCTATTGCTCGCCATTCTCCTCCTTGCATCCTGCCATCCAATTTCTTTCCGCGTTTTGTGTGGTCTACCTCTTCTTTTCTTTTCTATGCATTACATTATTTATCACGTATATTTTTTAATTATTCATAAATTAATAAATGACATTAATATAATCATAGAAAATAACAGATAATAGTGTAGTGCATAGTTCAAGTCGTTTGAAATAGTGGACGGGCATAGTTTGGTTGGTAGGGGCCGCCCGCCCACCCCACCTTTGTTCGCATAGTTTTTCCATAGGATAACACTCTTCTTGGAATAGTTTAAACAATATAATACATTTATATCCATTGAAAAAACTATGCGAGCGAAGGTGGGGTGGGCGGGTGGCCCCTACCAACCAAACTATGCCTGTCCACTATTTCAAACGACTTGAACTATGCACTACACTATTATCTGTTATTTTCTATGATTAAATTAATGTTATTTATTAATTTATGATTAATTAAAAAATATATGTGATCATCATCATCATAATTCCTTTTTTTATACATGAATATATACAACAAAACACAAATAAAAATATTCTCCCTGCTTTCGGTGGCCATTTTCTGTATGGTTGTCGTCCCTGGTGTTGAGGGTTCTTAGGTGTCTCTTTCTTTGTTGTTTATTGCTTCATTTTTTGCTTTGTAATCAATATTTAATTTTGTTTAGTGTATATTAGGACCCTAAGACGTTGCGATGTAAAATGTACATTTCCACATCTATTTTTTTGAAATCATTCTATATAGGTCTATAATTGTTTCATTATGAACCTAGGTCTATAATGGATTCATTATTAACCTAGGTCTACAATGGATTCATTATTAACCTAGGTTTATAATTAATTCATATTGTCCTCAGGAATATGCAGTAGTGAAATACGATTTTATAAAGCAATATCACTGAAATTGATGTTTTTATGAATTTTATTAACTTGGATTAATCGATCGGAGCAATTTCGGCGAAGAAATTTGATGTTCAACGTGATCACACTTAACTCGAGTTATTATCTACCAATTCCACCAAATTAACTCAAATTATTTTGAATATAACCATATTAATAGACAATTTTAAAATCAATATCACACTCGAACTATAGTGATTTCCAAAGTTATAATTCACTAATTTCGCTGGCCTTTTCTACCACAGTGTGGTGTAAAAGTTTTTTATTTTTCTCTTTTCTTTTATAAATTTTTTCCATTCTCTTCTATTTATTACCTGTTTTTTTGCTTCCCTCCAGTTTTTTTCGTTTCCTTTCTAATAGTTCCGATATAGCTTCATCCCATTTTTTTCTTGGTCTTCCGTTCTTCTTGTTTTTGATTTTTGCTTTCCATATTCTGTTGGTCGGTGTTGTCTCTGTCATCCTAATTATGTGTCCCCACTGTCCCAATTGTCTTTTCTCTATGTAATTTATTGTCGGTGTTACATTTAGTTTTCTTCTTAAAGCCTGATTCCTTATTTTATCCTTTTTTTGTCATTCCTCGAACTCTCCTCATATACTTCATTTCTACTGCTTGTGTTTTTTTCTTTTGTGCTTTATTCCATGTCCATGTCTCGCATCCGTATGTTAATATAGGTCTCATTATAGATTTATATATTTTTATCTTCGTTTCTCTTGCTATTTCATTTTTGCTTATGAATTTTTTGTTCATAGCATGATACACCTTCATTGTTTTTTCTACTCTGTTGTTGATCTCTAAGTCTTGTTTTCCCGTCGTCTCTATCGGTATTCCCAGGTATTTAAATACCTCCACTTGTTCTATAATTTCCCTCTCAATTTGTATACTTATTTGCTCTTGGTTTTCTCCTATTGCCAAGACCTTAGTCTTGGCTTTATTCATGCTCATTCCGTACTCTATTAAAGTGGTATTCCATACTTTTATAATTCACTAATAAAAACATAATTCGTCGTATAATTTTTTTTCTCTAGTTGTCTGAAATAATCTCATTATATTTATATTCATATTTTTATTCTTTATTTGATTTTTATAATTCTGTACAATTTTGATAAAAAAAAACATCTGAGCCTGTGAGAATGAAGGTGGTGTAAGTCACATTTGAATTGTTTTGAAAAGGATAAGATTTTGTGTTTACTATTTATGTAAATCGACGTACGCAGTTACATTTTTATTTATGAATAAATTGATTTCAAGTGCACGTCGATTTACATAAACACCAAACCCAAAATCTTCTCCTTTTCAAAATAATTCAAATGTGACACCACTTTCATTCTCACATGCTCATTTAAGGTCGTTTTAAACAAGACAATTTCTTAGCTCAAAAGTTGTTCAAGAAATGAATTCATATATCCTCCTCCCATACAATTTGTCCTTGACAAATAGAACGCGTTATATTTTTCCATTCATACCATCCAATTCAATATTTCAAATAATTTGCTGTATGATACGAGACAATTTAGATTGTCTCGCATCTTGACTAATTATTAGTTAATAAATTGTCTTGTCTAAAACGACCCTTATACAATACATAATTTAACAATTTGTAAGATTTGACATATAACGAAATGAATCGACACACTACAGAATCAAAAAATTTGAAGCTTTCCTCTTTTAAACATATTATGTATAATAATATCTGAGTAATAAACAATGTGTAAAAATAGAATAGAATAAAATAAATCAAATAATATTAAATTATTTGTGTCTAAAATCATCTAATTTGATTTGAAATTGAAAACTCGACCCCGCCATGTGTTTGGCTTCGAAGGAAACGAAACTGGCTTGTATTGTGAATGGGTTCGATTTCAAGGTGCAGTGGATATCGGAGCCAGCTTGCATGCGGGCAAAGCCGAGCTGCGCGGCTGCCGGTCGTCGGTGCCGTTGCCAAGCCCGCGTTGCCCTTGTTCGAGCCATCCATAATTCAGGCCACCATCGCGCGCGCCGCGCCGCCCCCCGATAAAACACGCGCCAGGCCAAACGAGCGGCGAAAGGCTGACGCAGCCGGAGGCGCGCGGGGCGACGCAACAACCTCCGCCGCCGTGCCACATTTTCAGGACGCGTTTTCCCGACGCCATCGGTTTTGCACGTACGTGCGGCGGCGCGATGGTGGCAGGGACTATTCTCGTGCGCGTTCCACACGGGAAAACCAACAAATGTCCCTTGCTGCGGTGAGGCGCAAGCATTCTATGAGGGGCTTTCTCAAATTTAGAATGATATAACTAATATATTTGCTATTCAATTATATTGCAAGATCAAATTATCTTTTAGTTAGTTGAGAAATAACGCAAGGATTCTATGGGGGGCTTTCTCAAATTTAGAATGATATAACTAATATATTTGCTATTCAATTATATTGCAAGATCAAATTATCTTTTAGTTAGTTGAGAAATAACGCAAGGATTCTATGCGGGGCTTTCTCAAATTTAGAATGATATAACTAATATATTTGCTATTCAATTATATTGCAAGATCAAATTATCTTTTAGTTAGTTGAGAAATAACGCAAGGATTCTATGCGGGGCTTTCTCAAATTTAGAATGATATAACTAATATATTTGCTATTCAATTATATTTCAAGATCAAATTATCTTTTAGTTAGTTGAGAAATAACGCAAGGATTCTATGCGGGGCTTTCTCAAATTTAAAATGATATAACTAATATATTTGCTATTCAATTATATTGCAAGATCAAATTATCTTTTAGTTAGTTGAGAAATAACGCAAGGATTCTATGCGGGGCTTTCTCAAATTTAGAATGATATAACTAATATATTTGCTATACAATTATATTGCAAGATCAAATTATCTTTTAGTTAGTTGAGAAATAACGCAAGGATTCTATGCGGGGCTTTCTCAAATTTAGAATGATATAACTAATATATTTGCTATTCAATTATATTGCAAGATCAAATTATCTTTTAGTTAGTTGAGAAATAACGCAAGGATTCTATGCGGGGCTTTCTCAAATTTAGAATGATATAACTAATATATTTGCTATTCAATTATATTGCAAGATCAAATTACATTTTAGTTAGTTGAGAAATAACGCAAGGATTCTATGCGGGGCTTTCTCAAATTTAAAATGATATAACTAATATATTTGCTATTCAATTATATTGCAAGATCAAATTATCTTTTAGTTAGTTAAGAAATAACGCAAGGATTCTATGGGGGGCTTTCTCATATTTAGAATGATATAACTAATATATTTGCTATTCAATTATATTTCAAGATCAAATTATCTTTTAGTTAGTTGAGAAATAACGCAAGGATTCTATGCGGGGCTTTCTCAAATTTAAAATGATATAACTAATATATTTGCTATTCAATTATATTGCAAGATCAAATTATCTTTTAGTTAGTTAAGAAATAACGCAAGGATTCTATGGGGGGCTTTCTCAAATTTAGAATGATATAACTAATATATTTGCTATACAATTATATTGCAAGATCAAATTATCTTTTAGTTAGTTGAGAAATACCGCAATGATTCTATGGGGGGCTTTCTCAAATTTAGAATGATATAACTAATATATTTGCTATACAATTATATTGCAAGATCAAATTATCTTTTAGTTAGTTGAGAAATACCGCAATGATTCTATGGGGGGCTTTCTCAAATTTAGAATGATATAGCTAATATATTTGCTATTCAATTATATTGTAAGATCAAATTATCTTTTAGTTAGTTGAGAAATAACGCAAGGATTATATGGGGGGCTTTCTCAAATTTAGAATGATATAACTAATATATTTGCTATTCAATTACATTGCAAGATCAAATTATCTTTTAGTTAGTTGAGAAATAACGCAAGCATTCTATGGGGGGCTTTCTCAAATTTAGAATGATATAACTAATATATTTGCTATTCAATTATATTGCAAGATCAAATTATCTTTTAGTTAGTTGAAAAATAACGCAAGGATTCTATGGGGGGCTTTCTCAAATTTAGAATGATATAACTAATATATTTGCTATTCAATTATATTGCAAGATCAAATTATCTTTTAGTTAGTTGAGAAATAACGCAAGGATTCTATGCGGGGCTTTCTCAAATTTAAAATGATATAACTAATATATTTGCTATTCAATTATATTGCAAGATCAAATTATCTTTTAGTTAGTTGAGAAATAACGCAAGGATTCTATGCGGGGCTTTCTCAAATTTAAAATGATATAACTAATATATTTGCTATTCAATTATATTGCAAGATCAAATTATCTTTTAGTTAGTTGAGAAATAACGCAAGGATTCTATGCGGGGCTTTCTCAAATTTAGAATGATATAACTAATATATTTGCTATTCAATTATATTGCAAGATCAAATTATCTTTTAGTTAGTTGAGAAATAACGCAAGGATTCTATGCGGGGGCTTTCTCAAATTTAGAATGATATAACTAATATATTTGCTATTCAATTATATTGCAAGATCAAATTATCTTTTAGTTAGTTGAGAAATAACGCAAGGATTCTATGCGGGGCTTTCTCAAATTTAGAATGATATAACTAATATATTTGCTGTTCAATTATATTGCAAGATCAAATTATCTTTTAGTTAGTTGAGAAATAATGCAAGGATTCTATGCGGGGCTTTCTCAAATTTAAAATGATATAACTAATATATTTGCTATTCAATTATATTGCAAGATCAAATTATCTTTTAGTTAGTTGAGAAATAACGCAAGGATTCTATGCGGGGCTTTCTCAAATTTAGAATGATATAACTAATATATTTGCTATTCAATTATATTGCAAGATCAAATTATCTTTTAGTTAGTTGAAAAATAACGCAAGGATTCTATGGGGGGCTTTCTCAAATTTAGAATGATATAACTAATATATTTGCTATTCAATTATATTGCAAGATCAAATTATCTTTTAGTTAGTTGAGAAATAACGCAAGGATTCTATGCGGGGCTTTCTCAAATTTAAAATGATATAACTAATATATTTGCTATTCAATTATATTGCAAGATCAAATTATCTTTTAGTTAGTTGAGAAATAACGCAAGGATTCTATGCGGGGCTTTCTCAAATTTAAAATGATATAACTAATATATTTGCTATTCAATTATATTGCAAGATCAAATTATCTTTTAGTTAGTTGAGAAATAACGCAAGTATTCTATGCGGGGCTTTCTCAAATTTAGAATGATATAACTAATATATTTGCTATTCAATTATATTGCAAGATCAAATTATCTTTTAGTTAGTTGAGAAATAACGCAAGGATTCTATGCGGGGGCTTTCTCAAATTTAGAATGATATAACTAATATATTTGCTATTCAATTATATTGCAAGATCAAATTATCTTTTAGTTAGTTGAGAAATAACGCAAGGATTCTATGCGGGGCTTTCTCAAATTTAAAATGATATAACTAATATATTTGCTATACAATTATATTGCAAGATCAAATTATCTTTTAGTTAGTTGAGAAATAACGCAAGGATTCTATGCGGGGCTTTCTCAAATTTAGAATGATATAACTAATATATTTGCTATCTTTTAGTTACTTGAGAAATTGCATACGATAATAATATTCAATGCAACATCAAATGAACTCGCAGTACAAAACGTTTATTTCATTATTTACTTTTTTTTTTCATGATACTATTAAAATATACAATTAAAATTATGTTGTATGTTAAATAAACATACAAAATAATTTAACCATTCATTAGGCGTACCCCACCAGGATATTTTGTGATTGTTCGTAACCCTGATAGGCTGACACCTCTTCTAACCTTTCATTGATATGTTTACTTGAAGAATTTATTTACTTCGGACTTTTTCCATTATATATTATAAACAGTTTAGCTAACTAGATCTTAACCCTCCCATGCGAGCAGTAATGTATTCCAAAACAGCAATTGTGCTTTTATCAACCATGCATGACCAGGAGGAGATTTAGGCTGAATTAGAGAAGCCTTAGATTATTTTAGAATTTATATATATATATATATATATATATATATATATATATATATATATGTATATGTATATATATATATATATATATATATATATATATATATATATATATATATATATCCGCTGGCCTTTTCTACCACAGTGTGGTGTAAAGGTTTGAATTTTCCTCTATTCTTTTATACATTTTTTCCATTCTCTTCTATTTATTGCTAGTTCCTTTGCTTCCTTCCAGTTTTTTCCTTTCCTTTCTAATAGTCTTCATCCCATTTTTTTCTACCTTCCTTTTTTTTTTATTTTTGCTCCCCATATTCTTTTGACTGGTGTTGCCTCTGCCATCCTAATTAAACCTCTATATTATATAATATTTCAATATATATTTTAAAATAATATCTCTCATTATAATTTATACATACAATTTATTCTAATATATTGTACTCTTAACACAACTTATTGTTTTATTCTTCTTTATTATTCACGATTACTATAAGTAAGAAAAGGTAATAGAAGGTTGACATTTCCCTAATATACTCAATTACTACACCATATATTTCGTTCCCACATGGGGGCTTTTATCAGCATACGCCCGGCCTTCATTTTTGCAACGCAATTAACCTCCGCAAACCACCCACATGTAACTTGAATCGTCATTAGAAGCACAGATTGCACCCCGGCAGCAGCAGTTCTTTTTACCCGGTCACGTTTCTACCTGGACGAGGACGACTGGGGCCCGTTTGGGTCTTGGGGATTTATTTCGGTTTCCCGGCGCCCATTATTGTCGAACCACTCTCTCTCTCTTGGAGACCCGAAATGTTAAAAACCGCTGTGCCTGGGCAAATACAAGTACTGAAAAGGTTCGAGGGTTTCAAAAATGGAATGATTGAGGGATTTATTATTTTGAAGTGAATATGTGAAGTATAGTATCATGGTTAACGTTTCTACAGCTGCAATAATGGTCGAATCTTTTAAATCTCAACATATTTTGATTTTTGAAATTATTATTAGTAGTTACCGTATTTGTTACATTTCTTCTGGCTATCGGCCTTAGGGTCTTTCTGCCGTGCGTTAGTATATGTGTATGTGAGTACCGGTGTGAAGTTAAACAATTCTTATAATTCCGGGCGGCCTCTTGACTTTTGTTGTATAGTTGAAAACAGAAACCGTGGGTTTCTAGCACCTTGGGGCGGTACAGCAATAAAACGCTATTTTTTGAAATTTGTCTTAACACTTTTTCTCGGTGCATTGTTACTAAACGGAGTGTGCAAAAAATTAATTTTTTCTACAATTGTTTACTTATGTTTGCTACTTCAGAAAATCATCCCCCTATTTTCTAAAGTGTTTAATTGTATCGATTTTTAAATATTTATAAAATCATACAATACATACTTCATTCAACAATTATATCCCAACGACAAATGGAAACGACTACCCGGTTCGGTATTCGAACCACGGTCGCCCGTTCGTAAAGCGACCGTGCTACCATTTGCACTATATATATTTAGTGCTTTTCTAAACGCAAAAGTATTATTTCTTAAGTATTCATTGTGATTCTAATTGAACTATGTTTAAGGATATTCATTTTAAAAACTTTGAAGATGTATCTTCATTATCTTCAAAGTGGTATCCTTTTCCTTAAATTTATTTATTTCGTGTATTTCGACAGTGTTAAGATTCTTGTAATTTGTATTCAATATGATTCTAAATGAAGTATGTTTAAGGATATTAATCTTAGTCACACTTATAGAAATGTTCGAAATATATTTTTTTTCCAACGAAATACAGATGCAACTTTGAAGATTATTATTATTATTATATATATATATATATATATATATATATATATATATTTCAAAGTTGCATGCGTATTTTGTTCAAAACAGATTTATTTAATTTATTTCGAACATTTCTATAAGCAATTGCTTGTAAATGTTTAGATTTCATTTAATAAAACTTTCTTATAAGAAAAATTGCGTTAATTAAAAGTTAAACAAAAGTTCAAGTTACGTAGTAGCATTGATTGAGTTATTGTATGTAAGTAGTATAAATACTTCAATCAACAGTATTAGTTATCGGTTTTTTGTTCGACTTTTAGGAACTCATTGAGGAAAACCCGTTGATCACTTCAATCAACTGCAAAACTTACGAGCATAAAAATGCATAACATTAACACAATTTTGCGGCGCTGTGAAAATCCCGCGCACTATACAACGGCAATGGGAAAATAACCTTCGGCGCGTGGAGCTCGCGAGTTTTACTTGGAAAAGTGACGGGGCAGGAATTACGCCCGGCGCAAACATAAAAGGTCGCAATAGAATCAAATGCACGCATAGAATGAAGCTAATAGAAATAAATGAGACTTGAAGGGAGGAAATTACAACCATATTAATAAAATATGATAGCATAGTACTTTTTTCAATCAATTAGCAATTTGTCAGACTGAAATTTTTGAGAAATTATTATTATTATATATATATATATATATATATATATATATATATATATATTTATATATATATTTATATATATATATATATATATTTATATATATATATATATATATATATATATATATATAAAATTTCATTTAGAAACAACTAATACTGATACTCGTTGTGTACATCCATAACATTTCTGAACCCACGGGCCATATCAATTTGAAGCAATTGATAACATTTACTCAACTTATTACGTTTATCTAGCAAATAAACAAACATGGATTAGCGATATTACTTTTTCTGCGTACTTGGAGCGGCCGATAAGAAAAAAACGCACGATGCTGCCGGCACCGGGTGCGACAGGTGATGGGCAAAGTGTTTTCTTATTCCGGACACCTGTTACTTTGTGTTTGCCTCTGTATGTATGCGTGTGTGTGTGTGTGGTGTGAGGCGCAAACGAATGCGGAATAACAATGGTCCCGGATTTTCGGCTATTCATGCAAGATAGCGTTCATCCGGTGTTGGTGAATCATACGAACGGGTATATTTTGTATAAGAATCGTGGAATCTTGCAGAAATACACGCACGTAGTTAATTATCATCATCAGAATTTATTAACAATCATTTCACTATATAGATATATAGATATATAGATATATAGATATATAGATATATAGATATATAGATATATAGATATATAGATATATAGATATATAGATATATAGATATATAGATATATAGATATATAGATATATAGATATATAGATATATAGATATATAGATATATAGATATATAGATATATAGATATATAGATATATAGATATATAGATATATAGATATATAGATATATAGATATATAGATATATACACATATACACATATATATCTTCTTCTTTAGGTACCTTCTCCATTACTGAAGGTTGGCAACAATTCTGGAAAATTCCGCTCGGTCTTGTGACGCTCTAAACAATGAGTGGGAGTCCAGACCAGTCCAGTCCCTTCTTATGTTCTTTAACCAGGAGCATTCGTCCTGGACCACGACGACTCTCTATCTTGCCCTCCATTATTAATTTTAGAAGGCTATATTCTGTACTTCTGAAGATATGTCCTAGGTACGCTGTCTTACATTTCTTCACAGTAGCCAATAGTTCTGTATCTGTCCATGCGTCTAAGAACCTCATTATTCGTGACATGTTCCACCCAAGATATTCTCTGCATTTCTCGAAATCCATCCATCCACATCTCAAACGCTTCTATTCTGTTCATAGTATTGATCTTCAACGTCCAAGCCTCAACACCATACAACAGTACCGAGTGAATGTAGCACTTAACAAACCGGTATCTTAGCTTCAGGTTTAGGCTTCTCTCGCAAAATACTTTTCTCATCTTAAGGAACGTTGTTCTGGCTATTTCGATGCGTGTTCTTACTTCCAGATCTGGATCCAGATCTTCGGTGATCCAACTGCCCAAGTATTTAAATTTAGCGACCTGCTCTATTTGCTTATTGTATACTTGCAAATTAGCTTGGATACCTGGTGTTCTACTAATAACCAATGTATTCGTTTTGGCCGTACTTAATTTTAGTCCAAGCGCATCACCTTCTGCTATTATTTGGTTCATCAATCATTATAGGCCAGCTGCGCTGTCTGCAGTTATAGCCATATCGTCCGCGTACCTGATGTTCAATAATTCACCATTGATCTTCATTCCATCTGTAGAGCTTTCAGGAATATTTGCTCCGAGTAGATATTGAACAACAATGGTGATAGTACACAGCCCTGACGTCTGACGTACTCCACTTTTAATAGGAATGCTGGTCGTATCATCCTCGAGTCTTACTGCAGCAGTCTGGTGTTCGTAGAAATTTTTTATGAAGGAGTTATGTTTTTGGTCGTGGCCTTTGGTCATCAGAATGTTAATTAGGACGTCGTGTTTTAAACAGTCAAATGCCTTTACATATTCAATAAAACAGATGTACACGTCCTTCCTTTTGTCTCTACATTTTTGCATAAGAACTGACAGCCCCAACAACGCTTCTTTTGTTCCCAATCCATCTCTAAAACCGAACTGTTCCTTTCTTAGGTCTTCTTCGCATTTCTTACGTATTCTATTGTGTAGAATTTTTAGGAATACTTTTAATACTTGGCTCACCAACTTATCAGTTGGAATTGATCCCACTTGTTTGATTTCTTTGGTAGGGCAATGAATACTGATTTTAACCAGTCTTGCGGTATGTTTGCGGATTCATATATTTTGTTGAAGAAGTTTACAAGAATGTCGGTATTTTCCTCTTGCATAAGCTTTAGGATTTCTATGTACATGTCGTCCGATCCTGCAGCTTTACCTGATTTGGTGGATTTTATAGCTTTAATAACTTCTGATTTCATGATGTTCGGGCCAGTGTCTCTTGATTTGGATGTGGCAAATTAGTTTCGCCATCGAACAATTTTTTGATATACTTTGTCCACTTTTGTTTCAGTTCTTCTTTATTTGTCAAAAGTTGATTGTCCTCATTTACTAGTCTGGATGGTAGATGGCTTCTGGTATTTCCAGCTATTTCATTCACCTGTTTGTGGAGGTTGAACAGACTTGTATGCCTAGAAGTCTTCTTCTAGGAATGGAAGCGTCGCTGCCACTACCTCAATAACTGAGGACTACTATGTGATGTTGGATGTAGTTGTTAAAGTTGTGGATATTGTATCGGTGAAGACGGTGATGTGTGTGGTGGCTTCTTGATCACTTTGCTACTGAGCGTGCTATTGCCTCCACTGTTCTTCTGTGTGTCTTCACTCGTTTGCTATGCTTTTACTAATGTTGTTCTAATTATTATCTAATCGGTTCGTAATGACTGGCCAATTCGTGTTTATGGATTCATGGGTTATTAAGGGTTTGATGTTACTTAACGACCGAAAATTCCGAATACGCGATTAGCGTAACCACCCCCGAGACGACGGAACGACAACCAGAAGAGATTGAGGCACAAGATCGGCAGTGTTAAGCCAGCGTTAGAGCAGTGTTAAGCGAGGGTTAGAAGAGTGTGGAAGGAGAGTTAGAACAGCGTTAGAGTTGCACTAGTCTTGTTGTTAAGTAATAGAATAAAAGGTCTCCAGAAAGTCGTTAAGTCGTTGAATTTACCCACAAAGTCACGGTACAGGTGAAACAACTGATAGCCTGCGACCGTGCATACCCCCAAGGTTTGGTATCTGAAAGGAGCCACAACTCTAGTGTTGAGGCGCATAAAGGCACAATTTCACTGAGGCAACACTGAACGAAATTCGGCATTATACTTGTTTCCTAGTATTGAGTCGTATAAAGGTGCATTTTCACGTCGATTTACATTAATACCAAACGCAAAATCTTCTCCTTTTCAAAACAATCCAAACAGTGTGCTCATATGTTTCCACGTTATTTTTTCCTGCATACACTATCGTTGAAAATGTTTATGAGTTTGGCCGTGCATGTGAGTAAAACCGATCCGAACCCACACGATTTTCGTGGAAATTTGCTACGTGTTTTGCTAGTCGAGAGCACGTGGCGAGCGTAATTGACCGCACTCCACTCAATCCAGAGGGGAATTGAGACCGAGGCGCGGCCGGCAAATAAAAATAAACCGGGCATGTGTTTGTTTGATTAATGCGAGATAGACGGACCGGGCGCCGGCGTGTCTGGCCAATTCAATAACCTAGTAGGGCCCACCACCGTGCAGTATTATCTACAAACACACACGAGGCGCGCGAGAGATCAACTATTAATTTTCATACACAGAAACACTTGTTGATTCGGTTAATTTAAGACTGCTACCTCGCGCGCTCGCGCTTTTTCCTCTTTTCTCGGCGCTGTGTTCAGCATCGTGGGTGTGTTGAAAATTGTGTGTACAATTTTCAACACACCCACGATGCTGAACACAGCGCCGAGAAAAGAGGAAAAAGCGGGGGTGCGCGAGGTAGCAATTAGTGGTAAAATTGTATTCTAGAAGGGTGATACAAACAGATATTTTCTTTGAAAAAGCACCACATTTTTCTCTTGCGCCCGTTCCCGCCATGTCCTCTAATAGCACTAATCGCGGTTATTTAGTTGTACCATTATTTTAATCATTGGTTAAGCAGTAATCCTTAGTTAAAAACAGTATCTGACGATTTCGACCGGTTCGAAGGTGACTAGATTTCGAAATTCCGGACTATATACCTATGATTTTGATTTATTTTTGAATAGTGATATAATGGTTATTTAATTAAATATATATATCTATATATATATATATATATATATATATATATATATATAGATATATATATTTAATTAAATAAACAGTAATTGATTATATAACTGACTTCCTTACAGTTTTACCAATAGAATCACCTAGATTACTCATGGTTTCTTATTGACATGACTTGATTTATTAGTGTTATTTAATGAAAGCACGATTTTTAACTTTACTAGCACATATCTTTGGAAATAATTAAGATATATGATTGGGCTATTGATAACTGAGTTCGTCACAGTTTTACCAATAGAATCACCTAGATTATTAATGGTTTCTTATTGAGATGACTTTGTTTATTAGTGTTATTTAATGAAAGCACGATTTTCAACTTTACTAGCACATATCTTTGGAAATAATTAAGATATATGATTGGGCTATTGATAACTGAGTTCGTCACAGTTTTACCAATAGAATCACCTAGATTATTAATGGTTTCTTATTGAGATGACTTTGTTTATTAGTGTTATTTAATGAAAGCACGATTTTCAACTTTACTAGCACATATCTTTGGAAATAATTAAGATATATGATTGGGCTATTGATAACTGAGTTCTTCACAGTTTTGCCAATAGAATCAACTAGATTGTTCATAGTTTTGCCAATAGAATCACCTAGATTGTTCATAGTTTCTTATTCAGATGACTTGATTTATTAGTGTTATTTAATGCAAGCACGAATTTCAACGTTACTAGCACATATCTTTGGAAGTAATTAAGATATATGATTGGACTATTCATAACTTAGTTCCTCACAGTTTTACCAATAGAATCACCTAGATTATTCATGGTTTCTTATTGAGATTACTTCGTTTATTAGTGTTATTTAATGAAAGCATGATTTTCAAATTTACTAGCACATATCTTTGGAAATAATTAAGATATATGATTGGGCTATTGATAACTGAATTCTTCACAGTTTTGCCAATAGAATCAACTAGATTGTTCATAGTTTCTTATTGAGATGACTTGATTTATTAGTGTTATTTAATGAAAGCACGATTTTCAAATTTACTAGCACATATCTTTGGAAATAATTAAGATATATGATTGGGCTATTGATAACTGAGTTCCTCACAGTTTTACCAATAGAATCAACTAGATTATTCATGGTTTCTTATTGAGATGACTTGATTTATTAGTGTTAATTAATGAAAACACGATTTTTAACTTTACTAGCACATATCTTTGGAAGTAATTAAGAAATATGATTGGGCTATTGATAACTGAGCTCCTCACAGTTTTACCAATAGAATCACCTAGATTATTCATGGTTTCTTATTGAGATGACTTGGTTTATTAGTGTTATTTAATGAAAGCACGATTTTCAACTTTACTAGCACATATCTTTGGAAATAATTAAGATATATGATTGGGCTATTGATAACTGAATTCTTCACAGTTTTGCCAATAGAATCAACTAGATTGTTCATAGTTTTGCCAATAGAATCAACTAGATTGTTCATAGTTTCTTATTGAGATGACTTGATTTATTAGTGTTATTTAATGCAAGCACGATTTTCAACTTTACTAGCACATATCTTTGGAAATAATTAAGATATATGATTGGGCTACCGATAACTGAGCTCCTTATAGTTTTACCAATAGAATCACCTAGATTATTAATGGTTTCTTATTTTGAGACGACTTGATGTATTAGTATTATTTAATAAAGGCATGATTTTCAACTTTACTAGCACATATCTTTGGAAGTAATTAAGATATATAATTGGGCTATTCATAACTTAGTTTCTCACAGTTTTACCAATAGAATCACCTAGATTATTCATGGTTTCTTATTGAGATGACTTGGTTTATTAGTGTTAATTAATGAAAGTACGATTTTCAACTTTACTAGCACATATCTTTGGAAGTAATTAAGATATATGATTGGGCTATTGATAACTGAGTTCCTCACAGTTTTACCAATAGAATCACCTAGATTATTCATGGTTTCTTATTGAGATGACTTGGTTTATTAGTGTTAATTAATGAAAGTACGATTTTCAACTTTACTAGCACATATCTTTGGAAGTAATTAAGAAATATGATTGGGCTATTGATAACTGAGCTCCTCACAGTTTTACCAATAGAATCACCTAGATTATTCATGGTTTCTTATTGAGATGACTTGATTTATTAGTGTTAATTAATGAAAGCACAATTTTCAACTTTACTAGCACATATCTTTGGAAATAATTAAGATATATGATTGGTCTATTGATAACTTAATTCCTCACAGTTTTACCAATAGAATCACCTAGATTATTCATGGGTTCTTATTGAGATGACTTGATTTACTAGTGTTATTTAATGAAAACACGATTTTCAACTTTACTAGCACATATCTTTGGAAATAATTAAGATATATGATTGGGCTATTGATAACTGAGTTCCTCATAGTTTTACCAATAGAATCACCTAGATTATTCATGGGTTCTTATTGAGATGACTTGATTTACTAGTGTTATTTAATGAAAGCACGATTTTCAAATTTACTAGCACATATCTTTGGAAATAATTAAGATATATGATTGGGCTATTGATAACTGAGTTCTTCACAGTTTTGCCAATAGAATCACCTAGATTATTCATGGTTTCTTATTGAGATGACTTTGTTTATTAGTGTTATTTAATGAAAGCACGATTTTCAACTTTACTAGCACATATCTTTGGAAATAATTTAGATATATGATTGGTCTATTGATAACTTAATTCCTCACAGTTTTACCAATAGAATCACCTAGATTATATATATATATATATATATATATATATATATCCGCTACCCTTTACTATGTGGTGTAAGGCTTATTTTTTTCCATTTTCTTCTATTTATTGTCAGTTCTTTTCATACTTTCCAGTTTCCTTTTTTCTTTTCTAATAAATCTGTCATGGCTTCATCCCAATTTTTACCTTGGTCTTCCTGTTTTCTTTTTGTTTTCCATATTCTTTTGGTCGGTGATGTCTCTGCCATCCTAATTATGTAATGTTCTTGTAATCCTGGTGACTATACCCCTCATATCTTGTATTGCCCTGGGGATATTCATACCCCGGTGTCTTTTATACCTCTGATGGCTTTGATGCCTCTCATGGCATTTATAATCCTAGTAAATTTATAGCGCAGGTCTTTTATAGCTGTGATGTTTTTGAAACCCCCGAAGTCTTTTATGTCCTTATTGTCTTTTATACCTCTGATGTCCTGGTGACTATACTCCTCATATCGTGTATTGCCCTGGGGATATTATTTATATATATATATATATATATATATATATATATATATATATATTTATATCCGCTACCCTTTACTATGTGGTGTCAGGCTTATTTTTTTCCATTTTCTTCTATTTATTGCCAGTTCTTTTCATACTTTCCAGTTGTTTCCTTCTTTCCTTTCTCATAAATCTGTCATGGCTTCATCCCAATTTTTAGCTTGGTCTTCCTGCTTTCTTTTTGTTTTCCATATTATTTTGGTTGGTGATGTGTCTGCCATCCTAATTATGTGAGGTTCTTGTAATCCTGGTGACTATACCCCTCATATCTTCTATTGCCCCAGGGGTATTCATATTCCTGATGTCTTTTATACCTCTGGCGGCTTTTAATGCCTCTAATGGCTTTTATAATCCTAGTAACGTTACACCTTTGAGATCTTTTATAGCTGTGATGTTTTGAAACCCCCAATGTCTTTTATGTCGCTGTTGTTTTTTATACCTCTGACGTTCTTGTAATCCCGGTGACTATATCCCTCATATCTTGTATTGCCCTGGGGCGATTCATACAACTGGTGTCTTTTATACCTCTGATGGCTTTGATGCCTCTCATGGCTTTTATAATCCTAGTACATTTATACCGCAGGTCTTTTATAGCTGTGATGTGTTTGAAACCCGCGATGTCTTTTATGTCCTTGTTGTCTTTTATACCTCTGATGTCCTTTTAATTCTGGTGACTATACCCCTCATATCGTGTATTGTCCTGGGGATATACCCCTCATATCGTGTATTGCCCTGGGGATATCCATACTCCTATTGTCTTTTATAGCTGTGTTGTTTTTGAAACCCTTGAAGTCTTTTATGTCGCTGTTGTCTTTTATACGCTGATATCGTATATGCATTCTTCTAAGCCTTGATCTCTTATATCACTTATTACTTTTAAAACTCTAATGTCTCTTACAGCTATGATGACTTTTATAGCTCTTGATGTCTTTTATACCCTTGATATATTTCATTACTGTAGGGACATTCATTAGGAGTATCCCTGAAGTATTTTATTTTGTATTTTCTCAAAATATTACCAACGTAATATTGAGCACCCTGCATTGCAGTTGCAATTTCTAAGATAACGATATGCGCAACTATCTTACTATTGCCTTGCGTGTGTCCTCATTTGACAAACAAAACTGTCAGTAATAAAATTATTTGTCACAACATTCACTGTGCTGTCAGTGAATGTTGGGACAAATAATTTTATTACTGACAGTTTTGTTTGTCAAATGACGACACCCGCAAGGTCTTAAATGACAGATCGGTCGGCTTCAAAACATCGTCGTCGTTTTTATTACAGGGATGATATCTTTCTGATTTAAAGAAAAATAGTTTTTATAGTGATGGGTACTATCATTGACTAAAGAGTCTAGAGTCATATGCCCGTATTCACCAACATCCCATAAACTTTATAGGTTCCATGAGCTATTGAATGTATAAATTGAAAATGTCATTATGATAGAAATGGTCAAAATAAATGTCAACAATTTGAATAGCGCTTGTGATTGGAGCTTTGATGACACATTTTCTTACTGTTTTCAGTGTTTCCAATGGAGCGAATCTAATGTAACTACATTCCCTAGATAATTTATTTATTGTTGCTATAACAACGAATACTTATGGGTTCAATAGCTATTGATAGATTTATAGAACGTTGGTGAAGTGGGTTAGACTTCTCAATCAACAGGATATAGGGATTATTAGTCCTTTTTTTTTGTCAAATGACATATTTTCATATATTGACGATTAAAGTGACAAACCCAATAATCCAAGAATATTTTCTAGTCACAAGTTTTCTTTCAACTATCGTTTGTTTCTCGAGTAATGATAGTTTTTATGGTAAAATTATTATTATATATATATATATATATATATATATATATATATATATGTATATATATATATATATATATATATATATATATATATGTATATATATATATATATATATATATATATATGTATATATATATATATATCAAAGGTTAATCCATAAATGATTTTATTCTTACCTAATTGAATACAGTTTATTATTAGTACTTACAACTAAGGACATTTGTGCTTGGGGAATACCAATAAGTCCCTAGGTATAAAAAACATAAAGTGATAAAAAACATAAGCAAAGTTATATATTTGTATACATTCTTATCTAATATAACATAGAAAGAGTTTTAGTGGCGATGTCAAACAATTTCCATAAAATGCAATATCATTTATAAATTGTATAATCTATGTAGCAACATTAGAAAACATAGTAGTTTTAGTATCCCCATTTACGAACGAAATATCCCCGAACTAGGTCGCATTTGCTACCGCGGCAACGCAGCGGGCCTATTTCCTGTTATCGCGCTCGCCAGCAGCAGCCGCCGCCGCTTTTTGCTCGCGCACTCGCGTACCCGCCGCGCTAGGCAATCAACTAAATTATCATCCGTGTCCATAATACCCGTACCTGTTCGACGGAGCGCCTTCCTGTGGCCCCACGGCGACAGGAAACATTTGCGGTTAACTATCCAGTATCCTATACACATAAAATGTTAAAATGTCTTTTAGCTCAAGTATCATCCCGATGAGCACGGAATTAATAATGCCTGAGTCACGCGGAAAATTCACGCCAAGTTGCGGATTTTCCAGTAGAAAGTCCGCAGGGTATTTATCATACAAACTGCCGGACGCGAATTTAATACATACACGCGCTTTCCAAACGTGAAAGGGACAATTGAATTCGTCGCAGTGTTATTTATTTATATAACGCTAGAGCTTTCAGAAAGAAATATTTGCCTATGAAACTTTATATTGTGCTGTTTTTTGATTAATTACTTGTTTGGTCAAATGGGCATGATTTTAATGAAATAATTCAACAATCAATTAATCTATAAATACAGTTTTCAATCGTATAGAAATAAGATATTGTCATATCCTATATCACTATTTGTAGTTTTTGCAAGTTATATTAGTAAAATTCACATATATTGGTGGTTTCCTGTGAATATAGGACCTCCTATATCACTATAATGATAGAAGTTTTTTTTTTATATTCAGGGTAACGAATGAGAATAGTCCCCATTCGATCCCCTGAATATTAAAAAAACACTTCTATCTTTATAGTGAGGCTTTTTCTCTGAAAATGGAGAAGCCCAGAGAAGTTTAATCACCCCGGTATTTATCTTAATTTCATAGTGTGGGTATGAATTTGTCTGTAAACAACATTCCGGGAAAACGATTGAATGGATCGTGACCATACATGCAAATCGGCTGAAAAACCGAGTTGGGACGAGCCCGAGAAAATTTGAGCAACATCTGTAAACAAACAGAGAAAAAATCTTGATAAAACCGCTTCCGCATCATACGGAAAGTCGTGTAGTGTCCTCACCAAATATTTTTTATTTAGGTGAATTTCTCGTCGCTCAACGCCGTATGATGAATCAACTGTCTCTACAACTCCTCTGAGCTCGTGTGCATAGACAATGTACAATGCTCAGGTGACTATTTGTATTCTTTACCGCTCCAAATATTACCAAACATAACGCCCAGTTTCTTCCAATTTTGCGTTGTTTTCTCCCCATTTAACGAACAACACTGGCAGTAATAACATTATTTTTCACGACATGCAGAAGAGTCATAAATGATTGGTCAGTCGTCTTCAAAAACATTGTCTTCGTTTTTATATTATACCGATATTCAAGATAGAAAAAGGCAGCTGACAATTAGATTAAAGAAATTTAAAGGGCAGATGGTAGAATGTACTAGAGCAAGTTCTAATTTTGGAAGATTGTGACACACGAAACGGCCAAATTTCTCCGATTAACCATTCGGTGGCGCGTGAATCATTAACGTGCCTTCAGCAATTAGTTTCGCATGCGGCTCACCTACGTCGTTATCGCGCCAACGGGCTGCCACCCGAAACCGTTGTTGTTGCTGGGTCGGAGGGGGGTAGTTTCTATTTATGCGCGCCCATTTGGCATTCCTGACCATGGCTACGTGCTCCGCTGCAGCGCCGGTTAGGGTCTATTCGAGGACCGGCACAAAGGACGCCTTAAAACCCGACATTTACATATTCACACCGCCCGCCAGGGGTTGTCCCGAAAAAAAAACCACTTTTATTGGTGTCCCATGCGTAATCTATCATGCTATCCATCTACGGATCGTGTTGCACCGTAGAGGCATGAAAGAACCTTTGTTGTATTTTATTTTGTTGGTGATGGGGTTTGCAGAATTCTTCCAACATGATGAATTTTGAATTGAAAATGTGATTAGAGCCGTCTTAAAACTTGATGGGATAGTAATCAACTTATTACTATCCCATCAAGTTTTAAGACGGCTCTAATCACATTTTCAATGAATTCATTATGTTGGAAGAATTCTGCAAACCCCATCACCAACAAAATAAAATACAACAAAGGTTCTTTCATGCCTCTACGGTGCAACACGACAGTGTAATTATAGTAAACTGAAATTATGTTTATTTTAATTCATAATAATGTAAGCCCAGGGCTAGTTCTAGTGGGCGTGCAACTTGTGCACACATGCGACTAAAGTTAAAGGTCATTCACAATAAGCGTGGTAGTGGTAACGTAGCGGTAAGCAATATTTTGCATGTCTATAAAAATCTATACTTTCAGACTTGGACAGTAATAGAGTGGAAATTTAAATCGTTGTAATTTCACATATTAAAAAGCTACAATTCTCAAACTTCACACCGTGACTAATACATTAATAAGGAATATAATTTGAAGTTTTCAAAATGATCTATCGTAATTCGTAGTAATTACAACAGTTTTAACTTAACAAACGCTGCTGTTTCAAGAGTTGTAAGCGTTCAAATCGTTGTAATTTCGAAACTGAAAAGGCCACAATTGTTAAACTCAACACCTCGACTGATAAAAGTATCAGTCGAGGTGTTGAATTGAAATTCAAAATTTGAAACTATATTCCTTATAAAAGTATAAGGAATATAGTTTCAAATTTTGAAAATTTTCAACCATGTCCAGTTTTAGCCGTAGTAATACTGACACAATAATTTATGTACACACATTCACACAAAAATTACGAAATTGATGCTTCAGCTTATGTTAACCATAAGGAACACGGAAGGAAAATTACATTCCAAATCAGTTGTCGTGAGTCAACATTTTTTTGTTTAGCTTTAAACATACATTAATCAAATATGTAAAGTATTAATTTTTATTCAAATTATATACAGGCTATAACAAAAGTAATATATATATATATATATATATATATATATATATATATATATATATTAACCAAACTATGCCCATCCACTATTTCAAGCGACTTGAACTATGCATTACACTATTATCCGTTATTTTTTATGATTAAATTAATATCATTTATTAATTACTAATTAAAAAAATATATGTGAAATATAATGTAATGCATAGTTCATGTCGTTTGAGATAATGGACGGGTATAGTCAGGTTGGTAGGGGACACCCGCCCACCCCACACCCGCCCACCCCACCTTCGCTCGCATAATTTTTCATTGGATATAGATGTTTTATATTGTTTAAACTATTCCAAGAAGAGTGTTATCCTATGAAAAAACTATGCAAACAAAGGTGGGGTGGGTGGGTGTCCCCTACTAACCAAACTATGCCCATCCACTATTTCAAGCGACTTGAACTATGCACTACATTGTTTCTCACATATTTTTACGAATCCGGCGTAAAATAACAAATGAAATTAATTGAATAATTAAAAGTAACGGATAACTGTGTAGTGCATAGTTCAACTAGTTCGAAATAGTGGACGGGCATAGTCAGGTTGGTAGAGGACGCCCGCCCACCCCACCTTTCTCCGCATACTTTTTCCATAGGATAACACTCTTCTTGGAATAGTTTAAACAATATAAAACATCTATATCCAATGAAAAAATATGCGAGCGAAGGTGGGGTGGACGGGTCGCCCCTACTAACCAAACTATGCCCATCCACTATTTCAAGCGACTTGAACTATGCACTACATTGTTTCTCACATATTTTTACGAATCTGGCGTAAATTAACAAATGAAATTAATTGAATAATTAAAAGTAACGGATAACTGTGTTGTGCATAGTTCAAGTAGTTCGAAATAGTGGACGGGCATAGTTAGGTTGGTAGGGGCCGCCCGCCCACCCCACCTTTCTCCGCATACTTTTTCCATAGGATAACACTCTTCTGGGAATAGTTTAAACAATATAAAACATCTATATCCAATGAAAAATTATGCGAGCGAAATTGGGGGGGGTGGACGGGTGGGCCCTACTAACCAAACTATGCCCATCCACTATTTCAAGCGACTTGAACTATGCACTACATTGTTTCTCACATAATTTTACGAATCTGGCGTAAATTAACAAATGAAATTAATTGAGTAATTAAAAGTAACGGATAACTGGGTAGTGCATAGTTCAAGTAGTTCGAAATAGTGGACGGGCATAGTCAGTTTTCATTTAACAAACGCTCTTGTAGGTGTTTAAGTCGTTGTCATTTCGAAAATTAATAAGCCACAATTTTTAAACTCTACCCCATGTTCTGGATAGTCCTGGATAGTTGGCTCGAGGGTAGCATAACTACAGACACTTAGGCCTTTAGGCATTTAGTGCATTTAGAGCTGCTTTGCTGTCGGTGAATATTTGGATATGTTTATCCTTGATATTCCGTTCAGCTAAAATTTGACCACACTTTAGTATTCCTGTTAATTCAGCTTGGAAGACTGACGTGAGTCTTCCAAGTGGTGCACTTATCTTGAGATCGAGTTCTGGTGAGGATATTTCATACCCAGCTCTCGTCTTAGTTTTGGATCCATCAGTATACATGGTTATGTTGGCGCCTGGTGGGATACCATCCAGTATAATGATGGTCTGAAAATGTTTGATAAAACTGTATTTGGGTAGAATTCTGTCGCACTTACCTTCTATGAGGGGGTCTAGTTTGATAGCTTCACTCAATATGCTCCTGTGTTCAATTATTCTATCTTTATCATGCCACAGGTTGAGAGAAGATAGCCTTAACGCTGTTTTTACTGCTGTCTCCCTTATAAGAAGGTTGAGTGGTTATAGACGTATCAGTGCTTCAAGAGCTGCTGTGGGTGTTGTTCTCATAGCGCCGGTGATGGCAAGACACGCCATCCGCTGGATGTGTGATAGCTTTGAGATTGTTGTTTGACTTGTTTGGTTTTCGACCACCAGACTATTGCACCATATACGATAGTTGGTCTTATGATCGCGGTATATATCCATTGGGTGATATTGGGGGACAAGCCCCATGTTTTACCAACCGCCCTGCGGAATTGCCAAAATGAGATGCAGGCTTTTTTCAGCTTGGATGTTATATGCTCATTCCAGTTCAGTTTTGTGTCCATGATTAATCCTAGATATTTTACTTTATCTGTGCGTGTCAGAGGGACATTAAAGAGAGTTGCCATGTTCATGAGCTCGAGTTTCCTCTTCCTCGTAAACAATATCAGCTCTGTCTTTTTTGGGTTTACTGTTAGCGAATGACTATCGCACCAGTTCTCAACAATCTTTAGGGGCACTCTGCATGAGATTACAGAGTACACCTTCAAAACTGCCATTTATCATGGTCACTATATCGTCAGCATAGCCAATGGTATAGTATCCTGAGTTGTTAAATTCCAGGAGGAGGCTATCAACTACAAGGTCCCACAAAAGGGGCAATAGGACTCCACCTTGAGGATAGCCTCTTCCTGCAACTTTTTTTGATGTTACGTCATCTAATGTTACTTTGATTGTTCTTAGACCAAGCATATTTTTCATCCAGCTCCTCATAGTGGGGTGAATCCCGTGAGATGTTAGAGCATTATCAATATTATTAAATGTTGTTCTGTCAAAAGGACGTTCAATATCAATCAAGGTGGCAAGCAACGAAGTTTAATGCTCCAGTGTTTCCTCTATCTTAGAAATCACCAGATGTAGGGCTGATTCGGTTGAGCGTCCTGGTTGGTAGGCATGCTGTTTCGGATGTATGGAGTATCTTCTCAACGGCCCGTCCCTGATTTCACGATCACAGAGCCTTTCCAACGTCTTCAATAGAAATGAGGTTAGACTGATGAGCCTGCACGACTTGGCAAGTGTGTAATCTACTTTGCCTGGTTTGGGTATAAAGGTCACTTTTACCTCTCTCCATGTGTTGGGTATGTACCTAAAAGCAATGCAACCTTTAAATAAATATATATATATATATATATATATATATATATATATATATATATATATATATATATATATATACCAATGTGTTTATAATGTAGGTTAACCCCCATTGTAACAGTGCTGGGAATATTCCATCTAGTCCTGGGGATTTAAAAGATGAAAAGCTAGATATTGCCCATTATATTTTAGTTTTACTTATCATTTGGTCAGCTAGCAGCCAATCTTCCTCACCAGGTAGATGAGGATCAGTTGCTAAGTTGAGACCTTCAGGTTGATTGCCAGGAAAGTAGGTGTTTAGAAGTACCTCGGTAGTTTGGGAGGGTGTTACCGTGAAGGTGCCATCCTCCCGTTTTAGCGAGTCGAGTTGTTGTACGGAGTCTTGAGATTACTCTCTTCAGACGAGCAGTTGCTGCTGTGGATTGAATGCCATTGCAGTAGGCTCTCCATGTATTTCTTTGTCGCTCCCTGACTTCACTTTTGAATTGTCTACGGGCTTCCCTAAAAGTTTCCTATAGAACTATATCAGTTCTGATTTTGGCCTTGTTGGACATTTTTCTGGCCTTGGATCGGAGACAGTTGATTTCTGTACTCCACCAAGTGGGTGAAGAGGCTCTCATGACCGGCTTTCTCATGGGACAGGAGTCCTCATATGATAAAATCAGTGATTTTTGAAGGTGTTTCACACAGGCCTCCAAGTCATCCACTGATTCTAGGATTTTGTCTGCTGCTTGATACTCCATCCTATCCAATAGGTATCTGCAAAATAGTTGTTTATTAGTTTTTTGTGTATTTATGTAGGACGGTAGTTCACGTGGTACGAAATCTAGGTCGTAGCGTATCAGTCGGTGATCAGACACCTGATACCTGACTTGATACGTGCCAGTTTTTTATTTTGCTTGAGATATTGCCCAGTATTGTTAGACTGATGATATCACCTCGGCTCGTTTTTTTGTTACGAACCAACGTTCGCACCCTCTGTTTAATATCTCTATTTTTGTACTGGTTATGTACTCAATTAGAGCCTCTCTTCTGCTGTTGATGTTGCTGCTCCCCCACACGATATGATGAGCATTAGCATCACATCCGATGATGAGGTCAATCTTTAGTTTTTCACAATGTTCCACCATGTTCACCAGTTCTGGGCTGGGAGGTGGTTGGGCTGCGTACGGTAGATACGCAGAGGCTATGCAGATTTCAGTTCGTCATTCGTCATCCGTTTTCAGTCTGACAACTGTGAGGTCTGCAGAGCTGAATTGGTGTAGGCGTGTACCTGTAACTTTAGAAGATGTTAAGATGCATGTCCTAGGTTTGTTTCCAGCAGCACTGTGTAGCAGGTTGCTGTTTTCAAGCTAATACGAGTTTTAATAAAATGGTTGTAATTTTCAAATTTTAAAGTCATAATTTTTAAACTTTACACCACGACTAATACATTAATGAGGAATATAAAATGAAATTTTCATAATTTTTCATCATAATTCGTAGTAATTACAACAGTTTTAACATAACAAGCGCGCCCATTCAAGCTCTTATGGAAGTTTAAATCGTTATAATTTTTAAAATTATAATGCCAGAATTCTGAAAATGTACACCATGATTAGTACATTAATCAGGAATATAACTTGAATGTTTCAAAATGTTCCAACTTCAGACGTGGTGTTTACAACGGTTTTACTTTAATAAACGCACCGCTTTCTTGTTTTTGTCGGTATTTAAATCGTTGTAATTACCAAAATTAAAAATCTATAAGTTTCAAACTTCACAGCATGGCTATTACATGAATAATGAAGACAATTTGAAATTTTCTACCTTTTATGTATCTGTGATGTGCTTCTCACAGAACAAATTCTGAATTAGTATACGTTTCTGAGGAGTTCTGTCAGAAATGGCATCATTGGATTGTAGGTGATATTGGCTAAATATAAAAAATTCTCTATAAACTATAGTACCTGAAAAACTGTGAAAGGTGATTCGCGAAAATTCCCTCCCCGTTGGGGATCGAACTCAGGCTCCCCAATGCTCAGTACGAGACGGACGACGTCTCTAACCACTCGGCCACTGAGCTAGGTCTTTTTTGATATAATTCGAAATTTGCAATATCGCTACGACTAGCTTAACTTTTGAGTATCGCGGTTAAATTAACTATATTTCGACATTATAACTTTCCGAATACAGCACTGCTGTATAAGGAAGGTATTGTTTTTTGCTAGCAATTTGCATTTTGACTTTTCTCCACGTTTCATGACTTTTCTAGTTTATTTTATATGCAATCTTGTCATACTTTTCCTCTGTAATTGGATGTTATTTTCTCTGTTGGTTTTGATTTATTTTATTTTGTCCAGCTATTGCTGGGAGAAAAATCACATATCTTGGAGCATTATGGCCAACAAGATACTAGGACTCTGTTTTAGGGTGTGTTCATGTGTTTATGTTCAAGTCCTTCCTCACAATACTACTGGTCGAAAGCAGTGAGGTTTTCTGCATTTCTATATTTATATTTGCAGAAGAAGAAGAAGAAGATATATTTGTTGTAACATACATACATACAAGATATACATACATGTACAAAAGGCAATCGACCGTGGTCTTTCAGCCTTTTTATATTCATTTAGGCTGAAATCACTTAATGATTTGTGGTTTTTTTTTGGTATTTCACCGATTGAACCTATAATGACTGATACTATGCATACATCCTTCAGGTTGTGAGCTTCCTATATTCCTCGCCTAGGATTATATATTTATTTAATTACTCAGCTTGTACTATTATGATTACTATATATTTTAAAGCTTATTTATTAATATCTATAACATATTCACAACGAAATTAAAATTACTCTATATTTACAAACAAACTATAAGGTATTGTCTCTTCCCTTCGTCCTCGCTGCAAGGTTTGTGGTTTGCGCCTTTTACCTTTCGGTGTATGCTGAATGAATTAAGTTCCCTATTTACAATACTAACTACAAACCGCGCTAATCTACACACCGTAGAATGCTATCTAATCAAGTGTGCCGGTAGAAAAGTAAATATAAACAAAATTTGCCATTACTTCTATATCCCAACTGTTTAAATTATTGCAATTGTTTCCAACGACCACTAGCAGCAGTAATGTACATATCTATTAAATATAATCGTTGTAAATATTTCCAACATTCAAAAGAGATTATCTTTTGTGTGTTTAATGCATTTCAAATGATTTGAGTCGCTAATGCCTGTTGGTATTTCGTAGATGATTGTAACCGTATAGCGGCGTGCGCTGGGCTTATAAAATATAGAAATGCCTAGCTGGTGAATAATAAAGTTATGATTTATAGAATTATCGAGGCGAGAGCGCAAAGTCCCGTTGCGTGTGGAAGTGGCAACGTGGCAGGGGAATGTCAGACGTTGTTAGGCCAAACTAGGGGAAACATCGAGGGCACGGCAGTGCTGCCGCCGCGGACACGAACGGCGAACCGCCGCACTAGCGCTACAGCACGCCAGCGAAACAGTTGCCAGTTAGTTGAACGCCATGGCATCTGCGAAAGATACCGCAACATTTTTCTCCCATGGCACGAGCACGCAGTTCGAGCAAGTCCTAAAGCTGTATCCGCAAGCCCTTCGACTCAAGGCGGAGAGGAAGACCAAGAAGCCGGACGAGCTGGTTAAATTAGACACTTGGTGAGTACTTTTTAAGTTGAGTCAATGAACTCGGCACATTTATATGTGCCCACAGTCGCTCACCGAATGCACCACCCTCGCGATATCTTAGCGGACGGTCATTAAAATCACGACCGTCACGTGATATCGATGACAAGTGCAGCTCGCTACGCGATTTTCATTTGTTTTCCCAAATCGTTGCGGACGTGCGGGCGCAGAATGGCTGTACTGCCATGACGCCTCAACAAACAGCCTTTACCCAGAAAAACCCCGTCTACCCGTTTATCACACTGAAACAACCACTGGGTGATTGCTGGAACATTTACAAACAATTCCCCGCTGTGTTTTCGCCGCTAAATCCTGTAACTTGGCTGTAAAACAAATAAACATAGCAACACACGACTCACAAAATGGTGTCTGCTCAAACAAAGCCAACTCGACTATCGCATGAAATTCATCCCAAAAATACAACAATCCGGCCCTATTCACCAGGATTAAACTGCGAATCGCAAGATACAAATCTCGCGCGATTCCCTACGCTCCAATAATTAAAGTTTTCGAGAGAGGTAATTGCAAACATAAACAGCGCGCGTGTGAGTGTGGAGAGGGAGGGAGATTCGTCGAACGGCTCATTTGGTTTTAATTTCCCGAATATATAGCCCCCCAAATTGGGGGGGTTGCAATTGCTATTCGGATATACTTTGTATCCACCCTCGGGTGGAAATTTCTACACGGCTTTATCGACTTGCTTAATCGTATAATTATTTTTTTTCACTGAGCGCAATTTCGCAACGGTGGAAAGTTTCAAGCTACCGGGCAACTTTTTTTGAGCGGTTCCTTTCTATTTCGGCGATAAAAACTGTAAATAAACAATGCACTTTGAGAATATACATTTTAATATTATTGTTTTTTTTTAAATTTAATTTCTCTAAATTTAAAATTGTACCTATTATTATTTATACAGATATAGAGAAATTAAATTTAAAAAGAAACAATAATATTAAAATGAATATTCTTAAAGTGCATTGTTTATTTACAGTTAAAGTGCGAATTTGAATATTAAAAGTAAAATATTCGAAATGAATTGGATATTATAATAGCTAAACTAAATTTAAAATTTGTATCTATTATTATTTATACAGTATAGTTTAGCTATTATAATATCCAATTCATTGCGAATTTAATTAATATATAAATTAATATTCAAACTCGCACTTAATGTTGTATAATATAGTGCTGTAGAACGAAAATTAATTAAAATAATGATATATACATTTATGTCTTCCTTTCTTCTATTTCTCGTCCGGGCACGGGTACCTATTTATCTTGTGTGTATATTTCTCTCCATTTCTTCCTGCCTTATGTTAATTGTTTAATTTCTTTCCATTTTATGCCTTTCCTTTCTGCTTCTTCTCTCATTCATTGCCATTAAAAGTTTATATATAATCACATACATCTTTTTTGAATATGCGTAGCCAATTTCATCCACAATTACTTTTTGTAATTATATATAGTTTTGTTTGCCTTGAGGAGGTCCAATACATACCAAACCACTCGAATTTCTAAAATATATTCTATGAAAGTTTAATTATAATTCTGTGGCTATTTGTTAAAAGCTGAGCTGCCTCAGCTAAATTATTCTACTTATTTTTTATATTGCCACATTTTGTGTTACATAAAAGTAATTATTTACATATGAGGCGTAATTTTTTATATAAATAAGTACTTGGACATTTCTGATTGATTTCGAAAATATTCGTTCATCTAAATGCAAACATGGCGATTTTCAAAATACTCTTCTTTTGGAGACAGATTTTCTACACTTCTCTACAAATTAATTTTGAAAATGTTATTTTCAACAGTATGTATAATTACATATGCGTTTTCAATATTCGTGGTTCATTTCGCAAATTTTCGTGACGCATTTAGTGAATATTCGTTATACAGTTCGTGATTCATTTCGTGATTCATTTCGTGATTCATTTCGGGATTCATTTTGTGATACATTTTGTGAAATTTCGTGGTACATTTCGTGATACATTTCGTGTATTTTCGTTATATTTTTTGTGTATTTTTGTTATACATTTCGTTAAATATCGTGACACATTCACGAATGTTCGTGACACATTTAGTGACTGTTATACATTTCGTGATTCATTTCGTAAAATTATGTGATACATTTCGTGTTTCTTCGTTATACATTTTGTGCATTTTCGTTATACATTTCGTGTATTTTCGTTATACATTTCGTGACATATTTCATGAATTTTCGTGGCATATTTCACCAATTTTCGTGACACATTGGTTATACTTTTAGTGAATATTTGTTATACATTTCGTGAAATTTCTTGAAATTTCGTGATTCATTTCGTGATAGATTTCGTGTATTTTCGTTACACATTTTGTCTATTTTCGTTCAATGAATTTCCGTGACACATTAATTAATTTTCGTTACACATTCATGAATTTACGTGACACATTTCATGATACATTTTGTGTAATTTCGTGATACATTTTGTGTATTTTCGTGATACATTTTGTGTATTTTCGTGATACATTTTGTGTATTTTCGTGATACATTTTGTGTATTTTCGTGATACATTTTGTGTATTTTCGTGATAAATTTTGTGTATTTTCATGATTTCTTGTATTTTCGTTACACATATCGTTAAATATTGTGACACATTAATGAATTTTCGTGAGATATTTCATGAATTTTCCCGACAAATTTAATGAATTTTCGTGAGATATTTCATGAATTTTTGTGACATATTTTATGAATTTTCATGACATATTTCATGAATTTTTCCGACATATTTAATGAATTTTCGGGAGATATTTCATGAATTTTCGTGACATTTTATGAATTTTCATGACATATTTCATGAATTTTCGTGACATATTTCATGAATTTTCGTGACATATTTCATAAATTTTCGTGACATATTTCATGAATTTTCGTGATACATTCATGATTTTTGGTGACACATTCATGATTTTTGGTGACACATTCATGATTTTTGGTGACACATTCATGATTTTTGGTGACACATTCATGATTTTTGGTGACACATTTATGATTTTTGGTGACACATTCATGAATTTTCGTGACACGTTGGTTATGTCTTGTGAGTGAATATTTGTTATACATTTCGTGAAATTTCTTGAAATTCGTGATTCATTTCGTGAAATGAACATTAATGAATTTCCGTGACACATTAATGTTTTTTTGTGCCACATTCATGAATTTTCGTGACACATTTATTGAATTTTCGTGACACATTTATTGAATTTTCGTGCCACATTTCGTGAATGTTTGGAACAAGTTTCTAGATTTATTTATTTTGTGATTTCGACACATTCAGTGAATATTCATTCTATATTTCGTGAATTTTGAAATTTTCATAACAAATTTTTGAATTTTCTTAAAACATTTCGTGAATTTTCGTGATCCATTTCAAGAATTTTCCGTCTACATTTCGTAAAATGCTGTGACACATTTGTGAATTTCGTTTCCCAAAAATGCAAGTTTCAATGAGTTTTTTGATTCAGAGTGAATTTGTTCTGATTTCTTTTCTTCCTTTTTCTTTCAGGTATCAAAATGAATTACCGAAGAAGATTAAGAGCAGAGGGAAGGACGCTCATGTGGTGCACGAGGAGCTGGTGCAAACGATGAAGTGGAAACAAACTAGGGGGAAGTTCTATCCCCAACTGTCCTACTTAGTGAAGGTGAACACCCCGAGAGCCGTCATGCAAGAAACCAAAAAAGCGTTCCGTAAATTACCTAACCTAGAACAGGCCATCACTGCCCTATCAAACCTCAAAGGAGTTGGAACCACTATGGCATCAGGTAATAATTAATATAATAATAATCATAATCATAATCATAATCATAATAATTATAATAATCATAATAATTATAATAATCATAGTAATCATAATAATAATAATCATAATAATCATAATACTCATCATAATCATAATAATTAATATAATAATAATCATAATCATAATAATCATAATCATCATAATCATAATCATCATAATCATAATCATAATCATAATCATAATCATAATCATAATAATCATAATAATCATAATAATCATAATAATCATAATAATCATAATAATCATAATAATCATAATAATCATAATAATCATAATAATCATAATAATCATAATAATCATAATAATCATAATAATCATAATCATAATAATCATAATAATCATAATAATCATAATAATCATATTAATCATAATAATCATAATAATCATAATAATCATAATCATAATTATTATAATTATTATAATCATAATAATCATAGTAATCCTAATAATAATAATAATAATCATAATACTCATAATAATCATAATAATAATCATAATAACGAACATAATTCTTATGATTATAATTATGATTCTTATGATTATGATTATTATGATAATGATTCTTATGATAATGATTCTTATGATTATGATTCTTATGATTATGATTCTTATGATTATGATTCTTATAATTATGATTCTTATGACTATGATTATGATTCTTATGATTATGATGCTTATGATTATGATTCTTATGATTATGATTCTTATGATTATGATTCTTATGATTATGATTCTTATGATTATGATTCTTATGATTATGATTCTTATGATTATGATTCTTATGATTATGATTCTTATGATTATGATTCTTATGATTATGATTCTTATGATTATGATTCTTATGATTATGATTCTTATGATTATGATTCTTATGATTATGATTCTTATGATTATGATTATGATTCTTATGATTATGATTATGATTCTTATGATTATGATTATAATTCTTATGATTCTTATGATTATGATTATGATTCTTATGATTATGATTCTTATGATCTTATGATTATAATTCTTATGATTATGATTACGATTCTTATGATTATGATTCTTGAGATTATGATTAGGATTCTTATGATTATGATCCCTATGTTTATAATTATGATTCTTATAATTATGATTCTTATGATTATGATTCTTATGATTATGATTCTTATGATTATGATTCTTATGATTATTATGATTATTATAATTATTATGATTATTATAATTATTATGATTATTATAATTATTATAATTATTATGATTATTATGATTATGATGACTATGATGACTATGATAATTATGATTATTATAATTATTATTATTATGATTAGAATCAAAATAATAATAATTTTTATGATTATTATAATTATTATGATTATAAGCATAACCATAATAATGATAGTAATCATAATAATGATAATAATCATAATAATAATCCTTGTTATGATTATGATCATGATTCTTATGATTATGATTCTTATGATTATGATTATGATTCTTATGATTATGATTATGATTATGATTCTTATGATTATGATTCTTATGATTATGATTCTTATGATTATGATTCTTATGATTATGATTATGATTCTTATGATTATGATTATGATTCTTATGATTATGATTCTTATGATTATGATTCTTATGATTATGACTATGATTCTTATGATTATGATTCTTATGATTATGACTATGATTCTTATGATTATGATTATGATTCTTATGATTATGATTCTTATGATTATGATTATGATTCTTATGATTATGATTATGATTCTTATGATTATAATTCTTATGATTATGATTCTTATGATTATGATTATGATTCATGAGAATATGATTAGGATTCTTATGATTATGATTATGATCCCTATGTCTATAATTATGATTTTTATGGTTATGATTATTATTATGATTATTATAATTATTATGATTATTATAATTATTATGATTATTATAATTATTATAATTATTATGATTATTATAATTATTATGATTATTATAATTATTATAATTATTATGATTATGATTATTATGATTATTATGATTATTATGATTATTATGATTATTATGATTGTTATGATTATTATGATTATTATGATTATGATGACTATGATGACTATGATAATTATGACTATGATTATTATAATTATTATTGTTAGAATCAAAATAATAATAATTTTTATGATTATTATAATTATTATGATTATAAGCATAACCATAATAATGATAGTAATCATAATCATAATAATGATAATAATCATAATAATAATCATAATAATAATCATAATAATAATCATAATAATTATAATAATCATAATAATAATCATAATAATGATATTACTCAAAATAATGATAACAATCATAATCATAATAATGATAATTTTGATAATAATCATAATCATTATAATAATAATAATAACAAAACTTCAAAATACTTGTATTGTCACTGTATACATATAATTCTAACTAAAATTGTGTGAAAATTATAAATTACTCCCTAGGGAGTAAAATTGATATTTTATTCCCAGTGTCCTTTTATATTATATTTAACACATCAATGGTGCAATTTATGCAAAGTATGATGAAAACTCTTGATATAGTAAATGAAAGATTTGACAAAGATGATAGCACAGGAGCTATTCCTAAGATGCAATAATCCTATAGCTTTTAAAGACTTAAAAATAACTACATGGAATTCCAATCATATTCTCAACAACACATATGAATTAGAGCAGGGATTATACAGAATATTGGAATTTCCTAGGGTTATATTATTAGCAAATTTTGCGTGAATACCTTTTACATAGAATATCCTAGGGTTATATTATTAGCAAATTTCGCGTGAATACCTTGTACATGGAATAATGGAATAGCACCTCGGTTCTATTTTGTTGGTTTTCGGAACCCTGAGGTAATTAATAGAAACGAATGGCGGCATTCGTATTTCAACGTTAGAGGTGAAATTCTTGGATGGTCGTAAGACAGATCGAAGCGAAAGTATTTGACAAAAGCGTTTTCATTGATCAAGAACGAAAGTTAAAGGTTCGAACGGCCCTAGTTCTAACCATAAACGATGCCAGATAAGCGAGCCGCCACCCATGACTCTTGAGCAGCTGCCGCGAATCCAAAGGTTTTGGGTTCTGGGGGAAGTATGGTTACAAAGCTGAAACTTAAAGGAGTTAACGGAAGGGCACCATCAGGAGTGGAGACTGCGGCTTAATTTATAAATCCTTTTGGTCTGGTCAGGGTTACAGTGTTAACCCTGACCAGACCGGAAGGATTTATAGATTGAGAGCTTTCCTGATTTGGTGGATGGTGGTAAATGGCTGTTCTTAGTTGGTTGAGCTATTTAGGTTAATTCCTATAACGAACAGGACTACTCTGCTAACTAGGCAGACGTATTTTCGACATCTAAATGTAGATAATATAAATAGAATAAAAGTGATTGTAAATAGATTGTTTAGTATATGGTTTTATTTTCTTAATTACAGCTTTATTGGCTGCTGCCTGTCCGGAAGTCGCGCCCTTTATGGCGGACGAATGCCTCATGGCCATTCCCGAAATTGAAGGCATCGACTACACTACCAAGGAATACCTCAAATTTGTTAATCACATTCAGATAGCCGTCGAGCGACTAAACAAGACTAAACAATCGGATAGCACCAGCACCTGGAATCCTCATAAAGTCGAACTGGCCATCTGGACTCATTTTATTGTGTCCGAGTTGAAACCAGAATTGCTCTCTTGTAAGTACAACTAATATTCTTAACAGTGCATTCAAAAAGCTATATTTTGAAAAAGTCGAGATATTTTCACTATATAACATTTGATTAGCGATCCCAATGGAGAACGGCAACTCCATATCGTCGGTGGTGCACCAGAACGGCGACTCGCTGGACGCGGCGACCACGTCGGACGAGAGCAACCAGGGCCCGCTCAACGGCAAGACGACGTCGGCGACGGTGCTCGACGAGGACACGACCACGTCGTTCACGGAGGACAGCCTCGACAAGCCGTCCACGCCGATCATCGCCAACGAGGAGACCAACGACAGCATCGTGTCGGACTCCACCAACGACTCCACCACGGTCGAGTTCAACAAGCGGCCGCTGGACGACGACTCGAATTCGGCGGATCAGCCCTCCAGCAAGAAACTTAAAGATGATATAGGTGATAAGTGACAGCTACGTGCTATCCCGTAATTGTTTCAATTTTAAGAAAAAGTAAAAAAAAAACAAGTACGCAGTAAGATAACTAAAAAACACATGCATAAACTACTACACCCGAGATTTTTTTTTCATATTTTTTGTTTTAAATTTAAAGTCCATTTCTATATCGAACGATTTGCGCGCAATCCCTTAACATAATTTATTTATATTTGTCTACTATTATTACATAAAATTTTGCTAAAAAAATTTTATGCATTTAAGATCATATTCATTTTTATATTTAAAAAAAAAAACTTAAATAATAGACGAGTTGTATTAGCAAATACGACTAATCAAATAAAAATAAGTAGTATTTTGATAAATAGGTATTTTTATACAATTTATACGAAACACTGCAGAACTGATCGTAGGTATAATTTTACTTTTCCACCTATCAACACACAGTTAAAATTATATTTAAATGAATTTTTGATTTTTGGTGTTTATATTAAATCGATTTACAATACTTATTTATCAAATTACGTAGTTACCAATCCGAATCCTACAAAATTCAGCGCGTGAACACTTTTTATTTTAAACTCTAGGTAATTTATTTTTCATTACTCTTATATAAATATCTTCCTCTCTCTTTTTTTTTAAATGTTTTATTTCATTTGTATTTTAAAATTAGGCATTCACTATGTACATTCCAGTCGTTGATAGATGAATATTGTTTATTTGCATTTCAAGGAGGGGCGGAAGGTAATAATTGTAAATACGTTTTTGTGTTTTGTATTTTTCTATCGCTAACCCTCCCCCATATGAATTTCCAATAGCCACTCGTGTTTTATGTTTTTTAAACGCTGTGAAATGTGAGTCTTGTACGGCAGCGGAGTACAAAACGGAGGCGCGCGGTTTGAAGGGATGTAAAAACAAAATACAGACAAAACGCTTCATTTTTTTTTTATGATTATCAAATATAAATTATATATTATATATATAAATATAGTAAATGAAACAAATAACTGAATGCCTTTATGAAATAATACTGTAGGATGTATACACTTTTACAAAACTAGTTAGTTTATTTAAACATAGCGAAGTGTTATTTTAATTCGATGTTGGGCGTCTCTTCGGACCGTATTGGATGAAATATTTATATATACTGTTGATTTTTATTTTCTTAACTTATTTCGCTTAAACGTTTTTACAAGCAGCTTGTTCCGGGGGACGTCCATTGTCGCCGATATGTACTGTAAAGTATCAGTTGTAGATGAGTTTGAGGTTTTTTGTAGGATATTTTCATAAATATAAATCTTTCACGGCACTTATTTCAACCAATTATTCAAAACACTTCCAGCTACACATTAATCACTAAATCCTGCAGCAACATATCCATCCCACTCAAAGGATGGAAAGAGTATTATAAATCCTATTGCCATCCATGTGTTATTCCATTCATTATATACAAAAGTAACCCATATGGGTGTGCATTGCTAATTGATGTGGTGCCGCCAGATGGCGTTTAACTTTCCTCCTAGGGGGTTAGTTGTAACAAATTTTTTTTTTTAAAAGGGCTATCAGCCGTAGGGGGTTAGTTGTAACAAAAAAACTTCTATCTTTTATAGGGCTATCAGCCGTGAGTCATTTCCGCCAGTCAAGGGAGAAGCTCAGAGGAGTTTAATCACCCGGTATTTACCTTAACTTCACAAAAAACCTCTGAAAACTGTGAAAGGTGATTCGCGAAAAGGCGGAAGACGCCTCTAACCACTTGACCACTGAGCTGGGTTAGTTGTAACATTTGAGGAATATTATTGTTTTCATACCATTAACATGTTGGTGGTATATGTACAGTTTCCTTTTCCTATATGAAACAGATATTGTGATCTGTTATTATTGCAGATGGAGAAATTACTGTGACAAACTTGATGTGATTCAACAATAATATGCTTCAGTGGTTACCAAGTAATTGGAGGATGTTTCAGGTGTTCAAAAAATGTAATTGGGAAATAAATAAGTTTAAAATAATTAAATATTTACAGGACTATCAGCCAAAAAGCATTTTGGCCGGTAAAAGGGAGTAGCTCAGAGGAATGTAATCACCTTAACTTCACAGAAAACTTCTGAAAAACTTTGAAAGGTGATTCGCGAAAATTCGCCCCATTGGGGTCCGAACTCAGGCATCCCAATGCTCAGTACGAGACGGACGAAGCCTCTAATCATTTGACCACTGAGATAGAGGTTTTCATTATAAATGTGTTCATCCTGTGGCTATTTGGTAGAAGCTGTTATATCAATTTTACTAACTCTTCAGGGCAGTAAAACAATTTTTGTTTTTATCTATAAATTCACTCATTAATAAGTAAGTTTTATTACTAATTTGAGATTGAAATAACCCATAACAATAATTTCCATATGTAAATTGCTACTTTTGTGTAGTAGAAAATGAGGTAAAAGTAAAACCATATAATATAGACATTATCTTTTTCAAATAGCCACGAAATTATTTATATACATATGAACAATTGTAGTTGATACCTATTTTTAGCATGTTACTGCTTTTTATTGAACGACTTTGCAAGGTGAGTTTTTTTTTGGTGCTGGTCGGCCGACGAGGTCCAAGGGTCAGCCGCTGCACTCGGTGCGTAGCTCAGTTGACCGCCGCGATTGATAGTGCGCGTAGTGTTTTCGTTGTGTCGAGTGTTTAAAACGTGTTTGTGTTTGCTGGATGCTTAATTACCAAGCTTCGATTGATTGCTGAAACGGATATGTGCGTAATGTGTGATACCGGTGAGTTATTTTAATTAATTCCCTCGTTAACGCTCGAAATTCCGATTGACATGACACAGAATTTTGAAAGCGTACATGTTTACTTTTTTTACGCTTATGGCATAACACTAAGAATGCAAAATAGACTTTCTAAAATATGTTATTTTTATATTCTTTCCGGAATTGGGATTAAGTTTGTTGAGTATTGGAGTTTCGACGTTTGGTTATATAACCAAAATCCGACACCTTAATAATCCGAGTGTCGGATTTTGGTGAGTGTACGAATGGTACTACGTTCACCAACCTCTATATTTTTAAATATAGTTGCTTTTGGATGGGATAGTATAGGAAACTCATATTTCTATAAAGGCAGTCATATGGCTGCGTATATTCTTGCCACTGTTTTTGTTGAAATGTTATAAGGTTCGTGAGTGAACGAACTTGTTTGGTACAATCAGATATTTTGGTTTCGCCATCATTGAATCGAATGACCTTAAAATATTTGATGCTGTTCGACATTTATGCCACAACATTGTTTATTCAAATTTTGTACCGCATTTATCGAATTCGATAAACAGGTACAAGTAATTGGGATTAATTGGGATTGATTTTGATCCATTTAGCAAACCAATGTTTGATGGTCGCTTCTTGGAGGGATTGTAGTGCATTTTCTACAAACTTAGCATGTAATATAGTGGCTGTATCATCCCAAACATATCTGTCTGGTTTAAGACATGTTGTCTTGTTCGTTGTTTCTCTCGTGTATATCTGTAACAATCTCATAGTGTTTTATTTGGATGTTATAAAACACTATCAGATTGTTAGAGATATACACGACAGAAACAACGAACAAGACAACATGTCATAAACCAGACAGATTTCCCGGGCAGAAAGACCGCGGGTTTATAGGCGTTTTCAATTACAATAATTAATAATCTTTATTTTGCTTTAAAATTTGCATATACCCTTTGGAGTGTCGAGATTATCAATAGCGTGTTCTTCTTGCAGTGCATCTCCTATCGGAGGTTTGCTATCATCACAGCTATCCGAACCTTATTGGCTGCTGCTCGGAATAATTGAGTGTTACTGCAGCCAAACCAGTTCCTTAGGTTTTTAAGCCCGGACATTTTGCGTCTTCCGATATTCCTTCATCCACTGATCTTTCCTTGTACTATCAATTGTAGCAGCGCGTATTTGTGTCCTCTCATTATGTGGCCTAGTTATTGTAACTTTCTCTTCTTTATTTTGTGAATTATTTCCAGTTCTTTTTTATATAAGACTTCAGTGTTAGTTACCTTATCTGTCCATGGCGTACAATTTAGTTAACGCTCTTTACTACTTCCCTCCATTCTTTTCTATTCAACGCCTCTTTTCCCGCTTTTTGCTGGCTGAGGGTGTTTCTTGCTAATCTGGCAGTTACGGTGTCGTCTCATGTTGTCTTCCTCGGCCTGATGCTTTGTTATTCTTGCAAGCCATACTTGTGTCGCTTGTCTGTCCTCTGCCATTCTTACTAGATGTTCTTACCAGTGTCGGATCTAGGAAATCTTTCAGGGGGACAAGTCAGCTCCATGCCGCCCCTGTAGCTGTTTCCATATGAATTTATAAAAAAGGATCAATTGTTCAATCATATTTTGCCGCCCTCCGGACGTGCCGCTCGGGGCAGTGGCCCCCTTTTACTCCACCGTCAATCCGGTACTGGTTCATACCAAGCTAGCTGCATTTTTTGTACTGAGTTTATAGGTTGATTCTTATCTGTTCATTCCTTACTCTATCCAGTCTTATCAACCCTTCCACCTTCTTTAGATATTTCATTTCACTAGCCTGTACTTTGCTTTTGCTTCTTTGAATCATCATCCATGTTTCACACCCGTAGATTACTGTTGGTCTATAAGTGAGTCTGAGAATGAAAATGGTGTAAGTCACATTTGAATTGTTTTGAAAAGGCGAAGATTTTGCATTTGGTGTTTAAGTAAATCGACGTGCGCAGTTACAGACTTGAAATCAATTTATTTATAAATAAAAATGTAACTGCATATGTCGACTTACAGAAATTTGAAATAACTCTAATGCGGCTATTTTGTGTTCTGCATTTTGAATTTTTAAAATCATATATAGGATTTGCATTCAGTGACCTGAAAACTCTCCGTGATAGTTCGAACGAAATAATTTACTGTTTTGTCCGCCATTGCGAATTTTTAAAATCAGGCAACGGTATTGTATTCAGTGACCAAATTATTTAGAAACTTTTTTAGTCCGCCAATTTTAAAATCAATTTAAAAAAAAACATCGGATTCGTAATCAGCGACCTCGAGAATCCCAGTAGGTGGCTGGTTTCCTTGTGTTTGTGTTCTTGCACGGTATCGAAGCTTTGCATGCGTCTTGCAATTGGTCTCAATAGCCCGTTTGAGCTTCGTTGCCCTTCGACGCAGTTTGTATTGTTAATGGAGAGTTTCGGTTTGGGCCCCGGCGGTCCTTGCCCTTTGTTTCTTTCTCCTCGCTCGGTTGGCCTCTCCTTGCCTCCGCTACTTCTTGTTTCCCAACAGTAGGTAGTAGGTAGCTGGATTCCTAGTGCTTGTGTTCTTGCACGGTATCGAAGCTTCGTATGCCTCTTGTAATTGGTCTTAATGGCCTGCCTGAGCTCCCTTTGCCGCAGTTTTTATTGGTAGTGGAGAGTTTCGGTTTGGGCCCCGGCCATTTGTTCCTTTCTCCTCGCGCGGTTTGCCTCTCTCCTTGCCTCGGCTCTACCAGTAGGTGACTCGTTTCGTAGTGCTTGTATTCTTGCATTCCTCTTAGCAGTTCAACGTCTATAGTTTTTATTGCCTACTTCCTCGTCGGACGTCTAGGGCTGGCTGCCCACTCTGCTAGATGTTATACGAGGCATATCCAGAAAGTAAGAGTACTGAGGCTCTCACGGTCGGAGGGATTTTATTTTCATCATGTTGGCCACACGGCAGTGTAGCCTGACTCCTCCCTTTTGCACCGAGACCGGTTCGAGGTCAGTACGTCGAGAACTGTTGACACGACAACAAGTTTCGTGAATAATGTCAATCCAATCTCCCGCCAAGTGCGAAATACGCGGCGTCATCCGATATCTCGTTTGGAAGGGAAAACCTCCATTTGAGATTTATAATGAGGTGAAAACTGCATATGGAACAAGAGGAGAGGCATGCTGACAAAAGGAGTCTGCCTGCTGCACGACAATGCCAGACCACACACGGCCAACGCCACGAAGGAACTGCTCGCCTCGTTTAAATGGGATGTCCTGAACCATCCCGCGCATTCCCCTGATCTAGCACCTTCAGATTACTATCTCTTTACCTCCCTGAAGCTGCACATGGGTGGAAAAAGGTTTTTAACCGACGAGGAGGTAAAGGAGGAGTTGGAGAAGTGGACGAAGGAGTTGGCGGGAAACTACTTCGAGGAAGGCATCAAAAAATTGATACCTCGCTACACCACCTGCATTGAGAGGAATGGCGACTATGTCGAAAAATAGCTTTTATTATGTACTAAAGTTTTACGTAATTTTTTTGTTTAAATAAAAAATTTTAACACCTACAAAAATTCAGTACTCTTACTTTCTGGATATGCCTCGTATTATTCATTATATGACGGTGGTCGCTTAGAGATTCTTCTTCCAGTACTCTCCATCTCTGCACTCTCCCCATCTGTCGCGTCGCGTTGTCGCAAGAGTGATGTCTATGAAGGACGCCGACTCCCTTCTCGCGAAGGTCGGCGACAGTTCGAGTGCAACTGCTATGTCCATGATGTCAGTCTGTTACTGAACCCACGCAGGCCATAACGATCATCCCACTAGCCGCCCGCATCGTCCTCTCGAGTATCGCCAGTCATTCCCTTGCGTGGGCCCTGCTGCAGTTAGGTGACAGATAGCAGTCGATGATTGTAGTACCTTGGTCCACGCGATTCCTCTCGTAAAGTTGTTACCTGCTCTATTTTATTTCCACTATGTGTTATATTAGTCGTTATATCCGAGTTGGCTATCACCATTACTTTTGGGTTTCCTACGTTTATCATCATGTTATTTTAGTTGTAAGTTTTTCGTTCCATACCTCTTGGTTATATTAACGACCGGTCCTAGCGGGCGTGCAAGGTGTGCGCCGTACGCGGGCGGCCAAATTCAGCCCAGGGCATCGAAGCAGTAAACATACAAGTCCAATGAGATATCTTCATTATCTTGTAAGATATGGCTTGTAAAAGTTGAAATTTGTATTATCACATATTCCTGCAAAAATACCGATTCATCATAAAGCAATTGAATGATTTTTTATGTTATTCTTGTTTAAATATTTATGAAAAACTCAATTATAAAGACTCCAATGAGTTTGTTTCTTGTCTAGAAATGTATGAAAAATTCAATTATAAGGACTAAAATGAGATATCTCCTTTTTTTTTCAAAGCTATGGCCTGTAAAAGTTGATATTTGTATTATCACACATTCCTGCAAATACACCTATTCATCATGATGCAATGTTAAGATTTTTTGTGTTATTCTCATTTATAAAGGTATGAAAAACTCAATTATAAAGACTCCAATGAGTTATCTTCATTATCTTTAAAAATATGCCTTGCAAACGTTGAAATTTGTATTATCACACATTTCTGCAAAAATATCTATTCATCATGATGCAATTTTAAGATTTTGTATGTTATTCTCATCTAAAAATGTATGACAAACTTATCTTCATTATTTTCAAAGCTATTCCTTGTAAGAGTGGAAATTTGTTTTATCACACATTCCTGCAAAAATATCTATTCATCATGATAAAATTTTAAGATTTTGTGTTATTCTCATCTAAAAATGTCTGAAAAATTCAATTATAAAGACTACAATGAGTTATCTTTATTATCTTTAAAGATATGCCTTGTAAAAGTTGAAATTTATAATATCACACATTCCTGCAAAAATATCTATTCATGCAATGATACAATTTTAAGATTTTGTATATTATTCTTGTCTAAAAATGTATGCCAAACTCAATTATAAAGACTCCAATGAGTTATCTTCATTATCTTCAAAGCTGTGCCTTGTAAAAGTGGAAATTTGTTTTATCACACATTCCTGCAATAATATCTATTCATTATCTTTAAAAATATGCCTTGCAAACGTTGAAATTTGTATTATCACACATTCCTGCAAAAATATCTATTCATCATGATGCAATTTTAAGATTTTGTACGTTATTCTCATCTAAAAATGTATGACAAACTCAATTATAAAGACTCCAATAAGTTATCTTCATTATCTTCAAAGCTATGCCTTGTAAGAGTGGAAATTTGTTTTATCACACATTCCTGCAAAAATATCTATTTATCATGATGAAATTTTAAGATTTTGTATGTTATTCTCATCTAAAAATGTCTGAAAAACTCAATTATAAAGACTACAATGAGTTATCTTCATTATCTTTAAAAATATGCCTTGCAAACGTTGAAATTTGTATTATCACACATTCCTGCAAAAATATCTATTCATTATGATGCAATTTTAAGATTTTGTATGTTATTCTTGTCTAAAAATGTATGACAAACTCAATTATAAAGACTCCAATGAGTTATCTTCATTATCTTCAAAGCTATGCCTTGTAAAAGTGAAAATTTGTTTTATCACACATTCCTGCAATAATATCTATTCATCATGATGCAATCTTAAGATTTGTTGTGTTATTCTTGTCTAAAATTGTATGAATAACTCAATTATAAAGACCCCAATGAGATATGTTTATTATCTTCAAAGATATGGCTTGTTTAATTTGAAATTTGTATTATCACTGTTTTCTGCTAATGAAAACGATTCCTCATTATGTAATTCGCGGATTTTATTTATTGCACTAGTCAAGTAATATAATAAGAACTCGAAGATATATCACTAAGGTCTTTAGTGTTTTTAAAAATGAAGTTCCTATCTTTGGACGAGTGTACCAAAAAAATCCTAAATTTACATAATGAGATACCGTTTTCCTTAGCAGAAAGGACTGATAATATAAATTTGAAATTTAATATATATATTATATATATATATATATATATATATATATCTTTGAAGACAATGAAGATATATCACTATGTAAGACCGTCTTATCGTTTTAAGTTCCGATTTCTGGTTGGTGCAACGTTTTAAGACCGTCTTATTGTTGAGACGGTCTTAAACTAGTTAAGATGCGTTGGAGAAACCGGGCGTAAGGTCTTTAGTGTTTTTAAAATTATTGTCTTGAAATATATGGCTTATTAAAATTCAAATTTATATTGTCTTTTCTACTAAGAAAAACGGTATCTCTTTATGTAAATTTAGGATTTTTTGGTATACTAGTCCAAAGATAGGAACTCAATTTTAAAAATTCAAATAAGATATCTTCATTACCTTCAATGATATGGCTTGTGAAAGTAGAAATTTGTATTCATACAATCTTGCTAAAAATAGGATTGATCATGATGCAATTTTAGAATTTCTTGTGTTATACTTGCCCAGAAATGTATGAAGATCTAAATTACAAAGACCCTAATGATATATCTTCGTATTTTTCAAAGAAATGGTTATTAAATTTGATATTTATATTATTAGTCTTTTCTGGCAAGGAAAACGGTTCCTTATTATCTAATTTTACAATTTTTTTTTGATATAGTTGTTAAAAAATGTATTATAAACTCAATTTCAAAAACGCTAATGAGATATCTTCATTGCTTTCAAAGATATGGCTTCTATGAGTTGAAATTTGTATTTTTACATATTCCTGCAGAAATACCTATTCATCATGATTTTTTTAATGTAATTCATGTCCAAAAATGTATGAAGAACTCAATTATAAGCCTCGGTTATAAAATATCCTACTCAGTATTTTCACAGATGGGCATTTATAAATGATTTATTAATTTCTCCACATATAGGGATATATGTCGAGAAATTTATAAATCTTTTATATTCTCATATCCTATATAATGGTAATTATAATTTTTTAAGTACAGCATGTGGGCGGCCAAATTATATTCGCACGCGGGCGCCCGATTACCTAGGACCGGCCCTGGTTATATTGGATGTAAGCTTCTGATATCGTCAGAATTGCTATGTGATCTGCCAATATATATATATCCGATATGGATATCCTGTCTTGTAGTAACTAACTTGTACTGTCTTTGTTTTTCCTTAAAAACTATTGCCTCTATGAAAATTATAAATAATACAGGTCTCAATGCTCCTCCTCGCCTCAGCCCCTGAGAAGTAGCAAACTCCTTTAACTGTTGTGTTTATTTGCATGTGTCACTTGTTGTGTGTAATGTTACACTGCCCGTTCTTATGTAATTGGTTCTTTCCTTATATACACTTTTGATAGCTTCCAACAGCTGTACACTTATTCCTCTTTTCCTAAGTACTTCCCACATTTTTTAACTAGGTACTCTGGCAAACGCTTTCTTAGATCTACAAAGATTTTTTACAACTTGCCATGTTCTATGTTCTTATGGTGAAAACGTGGTCTTTAGTTGAGTGTCCTTTCCTGAGGTCGCTTTGAGCTTCTTTCTCCAAATTGACTCCATTTCCTGTCTCAGTCTGTTTTCAAGTTTTGCCTCGTACATTTTAGCTGTTGTACATAATAGGGACATCCCTCTGTAATTATTGCATTTTTAACACATCCTTTTTGTATATGGGAAATATAACCAGTCTGAGGGGATCCTTCCTTCTTTGTATATTTTGTTTAGCAATGCTAATAGCATCTGTTCTCCTTGTTCACCCAGATATTTTCGTTGCTCTAGCTTAATCCTGTCATGTCCTGTTACTTTTCCATTTCTCAGTTTATTAAGTGCTGCTTTCAATTCATCTTCAATTATATCCTCTGCTTGTCTGCTGTAATCATTATTTTTTATGTGTTGGTTTTCTATATTGTCATTTCCGTTTGAAACGTTATTTGGTTTTCTTTATGCAATTTTTGAATGTACAGGTACACGTACAGGTACAGGTACAGGTACAGGTACAGGTACAGGTACAGGTACAGGTACAGGTACAGGTACAGGTACAGGTACAGGTACAGGTACAGGTACAGGTACAGGTACAGGTACAGGTACAGGTACAGGTACAGGTACAGGTACAGGTACAGGTACAGGTACAGGTACAGGTACAGGTACAGGTACAGGTACAGGTACAGGTACAGGTACAGGTACAGGTACAGGTACAGGTACAGGTACAGGTACAGGTACAGGTACAGGTACAGGTACAGGTACAGGTACAGGTACAGGTACAGGTACAGGTACAGGTACAGGTACAGGTACAGGTACAGGTACATTCGTACAGGTACTATATTGTCTATATTTTCTTTTGTAGGTTTTCTTACTAGGTCTCTATGTCTGCTTGGTATCTCACACTGGTCTGACTATTTTTCAGTTTGTTAACACTTCCTACGACTCACGTGTGTAAATATTGATCCCCCTCTAATACCCACATTCACTCTCCATTCAGTCTCTCTCTAGCCCGCATGTTTGTGTACATCCTTCTCACCCATTCCACAACATTCTCCTTTTATATCCCTAACGTTTCCATACAATCAACAAGTTTGTCCCTCGGAACTGAGTCGTATGCCGCTATCAAACCACAAACACCGCATACATTAATTGCATTTCGGTACGTCAAGGTATGTTTAGAAAGGGAAGAGGGGCAAGGGAGCAGATATTTACACAAGCGAGAATGTCCTCCACCATTCTCGCTTGCGCAAATATCTGTTCCCTTGCCCCTCTTCCCTTTCTAAACATACCTTGACGTACAACTTCCCTTTTCTGTCCACTTTCCGTACTTCTTCACTATGAACACAACAAGTTTGTATCCAGCACTCATTATAGTGATTCCTCTATAGCTTTTCGGTTCCGAGGCTGCCCGCCCACACTTTATGCACTGGCACTACCACCCCCACGTGCCACTCTTCTGATACGTCCTCTTTTCTAAAAAGAAACCTTTATTGGGCATAGCCAACACACACATTCAAACATCTCCCTTGTACAGAATTCCACCAAAAATATTTCTAGAGCTTTAACCACCATCACGAGCCGTTCCCCATCCTTGTTCATTTTCCTGAGTAGTTTGTTAGTTTGTTTGTTACCATGTCTTTCTGGGAACTTTTCCACACCCTTCGGTACAGCCATATCTCCAAGTTTTCAAGTTTATTCACAGATATTTGTAGAGCTTTAAAATGTGAAGATGGATATACAGCTATTTTTTAAGGCATTAAAAGAATTTGTGTTATCTCGCAGTTTTTTTGCATTAATAAAAAGCAGGATTAAACATGAAATCTCATGCGGCCCATTAAACGCGGAAAATTACAAATCGCGCAATCTATCTCCTGCTGCCTCCCCAAACAAACTCTTCATTTCCATTCAATCCATCACACCCCATACCCCACCATCGCCCATCAATCAACTTGTGTCGCTCCTCCCGCCAAACATCAAAGCGATTATTCACGCGAATTCCCGCAAAACCGAGCGCGCGCAATTTTCAACATTTCGCGATGCTAGCGCTCATTTCGCGCACAGAGGCGTCGCGACGCTGCCGTAGCAACGAGCTGGTGTGCATTCATCCGACGACAAGTGACTCAAAGTTGTTTACACGCATCGATATAACATAATAACCTGCGAGTTGATAGTTTGAAATAATGTGAAATTTATTAATTTTGCGGTGAGTTATAAAAAATATTTTCTAACATTTCTTTACTTTAAGAAACTTTTAATACTTTATTAGCAATGTTTCCATATTTTATTTTTTTTCAACAGTTTATATTTTATGTATGTGTGTATATTATGCACGCACCTACAGATACGCATACATATAACTTTTGAGAAAATAAAATACATATAGAAACAAACTTTCGTAACTAATGCAAGCCTCAATAATTAAAGTTATTAATTTGATTTTATTACTGATGGATGACACATAACAAATTGTGTAAATATTAATCATATTGTAAATTGTTGAGAAAATTCTAGTTAGTAGTTAGTAAATAAGTCCTCAGTCTAAGCAGCTTTTTAATTTTAAGTGGTTTTCTATGAAGTTAAGGTATATTAAGATGACTAAACTCCTCTAAGCTTCTTCCGGTAGAAAGATTTACTTGCCTATGAAGATAGATTTTTTTAAAGAATAGCGTGTGTTTAGTTTTTTAAGAAACTGACGTTATCGTATATAATTTTCGATCAATTTTTTGTCCACTCTTTTGGATTATGTATAAAAATGATTTAAAAAAATAGTAACTAACAACACTCTATTCTTTAAAAAATCTATCTTCATAGGCAAGTAAATCTTTCTACCGGTACAGGGAGAAGCTCAGAGGAGTTTAGTCATCTTAATATAGCTTAACTTCATAGAAAACCTCTTAAAATTAAAAAGCTGCTTAAACTGAGGACTTATTTACTAACTACAGTTAGAAGAAATTCTAACCGTAGTTAGTAAATAAGTCCTCAGTATAAAAACGCTCTATTTTGCGTAATAAGCGAGAAAAAATATTGTTTAACAGAAGCAACTATCTAAATTTTATCTTCGAGTAAGGGAATTTTATGGTAGAGACGAGACCTGAAAAGTTTTTCTGGACACAGTACTTTTATTAACATAGAAAGTGTTTTAGGGAAGTTTCCCTCCGTTAAAGCCGGTCCATTTCCGATTCAATTTCCTAAGTGGACCGCCGATGTGTAAAACAGTAAATAATTACCATGTTACTGATATAAATAAAATGGACGAAACATAATAAAACATAAAAACGAACCAAGAAAAAAAAATATATATACAATTTTTTTTCTTGGTTCTTTTTTATGATTTATTATTTTTCGTCTATTTTATTGGCTATCAGCCTGAGGGCTTTTCCGCTGGTAAAGCGTGGGTTTTCCGCTGGTAATGCGAGGTATTTTCCGCTGGCAACGTGAGGCTTTTCCGCTGGTAAAGGGAGAAGCACAGAAGATTGTAATCAGCCAATATTTACCTTAACTTCAAAGAAAACCTCTAAAAAACTGTGAAAGGCGATGCGCGTAATTTGAGTGCTTAAATGTGACGGACATTTCCATAAAATTATTATAATTATTATTAATTAATTCACTTCAATATTTAAAAGCAAAATTGTTACCTAAAAATTTGATATTTTTATTGCTAATCGTTTATAATTTATAATATTATTTATTATTTGTACAAAACTTATTGTGGGAAATAAACTCATTATTATTTACTTTATTGCCCATAATAAGTTTTACACACACAAAAAAATATCACAGTAAACGAAATGAGGATTATTATTATATAATTCACTTATTTAAAAACAAAACAAAAAAATTGTTACCTAAATATTTCATATTATTATTTCTAATTGTTTATAATTTAGAATATATTAATTATTTGTACAAAACTTATTGTTGGAAATAAACTTATTATTATTTACTTTATTGCACATAATAAGTTTTACACAAATAATAAATAAAACAAGGAACGTGTGTTATTATATTGTATATATTTTATAAATTCTGAGGATTATTATTTAAGTAACAAAATACTTTTCTATTTCTCGAAATGTATTTTGTTAGTGAAGTAATAATATCCTTAGAATTTATAAAATATATACAATATAATAACACACGTTCCTTGTTTTATTTATTATTTGTGTAAAACGTATTATGGTCAATAAAGTAAATAATAATAAGTTTATTTCCCACAATAAGTTTTGTACAAATAATAAATATATTCTAAATTATAAACAATTAGAAATAATAATATCAAATATTTAGGTAACAATTTTGCTTTTAAATAAGTGAATTATTTAATAATAATCCTCATGTCGTTCATTGTGATTTTTTTTTTGGCACCCACTAACATCGTTTTGTATTTCCTGAATGAATTAGCTAACAAAATAGTCATGCTCATTTCCATGTGCAACACATTATGTTACTACTCAGTTTGACCGAATGCCCCATTTAAAACACATTAACCCTGACAAAGAAAAATGGCACTCGCAGAACTGGAGCGCGGGTGGCGTTTTACACAAAGCCCCACATTAAATTGTGTGACATTATTATTTAAATTCGGAGTTTTGTTATATTTGTCCCGGGAGAGAAACCTGCTCCGATGTAAAAGTGTTCATCGGAACGGAAGAACCGCAAAGTTATATTTATTGAGTTGGAGCTCGCCCAGTTAGTCCCTTGGTGGTTTTATTTGAATGCACGAATGTTGTTGATGATTGTATTGAATTGAAAATGTTTTGGGTGAAATCGAATATATTATTAAATGCTTCACTACAACAAAGAAATTTTAGAGGTGAATATTGGATAAAAGTAATAAAGCTACAGTTTTAATGCACGCAAAAACTACCTAGAAACAATTAAAAAATCGTAGTCGTCAAAATGTCTGTTGAATACTGTAATCATAATAAGTTTTATAACTAATAAGTTTTACTTTCATTCTTATAATATAAAAACGAAGACAATGTTTTGAAGCCGACCGACATCAGTTTATATTGCATATTGTAAATATATTTCACATATCCAGTATTAATTTGCTCGTGTTAGTACTACGAAAACTGGAGTTATTCAACTTTAAACACCAAAATTGCTTTGGAAAATATACAAGTTGCTGTTAATAAAATTCGCCAAAAATTCAATTTGAGTGATATGAGTTTGTACTTTTATATTGCATATTGTAAATATATTTCACATATCCAGCATTAATTTGCTCTTGTTAATACTACGAAAATTGGAGTTATTAAACTTTAAACACCAAAATTGCTTTGAAAAATATACAAGTTGCTGTTAATAAAATTCGCCAAAAATTCAATTTGAGTGATATGAGTTTGTACTTTTACATTGCATATTATAAACATATGTCACATATCCAGCATTAATTTGCTAGTGTTAGTACTATGAAAACTGGAGATATTCAACTTTAAACACCAACATTGCTTTGAAAACTATACAAGTTGCTGTTAATAAAATTCGCCAAAAATTCAATTTGAGTGATATGAGTTTGTACTTTTACACTGCATATTATAAACATATGTCACATATCCAGCATTAATTTGCTAGTGTTAGTACTATGAAAACTGGATTTATTCAACTTTAAACACCAAAATTGCTTTGAAAACTATACAAGTTGCTGTTAATAAAATTCGCCAAAAATTCAATTTGAGTGGTATGAGTTTGTACTTTTACATTGCGTATTATAAACATATGTCACATATCCAGCATTAATTTGCTAGTGTTAGTACTATGAAAACTGGAGTTATTCAACTTCAAACACCAAAATTGCTTTGAAAACTATACAAGTTGCTGTTAATAAAATTTGCCAAAAATTCAATTTGAGTGATATGAGTTTGTACTTTTATACTGCATATTGTAAATATATTTCACATATCCAGCATTAATTTGCAAGTGTTAGTACTATGAAAACTATAGTTATTCAACTTTAAACACCAACATTGCTTTGAAAACTATACAAGTTGCTGTTAATAAAATTCGCCAAAAATTCAATTTGAGTGATATGAGTTTGTGCTTTTACATTGCATATTATAAACATATGTCACATATCCAGCATTAATTTGCTAGTGTTAGTACTATGAAAACTGGAGTTATTCAACTTTAAACACTAAAATTGCTTTGAAAACTATACAAGTTGCTGTTAATAAAATTCGCCAAAAATTCAATTTGAGTGATATGAGTTTGTACTTTTACATTGCATATTATAAACATATGTCACATATCTAGCATTAATTTGCTAGTGTTAGTGCTATGAAAACTGGAGTTATTAAACTTTAAACACCAACATTGCTTTGAAAACTATACAAGTTGCTGTTAATAAAATTCGCCAAAAATTCAATTTGAGTGATATGAGTTTGTACTTTTACATTGCATATTATAAACATATGTCACATATCTAGCATTAATTTGCTAGTGTTAGTGCTATGAAAACTGGAGTTATTCAACTTTAAACACCAAAATTGCTTTGAAAACTATACAAGTTGCTGTTAATAAAATTCGCCAAAAATTCAATTTGAGTGATATGAGTTTGTACTTCTACATTGCATATTACAAACATATGTCACATATCCAGCATTAATTTACTAGTGTTAGTACTATGAAAACTGGAGTTATTCAACTTTAAACACCAAAATTTCTTTGAAAAATATACAAGTTGCTGTTAATTAAATTCGCCAAAAATTCAATTTGAGTGATATGAGTTTGTACTTTTACATTGCATATTATATACATATGTCACATATCCAGCATTAATTTGCTAGTGTTAGTACTATGAAAACGGGAGTTATTCAACTTTAAACACCAACATTGCTTTGAAAAGTATACAAGTTGCTGTTAATAAAATTCGCCAAAAATTCAATTTGAGTGATATGAGTTTGTACTTTTATATTGCATATTACAAACATATGCCACATATTCAGCATTAATTGGCTAGTGTTAGTACTATGAAAACTGGAGTTATTCAACTTTAAACACCAAAATTACTTTGAAAACTATACAAGTTGCTGTTAATAAAATTCGCCAAAAATTCAATTTGAGTGATATGAGTTTGTACTTTTACATTACATATTATAAACATATGTCACATATCCAGCATTAATTTGCTAGTGTTAGTACTATGAAAACTGGAGTTATTCAACTTTAAACACCAACATTGCTTTGAAAAGTATACAAGTTGCTGTTAATAAAATTCGCCAAAAATTCAATTTGAGTGATATGAGTTTGTACTGTTACACTACATATTATAAACATATGTCACATATCCAGCATTAATTTGCTAGTGTTAGTACTATGAAAACTAGAGTTATTCAAATTTAAACACCAACATTGCTTTGAAAACTATACAAGTTGTTGTTAATAAAATTCGCCAAAAATTCAATTTGAGTGATATGAGTTTGTACTTTTACATTGCATATTATAAACATACGTCACATATCCAGCATTAATTTGCTAGTATTAGTACTATGAAAACTGGAATTATTCAACTTTAAACACCAAAATTGCTTTGAAAACTATTCAAGTTGCTGTTAATAAAATTCGCCAAAAATTCAATTTGAGTGATATAAGTTTGTACTTTTACATTGCATATTATAAACATATGTCACATATCCAGCATTAATTTGCTAGTATTAGTACTATGAAAACTGGAGTTATTCAACTTTAAACACCAACATTGCTTTGAAAACCATACAAGTTGTTGTTAATAAAATTCGCCAAAAATTCAATTTGAGTGATATGAGTTTGTGCTTTTATATTGCACATTGTAAATATATTTCACATATCAAGCATTAATTACCTACCAGGACCGCGCTTATTATGAATGGCCCATTAGAGGGTTATGAGCCATTAATTCAATAAAAACTTCACTCGTAGAACGCTCCCACAAAAAGTATAATTCCATTCCGCGCTATTATAAACTTTTATACGCGAACTAAACGATATTTTTGAAAACAGTAACAAAGTTGGAACATTTATCTCTGCTAGCTGGGAATATGTAGTATTACGCCTACGTCGGCAAACATTAAATTATTCAGCATGAGTTTTTATGAGCTTTATCGCCGGAGTGGAAAACTTTTTCCCGTGCACATCACTGCGAAACAAATTCATCATATGGGGCATACATTAATTTTTGTATTGTTGTAAGTGAAAAAAGTTGTGCAAATATTTGGTATGCGAACCTGTTTTAGATTATAAAAAAATATTGGTTCAGCTGTAAGATCTCACGTGTATGTGCTGCTATATGGGTTTGAATGTAGCATATAAATTAAATACAATCATATTATTTTATGTTACAACATAATTCATATTTAAACTGAAAAAAACCTTCCCTATATTTTCCTATATAAAGGTCGGTTTGGTCACTGTAATGATTTTTAAACAAATTTAGAAAATAATTTAATACGTCTCTTAGCTAGATAATGAAAAATGAATTTTCAGCCATCAAAACTAGACCTAAAACGAGATTTAGGTGTTTGAAATTCTGAAAAACTAACTAAAACTAAAATTAAATTATAATACATTTCGAAAATAATTGAAAAAGTTTTTTTTATATTTATTTTTAATGTTGTAACAATATTTTGTACTGAATTTTACGAATGTTCATCAATCAAAACTGGAACTGTAGGATTTTTTATTAATTTAGTTTCAAAAATAAATTAATACGTTCTTGATAATAGATTTTTACTTTTTATAATATAATAGATGAACATTCTTACATACTAGAATTTCCAATCCGGATATCGAAATATCAGAATATCCGGATTATTCGACCAATCCTTCAAAACTAACTAAAACTAATAATAAATTATGATGACATTTCGAAAATAATTGAAAAAGTATTGTAATAATATGTTTTACTGAATTTTATGAAATTAATAATATTTTTTACTAAATTTTATAAATGTTCAACAATCAAAACTGTAACTGCACTATTTTTTATTTTAATTTAATTTCAAAAATAAAGTAATACGTTCTTGGTCTTGATAATAGATGTAAAAATATTCTTCCATACTAGGGTTTACATTCCGGATATTCGAATATCAAAATATCCGGATTATTCGACCAATTTTGACTATTCGATAATCCGGATAATTTTCATTGAATAATCTGGATATTTTGTGAATAGACAAAATATTTGTTTTCAACCATTTTTACTTTTTATAATATAATAGATGAATATTCTTACATACTAGAGTTTCCAATCCGGATATCCGAATATCAGATTATCCGGATTATTATTCGACCAATTCTGACTATTCGATAATCCGGATAATTTTCATTGAATAATCTGAATACTTTTTGAATAAACAAAATATTTTTTTTCAACAATTTTTACTTTTTATAATATAATAGATGAATCTATAGAGAACATTAAAAATGACATGAATACAAATAATTTTGAAGATGCTAACATAATCTGCAAACTAGAAGAATACATCGAAATCCTAAATCTCGCCGAAGATTTTCAAGTTATGTGTTAAGTTATAAAAACCCTCAGAAAATTATAGGAATGATAAAATCCTCTTGAGTCAAAAACAACATTTTACAAAGTGATGTGTGTTCGTGTAAATAAAATAAAATGGATTCGTACATTTTGCATGAACTGGCCTGGCAGTTTTAAAATATCATATTGTTAGTTAACCGTAAAACTGTTGTCTGGTTATTTTCTCTCAAATAAACGCTCGCGAGAGATGATGATTGTACGTTAAAAGCAGCAGTCGCACGTTCCATATGGGTGTTTATAGCGGAAATTATGCGGGCCGCATAAATTTTGCACGTTATTAGGCCTTGGCCGCTCGTGTTTTCCCATCTGCAGCGGCAGCAACCTTCGCGAAATGTACGCCGGAAGGCGCAGGATGAAATGTATTTTGCAATAGCAGGGTGGTTGTGCATGTAAGAAAGAAAGAGAGCGATATTTTTCTCGACGGGAAATGCAATTAATTGCGTCTGAAACCCCATTATACCAGCTAAAAAGCAACACGCTGCTACGAACAAAAAAATACAAATAAACTTAAGAGCTTCAGTGTTATATGATATAGTCTTAAGCTGGCCATACACGTTCCGGTATACCGGAGAGGTTTACCTGCGCAAAGACCTGTACAGGTAAACCGGAGCGTGTGTGTGGACAAGTTGGGTAAAACTACACAGGCTTAGTAACTTGTACGGAAGACCGGAGAAGAATCAGCTGGCCATACACGTTCCGGTAAACCGGAGAGGAAAACCGTCCGGCCATACACGTTCCGGTATACCGGAACGTGTATGGCCGGCTTTACAAAAAACTATCCACGAAAGAGGGTTGTGCATATCAAGATTACTTACAAATAACTTTTAGTGTAGTAGTAAAGAACATCGAATGAAGTAAATACAAATTAAATCTGCGTACCAACCATATACTAATATAACTTATTTAATTTAAATGCATTTGTACCATGAAAAGAGTTTTCTCGTTAACTTAAGGTCGTTTTAGACAAGACAATTTCTTGATTCAAAAGTTAGTCAAAATGCGAAACAATCTAAATTGTCTCGTATCATACAGCAAATTATTTGAAATATTGAATTGGATGGTAGGTCGAATGGAAAAATATAACGCGTTCTATTTGTCAAGGACAAATTGTATGGGAGAAGGATATATGAATTCTATTCTTGAACAACTTTTGAGCTAAGAAATTGTCTTGTCTAAAACGACCTTAACATTGTCATTTGTTTTAGGTTTGGTTTTATCTAGACGTCTTAACTCCATGCAGAAAAATTTCTTTTGTGAAAAATTCATATGTTTTTCACAGAAGACATTTTTCTGCATGGAGACGTCTAGATAGAACCAAACCTAAGACAAATGATAATTTTGACACAACACACAATTTTTAATTTAAATATATTTATAATTTTTATTACAACTGCTAGACTTTTAAGGATAATCCAACCTTCAGATCCTTTCAACTTGTTTGCCTTATTAATAAACAACAAACTACTGCTCATAAAAAGCCGACATTAAATCTTGTTCATTTTCAGTTCAAGTCTAGTCTAGCACGCGCTTTAATTATTTTACTCAGGAGCTGCAGGATAAAAATTTATATGAAAACACGGTTTATTATAGTCAACTCAGCGTGTTCCATTAATTAAACTGTATAAAATATAGCGTCGCGACGGCACTCTCAATACCGAGCGAACTGTTTTCATTATTAATCGTAAATATTTAGCAGAAAACTTCGCAAAGGAGCAGTAAATTTTCCAGTAATTGCACAATCGATTCTGGTTTTTAATTGAGATTGATTCAGGAGTGAAATTCGTATGAACACTTTTTTTATAAAAATGATACAACTAACCTAAAGTTAAACGCCATCATTATTCCATAGAGGGCACCACCCGGTGATCCTGATGGCATGAGCATGTTGACGGTTATTACCATATGGGTGTGCATTGCTAATTGATGTGGTGCCAATCAATTAGCAATGCACACCCATATGGTAATAACCGTCAACATGCTCATGCCATCAGGATCACCGGGTGGTGCCCTCTATGGAATAATATTCCAACAGAATGCAGATATCAGCACAAGGCCAATCGTATAAAATATATATAAGTGTGAATCCACCTCTTAGCAATCTACATATCTAGATTTCGATCTTATTAGATCTCATCAGTGTAGCACAGCTAGTGAGGATGAATTCACACAATATCTCGAGTGGTTCTATACAAAAATGATACAACTAACCCCCTAGGAGGAAAGTTAAACGCCATCTGGCGGCACTATATCAGTTAACAATGCACACCGATATGGTAATAACCGTCAACATGTTCATGCCATCAGGATCACCGGGTAGTGCCCTCTAGGGAATAATATTCCAACAGAGTGCTGGAGATATCAGTACAAGGCCAATCGTATAAAATATATATAAGTGTAAAGCCACCTCTTAGCAATCTACATATCTAGATTTCGATCTTATTAGATCTCATCATTGTAGCTCAGCTAGTGAGGATGAATTCACAATATCTCGAGTTTTTATAAAGCAAACAGCGGGTTAAGTAATTGTATATAGAATTATTTGGTTTGGTAGTAATTGCCGTACAAATTGCAAACAAATAATTGCAACAAAACTTTTCAATTGCAACATATAGTGTGACTACATTTTTTTTTTCATTATAACAAAACATTCTAATCAGACTTTTATTTGTTTCAGGCTGGTGGGTCGCCATTTCATCAATTCCAACAATATTTTCAAATGTAAGTAATTTGTTATATATATTTATTTAGTACTGTTATAGTAATTTACATTACTAGTGCAGGAAGGCAAGTTTCCCGATTGAGAAAATTAGTTTACAGCACGAGCCGAAGGCGAGTGCTGTATTAAGAGCGAATTCGGCCTTATTGCACGAATAATGTATCTTATTTTTTTGTACGAATAAATAATAAATATTTGTTTAAACTTTTTTAAAGTTGTTGTGACAAATAGGTTGTCACACTACCAATTACATTTAATTTAAAGTCTATATTTTCTTAAAAATTGTATTTATTTATACAGTACCATATTGTTAATTTTTAATGCTATTTGAAGTATAAGAGGTGTACGCTGTGCTTGCATGCATTCTCATATTTATAAATACACATTTACATTAGTACCGAATTTTAAGTTGGCAACACTGGCTACTTCCCGCACTAGTGCGGGAAGTAGTATTTCCCGCACCCAAATCAATGCGGGAAATGACTTGTCTTAGGACATGAGTACAAAAAATAATTTACATTCATTGTAAGTTATGAATACAAAAACATATAAATATTTTAAAAACGTTAAATATGCTAATCGTAAAGCCGTGGTTTTCTAGGAGAGCGGTCGCTTAAAAGCGGCCGCCTTTGACGTTTTATACACATCACAAAAACCGTTTTAAGTATATGAAATTGAATGACACACACGTTTTCATCGTGATTTACTGTACGTTTAGGTATTACTGTTTTTGAAAAGCCATATGCGTTTATATACATACACGTCAGTGGCGTAGCGAGGGATGGCCAAGGGGGGGTACCATGCACCGGGCGCTACTCACAAAGGGGTGCCAAATGGTCCACAAACGTATATTTTACATATAATATTATATAGTTTTCAAATGGGGGGCGCTAAAAAGGTATTGTGCCCCGGGCGCGAGTTAAGCTCGCTACGCGACTGATACACGTACAATTATGTCAATAGCAACAGCTTTCAAGCAACAAGGCTTTAAGCCCTGGTTTCCTAGGAAGCGGTGCCGACAAAAGCGGCCGTATTTCACGTCACACATTTCTTTTACGTATATTCAAATAAATCTGGTAATTCAGAGAGCGGTATACTTTAAAATATTGAAAAAATGTTATGAATTAAATTGGAATTTGGTGAGTTATTCAATTACATGTACTTAAAACGTATCTTGTAATGTGTAAATGACCCTGTTTTTATCGACACCGCTTGCTAGGAAACCAGGACTTAACTGCAGGAATAATCAAGAAAATTTAATATATATATTTTGAGGTGATTCGAAATCCAATCAAGTACGAATACAAATTTAAAACATCAGGCCAACCTTCCCAACTAAACACAACAAAATAGACATTGTGTCTGATTACCAACGCTTTACCGGGAACGTTATTTACACCCAGACTGTGCTCGTTGTTGCCAATTCTCGTACGTGCCCCCCCAAAAATCGAAATTCACCGCACACGTCGCCCTAATAGTATTACCTAGAGCCTGATGTACGAGCGCCGAATAAAATTTACTTTATCCACCCCATCGTTTGCTGGCGTAATATATAGACGACGACCAATCCCCGGTATTTGCTCTCGATATTAACGCAAAAAAAATCACTCTGCCTCTTATATTGAACCCGTAACAGGGATGTAATGCTCCCAGATTAGATTTGTTATATAATACAGAATAATGCCGGCATCTTCGGGATTGCGTCCGGATGCTACGGAATTTGTTCACAAATTTCATTAAAAATTGAAAATAAAAATACGATCGCTATACATTCTTCTCGATACCGTAAATATTTTACAGACATAGTTAAGGATGTTTATATATATATATATATATATATATATATATATAAATATATAGCAAAAAGATTGACGGACTACGGATATGATGTGGATGACGGGTATAAGTCCAATGTGTGTGTATGTCCTTTGATTAAAATCTAGGAACAAAGGGCCGCAACGTGTATTTTCCTATCGGGCTAGTTCTAGCCTTTTGGCGGATTAGTTCTCAGCCTCATTGGTTGTCTCCTTGATGGTTGCTTTCTTCCATATAGCTTTCGGCCTGCAAATCGTTCTCTTCCCCTGTGGATTCCAGTATAGCGCCTCCTCTGCGGGACCATCTGGCCAACGTAGAATATTCCCTATCCAGGTCCACTAGCGTCCTTTGATTTGGGTTCTCGGCTGATTCTTCATTTTCGAGTCTCCATAGTTCGTGGTTTGATATTCTTTCAGGCCAGAATATTCGAAGGATGTGTCGTAGATACTTTTTGAAGACTAGGACCGTTTTGCGTTCCCATTCTTATAGCATCCAAGTATCGCTTCCATAGAGTACTGACCTGAACGTTGGAGTTGAAGTTTTGTGTTGGTGCTGTATGCAGCACCTTATATACAGCACCTTATACAAAACTTCAACTCCAACGTCAGGTCTGTACTCTATGGATACGATACTTGGATGCTATAAGAATGAAGGACTCTTTAGTTGCCCAAAAGTTACTTTCGCTTTTCGAATTCGGTGTTCCACGTCTTGGCTCGCCACTCGTTTGTTAATGTGCTTCCGAGGTATTGAAATTGATCTACCTATGCCACTGGTTCTCCTCGCTAAAATAACTATGCACGCTCTCTGTTTGTGTTAATGTTTATGAATACTTTAGAGGCTTCCTCTATCAGTGCATCTATTTTTGTCTGTATGTCGCTTAGTGTGTGTGCTAAGAATACTAAGTCGTTTGTAAGTCGAGGTCCTTAATTGATTCCACACGCTATTCCTCTCGGTGTGTTTTTAGACATTTCTTGAGTACTATAGTGAATAGCAACGGGGACAGACTGTATGCTTGTAGTGCCCCCGCGCTCACGTTGATCTGCTCGGACAGCTTGTTTATGTGGTTCACTTTGCAGTTGAAGAGATGGTATGACTCCTTTATCATATTTTGCGTGAAAAGGCTCTGAGTTCCAGCACTTTCTACATAAATTCGTGATTCACGCCGTCGAACGCTTTTTGGAAGTCGATGAATGTGGAGAGTTTCATTAACTTGAATGTTCAATTATTATTCTCAGTATGTTGCTTTCTTCTACACAGGATCTATGCAGTTCTGATTGTTGTGACCATAATATTATTTTCGTTGCTTACTGTATGTGGAGTAGTAATCTCTCGCGAATACTTTGTATATTACTGTAAGGAACGTTATGTATATGTCTTGTGAGTTGTTGCAGATGAACGTGTCGATGGTAATTTTACTATTATGCCATTTCTATTCTGCTGGCATTTTTTCTTGATTCCATATTTGATTGAGGATTGAGGTTAAATATAAACATCCACACACCAAGCTTCAAGGAAATAAAGTTAGTGATAGAGCACCTAAAAAACCACAAGGCATCTGGAATGAAATTGGCGCTCGCCTTCAGTAGCTCTGCATATAAATTGTCAGCTCTAGATGCTTTGTGGGTTTTTAGGTGCTTTATCACAAACTTTATTTCCTTGAAGCTTGGTGTGTGGATGTTTATATTTAACCTCAATCCTCAATGAAATATGGAATCAAGAAAAAAATTTCTTGAAGCTTGTGGTGTGTGGATGTTTATATCGTGGTTCCACTGTATTTATCACAGATATTTTGTTGTTTGACTCGTATTAATGAAGCACAGTTGCTATCACAGTAATCTTTGGGAGTTCTGTTCCGATTTGGTTCCTGCCCTATGACCATGTCTATTTTCTTTTCGTGGATTGTTTCGTCTAGGAGATCGTGCATCTATTCATGTTTAATTTAATGAACTTGAGTATTTTGTAGGTCATGTTTGGACTTGTATTTGATGTCGGAGTCTATGTCCTTCTTCCACTTTTCCCAATGTTGGAGCCTGTGATAGGGCTCGTTGGAATGCCGTGAATTACGACTACCTATTGCGTGTCCTTCTTTTCTGCATAGGAGGCATGCTACCTCGTTGTTATAATCTCTGGCTGCCTGCCCGTCTTTACTGCAGTTGTAACAGGTTTGGTTCTGTCTGAGCCTGTGCAATCAGTGTTGAAAGCTCCAGCATATAGCACCAGGATTTGTACCATTAACCTGCGCAGAATCTTCGTTTTGTCCCGGAATCCACGTTATAGCTCTTAGTTGTTTGGATATCAGGCTCTCCTCAACAGATTTGAGCCTGGCCCCTTCCCAGGGCTGTCCCTTTCTCATCACCTCCGTCAGCCATAGTTTGGTGCTCTGGTTGACGCAGAGATATGGAGGTATCCGGCCCTAGCTGAGACTCTACTGAAACCGATATATTCACCGGCTTTCAGTGTGTCGATTTTGTTGAGCAGATAGGATTTTATATTTCCTATCTGCTCTTCATTCAGCGACGACTCCGGATAGTCTTCAGGCAGTATTGCCATCTTGATATCCGAGGTTGCGTCCCGGTATGATTTGCCTTGCGAAGAGGAAGGTTCTGTAGAGCACCTACTTTTCTTTGCCGGTCTTCTATCGGTCGGCGGTGTGCTTACCGCTGATAGGTGTCTCTTCTGAGTCCCTTGATCAGTGGTATAGCCACTTCCGCCAGTCCCGCTTGGCAAGGTGCGCTTAGGCGCCCCCCTGACCTGCAGCTTCTGAAGAGAAACTGGTGCGTGCTGCCCCAGCTGCCTGATTCTTCAGCTTACTTATTGCCCAGCCCGATAGCCGTGTTTGTGGTTCGCTCTGCGAGTATCCCATGGATTTTGTTTTTTTATTTTGCTCGGTTCCATTCTTAGTCCCACGAGTTCACGGGAACTAAACGTCGACCCCCACAGAGCCCGAGATGTGGAGACAAGTCTAGTTTCTACTAGAGATCACCAGATGTCTCGTAGGTATCCTTCACGACACTGCTCCTCCAGTGCCACACAGCCCTAGTCACGATAACTTACAACATGGCTTGGGGGCAGTTGGTCCACGGCAACGTTTTTTTGCTTGCCACGGCATGGGTTTAGACATGCGGGTTCGCTTATCGCCGTCGCTAACCAGGGATTTTTATCACTCTGGCCTTCTCCCTATCAACCACGCCGGGATACGAACCCGGTCGGTTTTCCAAACCCCTCCGGAGTAACTTGGATAATGCATCCTCGACTTGTTATAGGTGTTCAGCATTTCTCATGGTTCGTTATACGTCGCTATGAGTTGTTTCTTTCCTTGTTGGAATTTCCGGGTGTTTTCTTTGTATATCAAATCTGTGCATCCCCAGAATTCATGAGGCTGGCTGATTCTAGTGAATCAATGAGATATTTTGGGTTTGTGGCTCTATGTGTCTCGAGTATATTGTTTTTTGAATTTAATCTATTCGTGTTGGAATAAAGAAAACTCCCGTTTGCCGCGTGTGTTGGCAAGTTTTTGGTTCTTCCACTCTGACCTTTTCATCGTCTTCCACTTCTTGAGGCTGTTGAGCGGGTTTTACCTATAATCTAGGAACCATTAATGGATGCTATCAGCCAAACCAGTCGAATCTAGTTTTTAGCGAGTTGTGTCCTTTTGCCAAAAAAAGAAATGAGCAGGTTGTTTGTGCTGTGTTGTGCTTTTATCTAATTTGTGGTAGCCCCCAAATAAATTAAATTAAATTAAATTAAATTAAATTAAATTAACTCGTTTCCACAGAACATAATTTAATAATCCCCGCTTGCACCATATAATGGCTAACTTATCATCGCCCTGTGGCAGGAAACTTTTTAAACGCGGTGGAACAAATTTTTCTCGGTACCGGATTTTATTATTAATTACGCGCTCTGATATGAAAGACGCGATTTTAATTATGCCGCTGTCGTCAGCACCCTATTGTTTGCTTCCTCCCCTCTGCACCTTTACTAGCAGCTTCATTATTAATTCCGTGTAATAACGGTCTTTGTGTTGCGCATTTAATAGATTTGCGGGACCGCCCCAATAAATTTTCATTTGCCTGCGCGCCAAATTACGGCCCGTAACCTACAAAATAAGACCAAAAACCACTTTCTGTCATGATATAAAATTTTCAAAGTTTCATAAATTTGCCAAGGTTTGTAGCTTTTCAGGTTCATTTTGTAACAATCTCGCCATCTAGACTATATTTCCAATCAAACGTCATAGGTTTCAGTTGGTGCCCCTTCTAAAATTCTGATTTTTGCCGATTTTTATCACTTTTATATTTTATCATGTGACGGGTTTGTCTTTTATCTTAGGGAAAAAATGTATTAAGATTTTTCATTTGGTTCAAAATTGTCTATCCAACAGGCTATAGCTCATCTTGATTGGATAATTTTTATTTTATTTTCTTCACTTCTTCGACCTAAGATTTTTCATTTGGTTGAAAATTGTCCATCCAACGGGCTAAAACTGATCTTGATTGGACTATTTTAATTTTTATTTTCTTCACTTCTTCGGCTTTACCGCCAAAACGGTACAATTTTTATTACAATATTTTTTCTTTTTATTCTTTGGAATGAATAGACCTATAAAATGAGATCTATTACGACTTTCTAACATGAAATCAAATTTTGTTAGTTCGAAAAATTTGTCAAGCTCTGTAGCTTTACCGGTTTCATTTGAAACAATATCGACATTTTTACCGCCATCTAGACTATATTTACAATCAAATGACTTAGTTTCAGTGTCATGCCACTGCTATGACGACCCCTGCATTGACACAATTGAGGATAGTTTTGGGAATTGTACCGACTTTTTATCACTTTTCAAATTAAATTCGTGAAGAGTTTATTTTTTGTTTTAGAGAAAAATCGTACTAAGATTTTTCATTTGGTTGAAAATTGTCCATTCAACGGGCTAAAGCTGATCTTAATTGGATTATTTTAATTTTAATTTTCTTCACTTCTTCGGCTTTACCGCCAAAACGGTACAATTTTTATTACAATATTTTTTCTTTTTATTCTTTGGAATGAATAGACCTATAAAATGAGATCTATTACGACTTTCTAACATGAAATCAAATTTTGTTAGTTCGAAAAATTTGTCAAGCTCTGTAGCTTTACCGGTTTCATTTGAAACAATATCGACATTTTTACCGCCATCTAGACTATATTTACAATCAAATGACTTAGTTTCAGTGTCATGCCACTGCTATGACGACCCCTGCATTGACACAATTGAGGATAGTTTTGCCAATCTTACCGATTTTTATCACTTTTCAAATTAAATTCGTGACGGGTTTATTTTTTGTTTTAGGGAAAAATCGTACTAATATTTTTGATTTGGTTGAAAATTGTCTATCTAACGGGCTAAAGTTCATCTTGATTGGACATTTTTCATTTTTCTTTTATTTACTTTCTCGGCTTTACCACCAAAACGGTACAATTTTTATAACAATATTTTTGTTGTTGTTCTTTGGAAATAAAAGACCTATAAAGTGAGATCTATTACGACTTTCTAACATGAAATCAAATTTTGTTAGTTCGAAAAATTTGCCAAGCTCTGTAGCTTTACCGGTTCCATTTGAAATAATATCGACATTTTTACCGCCATCTAGACTATATTTACAATCAAATGACTTAGTGCCAGTGTCATGCCACTGTTATGACGACCCCTGCATTGACACAATTGAGGATAGTTTTGACAATTTTACCGATTTTTATCACTTTTCACATTAAATTCGTGAAGGGTTTATTTTTTGTTTCAGACAAAAATCGTACTAAGATTTTTGATTTGGTTGAAAATTGTCCATCCAACGGGCTAGAACTGATCTTGATTGGACTATGTTCATTTTTATTTTCTTTACTTCTTCGGCTTTACCACCAAAAGGGTACAATTTTTATAACAATATTTTTTTCTTATTTTTCTTTGGAATTCAAAGACCTACAAAATGAGATCAGTACGACTTTCTAACATGAAATCAAATTTTGTTAGTTCGAAAAATTTGCCAAGTTCTGTAGCTTTACCGCTTCCATTTGAAATAATATCGACATTTTTACCGCCATCTAGACTATATTTACAATCAAATGACTTAGTTTCAGTGTGATGCCACTCTTATGACGACCCATGCATTGACACAATTGAGGATAGTTTTGACAATTTTACCGATTTTTATCACTTTTCAAATTAAATTCGTGAAGGGTTAATTTTTTGTTTCAGACAAAAATCGTACTAAGATTTTTGATTTGGTTGAATATTGTCTATCTAACGGGCTAGTACTGATCTTGATTGGACTATGTTCATTTTTATTTTCTTCACTTCTTCGGCTTTACCGCCAAAACGGTACAATTTTTATAACAATATTTTTTCTTATTTTTCTTTGGAATTCAAAGACCTACAAAATGAGATCTATTACGGCTTTCTAACATGAAATCAAATTTTGTTAGTTCGAAAAATTTGCCAATCTCTGTAGCTTTACCGGTTCTATTTGAAACAAAATCGACCGCCATCTAGACTATATTTACAATCAATTGACTTAGTTTCAGTGTCATGCCACTGGTATGACGACCCCTGCATTGACTCAATTGAGGATAGTTTTGGGAATTGTACCGATTTTTATCACTTTTCAAATTAAATTCGTGACGGGTTTATTTTTTGTTTTAGAGAAAAATCGTACTAATATTTTAGATTTGGTTGAAAATTGTCTAACTAACGGGCTAAAGTTCATCTTGATTGTACATTTTTAATTTTAATTTTATTCACTTTTTCTGCCTTACCGCCAAAAAGGTACAATTTTTATTACAATATTTTTTCTTTTTATTCTTTGGAATGAATAGACCTATAAAATGAGATCTATTACGACTTTCTAACATGAAATCAAAGTTTGTTAGTTCGAAAAATTTGCCAAGCTCTGTAGCTTTACCGGTTTTATTTGAAACAATATCGACATTTTTGCCGCCATTTAGACTATATTTACAATCAAATGACTTAGTTTCAGTGTCATGCCACTGCTATGACGACCCCTGCATTGACACAATTGAGGATAGTTTTGGGAATTGTACCGATTTTTATCACTTTTCAAATTAAATTCGTGAAGGGTATATTTTTTGTTTTAGACAAAAGTCGTACTAAGATTTTTCATTTGGTTGAAAATTGTCCATCCAACGGGCTAAAACTGATCTTCATTGGACTATTTTCATTTTTATTTTCTTCACTTCGTCGGCTTTACCGCCAAAACGGTACAATTTTTATAACAATATTTTTTCTTGTTTTTGTTTGAAATTAAAAGACCTACATAATAAGATCAACAACAACTTTCTAACATAAGATAAAATTCTCCAAGTTCGAAAAATTTGCCAAGCTCTGTACCTTTACCGGTTCCATTTGATATAATATCGACATTTTTCCCGCCATTTAGACTATATTTCAAATCAAGTGACATAGTTTCAGTGTCATGCCACTACTATGACGACCCCTGCTTTGGCGCAATGGAGGATAGTTTTGGCAATTTTACCTATTTTCATCACTTTTCAAATTAAATTCGTGACGGGTTTATCTTTTGTTTTAGCGAAAAATCGTATTAAGATTTTTCAACTCGTTAATAATTTTCTATCCAATGGGCTCAAGTTGATCTTGATTGGACAATTTTCATTTTTATTTTCTTCACTTCTTCGGCTTTACCACGAGAACGGTGCATATTTTATAACAATATTTTTTCTCATTTTCCTTTAGAAATTAAAAGACCTACAAAATGAGATCCTCCACAGCTTTCTGGCATGAAATACAATTTTCGGAAAAGAAAGTTCGGAAAATTTGTCAAGCCCTGTGGCTTTTCCGGGTGAATTTCAAACAATCTCGACATTTTTCCCGCTATCTAGACTATATTTCCATTCAAGTGACTTCGTTTTAGCTACTTGTCACTATTAGGACGACCCCTGCTTTGACGCAACGGAGGATAGTTTTGTGATGTTACGAACATTTTGTGAAATTTTGGATTTATGCTTGATGCAGCTTTGTCGGTAAATTTAAAGCAATAATAAATAAGATACATTTATTATTGCTTTAAATTTACCGACAAAGCTGCATCAAGCATAAATGCAAAATTTCACAAAATGTTCGTAACGTCACAAAACTATCCTCCGTTGCGTCAGTTTTCGATTTCCTATCCAATGAGCATAAACTCGTTTTTATCGGAAATTTTTAATTTTTTATTTTTGCACTTTTCCGGCCTACTGGTTGACATTTTCTAATTTTTTCTTCGATCTTTACTTGCCCCTTTAGCGCGCACAAACTAACAGTTTTCTCTACAACCAATTCCATATTTCCCGCTTTCCCGGCTGATATCAGCTGGATTGAATTTATTGATGAATTTTTCGTATTTCTATTTTAGTAATAAATAAACCTATTTTTTAATAAATCTTATTTTTTTGTCAATATTTCACTGCTAAATCCCGAGTTAGGGCGATTTTAATAAAGCGCCTTTCGTTTATCACTCTGGGCTGGTATGGGCTTATTGTTTCTTGTTCTATTTGCGCATAATTCTACCTCGGCCCTTACAACCGGCGGTACACGACCGCGATACTGCACGTCACGAGGCGACTAGTAATGCTAAACCATGCTAAACGAAAGCACCTTAAAACTACTTCAAGTTCATTTATTTGACTAGATCTTTATTAGGTATTGTTGTTAAGGACAAAATAGCAATATAAAATGTGACATAAATAATATTTATGACATATTTAGCTCCTCTTTACAAGTTTACAATAAACAGTTTCTGATACGAACACACTAAACGAGATAAAATGCCCAATAACCAACACCGCAAAAATAGGTTTAATGTGTTTCAACGTCAACACATTCGTTTTAAACTTTTGCGGAATAAGTTTGCTGCTTTGCAGTTCCGCCCAGAACTTGAGACCGCGGTCGATGTGCTCCATGAGACCGGCGCCGGGCACTAAGAGCAAAACATCATTAACCCTGTTGTAGCACGGATGGCCTTTTCGAAACGGCATCGATATATGATCCACAACGGCGAACTCCTCGGTGCTATAAAGAAGTTTATTCCCATGGGGTGAAATGAACCACAACGGCTCCAGGAATGTTTGCACGCGTTTAGAGCTGATTGCAATCGAGTCTCTTTTAGTGGCTGCGCGATATAGTTCTCTAAAAGGTATATCCGCGTCTTTAGCCTGATTATGGTCGTGAATATAACGTCCAAAGGGTGTGCCTGTGTTTAAATAAAGATCCATCATAGCAGTGCTAATTCCAATACGAAAACCCTGCGAAATAGCTTCTTCAACAGTTGTAATTTGTGAACCTAAACTCGGTTGAGTTAGGTGGTAAATTAGTTGTCCCTCCCAAACTGACCTTATTAAAAACGTAAACACCCAAGTGGTTACAAAAAGCAGTTTAACTTCATTCGAACTCGGTCGCCGAGGTGTTAAACCATTCACAACGAACAATATTGTTATAACAATATTATAAGAAATTTGTTTATAATAATAATTTTCATTTGGAGATATTGTGCAAATGCCAACCCATGCCATACAAAATAATAAAACGGTTGCAAGTATAACAATCCATAAACTAGGTTTAAAAATACCTAATACATTCCTCCAACGAGGTTTTTCAGTTGCAGCAGGAATCTGCCACATTATAGGTTCCAAAGTATAGGTAGTACTCACATCAAAATCCTTTAAAACTTTCCCAGAACGCGCATGAAAAAATCCGATACCAAAATCAGATTTACCACTAAACACCTCTTGATATCCTGCCGTATAACTACCATTAGCTCGAAGAGACCCCCAATAAGCGACTGAAGTATCATAAACAATTTTAAAACCAACTACTGGTTTTATAATATTTTCTAATAATTTAACATCAAGCCCTAATTTATCCTCAATTGAAATTATGTATGGTGGTACATTAACAGCCGTTACTTTTAATGTTGAGTTCCTCCATTGTTTGGGTAGCTTTTCAGGAAATAATTGGTGATTAGTAATTAATACAGGTGTAACATCTGGTTTGCTAATGTCCTCTGAATTGTATGGAAAGTACGTGTAGGGCCCTATATTATTCAGTACGATTATATTATACACGTAGTAATTAGCAGCAATTTCAAATATCTTCTGTATATCACCATTAGAAGCGAATATGAATTTAGCTCGTGAATTCCAACTAGACAGTCGCGATAAATATACAAATGTGTCACTAATTGCTTCATCACGTATAGTTGTGATGTAAAAATCAATTGAACGGTCGTAAATGGGGTTGATGTTGATGTTAAATACGATTTTGGGGTGATTTATTGCAATAGTTTCACATTCGTTTGAAATTAGATGGAATATTATGTCGTTTGTTTGCGCATGTTCGTTGGTAATTTCAGAAATCGTGTTTGCAATCGCTGTGCAATTCAGGGGGTTGTTTTTTGAGGGCACTGTTAATGTAAGAAGTAGGCATGCCGTTGTTTGCATTGTTAACTATTGCAAGAAATGATATTATATAGGTTTTAAGAATACATTATAGTTTAATTGTAATCAATAACTTTGTGTTTAAAGTTTTTTAAATCCATTACTGTCGGGTATCAAATTATTGGCGTGTTTAAAAACGTATTATGGTATGTAAATAAGTGTAATATAATGTTTAAAAAAAAATTAATTTGACTAGTTCGACAAAATGTTTGTGTGTACAATTTAAAATAGTCCAGTAACTTAGTACATCATAAGTTGCATCAAGTGGGCCTGATTTGGCTGCGCTGGTTAGGTTTAGTTTGTATTGGTTTTGAGATTGTTGGAAAAGGTTTTTGGATTGAGTGCTAGGTATCATTTTAAGGGCTTGGTTATTGTATAATCTTTTTGCACTCGACTTTTTGAGATGGGCTAGGTGTTTGTATCTTCATTAGCCTTGGTTGTTGGATACACATTGATGGCGTGTCATTCAACTTTGGACAAGAGCTAGGTGTTTGTACCTTTTTGGGGCCTTGCTTCTTGTATAAACTTCTTCTTTCTGCATGCAACTTTTGGAAAAGAGCTAGGTATCTGTATGGGATGTGCCCGAGATACAAAATCCAATCTCTCCGAATTACTTTTGAATATCTCAAAAACTGTTAAATGTTTATACTTTTTTCGGTTTCTTCCCATTTTGACCATAAAGAAGCACGAATCCGGCAAATACCTAATCCCAATAAAAATTTATAAATCTAAATCTAGAAATTCGCTACAATTTGACATCAGGATGGACACGGCAGCCCTAATATTTTGTCAAAATCTTTAAACTTGAAAATTGTATTTATGCTAATTTTAATGTTTCATCATATGCAATTATCTTTATATCTTCAATAGCCTATCTAACATGAGTCGGTGAAGTAAACATTTATTTAATTTTAACATTTTGAAAGAGGTGGGAAAGGAGTGGGATAGTGGAGTTACTGTTCACAACCAAACGACTAATAGTAATCCAAAATATATTTAACACATATATCTCATTAAGTGTAAAAGAAATTGCTAATGTTTATATAAGACGAACTTTAAGATTCGTTGGAGAAACCGGGCGTTACGTAGCGCATTTCAGTACGATACACACATTATATATTTGAGAAATCTTTATATCATGATTTTTCCGCATAGAGATGTTATTAAATGACCAAAATAAACAAGCAATGTTTAATTTTGAAGCTAAATAAGTGGTAAACATATTTCAAACATCATTTAGATTTATTTCTAGAATTTAATTTATTACGATTTTTTTAAAGAAAAATTTGACTTCAATTTTCACTAAAATATATCTCACTAAGTGTAAAAGAAATTGCTAATATTGTTTTCTCCTCTTTGAGGGACCAGGGCCAAGGAAATCCGCCAAACCATCTTCTTCATCGTCAAAAAATTATACCTATATTGAATAATAAACAATAATACGAGTGTAACTATACCTGATGTTGTTGCTGGACTTCTTCAATATCTTCGCTAAATTGGCTGACTGTATCGTCGAACAGCTTATCTATCTCGTCGTCGTCGTTGTCGAGGTCGTCCAAATCGACGGTGTTGTCGTCCACGTCTATTTTCATTTTCGATAGGTTCTCGCAGGACTGGCAATTGCAGGTCCCGCAGACAACGGAACATTTCAAACCTGCTTTCCTGCAGCTGCAAGCATTCCTGCATCCCTTCTTGCAACTGCAAGCATTCCTGCATCCCTTCTTGCAACTGCAAGCATTCCTGCATCCCTTCTTGCAACTGCAAGCATTCCTGCATCCCTTCTTGCAACTGCAGAAAGTTATGTTCAGCAGGTTTGAGTTTGTATTTCCCTGAACATCATCTTTGGAGAAAGGCCTCGGGCTGTAGCATCCCATCCCCATTCGAACGGATTCTTTTTGTAGCCTAGAAACTGCTGTATCTGGTAGTATTTGCGAAACGAATGTAGCTCTGCAGGATCTTGCGTGGGAGGAAGTCTGGCTAGGTTGAAACTGCTCTTGACTGTAGCCTTTGTGATGAGCTTGTAGTGCAGGTCGTTGAGGATTTGACTGAACCTTTCTCCACCATACATTTGAATGAGAATTTCCTTCCCGGCTTCGGCTACTTGGGCAGGTGTCGCAGCTGTAACTTTCTCTTTAAGGACTACTTGTTTCTGTAGTATTTGAAGCAACTTTAGTTTTCCGTGGCCGAAGAAGCACGAGGTAGAAACACAAACAGTAAAGGCATGAGTGAAACTGATGAGCTGACTGTCTGCAGATTTTGAGGTATTGATTGAGTAGAAGACATCTGATTTTTTGCCTCTTCCATACTTCTGAATGTATTTGAAACCTTTTTTGGGACATCTGAGACTAATGAGGATCACCAACAAGTCTACGCCCTCTCCTGTAATAACCACGACCTGAAAATCAGAGATATTTTTGATACCTGTAGTGATGATAAGCGTATCAGCATCTTCTTCAGCCTGAAGGACCTCAAAGTTTTTGGCTTCAAATTTCACCTTCAGTAGTTGAATGAATCTTAATTTGTTTTTATCATTGTTAAAAAATGTTTCTTAAGAAACATTAGGAGTAGTTGTTTTCTCAAATATCACCTCGGCAGAAGAATGTGTCTCTTCTAACTGTACCGTGTCTCGAGAGAAATTTTACATATCAAGCAGCTATGAGGTCAAATGAGGAGTGCTGGGGCCACAGCAGCTTGTGAAAGAGATGACCACCGTCAACAACCACAAATTTACTTTCTCCGCGTGATTAATCAATATTGACAGGTTTGAATGTTGCATAGAAAGAGGTGTCCTCATTCCCTCTTGAGTGTATAAAAATATTGGGAATGGCGAGATCTCGTACATGAAGAAGTTCTTCACTTCTTCACCGGACTGTTTCATAAAACATATTCTGTGAAACAGTATGAGTGGGTCGATAGTCACTTGTCTGATATCAACAGTTATAGTATGAACGGTAGAGGAAAGAGACATAACTTTAATTTTACGCTCGAATTTTGGAAGTTTTCTCAATATCTCTGGCCATATGACAATTGACCCCTTTCTCTCCAACAAATCCACTACTTAAGGACATAATCACATACGTTTTACCAAATGGAGGGTTTTTCAAAAAGAGCTTTGTCTCGAGAAATTCGAGATGGTCTCATTTCTACATGCTGTTCAGTTGTTTGTGAGTTCATATGGCAAAAATCTTCCACATAAAAAACACTGTTCTCTGAAGTTGAACTTCTCAATGGAAGCCCTTGTTGGTCTTGTCACATCGGTGTTTCCTCGTTTAACAGCTGCTTTGGTCAACTTAGGAAGTTAACAACAATAGTTGGCAATTAACAGGACTAGTCCTACATTAAGAAGAAGAAGAAGAAGAGGAAGTTAACGCAACAAAACGACCAGAACTCAAGGTCAACTTTAGTCATTTGGTTGTGAACATCACTAACCTCAGCCCATCCCACTTTCCCCCTCCTCCCCCACCTCTTTCAAAATCTTGGATTGAATAATTGTTTACTTCATTGACTCATGTTAGACAGGTTATTGAATATATAAAGACAGTTGTATATGATGCAATATGAAAATTAGCATACAATTTTCAAGTTTACGAGATTTTGCCAAACTTTGAAAAGCTGTATTTCGGAAACTATTAGGGCTACTGAGTCTATCTTAGTCTCAAATTGTAGAGAATTTACTCTAGTTTAAAAATATAAAGGTCTTTTCGAAAACGTGCTCATTCATGGTCAAAATGGGAAGAAACCGAATAAAATGCAAAAATTGAGGTGTTTTTGAGATATTCAAGTCTTCCGGAGGGCTGCCGAGGTCGAAAACTTGCATTTTACATCTCAGGCACATCTCACACATGAAAAAAAAAGAAACTAACAACCCCCACCTGATGCAACTTATGCTCCCTTTACCCATGACAATTTTACTGGACTAAAAGGAAACTTTATATGTATTATTGTTGAGAAGACAATTAGCTACTTGAGGTAATATATGGTTAGCAGGTGTAGTTCCTGTGTTCCACTGCTACAACTTTGATTAACACGATAATAAACTAGTCACAGCTAGCTAGCTACTAGGTAACGAGGCACATTGGCCTTGGAACTAAATTGTGACCGTGATAAACTTCTTATCAGTGAATATTAGTCTTCTTTTTGTGGTGCCGGTTCCTATCGGAGGTTGACAATCATCATGGCGATTCTAATCTTTGACGCTGCAGCTCTAAATGTCCGACCGATGTTTGTCTGTACCATTCTCTAAGGTTCTTTAACCATGAGGTTCTGCGACGCCCAATGCTTCTTCTTCCTTGTATTTTTCTTTGCATGATCAGTTGGAGAATAGATCGTAAGGATCAGTTCCTTTTCTTTATGCATTCTTCGCATGACTTCTTCGTTGACTACGAGGTCGGTCCAGGATATCTTGAACATGCGGCGATAGATCCATATCTCAAATGACTCTAGTTTTTTGTTATTTTTCTTTAATGTCCATGCTTCCATACCATATAGTAGTATTGAAAAAATGTAACAGCGAATTATTCGGACTCTCAAGGCTAGATTGAGATTTCTATTTCAGAAAAGATTTTTCATTTTGACGAGAATTGCTCTTGCTGTTTCTATACGTTTGTTCACTTCTATGGTTTGGTCGTTATTGTCTTCAATACGTGTTCCTAAGTATTGGTAGCTTCTAACTCTTTCTATTGTGGTGTTATTTACTAGTATTGCTGGTATATTATTAACATTAATTTTATTTGCAACCATAAATTTAGTATTCTTCAGATTCATTTTGAGTCCATAGGATTGGTTAGTCTTATTTTAGTTATCTTCATTATCTTGTCATCTTACCTGGCGATGACACTTGCCAGGTAAGATAAGATCATGAAAATAACACCATCTTATCTGACAGGTAGCATCATCTTATCTTACATTTAATTGAAGGTGTAGGTAGTAACTCGCCGTGTCTCAAAATATGACCGCCAAAGTATTTTAGTTTAAGTTGTTTTTAATTTATCTTCAAAGATATATCTATGTTGAGTTAAAAACCTTACGCCCGGTTTCTCCAACGAATCTTAACTAGTTTAAGACTGTCTGAAAGCGTTGCACCAAACAAAAATCGGATCTTAAGACGATAAGACTGTCGTACATTGTAAGACTGCGTAAGATCTACTTATGTTTGGTGCAACAGAATATAAAAATGTAAGACATGGTTATAAAAAAAAGACCTTTATTTGGCATATCAGCGCAACCCTTCCCTTCTACACACATTCCCAAACCGTACTTTCACAGAAAGAAATCAAAAAAGACACACAAAAAGAATACAAATTAACATAAAATACATTTTTCTCTATCCATTAAACTAAACCCCCTCTGCCCTCGCCAATTTCCTTTCCCACGTCAGCCTCCTGCAGATTTTTACGCTTTTCCCATCCTCTCCTAACCATTCGTTCAGCTTTCTGCACTCTCCAACCCACTCTTCTTTCACTCCCTCACATTCTTTGCTAAGGTGCCACCACGTGTCACTCCCCTTCCTACACAGCACACACGCGGTGTACCCCAGCCCCATCCACACTTTTCTTCCTCGCTCTTCTGAACCACACCTCGCTCTTGCCATGCATACTTTGTCCTCTCTGCTCCACTCTCCCCTGGCTAAGTACCTCGGGAGTTTCCCCTGCACTTGCCACTCTACGTAGCCAGGGTTGTATGAGCTCTCAGACATTCTCACTTGCCTTTCTTGCCACTCAATATACCTCAATCTCTCCCTTATCTCAGTTCCTAGGCTACCCCTTTCTCTCAGCTTCTTCTCTACCCACACCTCAGATATACCCACTCTTTCATACATCATTTCTCTATCCTTCCTCCATCTACTCTCTGTTCTACTCGTACACCTCATCCATACCTCCCGTACCAGTCTTTCCTCGCCCAAATCCTGCAATCTTTCCTCAAACTTCACAACCCTCACACACGACTCCCACCACATACTCATACGATGCCCTCGGTGTCGACCTTTCGAGCCCTAGCAGTTTATTCAGAAACCACCCTTGCTCCCTTTCTATTACCTCCCATTCACGCAATCCCCACACTTCCACTCAATACAACAATATAGGTTTTACACACGCATCCCATATCTTGCACGCCATTACTAGGTTACCACCCCACAAACCCCCCCATTTTCTGCACGCAATCCCCTAAGCCATTCTTGCTTTCGCCTGCATACACTCCACATGCATCCTAAGCCCTCCTCCACAGTGAAACCAAAAGCCCAAATATTTAAAGCCATTCACTCTCTCAATCAGCCTTTCCTTCCATTTCAGCCCCTCGTCCTTACCCCTCTTGCCCTTATTCCTAAACAACATCCATTTGGTCTTTTCCACATTCACCACTAGCCCCCTCTTATCCAGGTATCTACCCATTCTATCCAACATCTCTTGCATCTCTTCCACTTTCTTGGCCACCAGCACCACGTCATCTGCATACGTCAACATCCACACTTTGGATCTACCCACCACGACCCCTCCTGCATGTCCTCTCCTCAGCACCTCTTCCAACTCGCTCGTGTACAGATTAAACAGGAGGGGGCTCAGCGGGCACCCCTGCCGTACTCCCACATTCACCCTAAATTTCTCAGATATTTCTCCATTCACTCTTGCTTTCGCCCATGACTCTTTATACATCCTTCTCACCCACTCCACTCCTTCCTCTTCTATACCCAACATATCCATACATTCCACCAGTTTCCCCCTAGCAACTGAGTCATACGCAGCTTTTAAAACCACAAACACCGCATACACTCTCCCTTTGCATTCCAGCGCTTCCTCCACCATTCTCGCCAGCGTGAAAATCTGCTCCCTCGTCCCTTTTCTCCTTCTGAACTCACCCTGGCATTCCGGCAGCAGCCCTTTTTGTTCCACTTCTCTATCCATTCTATTTTTCACCATAGTCATCATCAATTTATAACCGGCACTCAAATGGTGAACCCCCTATAGTTTTTTTACGTCCGAGGCCTCTCCTCCTTTGTGCACCGGGACCACCACCCCCACACGCCACTTTTCCGGCACTTCCTCCTCTCCACTCCACACCTTGTTAATACTCTGCCGCACCTTCTCCCTTCCTTCCTCCGGTAACTTTTTGAAAGCCTCTGCCTTCAGCCCATCTTCCCCCGCTGGCTTTCCTAGTTTTAACTGTGCCAGGGCCACTTCCACCTGTTTCCGCGAAAACGCCTACCTTCGTACCACCTGTCTCGCACTCGAACTGCCCAGCTCCACCTCAGACCCCGCCATCTGTTTACAACTCCTCTCCCACTCTGCTAGCTCTATGTTCACTTTACCCTGATTCGTCCTTTCCTCTAAGATCTCTCACATCCGTTTCTCCACCACACACTCCCTCAACCTCTTTTCCACTTTCTGCAACTCCTCTATTTTTTTCCTCTCGCACGTACTCTCGAACTCCCTTTTCGCCTGATTAACCCTTTCCAATTCGCCATTTCCCTCCGCCACCTCGTCTTCTTTATCTTACACTCCTCGTCGAACCAACATTCCCTCTGGCGTCAACTCTTCTTCCTCACCACCAACGCAGCCGCCATCACTCTCTACAACTGTAACATCGACTGCACCTCCTCCCACTTCACGCCCGTTAGGTTTTTCTCATACACCGCAATTTCTACTTCGCTCCATCCAAACCCTTGCTGTCCCCTTTTCTCCTCCCTCTTCAAACCTTTTGTCCTTCTCAAGACCACTTCCACCGGCACATGGTCCGACCCCCCCACATTTTCCACCTTGAAGCACTCCAACTGCTCCCTTACGATACCTTTGACCACCACATAGTCCAAAACCGAACCTCCTCCGTGTCCACAGAACGTTTTCTTCCCTTCCCAGTCCCCTTCGCAGCAGCCATTCAGTACATCCCACCCCGACTTTCTCACCCATTGGATCCATTCTCTACCCTCCTCGTTGGTCACTTTATCCTGCGATCGTCTTTTTCTCCATTCCCCTCCCTCTTCGATTCCTCCTTCCAGCTCCCCCACCCTCACATTCCAGTCACCCCCGACGATCCATTCATCTGCCTCCATCTCGAGCCCATCCAGTATCTCCTTTAGATCTTTAACGGTTTTTGTTACAGTACCCGGCCCCTACCCACACCGACCTTCTATCCATTTCCACCTTCCCTATTACCAATCCCGCCGCTTCCCTCGAAGACTCTCTGATCCATTGTCCCACTGACTTCCTCACTCCTAACAAGATTCCTCCTTTGGCTCTCCCCATCCTCGCTTCTTTCGTTGCACCTTGCATTACCCAGTCCCACCCTGTCGGCATGCAGATTTCTACCTGCCTCCACTCCTCTTCTGTCATCCACGTCTCCAGTAGCCCCACTATGTCCTTTGAGATGAACCACTTCTCCAGTTCCTTTTCCCACACACCCCCTAGCACTTTTTTCCTTGGACTCGCAACGTTCCAAAACCCCACCCTGCACTTGCTCCACTCATACTCCCGTCTCGACAATCTCTCCTCCTTCATTCCTTTTTTGACAAGCAGTCCCCCTGCCAGACCCACCAGACGTCCGCAATCTTCAGTTTTCGATATCCCACCCTAGCTTCCAATCCTTTGGCTCTTCCTTCCTTAGCTCTTTCTCTAATTTTCCTTTGTACTTCCCTCTCCTCTACTGTTTGATCGTCATCAATGTATATGTTCGTGCCCTTTAGTTTATATTTTGATCGCATTATGCCCATTTTGTCGTCCCAGTTCGTTAATTCTATCAGGACTCGGTCACCTCTTTTCCCTAGCTCTACTGCCTTGCGTATTGGCACTGAGATACTCAGCTTCTCCAGCATTGCAGCTACCCCTTCTCCTCCTATACTCGACACCACCACGTTATTTTTCCTCTCCATCCTCTGCCTGGCTTCCTCCCTCTTCTCGATTGTATCGACCTTTTTTTTCGCGTGGTTATATATAAGACGAGTTTATATAAGACGAGGTTATATAAGACGAGCTTATATAAGACGAGCTTATATAAGACGAGCTTTAAGGCCCAATTCACACATAAGCAGCGTCGGGCGGTGGCGAGACGTAGGAGAGGTGCAGGCGCGGTGTAGGCGAGGTGCTGGCGCGACGTTGCACAGGCGATTGTGATGTCCATATGCAGTGAAGTGGTGGACATTGCACCATATGTTTACATAGAGGCGGCGTGGAAGAGTTTCGCCTCTTCGCCTACCGTGTCTTAGGCGAAGAGGCGAAGACACGGACATCACAATCGCCTGTGCGACGTCGCGCCTGCACCTCGCCTACACCGCGCCTTCGCCCGACGCCACTTATGTGTGAATTGGGCCTAAGATTCGTTGGAGAAACCGGGAGTTACGTCGCGCATTTCAGTACGATAGACACATTATATATTTGAGAAATCTACGCATAATGTCATGATTTTTCCGCATAGAGATGTTATTAAATGGCCAAAATAAACAAGCAATGCTTAATGTTGAACCTAAATAAGTGGTAAACATAATTCAATCATAATTTCGATCTTATTTCTAGAATTGAATTTATTAAGATATTTTTAAATATAGGTATATATATAATTTATTAATTTTATTTAAAAAAATATGATATATAATTTCAATTATGAAAGCAACAAACGCAATAACATATCCAATGACCAACAACATAAAAACCGCCCACATATGTTCAAAATCCAGTGCAATAATCTTGAATTTCTGTAGAAACCTTTTGCTACTCTGCAATTCCGATAGGAATCGTAACTTGCTATCCGTGTACCCAACAAAACCTCCACCTGGAAACAACTGCAACACGTCATTAACAGCCTTATAACATGGATGTCCTTTCCGAAAAGGCATGACAGTGAAATCCACCGCAATCACATCATTAATTGCATGCAACAGTTTATTACCACTAGGAGTTGTAAATAATTTTGGCTCCACATAATTAAGTACACGTTTGGATAAAACTGCAATGGTATCGGCTTTTGTGGCTACCCGCATTAACTCGCCAGCAGGAACATCTGCATCTTTACCATCGTTTTTATCATGTATTAGCTTTCCAATCGTAGTTCCAGAGTTTAAATAAAGATCCGCAATGGCCTTACTAGCACCAACCCGTAAATTATTAGCCAGCGCTTCCTCTAATGTTTTAATCTGTGGTCCAAAATGTGTTTGCGTGATAAAGTAAAGCAATTGTCCCTCCCAGGTAGATCGAATAATAAATATAAACACCCAAGTTGTAGCAAAAAGTATTCTAACTTCATTAGAATTTGGACGTCGTGGTGATAATGCGTTAACAATGAATAATAGTGGGCTAACAATATTACGCGAAATTATTTTATAGTAACCATTTTCACTAGGAGATTTACTACATATATAACCCCAGAACGCACTGAATATTACTAATGTTATCAGGATAATCCCCCATAAATCAGGTGTAAAAATTCTAACCAAATTCAGCCAACGTGGAAGTTCTTCAGCAGCCGGTGCTAACCATATAGTGGGATCCGATGTTAATGTAATAGTTACATCAAAATCTCTTAATGTTCGACCCCAACGTACATGAAAATGCCCTATAGCAAAATCTGCTTTATGCTCAAACACCTCACCATATGCAAAACTATACTTGCCATCACGCAGTGGAGCTCCCCAATAAGGGTTTGTAATATTATAAAGTAACTTAAAACCAATTTTAGGTTTTATAATCCTTTCAAGCAACTCGACTTCAAGCCCCGTTTTATGTTCAATTGATATTACATAGGGTTCTATATGAATAACTGTTACTTTCAAGGTGGTGTTCCTCCAACGTTTCGGTAGTTTATACGAAAACTCATTATTTTTTATTAACACAGGTTTTACATTAGGTGTATAAGCATCCTCTAAATCATACGGGTGATACGTATATAATTCTTCATTATTAAAAACGACTATATTATACACAAAGTATTTAGAAGCGATTACAAATAATGCTGTAATGTTTCCAGTGTGTGCTACAATAAATTTCGCACGTGAGTTCCAATTCGGCATTCGATTTAAATGAGCGAACATTTCTGCAATGTTTTCACCTAAAATAGTTATATAAATGTCAATTTTACGGTCATTGTTTATGTGGATGTTGTTTTGGAATATGATTTTTGGGTGGTTTGTGGCGATGTTTTCCATATCGCACTCGTTGTTTGCTTGTACGTGCATTATTAATTCATGCGATTTTGCTTGTTTGTTTATTACATTTGAAAACCTTTTTGCTATTGCAGGGCAATTTAAATGCGTAGTTTCAGAAGGGGTTGTCAATACAAATAACAAAAAAGCTGTTGAGTTCATTGTTTTGTTTTTGTTTTCAATACATTTATGTTGTAGTGTTACTAATTTCTTTGTTTATCGTAATATTCCATACCAGCTATTAATGAACCCAACTTTCATATCCTTCCTTCTGGCGTATAGTTGCTGTTTTGGCTTTGCGGGCCTTACAATACATATCATAATTAATATAATAAGAAAACACTAATTTTTGTTTTACTGGGACGGTACAATTAGTTGCCAATAGATTTTTTTAAAGTAGATACCAAGATTGAACTTTACTTACGAGTATACCAAATTTATTTTCTTATTTTTAGTTATCAACTTCATAAAATGGTTTGCGCTGACAAACAAAAACCATGCATTTGTGAGGCCCATTTAAAGTGTTATTATTCATTCTACATTATAATTATAGAAATGTTACAGTAATAACAGTCAATAATATGTTGTACTTTATATTCAGTACTCAGTTAAGTAGTCTGTCCTATACAAATATTAGCAATTTTTTATTTATTTATCAGAGTTGTTAATGTAAGTAAAAAATTGCTTTTAAATAAGCAATTGAAACTATTGTGTAAATAGTGTTATAAAAAGTTCAACCACACGCATTTGAAGCAGTAATCATGATTATTAATAAACATATTTCGCATGTATGACATTAAGTTATAAATTATTAAATAGAACACGTATAAAGTTGTATTATTATGCATGTGTAATGTTAAAATGGTACGGTTTTTTAAAATCAATATTGTGCATCCTATGTAATTTAATATCGATTTGTGTTGCCACTTAAAATCTAATAATTTTTCAATCGTAATTTAGTAATCAACCAGTGGCTAAATGCAACATTGCATATAATAAATCTTCTTTCTAAGCAGAGCGAAATAAATAAAAGACAAAACTAATATCATTGACTAATAACCTACGTAACCTCTCTCATGCTTCGACTGTGTCAGAAAATATTCGTGATGGCCACAAAATATGCTACATATGGCAACTAAGCATTTAGATTATTGTTTGGGTTTCGACCGACAGGTGCTGACGTGCAGAGACATCTGTTGTTCGACGCCTTTTTTGCCGTCAAAATGCTCCAGAAGGTTAAACGTCTAGGTGATTGTTTAGTCAATGCTAATATAAATGTGAGAAATTAAAACTTATGTGGACGGTTAATGTCATATATTAAACAAAATAAAATAACTGAATTAAATTAACTGGTAACAAATCAAGTCCGCTCTCGTTGAAACCGCATGGAAGACTAGCTGACTCGCTAGCTGGAGCTCCTTCTCCTTGGCTCCCCATCACTCTCGTTCCCACATAAATATATTTTCTTCTGCTTTCTTTGAATCTATCTTAATCCTGAATAGAGTGCAGCGGTTCTTCTGCCGATAGAACCGTCCATTGTCTGATGTTTCTTAGCCATGATGACTTTTGCTGCCGATTCCTTCTTTGCCTTCTATCTTTCCATTGAGAAGAAGGCGTAGCAGATTGTACTTTTCGCCTCGCATTATATGCCCCAAGTATTCTAGTTTTCTCCTTTTTATTCTAGGCATTAGAGCTCTTTCGGGTTCAATTCTCAGTAGTACTTCTTCATTTCTCACTCTTTCGGTCCATGGTATTTTGAACATCCTTCTATATAGCGACAGTTCGAATGCTTGGATACGTTTGATCGTTGTTTGCATGAGTATTCCGACCTCGTAACTATATAGAAGAATCGACTATACAAAGCATTTGGGGAACCCTTATACTTTTAATGGTTATATGAGAGTAGTGGTTTCAGTTTTATAAATGCTGTTCTAGCTACTTCTATCTTAGATTTTTGATGGTTATTTGAGAGTAGTGGTTTCAGTTTTATAATGCTGTTCTAGCTACTTCGATCATACATTTAATTTCTTTTTATAGGTCTGTTGATTGAGTTGTATACAACTGCTTAAGTATTTCAATTCTATTGTACTCTTTCTATCTATTCTTTTGCCATCAAGGGTCAGTACTAACGGCTTGATTTCCATCTTACTATCATTAACTTGGTTATCTTGTCGTTTATCGTGAGACCCCATCGGATGCTTTCATCGATTATATTATTGAACATATGTTGTTCAATAATAGTTCAGTTTTTCAATTGATTCTACCATAATTGCTGTATCATCTGCATATCTGATATTGTTGATTCTTTCACCACCAATTCTTACTCCTACACCCTCTCCCAGAGCCACTTTCAAGATAGTTTCTTTGTAGATGTTAAAGAGGATAGGGGATACGACACATCCTTGTCTAACACTTCTTTCGACGGCGATCTCTTGATATGCATTGTTCTTGATATACATCGTTCTTGATATACTTCGTTCTTGATATACTTCGTTCTTGATATACATCGTTCTTAATATACATTGTTCTTGATATACTTCGTTCTTAATTTACATCGTTCTTAATATACATCGTTCTTGATATCCATCGTTCTTGATATACATCGTTTTTGATATACATCGTTCATGATATACATCTTTCTTGATATACATCTTTCTTGATATACATCGTTCTTGTAATACATCGTTCTTGATATACATCGTTCTTGATATACATCGTATTTGATATAGATCGTTCTTGACATACATCTTTCTTGATATACATCGTTCTTGTAATACATCGTTCTTGATATACTTCGTTCTTAATATACATCGTTCTTGATATACATAGTTCTTGATAAACATCGTTCTTGATATACAACGTTCTTGATATACATCGTTCTTGATATACATCGTTCTTAATATACATAGTTCTTGATATACATCGTTTTTTATATACATCGTTCTTGATATACATTGTTCTTGATATACATCGTTCTTGATATACATCGTTATTGATATACATCATTCTTGATATACATCTTTCTTGATATACATCGTTCTTGTAATACATCGTTCTTGATATACATCGTTCTTGATATACTTCGTTCTTAATATACATCGTTCTTGATATACACCGTTCTTGATATACATCGTTCTTGATATACATCGTTCTTGATATACATCGTTCTTAATATACAAAGTTCTTGATATACATCGCTTTTGATATACATCGTTCTTGATATACATCGTTCTTGATATACATCGTTATTGATATACATCGTTATTGATATACATCATTCTTGATATACATCGTTCTTGATATACATTGTTCTTGATGTACATCGTTCTTGATATACATTGTTCTTGATATACTTCGTTCCTAATATACATCGTTATTGATATACATCGTTCTTGATATACATCGTTCTTGATATACATCGTTCTTGATATACATCGTTCTTTATATACTTCATTCTTAATATACATCGTTCTTGATATACATCGTTCTTGATATACTTCGTTCTTAATATACATCGTTCTTGTTATACATCGTTCTTGATATACATCGTTTTTGATATACATCGTTCTTAATATACATCTTTCTTGATATACATCTTTCTTGATATACATCTTTCTTGATATACATCGTTCTTGTAATACATCTTTCTTGATATACATCGTTCTTGATATACTTCGTTCTTAATATACATCGTTCTTGATATACATAGTTCTTGATATACATCGTTCTTGATATACAACGTTCTTGATATACATCGTTCTTGTAATACATCGTTCTTAATATACATAGTTCTTGATATACATCATTTTTGATATACATCGTTCTTGATATACATTGTTCTTGATATACATCGTTCTTGATATACATCGTTATTGATATACATCATTCTTGATATACATCTTTCTTGATATACATCGTTCTTGTAATACATCGTTCTTGATATACATTGTTCTTGATATACATCGTTCTTGATATACATCGTTCTTAATATACATAGTTCTTGATATACATCGTTTTTGATATACATCGTTCTTGATATACATCGTTCTTGATATACATCGTTCTTGATATACATCGTTATTGATATACATCATTCTTGATATACATCGTTCTTGATATACATTGTTCTTGATATACATCGTTCTTGATATACATCTTTCTTGATGTACATCGTTCTTGATATACATCGTTCTTGATATACATCGTTCTTGATATACATCGTTCTTGATATACATCGTTCTTAATATACATAGTTCTTGATATGCATCGTTTTTTATATACATCGTTCTTGATATACATCGTTATTGATATACATCGTTATTGATATACATCATTCTTGATATACATCGTTATTGATATACATCATTCTTGATATACATCGTTCTTGATATACATCGTTCTTGATATACATCGTTCTTGATATACTTCGTTCTTAATATACATTGTTCTTGATATACATCGTTTTTGATATACATCGTTCTTGATATACTTCGTTCTTAATATACATCGTTCTTGATATACATCGTTTATGATATTCATCGTTCTTGATATACATGGTTCTTGATAAATAATAACGGTTGCAGATTGGTTCCAGTATTGATTGTCACAGTCACAGTCTCACATCTTCGTCATCTATGCAGATATTTTTCATACTTTCCATAATCTTCCTATCTTGTACTCGATCGAAAGCTTTTCCTCAATGAATAGAGCATATGCATATTGGTTTCTCACTTCCCAGCAGCGCTAAGAGAGTCTGCATACAGAATCTGCTTCTCTAGTGCCTGGACCGCCTATGAAGCTAACTTGCTTTACGCTGATTATTTCTATACATTTACTATTGATGCAGACTTGTACAACGCGCAATAATAGTTTCAGAGTATGCTCATAAGATTTATTAACCGACAGTCACTACAGGAACTAAGCGTTAGTTTACTTAGGAATAGGTATAAAGAAAGATTTCTATTCTGTTTATTGAGATATGCTCTGTGTCATAGATTTCGTAGAATAATGGTTATGACGTATCGTCGTCTAGATGTTTTAAGCCATTCCACCGGCATTTGATATGTGCCTTGGGCCTTTCCGTTTTTAGATTGTCTTATAGCCTTTTCTATTTCCGATATTATCTTGGACCGGTCTTCGTTGATAAATCTCAGGGGATTTGATCTTGATTATCCTCAAATAGTTTATCTTTATATACCTTTCCTATTCATGTTTAATCTCTTCTGTTTCAAGCATTGTTTTCCCATGCGAGTTCTTCGGAGTATAAGCGTTTCCGCTGGATATATGTGCATTCTACGATTGGGTGCGATTCTTTAAACCACTCGTTTCGAATGTATTCGTTTAACTGTCAAAGTCGTCAGGCAAATTATGAACAATTCAGCCGAACAATGGGCGAACCCCGTGAGTAACAGGTCATTTCATCCTACAGACATGCCAAAGAAGCCTACGAGTTAAGATCCGTGCCCCTAAAAGGCACAAATAGGAGGAATTGGTTGCTGCAATTGATGAGGATGTACAAGATGCTCTCAAAAGACTGAAGCATAGACCAAACCTGCCGAGAATGGAAGCCCATCAAGCCAACATCAGTATCTTGTTCCCCAGTGTTTGCATGGTGCATCGGGAGCCCAATCTTGCCGACAAGGTCTTAGGAGTTCTTTCTCAGAGAATGGCATTAGTGCCATTCTCTAAGGTGTGATGGTGTGCCCTCTGCAATAGTTAGAGTAACTGCAGAGGAGTTCCAGGCCATGAATGACGAATACAGAGGTATTACCCGCTAGGTAGAAACGGGCAAAATTTTGTTTTGTTTTGTGAGGAGGAAATCTTCAAAAGACACCTTCGCCCCACTGGCACCTTCGTGTGTTACGAGGCACGGGTAGTGTCGGATTCACCCCGGGTTCTATTCGGGGCGCCTACCGACTGAAACCTAACTTCAGGTTCTGTTACAAGGGGCTTGTCTGTCGTCTGGCTTTCTAGCATCAGGCTTGTTAACCAGGCGGTTGTCCATCTCCTTGGGAATTTTCCTTATAGTAGGCACCTATTTATCCAGGGTCAGTGCTGGTGCAGCTGCCATAAGTACCTCAATCGGAACGCCGTCGGACGCCCGGTTGCGAAAGTTGCTTGCAGCTATTAGGATCTCCTCTTCCTCCCAGATTGGGTTGGTGTGATTTGGGGTGATTTCAGTCATCTCCTCTTCCAGGTCGTCGGTATTTAAAGGGGATCAGTGCTGCCATCTCTATCTGCTACCGCGGACGAGCTCCAATTCGGCGCATCAATATCTTGTAGGAGAGGCCCCACGGGTCGTCCTAAATCTCTCTACATTAGCTGTTTCCAGCTGCGCTCTATTAGCCGCCTGAATTACCTTCTCAGTGTTCGATATTGCCCTTGGAGCTCCTGTACCGCCACCCTCGCTCTATGCATTTGTCGCCATGTTTTGTTGCACCTTTCCTTCATCAGCTACCTCGGGTGTTTGGTGTTAAGTTCCTTCGCCATTTTATCTAGGCTATTTATTGTTAGAAGTGGTGGTTCCACTAGGATTGTTGTTAGTTCCTTGATGTTTATTACTTTTGTGTTCCAGCTCCTCTTCTGCAGACACCGAATTTCTTGTTGGGGCTGACGCTGTGTAGCTCCTCCGCTCAGTTGAGCGCTATATTCAATATAGTTGTGGTCACAGTGTTTCTTCATCCTCGAATACCTTCCACCCTTGTACTCGTCCCCCTAGGTTGGTTGTGGCCATCGTGATGTGAAATGTTTGCTCTCTTCTCGTGAATGCTGGAGTTTGCCCAATGTTACATAACTCCAGGTCGACTTTGGATGCGATGTCTAGCACTGCTTCACCCTTCGCAGTGGTCGTTGATCCCCATGCTGTCGACTTGGCATTAAAGTCTCTCCAACCACTATGGCCTGTCCGCTCTTACAGTACTTTCAAGCGTTGTTCGGCAATTGTTTGATGCGTTTTTGTGCAGTTTGGTGAAATGGTAGCAGGCGTAACAATATACACCTGCTACCGTGCCCCATGCGATCCCTCTCTTGGGTGAACCATATGCCGTCTAGTTTCTTTGTGTTTAGTTTACTAATTAGGATCACATGGGTCCCTCGTTTTGTAGCGAGTAGTAGGTAGGCTGCTCGTCCACGGCCGACATTTGCCTGTAGTAGCTTAAGTTTGTATGACATTCCGTGCTGGGCTGGCTGGCCCTCCTAGCATTTGTGGCCGCTTCATCCGGGGTTCTGCGCTTTATGGGACACCGTAGTTTTCCTGGGGCGCCTCCCTTCTGCACATTCTCGCCTGGTGTCCAGATTCTCCGCACTTCAGACCGCGGTTTCTCCCCTGTGCATACGTCGGCTCGGTGTCCGTCCAGGCAGTAGTGGCTACACCCGTATGGGAGCTCTTCCCTCCGAGTTGCCCTGCACTGGACGAGGCCGATTCTCAGTTTCGTTGTGGTCAATGTGTCCGCCCCTTTCTCGATGGTGGTAACTGTTATTATTTTTGTGCCGATTCGGGCTGGCCTTGGTTCCTCTTAATCATTGAGTCACGTGAACTGAGCAGTTGCTGGTACTCAAGTATTTTGATGATGTCCAGTGTAGGCAGTCTTGGTACCTTCACCGGTATCGCCTTTATTCTAGTTTTCTCAACGACTTCCCATAGTTTCTAGATGCCATTGTAGAATGTTTCCCTCATTTTGTCTTTGCTAATGCTTGCGCATATTATGTAGTGGGTGAGGCCCTCGTTTCTGTGGGTCATGCTTATACAGTTCCGGACCTCATCCCCAAACCTGGCAAGCCTATGGGCACCCATCGTCCTTCTGGCCGCTCTGCTTGACACCTTGGGAATGCTGCTAGAATATCTGATGCTTGGAAGAATAACTGCATACACGGCAGGCCAGGACGGCCTAGCTGAGAATCAGCATGGATTTCGGTATAACCACAGATCACCATTGAGGCTATTGCCAAGATTATCACAGAAAGGTCGCGAATGCACATGGGGGACCTGGTGCTGTTACACTCGTTGTCAGAAACGCCTTTAACTTCTAAGCTTCATGACCGCTCATTATGTACTTGAGCTGAGTGCGCACGTGGCTTTGAAGACAGTGCAAGCAGCAATGAAGAAGGCATACTGGTACAATTCTATTCCGCGACAGCAGTTATACATATCATTCTTCCTTCGCCATCCCACACGCTGCTTTCTTATATAACAAATAATTAAAAATACTTGAAATCATTCACCAGACAGCTTTTGTTATTTATTATATGTTCTTTCATATAATTATAATACAGATGGACTTTATTTAGTTTAAATATAAGTACTGGATAATTAGCTGGAGACTAGCCCAGCTACAAATACGTAACCTTTTGGCCACTAGTCCCATTTTCTACATGTGTTTACTTAACCACCAGTGGCCAGTTAGCATGATTGTTAACACTTTTAGATTAGTTGTAGATAGATTAAGGTGGACAAATGTGGCTACAAATTTTGATTAAATGTAACTCATCGCATTTCTCAAGTAATTCTTGAGTTTTACATCCCAACCCACCGCACGCCACTGGTGGGTATTTCGGAAGTTTGAGGATTATACTGTATTTTTTGATAATATCTTGAGTTGGATTTATGTTTGTGAATATGGTTATTATAAATAAAGGTTTTTTTTGCGAATTGAATTTTGCAAAGTTCATTAAAACTGCGATAATTGTAATCCCAGAGACTGTTTAAATGTATGTTTAGAAAAATCCACCAAATTAAATAAATATATTTAAATGTAAAATCTGATGTAGGCCCTCCACATTACATTTTTTTCTAAAGAAATAAATTTTATTAGATAACAACCACATGCAGTTTGCATATCGTTTGATAATTTTCAGTAGTTTTTCTGAAAACGTAGAGAAAGAATTATTCAAACATAGATGTTCTTAAAATGATTAGGGGACATAATAATGTTTTCCCTAAAAAATAATTGTTCCCACGATGCAATACTTTGTATAATACAGTAAAAACGTCACTATCCTGTTGTTTATTACGCACATAGCATTACACAAACAATAACTCATTTACACCTAATAATACGCCTTTAAGTAATAGTAACCTTCCTTTAGACAGCTGATGGTAATGAATTAAAACCAAATTGTTTTTAATCCATTACTACTGGCTATGAACATAATTTTAGTGATTATAAAATCATTAATTTTCCACCCCGATGCACCCAATAAATAACATTTAATTTATAAACGGCAACAATGGAATCAACAGCATTCCTTCTACTTGCAATCACAACGCCCACAAAAAGCAACAGCCTGAATTGCACAGCAATAAGTTTGACAATTTCTGAAGTTGTTAACAATTATACTCAAATGAACGACGTAATATTCATATTATATACAAACGAGTGTGATAATATTGTAATAAAAAATCGCACCAAAATCATATTTAATATCAACTTCAACACCAGTTACAATCGTGCGATCGATTTTTACATCGCAACTTTAATAGATACAAACATAACTGATATATTTGCATATTTATCGCAGCAGCCCAGTTGGAATTCACGAGCGAAATTTATATTCGCCTCCTATGGTAACACATGCAGAATATTTGAAGTTGCTGCTAATTACTTCGTGTATAATATAATCGTACTGAATAATGAAGGGTTCTACACATACTTTCCTTATAATTTAGAGGACGTTAACAAACCAAATGTAACACCTGTTTTTATTACTAATCACGAATTATTTCCTGAGAAGCTGCCTAAAAGATGGAGGAACTCAACTTTGAAAGTTGCAGTTGTTCATATACCACCATACATAATTTCAATTGAGGATAAAATGGGGCTTGATGTTAATTTATTGGAAAATGTTATAAAACCAATTGTTGGTTTTAATGTGGTTTATGATGACGGGCATACTTTTTGGGGGACACCTCAAGTTACTGGTGGTTATTCTTTAGGATTTCAAGAAGTGTTTGCGGGTAGGGCTGATTTTGGCATCGGATTTTTTCATGTGCGCTGGGGCAAAAGTTACAGGGATTTTGATTTGAGTGTTATATATGCTACTGATAAAATTTCATGGCAGTTACCTGCAGCAGATGAACTACCGCATTGGAGGAATTTGTTGCACATTTTTAAACCTGGAATGTGGTTTGTTATAATTACAATTGTTTTAGTATTTTCTGTAATTTGGGTTTTTATTGGCATAATATCTCCAAGTGAAAATATTTACTACAAACGAATATCTTATAACATTTGTATACCGGTTTTGTTTGTTGTTAATGGTTTATCACCTCGTAGACCTATTTCAAATGAAGTTAAAATACTTTTTGCAACCACATGGGTGTTTACGTTTTTAATAAGAACAGTATGGGAGGGACAGTTGATTTACCACCTAACCAAACCGAATTTTGATTCCCAAATTAAAACCGTTGAAGAAGCTATTGCAAAGGGTATTCGAATTGGAACTAGCAGCATGATGACTGAACTTTATTTAAACACAGGGACACCTCTTGGGCGTTATATTTATGAACATAATCAGGCTAAAGACGTGGATGTACCTTTAAAGGAGCTAGCTCGTGCAGCCACAATAAAGGATACAATTGCAGTCAGTTCTAAACGCATACAAACATATCTGGAACCTAAGTGGTTCATTTCGCCCCACGGGAATAAACTTTTGTATAGCAGCGACGAGGTGGTAGTTGTGGATTATGCAACTATGCCGTTTAGAAAAGGACATCCATGCTACAACCGTGTTAATGATGTTTTGATGCTAGTGCCTGACGCTGGTTTCGTGCAGTATATCGACAGTAAAATCAATTTCTGGGCGGAACTTCAAAGCAGCACACTAATTCCGCAAAAGTTCAAAATGAAAGTTTTAACTTTACAACACGTCAGACCAATATTTTTGGTTTTACTTATAGGACATTTGATCTCTTTTGCTGTGTTTATAACTGAAAACGTTTATCGTAGATTTTGGCAAAGAGGTTAGACGTAGAAACATTTTAAGTGTTTATTATGAAAACATGCTTTTCAAACTACGTGTTTAGCTAACGCAGACAGATCCCTTTATTTAAACTGCCCCTTACGCGGCCAACTTCGCCCTCACGTTATTGCCTGTTTGCCATTTCATGGCCAGAGAGCGTCCTTTCTGTACCAACCGCGTTAAGGGTTGATCATGTAGTTAAGCTGAGTGCGCACGTGGCTGTGAAGACGCTGCACGAAGCAATGAAGAAGGCGTTTTAGTTTTTATTCATCCATCCCACACTCTACTTTGTTATATAACAAATAATTAAAAATACTTAAAATCCTTCATTAGACAGCTTTTGTTATTTATTACATGTTCTTTCTTATAATTATATTACAGATGGACTTTATTTAGTTTAAATATAGGTTTTGGATAATTGGCTGGACTAGTAGCCAATACGTAACCTATTGACTGCTAGTCCCATTTTTTACATGTGTTTATTTAACCGCAGTTACGTGATTATAAAATAATACAGATGATAAGCATACACAATTCTCAATAAATTTTAATAAAGAATCAATGATTATACATATAAAGAAATACATTTTAAAATATCATGAAATAGATTTCTTTTGATCACAAAATATTGACAATACAAGTCATCTTGCAATTTTCTTCTTTACGAAATTAATAATCTATATATTTTAACTATTTCTGCTTCATTATAAAACTAAATAATTCAAGAATATGAAGCGATCATGATAATCATAAAAATTGATGAACTTAATTTATTATTATTTTTTAAAATCGGATTATTGAAAAAAATATAAGTTATCTTGCAATTTTCATCATTGCAAATCTAATAATGTAAATATTTTAACAAATTTTACTTCATTATAAGTCTATATTATTCTAAAATAAGATCCGTTTTTTTAAATTATAAAAATTTAGTAAATTGATTTATTATGATTTTTTGATATCATAATATTGACGGGAGATATAAGTCATCCTGCAATTTTTTTCATTACAATCTTAATAATGTATATTTGTGCTTCATTATTAAACTAAATATTTCAAGAATATGATGCTATCATGATAATAATAAAAATTGATAAACTTAATTTATTATCATTTTTTTAAATTTTTATTATTGAAAAAAATATATGTCATCCTGCAATTTTCTTCATTGCAAACTTAATAATGTAATTATTTTAACATATTTCACTTCATTATAAGTCTATGTTATTCTAGAATAACATCCGTTTTTGTAAATTATAAAAAATTAGTAAATAGATTTATTATGATTTTTTGATCTCAAAATATTGACGGAGATATAAGTCATCTTGCAATTTTGTTCATTAGGATCTTAATAAAGTATATATTTTATCTATTTATGCTTCATTATAAGACTAAATAATTCAAAAATATGATGCGATGATGATAATAATAAAATTTGATAAACTTAATTTATTATAATTTTTTAAAATCGGATTATTGAAAAAAAAAAATATAAGTCAACCTGCAATTTTCTTCATTGCAAACTTAATAATGTAAATATTTTAACAAATATTACTTCATTATAAGGCTAAATAATTGAGGAATAAGATACGTTTTTATAAATTATAAAAATTTAGTAAATTAATTTATTATGATTTTTTTTATAGATAAATATTGACTAGAGATATAAGTCATCTTGCAATTTTTTTATTACGATCTTAATAATGTATATATTTTAACAATTTATACTTCATTATAAGACTAAATATTTCAAGAATATGATGAGATCATGATAATAGTAAAAATTGAAAAACTTAATTTATTATCATTTTTTAAAATCGGATTATTGAAAAAAATTTAAGTCTTCCTGAAATTTTCTTCATTGCAAACTTAATAATGTAAATATTTTAACAAATATTACTTCATTATAAGGCTAAATAATTGAGGAATATGATACGTTTTTATAAATTATAAAAATTTAGTAAATTGATTTATTATGATTTTTTTTATAAAAAATATTGACTAGAGATATAAGTCATCTTGCAATTTGTTTTATTACGATCTTAATAATGTATATTATTTAACTATTTGTGCTTCATTATAAGACTAAATAATTCAAAAATAATTCAAAAATATGATGCGATCATGAAAATAATAAAAATCGATAAACTTAATTTATAATAATATTTTAAAATCGGATTATTGAAAAAATATAAGTCATCCTGCAATTTTATTTATTGCAAACTTAACAATGTAAATATTTTAACAAATTTTACTTCATTATAAGTCTATATTATTCTAGAATAAGATCCATTTTTGTAAATTATAAAAATGTAGTAATTTGATATATTATGATTTTTTGATCTCAAAATATTGACGGAGATATAAGTCATCTTGCAATTTTTTTCATTACGATCTTAATAATGTATATATTTTAACTATTTGTGCTTCATTATAACACTAAATAATTCAGGAATATGATGCGATCATGATAATGATAAAAATTGATAAACTTAATTTATTATCATTTTTTAAAATCGGTTGTTTGAATAAAATATAAGTCATCCTGTAATTTTCGTCAATAATTAAGTCAAATTAATGAATTAATCTTATTTCTAAAGCTCGATAAATAGGCAACACGATGATATGTGTTTAATTTTCAAACTTCAAAAATTTGATTTTTTATAATTTTTTGAATTGCGAATAGTGACTTTATATAAACTTTTATGCGCTACGACGGTAATAATTAAAGCAAATTAATGAATCAATCTTTTTTTATAAGCTGGATAAATGGACAATACGCTGAAATTTGCATAATTTTCAAAATTAAAAAATTTGATTTTTTACAATTTTTTTATTGCGAATAGTGACTTAATATGAACTTTTATGCACTACGGCGTTAATAATTAAGGCAAATTAATGATTCAAGTTTCTGTTCCAAAGCTAAATAAATAGAAAATACGATGATATGTGTATAATTTTCAAAATTCAAATATTTGATTTTTTACAATTTTTTGAATTGCGAATAGTGACTTTATATGAACTTTTATGCACTACGGCGTTAATAATTAAGGTAAATTAATGAATCAAGTTTCTTTCCAAAGCTAAATAAATAGACAACACGATGATATGTGTATAATTTTCAAAATTCAAATATTTGATTTTTTACAATTTTTTGAATTGCGAATAGTGACTTTATATGAACTTTTATGCACTACGGCGTTAATAATTAAGGCAAATTAATGAATCAAGTTTCTTTCCAAAGATAAATAAATAGACAACATGATGATATATGCATAATTTTCAAAATTAAAATATTTGATTTTTTACAATTTTTTGAATTGCGTATAGTGACTTTATATGAACTTTTATGCACTACGGCGTTAATAATTAAGGTAAATTAATGAATCAAGTTTCTTTCCAAAGCTAAATAAATATACAACACGATAATATGTGCATAATTTTCAAAATTCAAATTTTTGATTTTTTACAATTTTTTGAATTGCGAATAGTGACTTTATATGAACTTTGATGCACTACGGCGTTAATAATTAAGGCAAATTAATGAATCAAGTTTCTTTCCAAAGCTAAATAAATAGACAACACGATGATATGTGTATAATTTTCAAAATTCAAATATTTGATTTTTTACAATTTTTTGAATTGCGAATAGTGACTTTATATGAACTTTTATGCACTACGGCGTTAATAATTAAGGCAAATTAATGAATAAAGTTTCTTTCCAAAGATAAATAAATAGACAATACGATGATATATGCATAATTTTCAAAATTCAAATATTTGATTTTTTACAATTTTTTGAATTGCGAATAGTGACTTTATATGAACTTTTATGCACTACGGCGTTAATAATTAAGGAAAATTAATGAATCAAGCTTCTTTCCAAAGCTAAATAAATACGCAATTCGATGATATGTGTATAATTTTCAAAATTCAAAAATTTGATTTTTTACAATTTTTTTACTTGCGAATAGTGACTTTATATAAACTTTTATGCACTACGACGTCAATAATTAAGTCAAATTAATGAATTAATCTTATTTCTAAAGCTCGATAAATAGGCAACACGACGATATGTGTTTAATTTTCAAAATTCAAAAATTTGATTTTTTACAATTTTTTGAATTGCGAATAGTGACTTTATATAAACTTTTATGCGCTACGACGTTAATAATTATGCCTAAAATAGTCTAAATAAACCCGATTTTTGCGATGCCTGTGTGTATGTGAAAATTCCGGGAAAACGGCACAACAGATTGCGACCAAATTTGGCAATTATTTTTTTCTGGCGTCCTCGCGTACTATCTCGCCCTCGGTTTAAACGGATCGCCCTCTTCCTGCTTACCGCCGCTATCCATGTCAATCTGGTCATACAAGAACGCGTATAATATCGATGTTTATTTGCATCCACACCCATTTTATTGTAGTTTTGGTGCAGTGAGAAGAGAAAGAGAAGTTTAAAACAAGAATTTTACAAATATATTTGATGTTTGTAGTATAATAACTAGAGTTTGAGTACAAATAGCTCATTCAAGCTGCGTGTTTCGCTGCAGTTTTGATGCAGTGAAAAGGTTTATCTATTTTCTTCTTTGACGAATTTTTAAAACAAGAATTTTAAAAATCTTTTTGTTTGTTTGCAGCTTAATAACTAGAGTTTTAGTACACAATATTCATTCAAATTGCTACAGGACTATTAAACTTGATAAATATGTATCATTTTATGATTTTTTTTTATTCTATTGTTGAGGCCACAAACACACTCGTGATTCGACACAGTTTTCCATTTCGATTGGGGAAAGAGCCGTGTAAAAATGCGATATCTAAAATTAAAATCTTAACCGATGTAAGTCACATTTAAACGCAAGATGTCTGTCATCAAATCGGGAAGGGCGTACATTTTTGCTGATAAAGTGAGTCGTTGGAATGCAAAGCGGTGGAAATTACAAGTGTCGCATGGTGTGATATCAAAGCGAGAGCAGCGAATCAAAGGATGTGCTATTAATGGGAATCCGGATTAGTTTCTTAAGATTCTATATATTTATTCTATAAAGATATGAAAATTAAACGCTGCAATAAAATGATAACACACTCACATCTTATGGATTTCCATTAACATCTTTTTATATGACTAGTTGTATCAAAAAGTAGATGAAATGAGCAAATAAGAAATATATAAGAACCTTACCAAAAATGCCTAGAAATAACAAATCCCTATGATCCAAGAGAAGCTATATAGAATAATAATAACAATATAATAATTCGTATCAAAATAGAGCCTTCGGCAAAAATACCTCCCATATTTGAAAGGGGGATTGAAAAAGAATGGAACCAGGAATCACCAAATACTTTTTATGACCCAAGTGTGTAGATATATTTTTTTTTACTTTTTAAGGATTTAAAAATTATGCCTTGACTGCCAATACACATTTGCAGACATTCTTAGAAGTTTTTCATTACTATCACTTGCATGTTAGGTGAGATTCTTTCAATTTTTTCTTGAGTAGCCTCCTTTAGTTGGTTAAAAGATCGAGGACGATGTTTGAAAACCTCGGCTGTTAAAAGAAGTAACTCCCTACACGTGAATTTTTCTACGGATGAAACTCAAGGTCAAGGTTTTCAAACATCGTCCTCGGTCTTTGGACCAACTAAAGATGGCAATTCAAGAAAATAATGGAGAAATTTCCCACATGCTATTTAGAATAATAGAAACGCCTCCAGATGTAAATCAGTCGTCAAGGCCACCATTTGCCCGGTATAATTTTTAAACCTTATTCAAAATTTATTTATTTTTTTTTATATCTACATATGAGAAATAAAAAGTTTTTGGTGATACCTCGTACTATCTTTTTCAATCCCCTTTTAAATATGGGAGTTATTATTGCCGCACCCAGTACATACACATATTTAATTCGTTTTTGTTATAATAAATTTTACTTCCAAGTAAAAACATGTTCATATATTTTAATATTCTAGTTTTTAACTAAAATAAATGAACATATATTGGCATAGCTTCCACTCAATTACCCCACAAAATCAATCCCCTATGAATCCATTATAGTAATAATATTATCACTTTGTGTTGGTAATAGCTTACAGCCCTTTCGACAAGTTGGATTGTCGGTCGACCCAATTAAAACGGCAAGGGCGATAGCGCTCGTGAGTTGAAAGTATTGTTATTAACGAACAAAGCAATCAATCTTCATTGAGCTATCATATAAATGTTTGTACGCAAAGCGTAGCCTTATAGTGGGTACATTTTAGTTTGCAACTTCGGAACTGTAACAATATCATTGTTCTAATCTGGTGCTAATGGAAGCTTATTATGTGAGGGATAATCGAATGCTTATCTTAGTGGCAAGTTTGTTTAATACACTGTTCTATTAAGGCTAAGTGGTTAGTGGGTGTTAATCTTTAAAATTAATCGCGTCAATTACGATGATGCTTTAATAATGTTGGCTAATTATGATGTTTTGAGACTGAACATTATGTGGTTAGAGTAGTATTAATATTATTTTCATGATTGATATATAATTATGTTAATCTATTATCAAGCTTTTATATCCTATATAATTCTAATTATAGTACAACTTATCCTCGTAGAGGGAAGTTAAACGTTATCTGGCGGCACCACATCAATTAGCAATGCACACCCATATGGTAATAACCGTCAACATGCTCATGTTATCACACTTATATAAATTCTAATTATGCAAGAATTTTAAACAAAATTCGATAATTAATAAATTCTTATATGTAGGTCCTGGACTTCTGGCTGGTATCAGAGCTACCCACTTGGTATATATTATATCGTCTATTAATTAATTATCGAATTTTTCTTTTTAAATTCTCGGATAATTAAAATCATTTATCAAACACATATAGAGGTTTATTATATTCTATAGCTTTTTCACTACCTGCTGCAGTAGAATAACAACGACCACGCATGATCTTCCACATCTAAACCCTTGTGAATCCTCTTCTAGTAATGTAATTAAAATAGTTAATTTACAAACAAGTGCCGACTGAACTTGGGGATTCCTTGCCATTTCAATAACATTTCTAAGAAATGTGTTTACTCACTCAATATGCGTAATCTGATTCCATAGCATCATATTGCAGCAATTAACTTATATTGTGAAAGTTACCGCTATTATAATTTGTTGTGATTCATTCCCCATTCGAATTGAATTTCCCCGGTTACACGATATACCGCACTGCAATTACATACGCCAAATCAATACACAACACAAAAGGGAAATTAATGAACCGTAAATGTAATTCGAGTCCTACAATTGCAGAGTGAAAAAGATTTAACGCTATCCGGTTCCATACTATATTTTTGCAGTTGTATTCGATTTGGTCAAATTGTTTTTAGTTGTGTGGTTATTATAGTAGATTTGCTCTCTTAGGCTATGCACACACGGCCGATTTTCAGTCGACCGACAGTTTAGTTGACGGACATAAATATATTAATTTTAATGCAGGTGCATACACAAGACAACTAAACAATCTCTAATAACTAACACATTTTATTAACAACTGAGTAACTAACTTAAAGCACTGATTATACAATAACAATAAGAACTCATTACACTTATTCTAACGCACTTATAGTCAATGAGTGAACCTTTCTCGAGAGAAACGGTCCAAGCCAACTCATATGCGTTGTTCGTAAAGAACTACCCGCACCCCCGTTAGCCCCTTGGCGATGCGTACGATAATCCATCAATAAATTACAGTAGACGTTTGTTGTATTATATTCACCTACCTGAATTTAGTGTCTCCCGCACACTTGTTGGTGTAATTTAATGCCCTACTATATTTCTCTTGCAGAGCGATGGAACCGACAGGCTCCAGCATAAACACAACGTTCAGCAACGGTCTAGTTCACACCGATAACACGGTCACGTTCGTCATCGGCTTCGGCATTCTTCTGATATTCGTGCTGCTAGGTAATAGCACATTTTATCTGGCATGTGGGAGTGTAAGTCCTGTTTTTTGTAGGTATTTTGGCTAGCGCGTTCCTGTGCATCACGCTAAAGAAAGATCCGTTCCTGTGGGATGCTGAACGGGAACGGCAGCTGCAGGAAAAAGATGAAAACTGCGCTGCACAGCGAGCACGCGACCGCGAGCGGGATAAGATTAATTTGAGTGATATCAGTGAGGGGATAGATGTTTGAGTGTATTTATATAATATTTATTTGTAAGTGTTAGATGATTAACATTTGTATGTATGTGTACGTACTGGGAGGATTGTTTGCAAATAAATATACCAATGAGTAATTATTAACATCTAACCAGATAAAAATATCTAGATTTTAGGAGACCAAGATTCGTAGGATTTTTGCAATAATTTTTATTATTATTATTTTTCCATGCAATCGAGGTATTATTAACATCGAGCCAGATAAAAATATCTAGATTTTTGGAGACCAAGATTCGTAGGATTTTTACAATAATTTTTATTCATATTATCATCCATGCAATCCAGGTATTATTAACATCAAGCCAGATAAAAATATCTAGATTTTTGGAGACCAAGATTCATAGGATTTTTGCAATAATTTTTATTATTATTATTGTTCCAAGCAATCTAGGTATAATTAACATCAAGCCAGATAAAAATATCTAGATTTTTGGAGACTAAGATTCGTAGGATTTTTGCAATAATTTTTATTATTATTATTGTTCCAAGCAATCTAGGTATAATTAACATCAAGCCAGATAAAAATATCTAGATTTTTGGAGACCAAGATTCGTAGGATTTTTGCAATAATTTTTATTATTATTATTCTTCTATGCAATCGAGGTATTATTAACATCAAGCCAGATAAAAATATCTAGATTTTTGAAGACCAAGATTCGTAGGATTTCTGCAATAATTTTTATTATTATTATTGTTCCATGCAATTTAGGTATTATTAACATCAAGCCAGATAAAAATATCTAGATTTTTGGAGACCAAGATTCATAGGATTTTTGCAATAATTTTTATTATTATTATTGTTCCATGAAATCGAGGTATTATTAACATCAAGCCAGATAAAAATATCTAGATTTTTGGAGACCAAGATTGGTAGGATTTTTGCAATAATTTTTATTATTATTATTGTTCCAAGCAATCTAGGTATAATTAACATCAAGCCAGATAAAAATATCTAGATTTTTGGACACCAAGATTCGTAGGATTTTTGCAATAATTTTTATTATTATTATTCTTCTATGCAATCGAGGTATTATTAACATCAAGCCAGATAAAAATATCTAGATTTTTGAAGACCAAGATTCGTAGGATTTCTGCAATAATTTTTATTATTATTATTGTTCCATGCAATTTAGGTATTATTAACATCACGCCAGATAAAAATATCTAGATTTTTTGAGACCAAGATTCGTAGGATTTTTGCAATAATTTTTATTATTATTATTGTTCCATGCAATCTAGGTATTATTAACATCAAGCCAGATAAAAATATCTAGATTTTTGGAGACCAAGATTGGTAGGATTTTTGCAATAATTTTTATTATTATTATTGTTCCAAGCAATCTAGGTATAATTAACATCAAGCCAGATAAAAATATCTAGATTTTTGGAGACCAAGATTCGTAGGATTTTTGCAATAATTTTTATTATTATTATTCTTCTATGCAATCGAGGTATTATTAACATCAAGCCAGATAAAAATATCTAGATTTTTGAAGACCAAGATTCGTAGGATTTCTGCAATAATTTTTATTATTATTATTGTTCCATGCAATTTAGGTATTATTAACATCACGCCAGATAAAAATATCTAGATTTTTGGAGACCAAGATTCGTAGGATTTTTGCAATAATTTTTATTATTATTATTGTTCCATGCAATCTAGGTATTATTAACATCAAGCCAGATAAAAATATCTAGATTTTTGGAGACCAAGATTCGTAGGATTTTTGCAATAATTTTTATTATTATTATTGTTCCAAGCAATCTAGGTATAATTAACATCAAGCCAGATAAAAATATCTAGATTTTTGGAGACCAAGATTCGTAGGATTTCTGCAATAATTTTTATTATTATTTATTCTTTCATGCAATCGAGGTATTATTAACATCAAGCCAGATAAAAATATCTAGATTTTTGGAGACCAAGATTCGTAGGATTTTTGCAATAATTTTTATTATTATTATTCTTCCATGCAATCGAGGTATTATTAACATCAAGCCAGATAAAAATATCTAGATTTTTGGAGACCAAGATTCGTAGGATTTCTGCAATAATTTTTATTATTATTATTGTTCCATGCAATCTAGGTATTATTAATATCACGCCAGATAAAAATATCTAGATTTTTGGAGACCAAGATTCGTAGGATTTCTGCAATAATTTTTATTATTATTATTCTTCCATGCAATCGAGGTATTATTAACATCAAGCCAGATAAAAATATCTAGATATTTTGAGACCAAGATTCGTAGAATTTCTGCAATAATTTTTATTATTATTATTCTTCCATGCAATCGAGGTATTATTAACATCAAGCCAGATAAAAATATCTAGATTTTTGGAGACCAAGATTCGTAGGATTTCTGCAATAATTTTTATTATTATTATTGTTCCATGCAATCTAGGTATTATTAACATCACACCAGATAAAAATATCTAGATTTTTGGAGACCAAGATTCGTAGGATTTCTGCAATAATTTTTATTATTATTATTGTTCCATGCAATCTAGGTATTATTAACATCACACCAGATAAAAATATCTAGATTTTTGGAGACCAAGATTCGTAGGATTTCTGCAATAATTTTTATTATTATTATTCTTCCATGCAATCGAGGTATTAACATCAAGCCAGATAAAAATATCTAGATTTTTGGAGACCAAGATTCGTAGGATTTTTGCAATAATTTTTATTATTATTATTGTTCCATGCAATCTAGGTATTATTAAGATCAAGCCAGATAAAAATATCTAGATTTTTGGAGACCAAGATTCGTAGGATTTCTGCAATATTTTTTATTATTATTATTTTTCCATGCAATCGAGGTATTATTAACATCGAGCCAGATAAAAATATCTAGATTTTAGGAGACCAAGATTCGTAGGATTTTTGCAATATTTTTTATTATTATTATTGTTTCATGCAATCTAGGTATTATTAACATCAAGCCAGATAAAAATATCAAGATTTTTGGAGACCAAGATTCGTAGGATTTTTGCAATAATTTTTATTATTATTATTGTTCCATGCAATCTAGGTATTATTAACATCAAGCCAGCTAAAAATATCTAGATTTTTGGAGACCAAGATTCGTAGGATTTCTGCAATAATTTTTATTATTATTATTGTTCCATGCAATCGAGGTATTATTAACATCGAGCCAGATAAAAATATCTAGATTTTTGGAGACCAAGTTTCGTAGGATTTTTGCAATAGTTTTTATTATTATAATTGTTCCATGCAATCGAGGTATTATTAACATCAAGCCAGATAAAAATATCTAGATTTTTGGAGACCAAGATTCGTAGGATTTTTGCAATAATGTTTATTCATATTATCATCCATGCAATCCAGGTATTATTAACATCAAGCCAGATAAAAATATCTAGATTTTTGGAGACCAAGATTCATAGGATTTTTGCAATAATTTTTATTATTATTATTGTTCCATGCAATCGAGGTATTATTAACATCAAGCCAGATAAAAATATCTAGATTTTTGGAGACCAAGATTCGTAGGATTTTTGCAATAATTTTTATTATTAAAATTGTTCTATGCAATCGAGTTATTATTAATTTCGAGCCAAATAAAAATATCTAGATTTTTGGATACCAAGATTCGTAGGATTTCTGCAATAATTTTTATTATTATTATTTTTCCATGCAATCAAGGTATTATTAACATCATGTCAGATAAATATATCTATATTTTAGGAAACCAAGATTCGTAGGATTTCTGCAATAATTTTTATTATTATTATTGTTCCATGCAATCTAGGTATTATTAACATCAAGCCAGATAAAAATATCTAGATTTTTAGAGACCAAGATTCGTAGGATTTCTGCAATAATTTTTATTATTATTATTTTTCCATGCAATCAAGGTATTATTAACATCATGTCAGATACATATATCTATATTTTAGGAGACCAAGATTCGTAGGATTTCTGCAATAATTTTTATTATTATTATTGTTCCATGCAATCTAGGTATTATAAACATCAAGCCAGATAAAAATATCTAGATTTTTGGAGACCAAGATTCGTAGGATTACTGCAATATTTTTTATTATTTTTATTTTTCCATGCAATCGAGGTATTATTAACATCGAGCCAGATAAAAATATCTAGATTTTTGGAGACCAAGATTCGTAGGATTTTTGCAATAATTTTTATTATTATTATTGTTCCATGCAATCTAGGTATTATTAACATCAAGCCAGATAAAAATATCTAGATTTTTGGAGACCAAGATTCGTAGGATTTCTGCAATATTTTTTATTATTATTATTTTTCCATGCAATCGAGGTATTATTAACATCGAGCCAGATAAAAATATCTAGATTTTAGGAGACCAAGATTCGTAGGATTTTTGCAATATTTTTTATTATTATTATTGTTTCATGCAATCTAGGTATTATTAACATCAAGCCAGATAAAAATATCTAGATTTTTGGAGACCAAGATTCGTAGGATTTTTGCAATAATTTTTATTATTATTATTGTTCCATGCAATCTAGGTATTATTAACATCAAGCCAGCTAAAAATATCTAGATTTTTGGAGACCAAGATTCGTAGGATTTCTGCAATAATTTTTATTATTATTATTGTTCCATGCAATCGAGGTATTATTAACATCGAGCCAGATAAAAATATCTAGATTTTTGGAGACCAAGTTTCGTAGGATTTTTGCAATAGTTTTTATTATTATAATTGTTCCATGCAATCGAGGTATTATTAACATCAAGCCAGATAAAAATATCTAGATTTTTGGAGACCAAGATTCGTAGGATTTTTGCAATAATGTTTATTCATATTATCATCCATGCAATCCAGGTATTATTAACATCAAGCCAGATAAATATATCTAGATTTTTGGAGACCAAGATTCATAGGATTTTTGCAATAATTTTTATTATTATTATTGTTCCATGCAATCGAGGTATTATTAACATCAAGCCAGATAAAAATATCTAGATTTTTGGAGACCAAGATTCGTAGGATTTTTGCAATAATTTTTATTATTAAAATTGTTCTATGCAATCGAGTTATTATTAATTTCGAGCCAGATAAAAATATCTAGATTTTTGGATACCAAGATTCGTAGGATTTCTGCAATAATTTTTATTATTATTATTTTTCCATGCAATCAAGGTATTATTAACATCATGTCAGATAAATATATCTATATTTTAGGAAACCAAGATTCGTAGGATTTCTGCAATAATTTTTATTATTATTATTGTTCCATGCAATCTAGGTATTATTAACATCAAGCCAGATAAAAATATCTAGATTTTTAGAGACCAAGATTCGTAGGATTTCTGCAATAATTTTTATTATTATTATTTTTCCATGCAATCAAGGTATTATTAACATCATGTCAGATACATATATCTATATTTTAGGAGACCAAGATTCGTAGGATTTCTGCAATAATTTTTATTATTATTATTGTTCCATGCAATCTAGGTATTATAAACATCAAGCCAGATAAAAATATCTAGATTTTTGGAGACCAAGATTCGTAGGATTACTGCAATATTTTTTATTATTTTTATTTTTCCATGCAATCGAGGTATTATTAACATCGAGCCAGATAAAAATATCTAGATTTTTGGAGACCAAGATTCGTAGGATTTTTGCAATAATGTTTATTCATATTATCATCCATGCAATCCAGGTATTATTAACATCAAGCCAGATAAAAATATCTAGATTTTTGGAGACAAAGATTCGTAGGATTTTTGCAATAATTTTTATTATTATTATTGTTCCATGCAATCTAGGTATTATTAACATCAAGCCAGATAAAAATATCTAGATTTTTGGAGACCAAGATTCGTAGGATTTCTGCAATAGTTTTTATTATTATTATTTTTCCATGCAATCGAGGTATTATTAACATCGAGCCAGATAAAAATATCTAGATTTTTGTAGACCAAGATTCGTAGGATTTCTGCAATAATTTTTATTATTATTATTTTTCCATGCAATCGAGGTATTATTAACATCAAGTCAGATAAAAATATCTAGATTTTTAGAGACCAAGATTCGTTTGCAAATAAATATACCAATTAGTATTATTATTAACATAGAGCCAGATACAAATTTTTGGAGAAAAGGATTCGTAGGATTTCTGCAATAATTTTTATTATTATTATTGTTTCGTGCAATCAAGGTATTCATTCTAATCTCCGATCGTGTCATGTTACTGAAACTATCAAGAACAGCAGTAAATATTAATCTTATCCAGGTGTATGCACCAATGGCAGACAAGATCCAAACCGAAATTGAAAAATTTTATGGCCAAATTAAAGAAGCCATGGAAAATACTAAGAAACGCGAAGTGAACATAATAATATTTTGCATAGTAATGTATGTTTATACAATCTGAATACATTTTTTTTCAAATTGTATAACATTACTATAAAAATATGGCGAAGGTGCACATATAAATAAATAACAAATAACACTAAATAAATAACACATAAATAACACATAAATAACACTAAATAAATAACACATAAATAAATAAATAAATATTGATTTTAAGTAATGAAATTCTACATTCTGTAGTGTTGCACTCACTGAAGAAAAAAGATCACCTAATTGTAGAAATGTTGCGCTACAATGCATTCTGTAAATTCGAAGGTTGTACATACAAAAAAAAAACAGTGTCTGTAAAACATTTAATATAACTCGAAAAGTTTGCCTACAACAATAAAGCATAAAAGTAAACAAAACGACCACCTCAAATTTACATTGTGGCAATACTGCACAACTATATTTTTGTGTTTCAATTACATTGTTGAGGCCGATGACAGTGTGTACTTGGAATATTGCAAATGTAACAAAATATCCAAATTTGATTCTTAATCGCTACAATACTAATAATAAAAATTAATTAAACAAACTGTAACTACACGAACTGAAAAAAATTCTAGCTTAAAATAAACATTAATTATCCATCCATGCATTTTGACCGAAAATATGAGAAAAAAAAAAACTAACACCGCAACGTTTATGACTTATTGTTGCCATCGAAACCCTCCAAATTCAGTCTGAGATCATCGTAGTCGGGCAGGTAGCGTTCAACTGCAGCGTCCAGTTGCGCGCAAAACTGCTCGGCTTGGTTATTAATTTGGGGGTTCCCCTGAAATCAAAAGTATGAAAAGGATATATTTAAAAAATACGTGTTTCTAAAAGAACAACCACTGTGAAAAAACATAAAATACTGAAATTTGTATGACCACGTAAAATTAGAATCACACAAATTTTGGCAGTTGTTAACTGGCAGCACAGAAAATTGAGCTTTGGAAAGAATTAAAAACTGCTATCTGTGAAGAAAATAATTTAAAAAAACTTCTATCTTTATAGGGCTTTCAGGAGCCTGTCAAGAGAGAAGCTCAGAGGAGTTTAATCACCCGGTATTTACCTTAACCTCTGCACAACTGTGAAAGGTGATTCGCGAAAATTCGCCCCGTTTGGATATCAAACTCAGGCTTCCTAATGCTCAGTACGAGACGGACGACTACTCGGCCACCGAGCTGCGTCTTTTATAATATATAATAAATATTTCAATTATAACTGTCTGAGAGCATGATGTTCGCGGCCTAGTAAAACGTAGTGTCCTCTGGTTAAACTTATATATTTTAAAAGATACCAAAGTAAACCCATGTTTAGTGTGCGAGCGCACCATGAAGAATTTTAGTTGTCAAACCGAAGTATTTACTGGTTACATTATTAGTTCATATGTGCATAGAGGAGGTTCGATGCTTACAGGAAACCACCAATACATGTGAATTTCACTTGCAAAGAAATATTTCATAAACTTACACACGGACGAGCTAGCCGCTCGCCAGCCGGTTAAAAAAAACTAGAATTGATGTTTGTGATTGGTTGAATGGGGACGTGCACAAGAATCAAGCCGTAAACGGCTTTCCAATGTAAATTAAATTTCAACTGTTATTTCACCGGATGACTATTCTTCCGGGCGTCTATATTGACGTCCGTGGGCTACTAGCCTTACATTACAATATTATATGAGCCTGTGAGAATGAAAGTGGTGTAAGTCACATTTGATTTGTTTTGAATAGGAGAAGATTTTGCGTTTGGTATTTATGTAAGTCGACCTGCGGAGTTATAAACTTAATCAATTCAGATGGAGACGTGGGTTCAAGTCCCACCGGAGAGTGAACAATTTTTTGAGAAATTATTAATTAACATTGATACATCTGGTGATTCTTCATTCAGATAACCGACAAGGGCAAGAAGTACTTCACTATTAATCAATTTATTCATAAATTAAAAAAATATTACTGCAAACGTCGATTTACATAAATACCAAACGCAAAATCTTCTCCTTTTCAAAACCATTCAATTGTGACATTACACCACTTTCATTCTCAGAGGCTCATATGATACTGCACTGTAAGGCTAGTAGCACACGGACGTCAATATCGACGCCCGGTAGAATAGTCGTCCGGTGAAATAACAATTGAAATTTAATTTACATTGGAAAGCCGTTTAGGGCTTGATTCTTGTGCACGTCCCCATTCAACCCATCACAAATTTGATTTCTAGTTGCAATCTTCAAAATTTGAAGTTTATGACATGTTTCTTTGCGTGATTTTTATTCTCACAGGCTCATATCAATAAGTAAACAACGTTTATAATAAATCGGATTATTTGCATGGTAAATGCAGTGCGGTTAATTAATCATTACAAACGCTAAATGTATGCCCGGCGCATTCACCATTTGTGCACATTAGACAATTCATTTGCCGAAGTTTAATGACTGATATGGACACGCTTTGACGTGTGTTTTCGGAAGCAGAGGCGCTGAAAGATATCGGGGTTTAGGGGTCTGGGCCCTTTGACTCCCGAGCAGACAAGGTCTAAACAACCCATACTTATATGCTTCCACATAAATATTGCACCAAAATTAAATACAAACTTTACCAAACTTTTATGAATTGAGTATACAGAATAATAAATTATAACCTGCGGAGCAAACACTTCAATGTCGCTGGTTATTTTAGAAACACGTTGTATATATTATAGAAAACACCGTCAATAATTAATTGATTAATTAGGAATAAGGATTGGGACATGATAGTGATTACTAGGATTAGACCCCTAATCGAGGACGAATGGCCACTCTTATATTATCACTTTTTTCGTATGTCAATATCCATATGTTTCTAGCCCTAATGCCACACTTAGGTGCACTTAGGTTGCACTTGACATATGCTACAATTGTCACATATCACTTTGTTTCTCATATTTTAGTCTTGTGATAAAGACATATCTTGTCATATGTCTCTGTTGTCATTTATCACTTTAATATGCCAGTTGTTATTTTACTTGCCACATGGGCAATTAAAGCCCGTTGGTACTCTATCTGGTGGTGAACTAAAAATTAGTGGGTAATCTCAATGATTAAAATATATTTTCCCATCATCTATGTGATTATATATGTAAGACATATTTTAGTTTGTCTAGTTATATGTTAAACATTTATTAACAACCACGCAATATTGAAGAAGTCACGAAAATCGTGTAATTTTTATTTAAACAGCTGGTCAAACAATAACAAACATCAGCTGTTTACCCACTAGTTCGGTGAAAACCGTTGACATTTGAATCGCGAATGCCACGTGCCTACTCAGTTTTTTGATATGTCGCCCTTGTCTCCTGTTACTCTTATCGTTTGTCTATCTTCTCACATGTATCTATTGTTATTTCATGACACACAAGTTACTTCTCGTTACTTGTTTTGTTTCGACGTTTTTTGCCCCAAGTTGAATGATAGCTGGATGTCTTTCTTCTCTATTCCGTCCTGTCTACCAACAGCTGTTCCCATTCCACATATGACTATATCACTAGTCAATTGCTATTTGACATTAGTGCATATCATTTGTCAATTGTAATTTATTTATGATTTTATATATATATATATATATATATATATATATATATATATCTATATACAATATATTATAGTGCGTGATAACGCTTTATAATCATCATTCTATGAAAGGTGATTCTGGAAATGTCGCCCATAGCAGGGTTTGAACTCACGCTCCCCAATGCTCAGTATGATTAGGGAGCGTGACTTCAAACCCTGCTATGGGCGAAATTTCCTTAATCACCTTTCATAGGTTTTCAAAGGTTTTCGATGAAGTTAAGGTAAATACACGGTGATTACACTACTCTAAGCTTCTCTCTTTACCAGAAGAAACGTCCTCGGGCTAATTACTATAAAGATAGAAGTTTTTTATTATATATTATATCACTATTGAAAAAAAAAACTATTTTATAAGGCTATCAGCCGTGAGGCTTTTTTGCCCGTCAACGGAGAAGCTCGTAGGAGTTTAATTACCTTGTATTTACCTTAACTTCACAGAAAACCTCTGAAAAACTGTAAAAGGTGATTCGTGAACATTTGCCCTGATGGGGCTGCCCAAATGTTTAGTACGAGACGGACAATGCCTTCAACCACTTGAGCTGGGTTATCACTATTGATTATATTAAATCACTATTAATTTTTTAAATAATTTTCATTTTAGTACGGTTTATTCTTCAGCAGAAATATATTTCTATTGTATAATTCCCCTGATGAGTTTGAAGAATAATCAGTTAAATGCTGATTATGGAATAAGAAGTTGTATGCTATCCCAATTAGTGCTTCTCAATAACACTTCGTTTTATTAAATGTATATTGATTTATTAAATATATAAGTGTGAGTTCACCATATAGCAATCTACATATCTAGATTTCGATCTTATTAGATCTTATCAGTGTAGCTCAGATAATGAGGATGAATTCACATCTCGAGTGGTTATATCCATATGAGATGACAAGTGTCGTAACTTCCAAAATGAATGTTCAGGTTTTGATTTTTGTTTTCATGATTCTTATGTACATTTTAACGCTGTTTCGCGTTTCGAATAAACCAAATTATTATTTAAAAAAAAAGTTATTTTCATCTCAGTGAGTGTATACAAAATAACTATATCTCTAGAGTGAAAGTTTAACGCCATCTGGCGACACCACATCAATTATCAATGCACACCCACATGGTAATTAATAACCACCAATATGCTTATGCCACCAGGATCACCCCTAAGTGCTCTATTGGAATAATATTCCTACAGAGTGTTAGGGGTATTGTGTGAATTCATCCACAATAGCAAAGCTACACTGAAGAGATCTAACAACATCGAAATCTAGATATGTAAATTCTGGATAGTTGGCTGTGTAGCTTTTTGATTTGCTTTGTGTTTATCTATATCTATATCAATATCTTAAATACTTGGAATATTATTCTAATAGAGGGCAGTAGACGGTGATCCTGATGGCATGAGCATATTCACGGTTATTACTATATGGGTGTGCATTATAAATTCATGTGGTGTCGCCAGATGGATTTAAACTTTCTCGTTGCAAAGAAAGTTGTATTATTTCGTATATAACCACTCGAGATATTGTGTGAATTCATCCTCACTAGCTGAGCTATACTGATGAGATCGAAATCTATATATGTAGATTGCAATGAGGCATGACATAAGGATGTTGACAATTATAACCATACATTTAGATCAAAGTTCGTTAGGCGATTATCGCGCGACACCTCCAAAACGACCGCAACTGATATTCAAATACTTCAAAATAGAAACCAAATCAGAAAGCCGGTTGGGTCGTATTTTTAGAAGTTATACACAAAAAGTAACCACATACTACATTATATTTTTTAAATTTTCAAATTAATAAATATACAAAATAATACAACTTTTCCTCTATGCAGAAAGTTTAACGCCAATTGACGATACCAAATCAATTAACAATGGTAATAATTGTCAACATGCTTATGTCATGCCTCATTGCAATCTACATATATAGATTTCGATCTCATTAGTATAGCTCAGCTAGTGAGGATGAATTCACACAATATCTCGAGTGGTTATATACGAAATAATACAACTTTCTTTGCAACGAGAAAGTATGTGTGTGTGTGTGTGTGTATGTGTATATATATATATATATATATATATATATATATATATATATATATTATAAATTACTACAACGTACACTTGAGGGAACTAGTAATTAAATATCATTCAGTTGATAATTAATTAATTAATATGTTTAATTCTCCGTTGGTGCACGTGTATGTATGCGAAAATTAACTAAACTTTTGACCGGTGTGAACTTATCCTCTTAGGATCCCATCCTCCAAGTCATCACTATTGATTATATTAATCAAGTATTTATTTATTAAATAATTTTTATTTTTGTACGGGTTCTTCAACAGAAATGTCCGTCTCTATTGTATAATTCTGCTAATCAAATTGAACAATAAACAGCTAAATGCTGATTATGGAATAACAAGTTGTATGCTGTCCCAATTAGTGCTTCCCAATATTCCTTCGTTTTATGAAATGTATATTAATTTATTAAATATATATAATATGAGTTCACCTCATAGTTAAGATTTGGATCGGTGGGAACGTATCCTCTAAGATTCCATCCTCTCAAGTCTGCGTGGCGGCGCGCCACCGCGTGTACGGTGGATTGTTGCGGGTCTGTACTGAGCAATTGGGCAGACTTATAAAATCCAAATTTTTAGGATTCTTTTGTTTGTGTCTTGCCGACCATAATAAATTTTAAAAAAATTATTCAATACCTTCTATAGCCGTTGTATAATATATGTTCTAACATAAATTATTATTTTTGAACCTGTTTCGAAATCAATATTGGTTTCAAAAAATTACACAATATTTATAAAACTATGAAAATTCTAAAAAAAAACAACAAGTTTCATGGGCTAGATATTTTTTTAAATATTTTTTTCGATTTTTCAGTTTTTTTCGCTCCATAACTCAATATTCCCATTTTCGAGAATGAGCTATTAAAAAGTATACAACATATTTTGTTAATTTTTGTACTGATCTTTGTTCACAAAAACATATTTGTGTTGAATTTGAAAATTGTGATCGTAACCGTTTATGTGTGGTCGAATGTATATAAATCGAAATAATTTTAATTTTTTTGAGTCTGTTTCGAAATCAACATTGGCTTCAAAAATATACACAATCTTTATAAAAACTATAATAATTTCAAAAAACAAAGTGTCATGCAGTACGTATTTGTTTTTGAATTTGTTTCTTCGATTTTTAAGTTCAACGCTCCATAACTCAATATTCTCATTTTCGAGAATGGGCTATAAAAAAAGTATGCAACATATTTTGTTAATTTTTTTACTGATCTTTGTTCACAACATATTAGTGTAGCAGGTGCCCGAAGGAAATTTAAAAATTGTGATCATAACCGTTTTTGTGTAGTCGCCAATATCGAAATTATTTTTATTTTTTTGAACCTGTTTCGAAATCAACATTTGCTTCAAAAATTTACACAATCTTTATAAAACTATGGCAATTATAAAAAATAAAGTGTCATGGGGTACTTATTTGTTTTTGCATTTTTTTTTTCGATTTTTAACTTTAACGCTCCATGACTCAATATTCTCATTTTAGGGGACGGGCGATATAAATAAATATGCAACATGTTTTGTTTATTTTTTTACTGATCCTTGTTCATAACATATCAGTGTATCTGATGGAAGAAAGAAATTTGAAAATTTCATAACTATTTTTATTTGGTAGATAATAATCGAAATTATAATATATTTTTTGTACCTGCTTCGAAATAAACTTTGGTTAAAAAAAATTACATAATGCTTATAAAACTATGACAATTCTAAACAACTAAGTGTCATGCAATACGTATTTGTTTTTGTATTATTTTTTTCGATTTTTAAGTTTAACGCTCCATATCTTGATATTCCGATTCTAGGAGATGGGCTATACAAAAATTATGCAACATGTTTCTGATTCTTGTTCATAACATATCAGTGTACTAGATACCCAAAGGAAATTTGAAAATTTAGATCATAATCGTTTTATTTTGTCAACAAAAATCGTATTTAAAAAAATAATTGAATCTGTTTCGATATCAACTTTGGTTTCAAAAAATTTTACACAACTATAACAATTTCAAAAAACAAAGGGTCATGTAGTATATATTTGTTTTATTTTCATGTTTTTCGATATTTAAGTTTAACGCTCCATGACTCGATATTCGCAGTTTAGGGGACGGGCGATAAAAAAAGTATGCAACATGTTTTGTTCATTTTTTTTACATATCTTTGTTCATAACATATCAGTGTACTGGAAGGCAGAAGGATATTTGAAAATTTTGATCACAACCGTTTTTATTTGGTCGACAAAAATCGAAATTATTTATTTATTTTTTTAACCTGTTTCGAAGTCGACTTTGGTTTAAAAAATTACACAAAGCTTATAAAACTATGACAATTCTAAAAAATAAAGTGTCATGCAGTACGTATTTGTTTTTGTATTGTTTTTTCGATTTTCAAGTTTAACGCTCCATATTTCGATATTCCCATACAAAAAAAGTATGCAATATGTTTTGTTTATTTCTTTTACTGTTCCTTGTTCATAACATATCAGTGTACCGGAAGACCGAAGGATATTTGAAAATTGTGATCATAACCGTTTTTATTTTGTCGAAAAAAATCGAATTTAAAAATAATGAACCTGTTTCGATATCAACTATCAAAAAACTTTGTATTTATTTTTATTTTTAAGTTTAACGCTCCATATCTCGATATTCCCATTTTAGGGGATGGGCGGTAAAAAGAATGCAACATTTTTTGTATATATTTTTTTACTTATTCTTGTTCATAAGATATTAGTGTATCAGATGGCCGAAGGAAATTCACATAACCGTTTTTATTTGGTTGACAAAAATCGAAATTATTTTATTTTATCGAAATTGTTTCGAAATCAACTTTTATTCCAAAAAAATACACAATGTTTATAAAACTATGACAATTAATATTAATACAAAGGGCAATGCAGTACATATTTGTTTTTGTATTTTTTGTGAATTTTAAGTTTTCCTTCGGCCATCTGGTACACTGACATGTTATGAACAAGGAACAGTAAAAAAAATAAGCAAAACATGTTGTATACTTTTTTATTGCACAACCCCTAAAATGGGAATATCGAGATATACGCTCCATATCTCGATATTCCCATTTTAGGGGATGGGCGATAAAAAAATATGCAACATGTTTTTTTTGCTGATCCTTGTTCATAACATATCAGTGTACCCGATGGCCGAAGGAAATTTTAAAACTTTAACATATAAACTAAAAATCGAAAACAAAAAATTAAAAATATACGTACCGCATGACACTTTTTTTATAATTGTCATAGTTTTATAAACATTGTGTACTTTTTTGAAACCAATGTTGATTTCGAAACAGCTGACAAAATTATAATTTATGTTACATATATTATACAACAACGGCTATCGAAATTATTAATATTTTTTAAAATTTATTATGAGAGGCATCACATATAAAAAAGATTCCTAAACGTTTGCATTTTATAGGTCACCCCAATTGGTTACATACCCGTAAACAATCCAACGAACGCGTGGTGGTTTGGAGGATGGGATCTTAGACGATAAGTTCACACCGGTAAAATTTTGTTGGTGCTATTGAAAATCCAATTTATCGATATATCGTTAGTTAGGCATACTCACACTAAAAAAGGTCTGCGCATTCGCCACCAAATCGCGTATATCTTCAATCATTGCCGAGGTGCTTTTGTAAAATCTGCAATTATACTTGCGGATGATGTACTGCATGTTCGCAGAATCGGGGATGCTTGACTGCAAGAAGATATAAGTATAAATTCTGACCCCTCATTAGGAAAGAAATTTTCTTGTGTGTGGCAGAAGAATTATTGTGTGTTGTCTTATGCTTGCACTCGTAAATCATGGCCGTGATTTTAAATCATCCTTTGTGAGACATGTTTGCGTATACATGGTTTTAAAATCATTTATAGATTTTAAGTTTAGTTGGCGGGAGAGACGTGTTTGCTTACATTTCGATTAATATGAATTTGTGAACCGCATTGTAAATTAGATTTATATTTATGAGAAATATTTTCCCGCACTAATATGCTCCATACACCATTTCTCACAATAATTATTTAGTCGTTTCAGGTGTGGATATTTCTTGGAAGCCATAAGCTTTATATTAGCTAACTCAAATGGGTAAAAAATAATTAAAAAATCTATTTTTATGCTAGTACTAATAATATAATAACATAAAACTAGATTTTTAAAATTTCAGGGTTAGTCCACTTTTGCTCTCAATATGAGGCATTGAGAGCAAAAGTGGACTAACCCTGAAATTTTAAAAATCTAGTTTTATGTTAAAAGGTAAGCACTATTTGAATTTTATAAAACATTTATCAAGGCACTTCTTTATAATGTTAGCTCCTTAAACTCTACTTCCCATTGAGTTATCCCTTCAAACTCTACTTCCCATTGAGTTATCCCTTTAAACTCTACTTCCCATTGAGTTATCCCTTTAAACTCTACTTCCCATTGAGTTATCCCTTTAAACTCTACTTCCCATTGAGTTATCCCTTTAAACTCTACTTCCCATTGAGTTATCCCTTTAAAAAACATAATCATACCGTTTCCTGTAGCAGCGTCTTGCTGAACTCAGTCTCCTCCAGCTCGTCCAAAATCAACTTCATAGTCGCGTAATCCCGTTCCGATTGGTTGCCACCGCCAAACTTACCCGATGCCTCGCCATACTTTAGAATATCATCCTTTGCATTCTGCGCAGAAGTTCGCTGCAGAAGCGTCACGGGCCGCTCCTGCAGACCCATCCGCAGGTCATAATTCTGCCTCTCGTAACTATCATTGTTGTACAACCACCGCCGAATATTTTCAACATCATTCAGCATAGTACCGTTGGTGGGCACTGAAACCGACCGCGCAACACCACGCTCCTCCTCGTCAAACGAGCTGTTCTTTTTAATCAAACTAGACGACGCGGTGATTGCATTCTTCCACTCTTTATCAGACGTGACTTCCATTTGGTGAATCTTTTTCGCCTCCAGTTTCTTGTAGTGCGTCGAAATGTTCTTGGCTGTCTCAAAAAATTCAATGGATTGCGAAACATTATCGGGCGAGTTATTTTTTTGAGGCACATTATAACTGCCTGGTTTCATATAAACCCGCCCCTCACTATCAGACTCCTCTTCGCGTGGCGACGGTTCTGTGGTGGTTTCAGAAAATTGCACATCCTCCGGTATTTGCGGCGTGTTACTAGTGGAAGCCGCATCGGTGCTCTGCTCCATTAAAACTGTTGAAGGCGACACACGCGGAGCGCGGGTTCTATTCACAAACGACGCGGATGTGGCTGTTGTTGGGTTGCTAACATTATTGTCCAGGTTGGAGAAGATTTTAATCATGTGCTCGGCTAGGTCTTTCGTGTTGTTCTCCCAAACCGCGTAGCATGATTTAAACTCGGTCGTCAATTCACGGTCAATGTTGCCTAAGGTCCCTTCTTTCGCTTGAAGGTAGCCTTTTAGCATGTGCCAGCAGTTAATTAAACGGACGTACGCGTAGATGAAGTCTTTTGTGGCCCACGGGATGCCTTGCGAGTGGATGTTGGAGACGGTGTGGCTGGGTTTGAGGATTTCGTTTTTGGTACGGTTGCATAGGTTTTGGATGTTCTTAAAGCATGGCCGGTGCTGGTTGCGGATTGCGATTTTTTCGGCCGCAATGCAACCTTGCTCTAGGAACTTGGTAAAAGATTCAGTGTTTGCATCGTTAGCGGACGCGAGGTAATCGTCGAGGTCATCGATGACCGCCCGCACACTGTCGGTGGTATCGCGTCTTTCTACTGTTTCCGGTAGGATGGGCGCGGTTGGAGGTGTCGGATGGGCTATAGCGTTAGGATTAAAAATGGGTACGTTGTACGGTATGTTATAGGATGTGTATTGGTAGTGGGCTAGGTTGTACGGTCTTGGTACTGGCGGTGGTACGTATGGTGCGATCATCGGTTGTCTATAAGGGTTGTATAAGGGGCTAGTGCATACGCATTGGTGGACATGGAAGTGCATACCCTGTGTATCATTGCGGTTTTGATCCGGCTGATACATGTTGTTGTTGTTGATTGGAGGCGACGTGTCTTCGTCGGTACTAACTTCAGGCACCTCAAGGTTGCTATTCACTTGAGATGGTTCATTATTTTCAAAGTATCTAGCCCTGATAGGGCTTCGAATCCTGACCGGACTGTCAAGGGCTCTCTCTGAAATTCGAACAAGCAAATTTCCTAGGCTATGTAATATAGTAAATTCGGGGGATGCTGCCAATGGTCTCGAATTTCTTCTATATGTAACGCGTCTAACACCATTCACAAAAGGTACTGCTGTATAAAAATAACGGATGGTATGACGTACTGCAATTAATAATATTCTGCGAAAGGCAGGATAGAACGGACTATCCCTTCTGACGCGTCTAATTCGTCTTGCGGCTGTTCTGGGTCTTCCGGGTCTTCCCGGCATAGCTCCTAAAAAAATACAACGTCAAGAAACTGGGTTGGTAACATATGAATGCCGTTACCAAATGGGCTTGCAAAATAAACAGCTTTTTATGAAGTTCTCCATTTCAAGTTACTTCCAAAAAATAATTAAAACTAAAAACATTATTAATTGGACAGCGAGGGTAAATTGATTACACCGGTTTAACTGTCTATTCCTCAAGTTAATAATATTGACATTGTATAAATATAATTTACACAGGTTATGTTGTTTACAATTTTCGATTATGGTTAAATTTATTTAATAAATAATTTATTCCTTGTAAAAATAAACATGCCAAACCGTGTAATTACTTAAAAAAACAGACCAATGCAAGGTAAGCACAATATGCAATTTTTATATAATATCTCTTGAATTGATTTGCCTTTAAATAACTAATCAATAAATTTAAATTAGCATATCTATATTTTACACAAATACTAATTAGACAATGTCTTACAAACAATATTCAATATTGTATATATAAGCTGATAGAAATGCAAAGAAGTCTGTGAAAGCTGATAACTACAATTAGTGTTTATACTTATCTTTTTGAGGTAATTATTCTCGCATAATGTTAAATATTTGCCATATATTTTGACATAAATGCTAAGCAGTCTGTGTGATACATTTGCAAGCTGATAGATGTGTTATAATGCAGACTCTCACCTTAAGATAGTAGGGCACTAATGTCGTTAGGGATGCGAGGATTTTGAGACGTACAAATTGAGCGAGTGACGTTATAAAATAGGAAAATGAAATGACAATTTACGGCTGATAGCAGATTGATGCTATGGACGACATATTTTAGCCAACATGATTTGCAGTTTTATATTTAGTTGTAGTGGAAAAGTCTTTAGAGAGGACACAATCGTATTCTGTGTTATTTTACCTTCATATTAGGCTATATTTTGATAATCTTGATGAATTAATTAGGTCACAATGATGAGAATTATAACTGTATTACATTCATAAAATATTTCTGTTCAAAATGTACGCATTGTAACTTTTTAAGACGTGATAATATTTCGGATTGTCCATAGTAAAATATAGATTGTGCATATAGTATTGTTAACTAAGTCAGATTGTTCACATTTTCAAGTGTTAATACTAACTCTAATAATTGTAAGAATTCAAAAATTTAGATTTAATAAAATTGATTTTTTGAATAGTTTTTTTTTAACCTTCCTAGTAAGGCATATGGTGATAATTAAACGGCGATCAAAGGATCAAGTTTACTACTTTTCATTAAAAGATTCTACATATTGTAATAATTAAAATAAATATATTTTGAAAATTTTCAAAACCGTATGTGTTTATGTACTATCTTACCTTCCTATGTAGGCTTATGTTCATCATATTCTTGCATTAAAGAAGTCACAACGATCAAAAGACCAAGTTTACTAATTGTCATTGAAATATGTGACGTTCTAAAAATCGTAATAATTCAAATATTTTTATTTTGAATATTTTGGAAACAGTATGTGTTTCTGTAGTGTTTAATCTTCTTATATAGGTTTATGTTGATCATAATCTTGCATTAAAGAAGTCACAGTGATCAAAAGATCAAGTTTATTGTTTTTCATTGAAAGATGTCACGTTCTACAAATCATAATAATTCCAATATTTTTATTTTGAAAATTTTGAAAACCGTATGTGTTTCTGTAGTGTTTTACCTCCATATATAGGTTTATGTGCATCATATTCTTGAATTCAAGAAGACACAACGATTAAAAGATCAAGTTTACTAATTTTCATTGAAAGATGTCAGTCAAGTTCTACAAATAGTAAGAATTCAAAAAATCGATTTTGAAAACAGTATGTGTTTCTGTAGTGCTTCGTTTTCCTATATAGGTTTATGTTGATCATATTCTTGCATTAAAGAAGTCACAACGATCAAAAGATGTAGTTTACTAATGTTCATTGAAATATGTCACGTTCTAAAAATCGTAATAATTCAAATATTCAGTATGTGTTTCTGTAGTCTTTTATCTTTATACATAGGTTTATGTTCATCATATTCTTGCATTAAATAAGTCACAACGATCAAAAGATCAAGTTTACTAATTTTCATTGAAATATGTCACGTATTACAAATCGTAATAATTCAAAAATTTTGATTTTAAACATTTTGAAAACCGTATATGTTTCTACTGTTATACCTTCCTATATAGGTTTATGTTGATCATATTCTTGCAATAAGGAAGTCACAACGATCAGAAGATCTAGTTTACTAATGTTCAATTAAAAGATGTTACGTTCTACAAATCGTAATAATTCCAACATTTTGATTTTGAAAATTTTGAAAACCGTATGGGTTTCTGTAGTATTTTACCTTCCTATATAGGTTTGTCTTGATCATATTCTTGCATTAAAGAAGTCACAACGATCAAAAGATATAGTTTACTAATTTTCATTGAAATGTGTCACGTTCTACAATTCGTAATAATTAAAAAAAAATAGATTTTGAAAATTTGGAAACCTGTTTGTGTTTCTATAGGGTTTTACCTTCCTATGTAGGTTTATGTTGCTCATATTCATGCCTTAAAGAAGTCACAGCGACCAAAAGATCAAGTTCCCTAATTTTCATTGAAAGATGTCACGTTCTACAAATCGTATTAATTCCAAAATTTTTATTTTGAAAAATTTGAAAACTGTATGTGTTTCTGTAGTATTTTACCTTTCTATATCGGTTTATGTTGATCATATTCTTGCATTAAAGAAGTCACAACGACGAAAAGATCAAGTTTACTAATTTTCATTGTAAGATGTCACGTTCTTCAAATAGTAATAATTCTAAAATTGTGATTTTGAAAAATTTGAAAATTGTATATGTTTCTGTAGTGTTTTACCTTCTTACATAGGTTTATGTTGATCATATTCCTGCCTTAAAGAAGTCACAGCGATCAAAAGATCAAGTTCCCTAATTTTCATTGAAAGATGTCACGTTCTACAAATCGTATTAATTCCAAAAAAAATTTATGAAAATTTTGAAAACCGTATGTGTTTCTGTAGTATTTTACCTTTCTATATAGGTTTATGTTGATCATATTCTTGCCTTGAAAAAGTCACAACGACCAAAAGATCAAGTTCCCTAATTTTCATTGAAAGATGTCTCGTTCTACAAATCGTAATAATTCCAAAATTGTGATTTTGAAAATATTAAAAATTGTATATGTTTCTGTAGTGTTTTACCTTCCTACATAGGTTTATGTTGATCATATTCTTGCATTAAAGAAGTCACAACGACCAAAAGATCAAGTTCCCTAATGTTCATTGAAAGATGTCACGTTCTACAAATCGTATTAATTCCAAAAAATTTATTATGAACATTTTGAAAACCGTATGTGTTTCTGTAGTATTTTATCTTTCTATATAGGTTTATGTTGATCATATTCTTGCATTAAAGAAGTCACAACGACGAAAAGATCAAGTTTACTAATTTTCATTGTAAGATGTCACGTTCTACAAATCGTAATAATTCTAAAATTGTGATTTTGAAAAATTTGAAAATTGTATATGTTTCTGTAGTATTTTGCCTTCCTACATAGGTTTATGTTGTTCATATTCATGCCTTAAAGAAGTCACAGCGACCAAAAGATCAAGTTCCTTAATTTTCATTGAAATATGTCACGTTCTACAAATCGTATTAATTCCAAAAATTTTATTTTGAAAATTTTAAAAATTGTATATGTTTTTGTACTATTTTACCTTCCTACATAGGTTTATGTTGATCATATTCTTGCCTTAAAGAAGCCACAGCGACCAAAAGATCAAGTTCCCTAATTTTCATTGAAAGATGTCACGTTCTACAAATCGTATTGATTCCAAAAATTTTATTTTGAAAATTTTAAAAATTGTATATGTTTCTGTTGTGTTTTACCTTCCTACATAGGTTTATGTTGATCATATTCTTGCATTAAAGAAGTCACAACGACCAAAAGATTAGGTTCCCTAATTTTCATTGAAATATGTTACGTTCTACAAATCGTATTAATTCCAAAATTGTGATTTTGAAAATTTTGAAAATTGTATATGTTTCTGTAGTGTTTTACCTTCCTACATACGTTTATGTTGATCATATTCCTGCCTTATAGAGGTCACAGCGATCAAAAGATCAAGTTCCCTAATTTTCATTGAAAGATGTCACGTTCTACAAATCGTATTAATTTCAAAATTTTTATTTTGAAAATTTTGAAACCTGTATGTGTTTCTGTAGTATTTTACCTTTCTATATCGGTTTATGTTGATCATATTCTTGCACTAAAGCAGTCACAACGACGAAAAGATCAAGTTTACTAATTTTCATTGTAAGATGTCACGTTCTACAAATCGTATTAATTCCAAAATTTTGATTTTGAAAATTTTGAAAACCGTATATGTTTCTGTAGTATTTTATCTTTCTATATAGATTTATGTTGATCATATTCTTGCATTAAAGAAGTCACAACGACGAAAAGATCAAGTTTACTAATTTTCATTGTAAGATGTCACGTTCTACAAATCGTAATAATTCCAAAATTGTGATTTTGAAAATTTTGAAAATTGTATATGTTTTTGTAGTGTTTTACCTTCCTACATAGTTTTATGTTGATCATATTCTTGCATTAAAGAAGTCACAACGACCAAAAGATTCAGTTCCCTAATGTTCCTTGAAAGATGTCACGTTCTACAAATCGTATTAATTCCAAAAATTTTATTATGAAAATTTTGAAAACCGTATGTGTTTCTGTAATATTTTATCTTTCTATATAGGTTTATGTTGAACATATTCTTGCATTAAAGAAGTCACAACGACGAAAAGATCAAGTTTACTAATTTTCATTGTAAGATGTCACGTTCTACAAATCCTAATAATTCCAAAATTGTGATTTTGAAAATTTTGAAAATTGTATATGTTTCTGTAGTGTTTTACCTTCCTACATAAGTTTATGTTCATCACATTCTTGCCTTAAAGAAGTCACAGCGATCAAAAGATCAAGTTCCCTAATTTTCATTGAAAGATGTCACGTTCTACAAATCGTATTAATTCCAAAAATTTTATTTTGAAAATTTTGAAAATTGTATATGTTTCTGTTGTGTTTTACCTTCCTACATAGGTTTATGTTGATCATATTCTTGCATTAAAGAAGTCACAACGACCGAAAGACTAAGTTCCCTAATTTTCATTGAAATATGTCACGTTCTACAAATCGTATTAATTCCAAAATTGTGATTTTGAAAATTTTGAAAATTGGATATGTTTCTGTAGTGTTTTACCTTCCTACATAGTTTTATGTTGATCATATTCTTGCATTAAAGAAGTCACAACAATCAAAAGATCAAGTTTACTATTTTTCATTGAAAGATGTCAAGTTTTGCAAATTGTAATAATTCAAAAATTTTTATTTTGAAAATTTTGAAAACTGTATGTGTTTCTGTAGTATTTTACCTTTCTATATAGGTTTAGGTTGATCATATTCTTGCATTAAAGAAGTCACAACAATCAAAAGATCAAGTTTACTATTTTTCATTGAAAGATGTCAAGTTTTGCAAATTGTAATAATTCAAAAATTTTGATTTTGAAAATTTTGAAAACCGTATGTGTTTCTGTCGTGTCTTGCCTTCCTATGTAGGTTTATTTTGCTCCTATTATTGCATTAAAAAAGTCACAACGATCAAAAGATCAAATTTACTAATTTTCATTGAAAGATGTCACGTTCTACAAATCGTAATAATTCCAACATTTAGATGTTGAAAATTTTGAAAACCATATGTGTTTCTGTAGTGTCTTACCTATCTATATTGGTCTATGTTGATCATATTCTTTTATTAAAGAAGTCACAACGGTCAAAAGATCAAGTTTATTAAATTTCATTAATGATGTCACGTTCTACAAATCGTAATAATTCAAAAATTTAGATTTAAAATTTTGAAAACCGTATGTGTTTCTGCAGTATTTTACCTTCTTATATAGGTTTGTGTTGATCATATTCTTGCATTAAAGAAGTCACAGCGATCAAAAGATCAAGTTTATTAATTTTCATTGAATGATGTTACGTTCTAAAAATCGTAATAATTCAAATATTTTGAAAATAGTATGGGATTATGTAGTATTTTACCTTTCTATATAGGTTTATTTTGATCATATTCTTGCAGTTGCAGTTCATGTTGGCTCAACTTCCATTAAAATATGTTATGTTCTAAAAATCATAAAAAGTAGTTAATTTTGCAAGACGTAATCGTATTCTGTATCGTTTCCCTTTCATACTGAGTTATATTTTGTTCATTTGGATAGTTTAAATAAGTCACAGCGATCAAAAGTACAAACTTTGAAGTGAGAATTTTTCTTCTTCTATCTTTATAGGGCCATCAGTCGTGAGACTTTTCCGCCGGTAAAGCGACAACCTCATAGGTGTTTAATCATCAGGTATTTACCTTAACTTCACAGAAACCCTCTGAAAAACTGTGAAAATCCTCAATACGAGACATGCGACGCCTGTAACCACTCGGCCACTAAGCTGGGTAATTTTGTTTATATTCTCAAAACGGTAGTATTTATCCTAAATTTAGAATAACTTTACAGAAAACTTTACAATATTCCGTATTGTCTTAATCTCGTAATGAGATATAGTTTGTACATATACGAAAATCAATTAAATTACAGCGAGTAAAAAAATAATTTCAGATAATTAGGTGAATATTATATGAACATATTAAATATTCCATCTTTGTTATAGATATGAAGTGTGTTAATTGAAAAAAATTATAATCTGCTGCCGTTTTCGCTTATCACTCTGGACTGATACGGGCTTATTGTCTCCTTTGCCGCTTCCGATGCGCACAATTCTACCTCGGCCATTACAACAGGCGGCGCACGACCGTAAGACCTGAGCGATACCGTTGATTGAAGTATAATGGGCCATTCACAATAAGCGTGGTAGTGGCAAGGTAGTGGTAAGCAATATTTTGCATGGCTATAAAAATTCAGACGTTCAGAATTGGGCAGTAATGCTATGCGACAATTATGGTAGAGATAATTACCCATGTTCTGCCATAGTTTTACTGCGCTGCTGTAAACGCCCGCAGTTTTATAGATGTTTGCAATTTCGCTTACCGCTACGCTACCCCTACCGCGCTTATTGTGAATGGCCCATAATACTTCAATTAACGGCGATACTGCACGCCACGGAGGCGAGTAGCAATGCTAAACCATGTTAAACGAAAGCTCCTAAAAACTGTATAATATTTTGTTTGTCCGTTTAGTACGCAAAAAGAAACATTTATACATATATCTATCGCCACTTCTGTTTATTTTTATTTTTATACCAGCTGTTTGTCGTATAAAGTTTAATAAAATTTAATAAAGTTTAATAAAGTTTAATAAAGTTTAATAAAGTTTAATAAAGTTTAAAAAAGTTTAATAAAGTTTAATAAAGTTTAATAAAGTTTAATAAAGTTTAATAAAGTTTAATAAAGTTTAATAAAGTTTAATAAAGTTTAATAAAGTTTAATAAAGTTTAATAAAGTTTAATAAAGTTTAATAAAGTTTAATAAAGTTTAATAAAGTTTAATAAAGTTTAATAAAGTTTAATAAAGTTTAATAAAGTTTAATAAAGTTTAATAAAGTTTAATAAAGTTTAATAAAGTTTAATAAAGTTTAATAAAGTTTAATAAAGTTTAAAAAAGTTTAATAAAGTTTAATAAAGTTTAATAAAGTTTAATAAAGTTTAATAAAGTTTAATAAAGTTTAATAAAGCTTAGTAAAGTTTAGTAAAGTTTAATAAAGTAAATAAAGTTTATTATTATTATAATTATTATATAACATGCCTTAAATAATTTTCTTCTGAACTTTTCTATATATTGTATTCTTTGCACGAGCTACAAAAGCGTCGAACTTCTTATATAATATATTTCGAACAGCTATAAAATAAATATATACGCCTCCAGACAGTAAGCAAACATTAATGGACTATTATTTTCATGGGAGAAAATATTTGCGCGTTTCTGGAACACTCACGTTTCGAGTGGAGAGGGATATTGTGTCCAGACATTTATTACACAATTCCGCACTAAGAGTCAGTCTATAGATTTATTTAATGGCACTAAAAGTCCTGCGAACTATAATTTTACAAACATAATTCTTTTAAAGGATTAAACCATGGATTATTAAGTTGAAAAATTGATGTTAACGTTGTTCGCTTGAAATGGTGAACGGGCACAGGTTGATTGGTCTTGAATCTTATACAGGGTGGAAATAAAGTAGCGAATACATTCAATTAAATCTTTATTTATGATTTTTTTTCCCAAAAACTTCTCGGTCATGTCGATTGTTAATTTTTAATGAAAGTGTAAATTTTTACGATGTTTTTTTTTCATTTTTAAATGACATGCAAAGTTTGAGTATTTAATTTAGCTTTTTATTGTTTTATTGAATATTATTTCGCCATTCGTGTTTTTCTTTTTCTTTTTCACACTAATATTTGAAATGATTGTTCTCGGGAATTTCCCTAGATACGCGAAACAGACGGCGCCTCTAATCACTAGTCCTCTGAGTTGAGTACACAATATATTTAAATTATATGTTTTAGATAATATACAGGGGGAACTTATTTTTATACCTTTTTATATTTTTTATATCTTTCACTACTAAGCAATGTACACATGTAAACACAAAACAGGCAGAATGACCCCCAAGGGGGTCGTTAGCCCAATACAGATGATTTATATATATATATATATTGGGCTATCGACCCCCTTGGGGGTCATTCTGCCTGTTTTGTGTTTACATGTGTACATTGCTTAGTAGTGAAAGATATAAAAAATATAAAAAGGGTCGATAGCCCAATACAGATGATTTATATATATATATATATATATATATATATATTGGCTATCGACCCCCTTGGGGGTCATTCTGCCTGTTTTGTGTTTACATGTGTACATTGCTTAGTAGTGAAAGATATAAAAAATATAAAAAGGTATAATAATCATTAAAAATTGGCAATTTAAACTTGTGTCCGAGCAATTTTTGCAAAATTCATAAATTAAGGTTTTATTCAATTTATTCGCTACTTAATTTCCATCCTGTATATTATGTAAAAAAATATAATTTAAATATATTGTGTACTCAGCTCAGAGGTCTGAAGATTAGAGGCGCCGTCTGTTTCTCACTGAGCATTGCGGGGAGTGAGTTCACCATCGGGGCTAATTTTCGCGAATCATTAAAATGGTGATACTTTTAAATTAAATTTGTATTTTAGGTTTTTTTGACCGAAAATTATATTAATTTTGCCGATTATTGGTGGGGAAAACGGTCCCCAGAAAACTTCAAACTCTCCTCTATATCAGGTTCCTGCTATTGAATTGAAAATCGCCCTGTTATTCATTGTTATTTCAATTACTTTGTTTATTTTGTGTGTGTGTAAATAATTTATCATAATAAAAACTATTGATTACACAGAATTATAAACAAGATAAGTATTTGTCTAACAAAACAAAAAATCAGATGACTAAGTATACTGTCGAGCGATAAAGAATGATAATTAGCCGACACGTTAGTTAAATCAAAATATTATTTATCATACGTACTGTTGATACAGTATTTATAAGACATAATTATTTCTCTAACAGATTTAACAATATTTCACGGTACCATTCAACATTTAGTGTGACTATAACACATTTCTAGGGGGGGAAATTAGTTACTATTAACATTGATTAATCATGATGGTTAATTAATGCTATTAATTACTAGTGTGCCATTTACAAAACATCGTTTTATAAAAACATAAATATTTAGTATGCCTTGAACAATTCTGGGATAAACAAACTATTAGTGTGCCATTCTATGACAGTGCGGAGTGTCATTCAGATTATTTTTAAAATGTAGTTTACTAATATTGTGAGTGTGATTAATAAGCCAGATATGTCCGGATAGGGTGATTAAAGGCCCCGCTGCTAGATTAATTTGGATGTGAGGGGTAAGCATTTTTTTTTAGAATCTATACACATCTATCATTTGTCAAACGTCATCAAGACTTGGGGAACATTTTTATCTACATTTTATTACAATTATTTTTGTAATTTAATGAAATTCTTTAGATACTAAATATTATTACCATATGAACAGTATTATATTAGAACATTCTTAAATGTTACTGATGTAAGTTGTAATTATATACTCATAATAATAATAATAATTTATTTACTTTATTCTTCAAAAAACTAAGAAATGCGACAATATACCGTATACATAAATATACAGACATGCATTTGGAGGAGAAATTGCGAGGTTTATATTATACTTGTATTGTATGAAATTAGTTCAAAGCCTTAAGCCGGTGACATTTGCCACCAATGTTATGGTAGCAAATGACACCGGCAGGACCAAAAGGGTTAATGCTCTACAGGTCTCTATTTGTTGTGTCTAGCCATATTTTTGCTCTTAATCACTAGCTGTTTTATGTACAAAACTATTATTTTAATCCAACAAATGTACGTTTACATTATTAGTATGTTTTATATCTAAGACCTGCTGTAGGCAATTGCTCACAAAATTCAATCTATCTATGTATCTATCTATCCAATATTCAGGGATGAAAGGGTTAAGTATTAAGAGCTCAATAGCACAAAAACATTGTATAGACATCGAGCCCTTAAGAATATAGGAAGCTATGAAGCTTTGTATATTATTATAATAATTAAACATAATACATACTATGGACGAGCCGATAGATACCTATTTGGTAGCAAATGTACTGCAAACAAGTATATATATATATATATATATATATGTATATATATATATATATATATATATATATATATATATCTGCGTACATAACATATAAAGACATGTATATAAAGAAAAACTAAATGATATGCTAACTGATTCTATACTACATGACATTCATTTTTCACCACCAGATAAAGGCACCTTACATGGTCAATTATACTGTCAATCCTAGTACTGTCAATATTTGCTTCAATCCTCCTTTTATATTTATCAAGTAATCAATTATCCGGATAAAGATCAGTATTATCCTCATTACATCATTACTATACCTTACACGATGAATAATACTGACAATATTTTAAAATAATGAACATTTTAAACATATACAGTAATACTGTCATTATTCTAAAATATTGACAGTAATATTGATCGTGTAAGGTGTCTTTAATGTTAAAAACTGATTATTAAATGTTTATTGTTTATTTTACTTTGACAAGTTACCTATTTTTTATTTTATTGCTTATATTTTATTTATTTGAACCAGGAGCCATTGAATGACTCCAATAAACATTTTATAATTAGTTTTTATCTCTCCTGTCAACCTCTAATAAAATGTTAGATGTGTGGTGTTGCTGCTTAGGCGACGAAATGTTATGTACATAATAAATATTTTTATTATTATTTTAGTATAGTTACTACTCTTACATTTTTAATACATGCATAGGAAAAGGAAGCTTCCTTGCTTTTTTGCTTCTAATATATTAAATATAATATAATATATTAGTGATATAAAACCAAGAAATATATTTGTTACGATTATGAAAATGCTGAGGTCACAGAAAGTATAAGATATTGTGTGAATTCATCCTCACTAGCTGAGCCACACTTATGAGATCTAATAAGATCGAAATCTAGATATGTAGATTGCTAAGAGGTGGATTCACACTTATATATGTTATATATGTATTCTATATATTACATGTTATCTTAATTTTATACTCGCGGGATTCTGTAAACAGTCTTGGGTTTCATATTGCTTAACAAACTTACTACAATCAGGTAGACCATCAAACTGCGCTTATCAAAAAATTACTTACGAACCAAAAAAAGATCGCACATTCTGATTGGTGGGACGTCGCGCGGTGCGCACATTAAAAGCACGTTGCAACTGCTGGAAAACATACCCAAGGTCAAATATTTGAAGTACAAAATTTCCCTCAATAAAGTACTTTTTTTATATGAACACCAACAATTCTAACAATTACAGTTGTAATAATATCAGAGTGTTACACACGTTCGTCTACAATCGCCTAAAATCTACATTCTACAACAGCCATTTCAAATTTCAGCCCCAAATAGCGCATGTGAGTGTCTACAAAAGCTAGGCATTCTACATTGAATTGTCAGGTTGGATGATATAACTGGACTCACCCGACTCTTGTTGATACAAAAATGGATTAAAACACCGCCTGGCCGACTACTGTCAAGCGACTGCATGCAAGGCACACTTCATTATGCCGGACAATATGCCAATTCGTAGATGTGATTAATATGTTACGTCAGCGTTGAAGTTGAATGCGAGCGGGGTAGCTGAAGAGCGCGCGTAGGTAATGCAATCTACTGTGATACAACTAAGTTCAGGGTATTCATATATATTATTTGGTGCCGATAGTTTATAACAAATACGATTTCTATTATTTAATTAAATTCACTTTTTACAGCAGACTTGGCAACCTTACGGCCTAAAAAACAACCTTTATTTGGCATATGCAGGTCACAAATAAAAAAAATCACAACAAAAAAATGCAGCAAACAAAAATTCCAGCAACGCAACCTATAAACCAACCCTGCCGTCCCACGTTCCTCACCCTCTTCCTTCCCTCGACTGTCATATGGAGATTTCCAAGCCATTCCCGTCCTCCCTTGATCATTCACTCACCTTTCTGCAATCCCCCACCCACTCTTCTTGCACATCCGCACACTCGTTGCTCAGATGCTACTACGTGTCACTCCCTTTACTACACTACACACGTGGTGTACCCTTGCCCTTTCACCCATTCCTTTATATCTCTTCCGACCCACACCACGCACGTGAGATGCATACCTTTTCCTCAGCTCAACCTTATCTTGGTTAAGAAGCCCGGGGGATTCCCCCGTACCTGTTACTCTACATACCCCGGGTTGTACGAGCTCTCATTCAATCTTTCTTGCCGGCATTCTCTTCGCGACCTCAGTTCGCACGCTTCCCCCACCTCTTAGCTTCTCACCCACCCACACTTCAGACATACCCACTCTTTCATACATCTATTCTCCACCTATGGGAATCGAACCCCCGTCTCCGCCTATCGCGGCCAACGTGCTAACCAATTGCACCATGTAGGGTCTTGATTGGAAGCACGCGAGATGGTCGTAATATGTTGTGAATTAATAGCACCCATTTGACACCACACACGTGATATATATATATATATATATATATATATATATATATATATATATATATATACAGGGTACTTCAAAAAAATGTATACACACTTTGAACTTCCATAGAAAATTTATACAAAGTTAAATTTCAGGAAAATAGAAAGCTGAAAGTCCAATGTAAATGAAACATAAATAACAAATGTTAATACTGTTCAAATTGGTGACCTGCAGCATCAATACAATTCTGAGTACGAGTCACCACAGATTCTGTACATCGTATCAAAACGTCCAATGAGATTTCTCTACACACTGCTTGAATCTCATTCCAAAGAATGTCTAGGTTACGTGGTTTACGTTTGTACACCTCATCTTTTACTGTGCCCCACAAGAAGAAATCCAGTGGTGTAAGGTCTGGAGAGCGTGCTGGAAACTCGATTGGCCCCCTGCGTCCTATCCACTGGCCCGACAAATTTTGATCCAGGTAAGCTCGTACGTCCCTGTGATAGTGCGGCGGAGCACCATCTTGTTGAAAATAAAAATCATCATTACCGTATAATGCACGAATGGCAGGAAATATGGAATCAGCAAGCATTGTTAGGTAATTAATACCAGTTACAGTGCCTTCAAATCGAAAAGGTCCAATGAGTCCCCTTGAAGACAAACCGCACCACACATTTACACCAGGCAAATTTACAGCTTTTTCAATTGTAATGTGAGGATTTTCTTCACCCCAGTAAACACAATTGTGCCTATTGACAGTTCCATTAAGTTTGAATTGGGCTTCATCCGACCAAATGATGCTACCCATAAATCCCGGTTCACGTATCACCATCTCCTGAATCCATTCACAAAATTGCAACCTTCTATCTGGATCGTCGCCATTTAGCTGTTGCAACAGCCTTGGAATGTAAACACGATACTTGCCTCTCTTCAGAATGCGTAGCACGCTGCTAGCACTTACATCACTTTCACGTGCCCCTTGCCTTGAAGATTTGTTAGGAGAGCGTTGAAACAGTTCCAAGACTGCCGTTGATGACTCATCACTTGTAGCTGTTCGAGGCCGACCTGAATGACCTTTATGCACATCACACACTGTTCCATGAACTTCGAATTTGTCTCGTATGCGTGTAATTGTTAATCTTGAAGGTGGTTCTGTATCATACTCCCTTCTCCACTGTCTTTGAACTTCATTTACATTCTCAAACTTCCAGTACCACTTAATAACCTGCTTACGTTCTTCAAAACTCAAACGTACGTCCCCCATGTTGATATTACAAATTCCAACTGATAATATAACATAGAGGGACGATTATGCTGGCACCTGGCGAAGAAATATAACATTAGCCTTGTAGAGCGGGAAAACTACAATAGTTTAAAGTGTGTATACATTTTTTTGAAGCACCCTGTATATATATATATATATATATATATATTATTGTATTTATTCGCCGAAAGTTAATTATGTGCAAGTTATTATTGGGAAACAGCGAGGGCAGTAAAAAACTCCTTTTTTAATATATCAATATATTTCGCTCGTTAAATGTCGAGCATCATCAGGACAATTAAACAGAGTTAATCAACAAGGAAACTGGAACATAACATAATTTACAACATTTTTTAATTTAGATTTGACGCTTATTTGACAAGATAATCATTATTATTATTATCATTATCTTGTCAATATATATATATATATATATATATATATATATATATATATATATATATATATATATATTGTTATGAAATTCTCAGCTATATAACGCTCTACAAATAAAGTGCTTATGTGCAATAACATTTTTTTTATTTCATTTAAAATGTTTCAACTACAATATTGCAACTGTAAACTATAATCAAGTAGAATTAAATCTATTAGCTTTGACAAAATGTTTGAAATTACATTAAGCTTCATAATGGCACTGAACGAGCAGCATGCAGATTTATTTCTAGATAGTCTACCACAAACCGGACGAAAATCCGCCTGGAGGCACACGAACATTTTTCTTCTCCTCCACGGGCAAGTTAGGTACAACGGCGTTATCCCCATTTGTCTGCTTGATGTTAATTGGATGTTTAATTACTTCATTTTTCTCGCCGGAGTTCTTTATATTTTGACGCGGTTTTTCAATATCATTGCAGTCACCAAAAACCTGTGAGTGGCCACCACCTGGGGGCTTCAGCACCCTGCTGGAGCTGCGGCCATCTGCTAAGCCGATATTGCGATTCGTGGACGTCATGTTTGGAGAACGTAAATTTGTATTATTTCACAAAGCCTACGTGCGGTCGGTTTGTTAATGTTGTGTTATATGACACTGATATCAGGCTATTTTTGTCTCTTATAGAACCAATTTCAAGGTATCACAAATCAATAGTACTTACTCATATGATCGTTGGATGTATTGAACGTTTGCGTAAATAGTCAGAAAATATCAAACAATGGAAAATCGATGAAAATGGAATTTTACACTCGAATTTTGAATGTCAAATTTCTACTGGACAATGACAGCTACACTTTAGATAAACGTCGTGAATCCGACACAGCATGGATCAATAAAGTAGGTTACTTTATTATTAATAATAACCAATTTAACAAAATGTAATTATTATTATTAATTATTACACGTCGATGTAGTGCAATGGTCAGCACCTTTGCCTAATGAACGGGCGACCCGGGTTCGAATCCCGGCCCGATACAATTAACAACGTTTATTACTTAATCCCTATAATATAAAAACGAAGACAATTTTTAGAAGCAGACTGACTTGTCAGTTATAACGTTTGTGCTGACAGTACAAAAGTGGGGGGTCGCAGGTTCAAATCCTATCGAGGGTAGTATATTTTATGTTTTGTTTAACGTATACGTGTTTGAATTTTTAAGGGTTTGGGTTTTTATATATTAAAAATTAATTTATTAATTATCCGACAGTATCCGACAGCAATTCACCCTTTGGAATTTGATTAATCATACCCCGTCGAAAATTACAGCTAGTAGCTAATAAAAAGATTTTTATTTCATGGGATTATCCTATATATCGCACTGTAGGATGACAAGTGTCGTAACTTCCAAAATTAATTTTCAGGCTTTGATTTTTGTTTTGATGATTCTTATGTATATTTTAACGCTCCTTTAATCCTTTTTTTCCCGTAAACCAAATCTTATTTAAAACAATTAGCTAACGTTATACTCGATGGTAAAACTATTTGTTTTAAATAAGATTTGGTTTACGGGAAAAAAATAGCTAACGTTATACTCAATGGTAAAACTATTGGAACCATTGTAATACTTAAAATGAATTATCAGCGTTGTGTTAAATGTACTTTTACTAGTATTTAATTTCTAGATGTATATAGTGTAATCTATAATATTGGCATAGATTTAAAATATATTTACTATTTAGTCACTTGCTCTCTATTTTTAATATATTAAATGTATTTTAGTTTTTTATGTTAATTCTCAGATGTATGTAGCAGTAATTTTAATCCGTGACTTTCATTTTATCTATTATAAATGTTTTCTCTTTGAATTACATATTGCTGTTCCTGTTCTTGTAAACACAAAAAATACATACATGAATAAATCTATATCTATCTATCTATCTCTCTATCTATCTATGTATCTATCTATCTATCTATATATCTATCAAAAACTGTTTTTGGAAGTTACTATACTTCATCATCATCATCTCACAGTGCGATATAATATGTATTCTAGTATATCAAGATAGGCAATTCTATATACTAGTAATGACCGTCGGTGGCATACCTTTGAAAAACATTGAATTTATTACAAATTTAGTCCAGTCTGCCATTTTTAACGCAAAGACCTTTCTGGAATAGTGATAAAAATAGAGGAACAAAAAAAACTAGTAAGTCGGAAGGATGTAATTTTATTCTCGTGCGAGAAATTATATAACCATTCCAACAGCAACTAATATACCCGGCGCATCCACCATTTTTCCCGCAATCTATTCGATTGCTTCAAAATTTGCGTATATATTATAGCGTACATAAGAAACAATACTTAACGAGTTTCAATAGATTCGAACTGTTAGTTTTTCAGTTATGACTCACTCTATGACTTTTTTTTTTAAATTAAATTTATTTATTAATTTTCTTTTTTTTCCCCTTACCATACATATACAGTATAATATTTAACTATTTATATAATTGTAAAAATTAAAATGAATTGCATATCTACAAATAAAAGAAAAAAATAAAATTGTAATTTTCTTCCCTAGGTCCTTGCCTCGAGGTTTGTGGTGGTGAATCCTCCTCGGACTGCGGGTATTGAGGGTTTGTGTTAGGTATTTTTTGTTGTGTCCGTGTCCATCTCTGTTTGTTGCGCTATGTTTACTATTATTATATTTTGTTGTTCAGCAGTAGATTTTTAATTTTCAATTTGAAAGGAACGTATACCAGTGCTTTGATTTCGTTGGGTAGTTCGTTGTATTTTTGTATTATTTCGGTTGTTAGTATTGGTGAGTATTTTGTTTTTCTGTATTTGCTTGTTCTCAGTTTCGGTTTTCTTCTTGTTTGGTGTTTAGGAATTTCTTTGTTTTGTTTTAGTGTTATGTTCGTTTTTATTTTGTTGTTTTGAATTTTGTATAGTAGTAGTAATTTATTTAGTGTTATCATGTTTTTTATGGTTAGTTCCTGTGTCTGTTGATATAATTCTCTGGTGTTGGTTTTCTTGTCGAGTTTGTATAGTATTTTCAGTATTTTCTTTTGTTGTATTTGTAGTTTATTTAAATTTTTTATGCTTGTGTTTCCCCAGATGTGGTTTAGGTAATTATTTTGTGCTGTGAAAAGGGCGTGGTATATTTGTTTTTTGCCTGTTCAGGTATATATTTTTTAATTTTCTGTATTGACGCGATTGTTTTGCTATTTCTTTGTACTTGTTTGTTGATGTGGTTGTCCCATTTAAGGGTGTCTTATATTTTCAGACCTAAGTAGATGGTTTCGTTTCTTTGTTTTAGTGCTGTTCCATTTATGTGTATGTTTATTTCTTTTCTCTGTTGTTTACTGTTGAATATCATGAATTCTGTTTTTGTTTCATTGATAGTTAATAGGTTGTTATTGTACCAAGTTTGGAGAAGTTTTAAGTCTGAGTTTATGTTTTCTTGCAAGCTTTTATAGTCGTTTCCTATATGTATTATTCCTTTGTCATCTGCGTATATGAATGCGTTTCCTTTTAATTTGAGCTCTAATAGATCGTTGGTGTATATGATGTACAATGTGGGTGGTAGATTTCCTCCTTGCGGTATTCCATATTCTGCTACAAGTGGTTTGCTTTCTGTGTTATTTATTTTTGTTGTTTGTGGTCTGTCTTTTAAATATGTGGCCATTAGGTTTAGTGATTTTCCTCTTATTCCTATAGCCTCTAGCTTGTCTATTAAAATTTCCTTCGAGAGGGTGTCGAATGCTTTCTTCATATCGATGTATAATGCGGTTACCAGGTAATTTTTGTCTAGATTGGTCTTTATGTAGCTTATCAGGTCACATGTTGCAGATGTTGTTCCTGATTGTTGTTGGAACGCGTATTGTGCGTGGTGTATGATATTGTTTTTGTTTAGATGTTTAGTGATTTGGGTTTGTAGGGTTTTTTCTAGTATTTTATTTAGTGTTAATAGTAGTGCTATGGGTCTGTAGTTGGCTGGGTTAGTAGTGTCTCCCTTTTTGTGTATTGGGATGATGTTGGTTTTCTTCATGTAGCTGGGATATATGCCTTCTTGGATTGTGTTGTTTGTGATTTTTACTAATATTGGAACTGGTGTCTTTTTGTTTTGTTTAATAATGTTATTTGTAATTTTGTCAAAGCCTGGTGCTTTGTGGTTTTTTAATTCTGTTACTATTTTGTGTATTTCTTCTTCGTTTGTATACTGGAATGTCATTGTTTCTTTTTGTCGCTTTGTAGTTGTTGTTATTGGATCAATTTGTCTATTTTTGATCTGTTGTTCTGCAAGGTTTTTTCCAATATTTGCAAAGAAGTAATTAATCTCGTGTGCTATTTCTTCTCTGTTTTTTGTTTTTGCTCCGTTTTCTTTACGTATTTCTTTAATGCGGTTTTCTTTTTGGTTTGGTTTGTTTAATTGGTTATTTATTATTTTCCAGAAGGTTCGTGGATATATAGGAAATGCGTGTTCAATTTATTTGAGTAGTATTCAGTTTTTCTTTGTTTTATGAGTTTCGTTATTTGTTTCGGACTCAAACTCAAACAGTTATACATGAAAATAGCTAAGGTTTGCCTCCGACGTTCAAAATGATATCGAAATTGTTTGAACAAACTTGCAAGTCGATCGCGAAGAAAAAAAATTCGAGGTGAAAGATTCAGAAGGTTAACAACCCTTTTTTTCGATTTTTCTCGATTTTCGCAATCTCTTCAATTTGCTTCAAAATTTGCTTATATATTATAGCGGACATAAGAAACAATATTTAGTGAGTTTTATTTGTTTCATAGTTTGCTTGTTTATCAGTTATCGACTCGTGGAAATGTAAACATGGAATTATTCATTCCTCATCTCGTGTCCTATCAGCACGCTTGAACTTTGTCTCTCTTGTGTAATTTATCTGAGAGAGCGATGATTCAGGTGTATTGACAGACCGAAATCTACAATTACTTTTCCTAAAAATGGCATCGGTATAATGTTGAAATCGAAAATATGATGACTACATTATGAAGAAGTAGGTAATGTATAAAGCACATACAAAGATGTTATGAATTTTAAGCGATTCAGGCCAAAATTTAAGAATGTTTACGATTTATCAACCAGAAGGGGGGAGTACATGGGTCAATAAATCTTAAAAATTCTTAAATTTTCGCCGAAATCGCTTGAAATTTCGACCAGGATGTGAAAATGTTGTAATATTTCAACCCGAGATGCAAAACTGATACGGAATTTCATGCAATTTGACGATTTATCAACCAGAAGGGGGGAGTGAAAAATTAAAAAATTAAATCCCTTACGATTTTTTCGAGTTTTACTTGTTTCGAGCTGCTAGTTTTTCAGTTATGACTAGTGGAAAACTGGCTCTATGACATAGTTTTCTTGCGGATTATAGAGCTGTAATTCAAACAGTTATAGATGAAAATGGCTACGATTTGCCTCCGACGTTCAAAATGATGTGGAAATTACTTGTGCAAACTTTCAGGTCGATCGCGAAGAAAAAAATTTCGAGGTGAAAAATTCAGAGGGTTAACCCCTTACGATTTTTTCGTTTTTTTCCGATTTTCTCAATCTCTTCGATTTGCTTCAAACTTTGCATATATACAATAACAGACATAAGACACAATATTTAATGAGTTTTACTTGTTTCGAGCTGCTAGTTTTTCAGTTATGACTAGTGGAAAACTGGCTGTATGACTTAGTTTTCTTGCAGATTATAGAGCTGTAATTCAAACAGTTATAAATGAAAATGGCTAAGATTTGCTTCCGTCGTTCAAAATGATGTGAAAATTGCTTGTGCAAACTTTCAGATCGATCGCGAAGAAAAAAATTTCGAGGTGAAAAATTCAGAGGGTTAACCCCTTACGATTTTTTCGATTTTTTCCGATTTTCTCAATCTCTTCGATTTGCTTCAAAATTAGCATATATACCATAACAGACATAAGAAACAATATTTAATGAGTTTTACTTGTTTCGAGCTGCTAATTTTTCAGTTATGACTAGTGGAAAACTGGCTGTATGACTTAGTTTTCTTGCGGATTATAGAGCTGTAATTCAAACAGTTATAGATGAAAATGGCTAAGATTTGCCTCCGACGTTCAAAATGATGTGGAAATTGCTTGTGCAAACTTTCAGGTCGATCGCGAAGAAAAAAATTTCGAGGTGAAAAATTCAGTGGGTTAACCCCTTATGATTTTTTCGATTTTTTCCGATTTTCTCAATCTCTTCGATTTGCTTCAAAATTAGCATATATACTATAACAGACATAAGAAACAATATTAAATGAGTTTTACTTGTTTCGAGCTGCTAGTTTTTCAGTTATGACTAGTGGACAACTGGGTGTATGACTTAGTTTTCTTGCGAATTTTAGAGATGCAATTCAAACAGTTATAGATGAAAATGGCTTAGGGACTTTTCTCTCGCTATTACCGTTTTCTCGCTATTACCGTTTTCTCGCTATGACGGTCAGCAAATCTGAAAATGTTGAATTTTCATGTATTTTCTCAGTTTAAACTCGGTAGCGTCTTTATTTAAAATGCTAGAGGGATGGTTTATATATCAAAATGTAGAGTATTTCCAGCCCAACAGATTGAGTCTTAGGCACTTTTCTCTAGCTCTTACCGTTTTCGCGCTATGACGGTCAGCAAATCTGAAAATGTTGAATTTTCATGTATTTTCTCAGTTTAAACTCGGTAGCGTCTTTATTTAAAATGCTAGAGGGATGGTTTATATATCAAAATGTAGAGTATTTCTAGCCCAACAGATTGAGGCTTAGGCACTTTTCTCTAGCTCTTACAGTTTTCGCGCTATGACGGTCAGCAAATCTGAAAATGTTGAATTTTCATGTATTTTCTCGGTTTAAACTCGGTAGCGTCTTTATTTAAAATGCTAGAGGGATGGTTTATATATCAAAATGTAGAGTATTTCTAGCCCAACAGATTGAGGCTTAGGCACTTTTCTCTAGCTCTTACAGTTTTCGCGCTATGACGGTCAGCAAATCTGAAAATGTTGAATTTTCATGTATTTTCTCGGTTTAAACTCGGTAGCGTCTGTATTTAAAATGCTAGAGGGATGGTTTATATATCAAAATGTAGAGTATTTCCAGCCCAACAGATTGAGGCTTAGGGACTTTTCTCTCGCTATTACCGTTTTCTCGCTATGACGGTCAGAAAATCTGAAAATGTTGAATGTTCATTTATTTTCTCGATTTAAACTCGGTAGCGTCTTTATTTAAAATGCTAGAGGGATGGTTTATATATCAAAATGTAGAGTATTTCCAGCCCAACAGATTGAGGCTTAGGCACTTTTCTCTACCTCTTACCGTTTTCTCGCTATGACGGTCAGCAAATCTGAAAATGTTGAATTTTCATGTATTTTCTCGGTTTAAACTCGGTAGCGTCTGTATTTAAAATGCTAGAGGGATGGTTTATATATCAAAATGTAGAGTATTTCCAGCCCAACAGATTGAGGCTTAGGGACTTTTCTCTCGCTATTACCGTTTTCTCGCTATGACGGTCAGAAAATCTGAAGATGTTGAATTTTCATGTACTTTCTCGGTTTTAACTCGGTAGCGTCTTTATTTAAAATGCTAGAAGGATGGATTACATATCAAAATGTAGAGTATTTTCACCCCAACAGATTGAGGCTTAGGCACTTTTCTCTAGCTCTTACCGTTTTCGCGCTATGACGGTCAGCAAATCTGAAAATGTTGAATGTTCATTTATTTTCTCGATTTAAACTCGGTAGCGTCTTTATTTAAAATGCTAGAGGGATGGTTTATATATCAAAATGTAGAGTATTTTCAGCCCAACAGATTGAGGCTTAGGCACTTTTCTCTAGCTCTTACCGTTTTCGCGCTATGACGGTCAGAAAATCTGAAAATGTTGAATTTTCATGTATTTTCTCGGTTTAAACTCGGTAGCGTCTTTATTTAAAATGCTAGAGGGATGGTTTATATATCAAAATGTAGAGTATTTCCAGCCCAACAAATTGAGGCTTAGGCACTTTTCTCTAGCTCTTACCGTTTTCTCGCTATGACGTTCAGCAAATTTGAAAATGTTGAATTTTCATGTATTTTCTCGGTTTAAACTCGGTAGCGTCTTTATTTAAAATGCTAGAGGGATGGTTTATATATCAAAATGTAGAGTATTTCTAGCCCAACAGATTGAGGCTTAGGCACTTTTCTCTAGCTCTTACAGTTTTCGCGCTATGACGGTCAGCAAATCTGAAAATGTTGAATTTTCATGTATTTTCTCGGTTTAAACTCGGTAGCGTCTGTATTTAAAATGCTAGAGGGATGGTTTATATATCAAAATGTAGAGTATTTCCAGCCCAACAGATTGAGGCTTAGGGACTTTTCTCTCGCTATTACCGTTTTCTCGCTATGACGGTCAGAAAATCTGAAAATGTTGAATGTTCATTTATTTTCTCGATTTAAACTCGGTAGCGTCTTTATTTAAAATGCTAGAGGGATGGTTTATATATCAAAATGTAGAGTATTTCCAGCCCAACAGATTGAGGCTTAGGCACTTTTCTCTACCTCTTACCGTTTTCTCGCTATGACGGTCAGCAAATCTGAAAATGTTGAATTTTCATGTATTTTCTCGGTTTAAACTCGGTAGCGTCTGTATTTAAAATGCTAGAGGGATGGTTTATATATCAAAATGTAGAGTATTTCCAGCCCAACAGATTGAGGCTTAGGGACTTTTCTCTCGCTATTACCGTTTTCTCGCTATGACGGTCAGAAAATCTGAAGATGTTGAATTTTCATGTACTTTCTCGGTTTTAACTCGGTAGCGTCTTTATTTAAAATGCTAGAAGGATGGATTACATATCAAAATGTAGAGTATTTTCACCCCAACAGATTGAGGCTTAGGCACTTTTCTCTAGCTCTTACCGTTTTCGCGCTATGACGGTCAGCAAATCTGAAAATGTTGAATGTTCATTTATTTTCTCGATTTAAACTCGGTAGCGTCTTTATTTAAAATGCTAGAGGGATGGTTTATATATCAAAATGTAGAGTATTTTCAGCCCAACAGATTGAGGCTTAGGCACTTTTCTCTAGCTCTTACCGTTTTCGCGCTATGACGGTCAGAAAATCTGAAAATGTTGAATTTTCATGTATTTTCTCGGTTTAAACTCGGTAGCGTCTTTATTTAAAATGCTAGAGGGATGGTTTATATATCAAAATGTAGAGTATTTCCAGCCCAACAAATTGAGGCTTAGGCACTTTTCTCTAGCTCTTACCGTTTTCTCGCTATGACGTTCAGCAAATTTGAAAATGTTGAATTTTCATGTATTTTCTCGGTTTAAACTCGGTAGCGTCTTTATTTAAAATGCTAGAGGGATGGTTTATATATCAAAATGTAGAGTATTTCCGGCCCAACAAATTGAGGCTTAGGCACTTTTCTCTAGCTCTTACCGTTTTCGCGCTATGACGGTCAGCAAATCTGAAAATGTTGAATTTTCATGTATTTTCTCAGTTTAAACTCGGTAGCGTCTTTATTTAAAATGCTAGAGGGATGGTTTATATATCAAAATGTAGAGTATTTCTAGCCCAACAGATTGAGGCTTAGGCACTTTTCTCTAGCTCTTACAGTTTTCGCGCTATGACGGTCAGCAAATCTGAAAATGTTGAATTTTCATGTACTTTCTCGGTTTAAACTCGGTAGCGTCTTTATTTAAAATGCTAGAGGGATGGTTTATATATCAAAATGTAGAGTATTTCTATCCCAACGGATTGAGGGGCTTAGGCACTTTTCTCTAGCTCTTACCGTTTTCGCGCTATGACGGTCAGAATATCTGAAAATGTTGAATTTTCATTTATTTTCTCGGTTTAAACTCGGTAGCGTCTGTATTTAAAATGCTAGAGGGATGGTTTATATATCAAAATGTAGAGTATTTCCAGCCCAACAGATTGAGGCTTAGGGACTTTTCTCTCGCTATTACCGTTTTCTCGCTATGACGGTCAGAAAATCTGAAGATGTTGAATTTTCATGTACTTTCTCGGTTTTAGCTCGGTAGAGTCTTTATTTAAAATGCTAGAAGGATGGATTATATATCAAAATTTGTATTTTCATGTATTTTCTCGGTTTAAACTCGGTAGCGTCTGTATTTAAAATGCTAGAGGGATGGTTTATATATCAAAATGTAGAGTATTTTCAGCCCAACAGATTGAGGCTTAGGCACTTTTCTCTAGCTCTTACCGTTTTCGCGCTATGACGGTCAGAAAATCTGAAAATGTTGAATTTTCATGTATTTTCTCGGTTTAAACTCGGTAGCGTCTTTATTTAAAATGCTAGAGGGATGGTTTATATATCAAAATGTAGAGTATTTCCAGCCCAACAAATTGAGGCTTAGGCACTTTTCTCTAGCTCTTACCGTTTTCTCGCTATGACGTTCAGCAAATTTGAAAATGTTGAATTTTCATGTATTTTCTCGGTTTAAACTCGGTAGCGTCTTTATTTAAAATGCTAGAGGGATGGTTTATATATCAAAATGTAGAGTATTTCCGGCCCAACAAATTGAGGCTTAGGCACTTTTCTCTAGCTCTTACCGTTTTCGCGCTATGACGGTCAGCAAATCTGAAAATGTTGAATTTTCATGTATTTTCTCAGTTTAAACTCGGTAGCGTCTTTATTTAAAATGCTAGAGGGATGGTTTATATATCAAAATGTAGAGTATTTCTAGCCCAACAGATTGAGGCTTAGGCACTTTTCTCTAGCTCTTACAGTTTTCGCGCTATGACGGTCAGCAAATCTGAAAATGTTGAATTTTCATGTACTTTCTCGGTTTAAACTCGGTAGCGTCTTTATTTAAAATGCTAGAGGGATGGTTTATATATCAAAATGTAGAGTATTTCTATCCCAACGGATTGAGGGGCTTAGGCACTTTTCTCTAGCTCTTACCGTTTTCGCGCTATGACGGTCAGAATATCTGAAAATGTTGAATTTTCATTTATTTTCTCGGTTTAAACTCGGTAGCGTCTGTATTTAAAATGCTAGAGGGATGGTTTATATATCAAAATGTAGAGTATTTCCAGCCCAACAGATTGAGGCTTAGGGACTTTTCTCTCGCTATTACCGTTTTCTCGCTATGACGGTCAGAAAATCTGAAGATGTTGAATTTTCATGTACTTTCTCGGTTTTAGCTCGGTAGAGTCTTTATTTAAAATGCTAGAAGGATGGATTATATATCAAAATTTGTATTTTCATGTATTTTCTCGGTTTAAACTCGGTAGCGTCTGTATTTAAAATGCTAGAGGGATGGTTTATATATCAAAATGTAGAGTATTTTCAGCCCAACAGATTGAGGCTTAGGCACTTCTCTCTAGCTCTTACAGTTTTCGCGCTATGACGGTCAGCAAATCTGAAAATGTTGAATTTTCATGTACTTTCTCGGTTTAAACTCGGTAGCGTCTCTATTTAAAATGCTAGAGGGATGGTTTATATATCAAAATGTAGAGTATTTTCAGCCCAACAGATTGAGGCTTAGGCACTTTTCTCTAGCTCTTACCGTTTTCGCGCTATGACGGTCAGCAAATCTGAAAATGTTGAATTTTCATGTAGTTTCTCGGTTTAAACTCGATAGCGTCTTTATTTAAAATGCTAGAGGGATGGTTTATATATCAAAATGTAGAGTATTTCTAGCCCAACAGATTGAGGCTTAGGCACTTTTCTCTAGCTCTTACCGTTTTATTGCTATGGCGGTCAGAAAATCTGAAAATGTTGAATTTTCATGTATTTTCTCAGTTTAAACTCAGTAGCGTCTTTATTTAAAATGCTAGAGGGATGGTTTATATATCAAAATGTAGAGTATTTCTAGCCCAACAGATTGAGGCTTAGGCACTTTTCTCTAGCTCTTACCGTTTTATTGCTATGGCGGTCAGAAAATCTGAAAATGTTGAATTTTCATGTATTTTCTCAGTTTAAACTCAGTAGCGTCTTTATTTAAAATGCTAGAGGGATGGTTTATATATCAAAATGTAGAGTATTTCTAGCCCAACAGATTGAGGCTTAGGCACTTTTCTCTAGCTCTTACCGTTTTATTGCTATGGCGGTCAGAAAATCTGAAAATGTTGAATTTTCATGTATTTTCTCAGTTTAAACTCAGTAGCGTCTTTATTTAAAATGCTAGAGGGATGGTTTATATATCAAAATGTAGAGTATTTCTAGCCCAACAGATTGAGGCTTAGGCACTTTTCTCTAGCTCTTACCGTTTTCGCGCTATGGCGGTCAGAAATCTGAAAATGTTGAATTTTCATGTATTTTCTCGGTTTAAACTCGGTAGCGTCTTTATTTAAAGTGCTAGAGGGATGGTTTATATATCAAAATGTAGAGTATTTTCAGCCCAACAGATTGAGGCTTAGGCACTTTTCTCTAGTTCTTACCGTTTTCGCGCTATGACGGTTAGCAAATCTGAAAATGTTGAATTTTCATGTAGTTTCTCGGTTTAAACTCGATAGCGTCTTTATTTAAAATGCTAGAGGGATGGTTTATATATCAAAATGTAGAGTATTTCTAGCCCAACAGATTGAGGCTTAGGCACTTTTCTCTAGCTCTTACCGTTTTATTGCTATGGCGGTCAGAAAATCTGAAAATGTTGAATTTTCATGTATTTTCTCAGTTTAAACTCAGTAGCGTCTTTATTTAAAATGCTAGAGGGATGGTTTATATATCAAAATGTAGAGTATTTCTAGCCCAACAGATTGAGGCTTAGGCACTTTTCTCTAGCTCTTACCGTTTTATTGCTATGGCGGTCAGAAAATCTGAAAATGTTGAATTTTCATGTATTTTCTCAGTTTAAACTCAGTAGCGTCTTTATTTAAAATGCTAGAGGGATGGTTTATATATCAAAATGTAGAGTATTTCTAGCCCAACAGATTGAGGCTTAGGCACTTTTCTCTAGCTCTTACCGTTTTATTGCTATGGCGGTCAGAAAATCTGAAAATGTTGAATTTTCATGTATTTTCTCAGTTTAAACTCAGTAGCGTCTTTATTTAAAATGCTAGAGGGATGGTTTATATATCAAAATGTAGAGTATTTCTAGCCCAACAGATTGAGGCTTAGGCACTTTTCTCTAGCTCTTACCGTTTTCGCGCTATGGCGGTCAGAAATCTGAAAATGTTGAATTTTCATGTATTTTCTCGGTTTAAACTCGGTAGCGTCTTTATTTAAAGTGCTAGAGGGATGGTTTATATATCAAAATGTAGAGTATTTTCAGCCCAACAGATTGTGGCTTGGGCACTTTTCTCTAGCTCTTACAGTTTTCGCGCTATGACGGTCAGAAAATCTGAAAATGTTGAATTTTTATGTACTTTCTTGGTTAAAACTCGGTAGAGTCTCTATTTAAAATGCTAGAGGGATGGTTTATATATCAAAATGTAGAGTATTTTCAGCCCAACAGATTGAGGCTTAGGCACTTTTCTCTAGTTCTTACCGTTTTCGCGCTATGACGGTTAGCAAATCTGAAAATGTTGAATTTTCATGTATTTTCTCAGTTTAAACTCGGTAGCGTCTTTATTTAAAATGCTAGAGGGATGGTTTATATATCAAAATGTAGAGTATTTCTAGCCCAACAGATTGAGACTCTGGCACTTTTCTCTAGCTCTTACCGTTTTCGGCTTGACGGTCAGCAAATCTGAAAATGTTGAATTTTCATGTATTTTCTCGGTTTAAACTCGGTAGCGTCTTTATTTAAAATGCTAGAGGGATGGTTTATATATCAAAATGTAGAGTATTTCTAGCCCAACGGATTGAGGCTTAGGCACTTTTCTCTAGCTCTTACCGTTTTATTGCTATGGCGGTCAGAAAATCTGAAAATGTTGAATTTTCATTTATTTTCTCGGTTTAAACTCGGTAGCGTCTTTATTTAAAATGCTAGAGGGATGGTTTATATATCAAAATGTAGAGTATTTCTAGCCCAACAGATTGAGGCTTAGGCACTTTTCTCTAGCTCTTACCGTTTTATTGCTCTGGCGGTCAGAAAATCTGAAAATGTTGAATTTTCATGTATTTTCTCAGTTTAAACTCAGTAGCGTCTTTATTTAAAATGCTAGAGGGATGGTTTATATATCAAAATGTAGAGTATTTCTAGCCCAACAGATTGAGGCTTAGGCACTTTTCTCTAGCTCTTACCGTTTTCGCGCTATGACGGTCAAGGTTTAACACCTTACGATTTTTTCGATCAGGATCACATGATGTGCGAGGAGGTAACTGCATGCCCGGTGTGACAGCAAACCCAAACGTTATTGTTTCCACTTAAATATTGCACTGCATCTGCTAGTGATTAACTAGACTCATATAATAAAAACCACGATCAATAAATTTACATCAAGTAATTTGTATATTTGGTCGATAATATATTAATATGGTCAATTTGTATTTGTTTTTTTTTTTACATACACTGTACAATCAATTAATTTATAAAATATTAACTCGTGTCTCATTTCGTTTCTTCTAACAAAAATATACAATTAAATTAAATAATCACTAAATACACGTCTCCAAAAATGTTTTGGGGGCTGGGAGGAATGGAGGGCGCATTCACAACATTCTATACAAAATACACTTTGGTTGACATACGATTTTTCTTTTTAATACCATATAAAATACGGCGCTCCAAATCAAAAATGCATAACATTTACAGAGCAGAATAAAAACAAACAAAAAAAAAATATCACAACAATATTACAATAATAAAAACGGGTGTTGTTTTGTTTAGTTTAAATAGAAAGAAAGAGAGAGCAAAATTATAAATCGGAATTTTGTTTTGGTGATACAAAAATAAATACGGCTGTTTTATTTGATTAAATATTACCTTTGATTTTACTCTTTGTTATTTACTTAAGTGTTAAGGACTAGGCACTAGCTATAGTGCATTTTGTTTAAAATAGTAAAACAAATATAGTATTTTTTTTTAGTATAATAATATAGAGATAGTTTTCATCTTGACTAAGAGGTATTGTATATATATATATAATTCTCGCTACATCTATAAACAATATTAAGTCTTTGTTTTGTTTTTGTAAATAAATAATTGTATCTACATAAATACATGCGACCATTTTGCAGTCCTCGAGTTATAGGTTTTGTTAGTTATAAATAATGCAACTCTTATTTGGTACTGGCGAGGCGGCGAATGGCGGTTCAATCGGAAACACTGCTGTAGTTGTGCACTGGCGATGAATTGGGGGTTTCCGTGTCTGGCGTGTTCGGTTTGGAGATCGCCATGTTGTCGTTGGAGTCCTTCTCCATGCTCTCCTCGCTGGGGTTGATTAGGCTCTGCGCCGCGGCGATCTCCAGCCAGTGTTTGCGGTTCTTCTGCACGCCGTCCACTAGCGGTGACAGTTTTTCATTTAACAACGCGAAGGACTATAATAAAAAAATATATATATTATAAAATATTTAAGTGTGAATCCACCTGTTAAAAATGTTTATACATGTTTGCAATTTCGCTTACCGCTACGTTACCTCTACCGCACTTATTGTGAATGTGAATGTGAATTCTAATGCGGGCGTTTACAGCAGCACAGTAAAACTATGACAGAACATGGGTAATTATCTCTACTATAACTATCGCATAGCATTACTGCCCAATTCTGAACGTCTGAATTTTTAGAGCCATGCAAAATATTGCTTATCGTTACCTTATAACTACCGCGCTTATTGTGAATGGCCCATTATTGGGCTAATAATTCTAAAAGTTATAGATGGAAATGACTAAAAATTGCCTCCGACGTTCAAAATATTGCTGAAGTTGATTATGCAAAATTTCAGGTCACAGCAGACTTTAATGCTAAAAATTGGTATTACTTAATCCTGTTCAACGGTGCTGTCGTAAAATAATTAGAATTTCTTTTCAGTTATCCATTGCGTATCTACTGGTCCACTCTTTCGGATGGCCTCAAACTCATTATAACAATCATATTTGTTACAAAAAATAATTAGAATTTCGGTGATGTCGTAATATTGGCCATGTTTGGATTACTTGCTATGCCCGGCGCATTCACCATTTATTTCCGACTAATCGTTTTTTACATAACAAATTCATGAAAACTAATTTGTTATCTAAAAACGATTAGTCGGAAATAAATGGTGAATGCGCCGGGCATAGCAAGTAATCTATGGGCAATATTACGACAGCACCGAGTTCTTAATGTTTTCAACCACACTGAAGCACGTTAAATAAGCTGCCCAATGATTTGAATGGGAAAATTTGAAGATTATTTTAATATACAAGTTTCATTCAAGAGTATTTACATAAATTTATAGATTCATATTCAATACGTAAATTGTAATTTAAAATATATATGATTCATTTTATTCTGTTTTATTTCTCATTAAATATCCCACCCTCCTATATTATTTATTATTATAATTATAATTACCTCATAAATTGGCAGACAAATAGAATCTATAAAGCCGACTTGCATTAAAGGTAATTGGTCCTGTTTCTCTCTATTCATTAAATCCTGTGAACGAAAGCAAACAAAGTTAAAATATTTGATTTTGATTTTGTTTATTATTTTAACTTACTATAGGAGTTATATTTAATTCCTCCCTCTCCATATCACCCTGTTCGAAGAACTCGGACGAGACCAGCTCAGCCACTCGCTTCTCCACATCCCACGGCTTTGTAATAGCCGCCAAGTCACAAACTGTCATCAACATGGCCCGCAGCAGCTCTTTCTGCTCGTCCGTGTTGAACCGTGGTCCCTCTCTGACTAAATTAAAGAACGCTCCGCGTTTTCTGTAATTAACAATTGCAATTATTAGGGTTGATTAGGTACCTAGAAGCTTCTATCACGTACCGAAAATACACAGCCAAATCCGTGGACAGAATCGATTCCTCCACAATCCTGATAACGCGCGAGTACTCGTCCGGCGAGACATTGGCTAGTAGTTGGTTGCCCGGCGAGTTCAGGATCATGATGCACTGGTCAAAGTGGTGGTGCTCCATCGTGGAAGTTGAATATAATTGTGCTAGAGGCGATGAAGCTCTAGAAGGTAAGAGATAAAGTGTTTTAGTTAGGATAAGAAGGACTATTTATTTTTGTTATTCGAAAAAACAAAGGTGTGAGGAATTTAAATTATTAATGTTAATTAATGTATACAATTGTATGAGCATTTGATACATATTAATGTAAATAAAAATAAATAAAAAATAAATAATTAATTAATTAAACACACAGAAAATTATAGTTTTTCAAAATTATTATTAATTCTTAAGAAATATTCAAATAAAAGTATGAAATTCAATTCTATACGTTTTATAAATTTTCCCGAAAATCGAGCAATTTTTATTAAATCTAATGTTGTATTTCACGGAAATTAGCAATTCTATAATTTTAATTATTCTAGCTTTGTGTAGCCGTGTATTCTCTTCGTGCATTTGGAAAAAATGAAGATAAAAATCAAATAGTTTTAGAAATATTCTCGCAAATCGAGCAATAATCAATGTCTAATGAGCATATTTAATTACGCACCAATTAATAAACAACGAGTGAAAATAAAAATTTCCAAAATGTTGTTGTTTGCCAAAATATTGAAAATTAAGCAACTACGAAGCTAGCTCTAAAATGCTAAACTACAAGCTTTGTGAAACTTCTGGCTGATTTCGCGGGAGTACAAATTTGCGCCAGTCCTATCTATCGGAAATTATTATTTTTTTATCTGGCATAGGAAAAAGTTACGGCTTGTTGAAAACTAGTGAAAATATAAAATATTCATGAAATTTCAACTATTTCAAATTCATATTGTCCATTTATATTCTAATGTTTCTAATTTATCATGCTGGAAAATATTAATGTTATTAGTATATTATTACTTTTCAAATACAGGACTATCGTGAAATGAGAAAAAGTGAAAACGTAAAAAACGGGAAAACATACGAAAATGTGAATGAAACCGAACTAAACTATTTTTTGAGAAATTCTCCTTTAATAAATTTAAAACTATTTTACATATTACACAGTAATTATTGAAGAAAGTATGTGGTGCATGATTGATTACTTAAAAAAAATAGATTGTTAAATGTATGTAACTTACTTGATTTGGAACGAATTATTCGTGCCCCGGTGATCCAAGTCGTGGCAGAGACAGCCAATTATGAGCGCCAGACACTCGGCCTCGCCAAATATCTTCCACCATTGCGTCGCCTGCAAACAAATCACAGTTTAGATTGTTGAGAAGATTGCGCTGCCGCTGGTGGTGATGCAACTTGCCGTCAAAATAGAAAACATCATCTGGGCCACGTTGAACGCGTGCCGCCAGTTGTGGTACGTGACGTTCCTGTAATTCTTCTTTACGGACAGCAGCCAGCGGCACAGGACCTCGTAGTCCATGTGAAACCGCTCCACCAGGTCCAAATCAAGGAACATTCGAATACAAGCCTGTATAAACATTCAATACTTTAAAATGTCTGTATTATTTTTATGTTAAAAGTACATACTGTAATAGTCTCGTCGTCATCCATGTGAAAATCGTCGAACGTGAACTCGTGTAGCCTGAAGTTTGCGGCTGAAGGAACTCTCATTTTCTAAACAATAGTAAAAGAAACTCGAAATAAGTTTTTGACAAAAATATTACACGTACATAAAAACGTGGCTAACATATTTTTTGTATTGACCCAGCCTCTAAAATCGGCATCCAGATAGGAGCGGAAAAGTTAAAAATAAAAAATAAATAAAAAAAACTACCAACCAAACTATCACCGTCCACTATTTCGAATGAAATGAATTCTGCATTACAGTGTTATCCATTATTTTCTATGAGAATTGGAAGAACAGTGGTAACAGCATTGCCAGAGGAAACAGTCCAACTGTTGACCTATTGGAACGTCGCTGTCGGAAGGGAAGCTACAAAGAATGTAGTGTATAGTTCAAGTCATTTGGAATAGTGGACGGGCATAGTTTGGTTGGTGAGGAAATGAAATATGTTCGACTTGGTCGCCGAAAAAAAAAATACTTATAGTCAAAATTTTCAAATTTCCTTCGGGAATCTGGTGCACTGATATGTTCTGAATTAAGATCCAAACAAAAAACACGTTGCATAATTTTTTTATCGACCCAGCCACTAAAATCGAGATAGGAGCGGTAAAGTTAAAAATAAAAAATAAATAGAAGAAACAATCTGCTCAGGTTTAGACTTTCCATTTTCCATTTTCATTTTGTTATAAACATTGTGTAATTTTTTCAAATCAATTGTATGACGGTGGCATGTTAAAAATAATAATAATGAAATATGTTCGACTTGGTCGCCGAAAAAAAAAATACGTATAGTCAAAATTTTCAAATTTCCTTCGGGAATCTGGTGCACTGATATGTTTTGAACTAAGATCAAAACAAAAAAAATTAAACAAAACACGTTGCATAATTTTTTTATCGACCCAGCCATTAAAATCGAGATTGGAGCGGAAAAGTTAAAAATAAAAAATAAATAGAAGAAACGATTTGCTCAGGTTTAGACTTTCCATTTTCATTTTGTTATAAATATTATATAATTTTTTCAAGTCAATTGTATGACGGTGGCATGTTAAAAATAATAATAATGAAATATGTTCGACTTGGTCGCCGAAAAAAAAAATCTTATAGTCAAAATTTTCAAATTTCCTTCAGGAATCTGGTGCACTGATATGTTCTGAACTAAGATCCAAAAAAAAATTAAACAAAACAAGTTGCATATTTTTTTTATTGAACCAGCTACTAAAATCGAGATAGGGGCGGAAAAGTTAAAAATAAAAAATAAATAGAAGAAACAATCTGCTTAGGTTTAGACTTTCCATTTTCCATTTTCATTTTGTTATATTATAAACATTGTGTAATTTTTTCAAATCAATTGTATGACGGTGGCATGTTAAAAATAATAATAATGAAATATGTTCGACTTCGTCGCTGCAAAAAAAAATACGTATAGTCAAAATTTTCAAATTTCCTTCGGGAATCTGGTGCACTGATATGTTTTGAACTGAGATCCAAAAAAAAATTAAACAAAACACGTTGCATAATTTTTTTATCGACCCAGCCACTAAAATCGAGATAGGGGCGGAAAAGTTAAAAATAAAAAATAAATAGAAGAAACAATCTGCTCAGGTTAAGACTTTCAATTTTCCATTGTCATTTTGTTATAAATATTATGTAATTTTTTCAAGTCAATTGTATGACGGTGGCATGTTAAAAATAATAATAATGAAATATATTCGACTTGGTCGCCGAAAAAAAAAATACTTATAGTCAAAATTTTCCAATTTCCTTCGGGAATCTGGTGCACTGATATGTTGTGAATTAAGATCCAAAAAAAAAATTAAACAAAACACGTTGTATAATTTTTTTATCGACCCAGCCACTAAAATCGAGATAGGAGCGGTAAAGTTAAAAATAAAAAATAAATAGAAGAAACGATTTGCTTAGATTGAAACTTTCCATTTTCCATTGTCATTTTGTTATAAACATTGTGTAATTTTTTCAAATCAATTGTATGATGGTGGCATGTTAAAAATAATAATTTACGTAACAACATATATTATACAACAACGCCTATAAAAATTATTAATAAAAATAATATAAACTATATATTATGGTCCGCAAGACATATATAAAAGATTCCTCAAAATTTGAATTTTATTCGTCACCCCAATTAGTCAGTACAGACCCGCAAACAATCCGTTGTGCGTGCGGCATAGAGGCTAGGATCTTAGAGGCTAACTTCACACCGGTACTTTTTTGTATTCGTTATTCTTTCATATTGTTCACAAAACTTCCACGTATATGCTATGTAAAATAAAAAATATTTTATATGCTCAATGGCTGCTTCAATTTTATTTTTTTAATTTTGTACCTTTTTTCCGAGCGCCAAGTTGGTGTAACCCACTTAAAACCGGTCGCGAAATGATGTATTGTTATCAAAAAATAATGAACTATTTTTTTATTAACTCTAACTTTAACTATTTTTTATTAACTCTAACTTTAACTCACTCTTAATCGTTGAGCATCTTCCAAACTGGCCGTCGCATGGTAGGAGAGCACCTCCAGCGTGACGCTCTGCTTGGCGATGGCCACGACGGCGCTCTCGTACATGTGCGTGTTGTGGATGCCCATGCCGCAGAAGATGGCGAAGGCCTCGACGAAATTCTCATCGTTCTTGGTAAACGGCAGGTTGTCGAACTTGTTAATCAACTGAATAACGCCGATTATCTGTCCGGAGGAGTTCTTGATGGCCATGCACAGGATGGTCTTGTGCTTGAAGCTCGCGCCGTCGTCCACGCTTGGATCGAACCGGGGGTCGTCATACGCGCATGGAATTGCTAATGTCTAAACCAAGAGGGGAAGATATATATATATATATATATATATATATATATATATATATATATAAATTTTGATATTTGGGGCGATTACATCTATTTTAAATTACGTAAACAGGCAAAATTTTGATATTTGGGACGATTACTTCTATTTTAAATTACGTAAACAGGCAAAATGTTGATATTTGAGGCGATTACTTCTATTTTAAATTACGTAAACAGGCAACATTTTGATATTTGGGGCGATTACTTCTATTTTAAATTACGTAAACAGGCAAAATTTTGATATTTGGGGCGATTACTTCTATTTTAAATTACGTAAACAGGCAAAATTTTGATATTTGGGGCGATTACTTCTATTTTAAATTACGTAAACAGGCAAAATTTTGATATTTGAGGCGATTACTTCTATTTTAAATTACGTAAACAGGCAACATTTTGATATTTGGGGCGATTACTTCTATTTTAAATTACGTAAACAGGCCAAATTTTGATATTTGGGGCGATTACTTCTATTTTAAATTACGTAAACAGGCAAAATTTTGATATTTGGGGCGATTACTTATATTTTAAATTACGTAAACAGGCCAAATTTTGATATTTGGGGCGATTACTTCTATTTTAAATTACGTAAACAGGCAAAATTTTGATATTTGGGGCGATTACTTCTATTTTAAATTACGTAAACAGGCCAAATTTTGATATTTGGGGCGATTACTTATATTTTAAATTACGTAAACAGGCCAAATTTTGATATTTGGGGCGATTACTTCTATTTTAAATTACGTAAACAGGCCAAATTTTGATATTTGGGGCGATTACTTCTATTTTAAATTACGTAAACAGGCAAAATTTTGATATTTGGGGCGATTACTTCTATTACAAATTACGTAAACAGGCAACATTTTGATATTTGGGGCGATTACTTTTATTTTAAATTACGTAAACAGGCAAAATTTTGATATTTGGGGCGATTACTTCTATTTTAAATTACGTAAACAGGCAAAATTTTCATATTTGGGGCGATTACTTCTATTATAAATTACGTAAACAGGCAAAATTTTGATATTTGGGGCGATTACTTTTATTTTAAATTACGTAAACAGGCAAAATTTTTATATTTGGGGCGATTACTTCTATTTTAAATTACGTAAACAGGCAAAATTTTGATATTTGGGGAGATTACTTCTATTTTAAGTTACGTAAACAGGCAAAATTTTGATATTTGGGGCGATTACTTTTATTTTAAATTACGTAAACAGGCAAAATTTTGATATTTGGGGCGATTACTTCTATTTTAAGTTACGTAAACATGCAAAATTTTGATATTTGGGGCGATTACTTCTATTTTAAATTACGTAAACAGGCAAAATTTTGATATTTGGGGAGATAACTTCTATTTTAAATTACGTAAACAGCTTAACCAACAAATAAAATGTATGCTTATGTAGTTTTTATTAGTGGTGCATTCCGGTACTTCTTAGCGAAAGCGGAACGCGTTCCGGTACTTTTTTCAAATGAAATTATTTTTAACATTGACGAATTCTTGAACTAAGCGAATGGCTACCTGAAATTTTGTTAGCTTTTCGGTACTTTTTATTTTATTAATACACCACTGGTTATTACTGTTAGATAAGAATACGATGTTTATTACAGACCGCAAATCAGACGAAATACAATAATAAACGCAACAATAAACTATTTTATAGTGTACTCACCTCACCCGTTGTGGCTACGTATCCTGTAATACCGATATTGATGGGGAATCTGCTTTCATAAGGGCTGTAAATCGTAAATTTAGATTTAGCTAGTTAGCTAAAAATGGGCAAGTTATTTACAATTACCTAGTTCGCGACTCGCTGTCGTCGCCAGTCAAATCTGTCGCCTCGAAGTCAAATACACGGGAGAAACTGCCTTTTGAGGCTTCGTGCACAAGAAGCACCTAGGCAAAAAATAATCCATTTTAAGAATACACATATTTTCTGTGGTTGTGGATTTTTAAATAACGTACTTTGATACATAATTGTAAATTATAATAATAATAATTTGTACTATATCAAATAAAATACAGTACATATCGCACACTGAAGTGACAAATGTCGTAACTTCCAAAAATAAATAAAGATAAATGCATTTTAAAGATTGCAGTAGTTTTACCATTGAGTATAATGTTTTCTAATTTAAAAAAAAATCATTTGGTTTATTCTAAATGCTAAAAAGGATTAAAAATAAACCGTTTAAAACATCCATAAAAATCAAAAAGAAACAAAAATCGAAACCTGAAAATTAATTTTGAGTCAAGAAATTGTCTTGTCTAAAACGACCTTTATACGGCCGCGCCAAGCGTGGAATTTTCTCGGTGTATTCTTACTATGTTTTAAAAACAAGTAGTTTTATTCATCTCCTTTATTGAAAATGAATTACCACACGTAGTAGACGCAAAAACCATTGTATTTCTGAAAGTGTAACTTTCATCAATTTCGTCAGATTTGTCGACGATATCCATGCGCGCGTGCCCGTAATTAAATTGCGCCAGTATATTTAGAAGCCCTTTGCACGAACAACATTGTCAACAATTAAATTACGCCGACACAAAGAGAGAGTACGGGGGCTAATTGATTAAAGACCAAAGTGTTGCGGTGGTGTGCTTTGATATGAAGTTGTGCCACTGGTTAATTGCTCGACATTGTGGCCGCCTACAATGCGTCTCCTCCGCTCGTCTGGTTTCAAATTACAATACGCTTTTCAGCAACAAAATCGAATTGTATTGTCTGCGGAGCAGCAGCCGGTTTTCATTAAACGAATTTGAGCGGAAGAATGCATCGTCGTCGGTTATCGATGGAAACTTGTATATAGAGATACCGATTTAATTGCAATATCGATAGCTGTTATATACAAAAGTGGGGGTATTATGTGAAACATTGTATTACTTTGCTGCTATACAAGAGGAAGCAACTAGATAGGGAAAATATGGAAAGAGAGAATTAGAGAAGAGGCAGAAAGAAACATAAAATGGAAAGAGATTAAACAATTAATACTAGACAGGACGAAATTGAGGGAAATATACAAACAAGATAAATAGATACCCATGCCACTGACGAGAAATAGAAGAAAGGAAAGGAGACAGGAAATACCAGAGAAGATATAAAATAAATTAGTAAAAAATAAATTAAATTAAAAAAACCATGGATAACAAAGCACAAAAAAATATTGATTAAGACATATTAGTTTCAGAATTTGGATTACAATAATCATTGGATTTTTGTGTGATCCCTACCAACTAAACTATGCCCAATCACTATTTCAAATGGCTTGAACTCTGCACTACACAGTTATCCATTAATTTATATTCTATTCAATTAATTGCATTTGTTAATTTACGCCTAATTCGTAAAAAAAAGTGAGAAACAATGTAGTTCATAGTTCAAGTCGCTTGAAATAGTAGACAGGCATAGTTAAGTTATCGACTTGAACTATGCACTACATTGTTTCTCACATGTTTTCATGAATTAAGCGAAAATAAATAAATGAAACTAATTGAATCATAGAAAGTAATGGATAACAGTGTAGTGCAGAGTTCAAGTCGTTTGAAATAGTGGACGGGCATAGTTTGGTTGGTAGAGGCCGCCCGCCCACCCCACCTTTGTTCGCATAGTTTTTCCATAGGATAACGCTCTTCTTGGAATAGTTTAAACAATATAAAACGTCTGTATCCATTGAAAAAAACTATGCGAGCGAAGGTGGGGTGGGCGGGCGGCTCCCACCAACCAAACTATGCCCGTTCACTATTTCAAACGACTTGAACTCTGCACTACACTGTTATCCATTACTTTCTATGATTCAATTAGTTTCATTAATTTATTTTCGCTTAATTCATGAAAACATGTGAGAAACAATGTAGTGCATAGTTCAAGTCGATAACTTAACTATGCCTGTCTACTATTTCAAGCGACTTGAACTATGAACTACATTGTTTCTCACATTTTTTTTACTAATTAGGCGTAAATTAACAAATGGAATTAATTGAATAGAATATAAATTAATGGATAATAGTATGGTGCAGAGTTCAAGTTATTTAAAATAGTGGACGGGCGTAGTTTTGTTGGTAGGAAACACCCGTCCACCCCACCTTCGCTGGCATAGTTTTTTCAATGGATACAGACGTTTTATATTGTTTAAACTATTCCAAAAAGAGCGTTATCCTATGGAAAAAACTATGTGAACAAAGGTGGGGTGGGCGGGCGGCCCCCACCAACCAAACTATACCCGTCCACTATTTCAAACGACTTGAACTATGCATTACATTATTTTTCACATATATTTGTTTTAATTCGTCTTAAATTAATAAATGACATTAATTTAATCGTAGAAAATAACGGATAACAGTGTAGTGCATAGTTCAAGTCGTTTGAAATAGTGGACGGGTATAGTTTGGTTCGTAGGGGCCGCCCGCCCGCCCCACCTTTGTTCGTATAGTTTTTCCACAGGATAACACTCTTCTAGCAATTGTTTAAACAATATAAAACGTCTGCATCCATTGGGAAAATTATGGGAGCACAGATGGGGTGGGCGGGTGGTCCATACCAATCAAACTATACCCGTCCACTATTTCAAATGACTTGAACTATCTACTACATTGTTTCTCAAATAAATTTTTTATACATTAGGCGTAAATTAATAAATGAAACTAAAATTAAATCATAAAAAGTAACGGATAACAGTGTTGTGCATAGTTCAAGTTATTTGAAATAGTGAACGGGCATAGTTTGGTTGGTAGGGAACACCCGCCCACCCCACCTTTGCTCGCATACTTTTTCCAATGGATGCAGACGTTTTATATTGTTTAAACAATTGCAAGAAGAGTGTTATCCTGTGGAAAAACTATACGAACAAAGGTGGGGCGGGCGGGCGGCCCCTACGAACCAAACTATACCCGTCCACTATTACAAACGATTTGAACTATGCACTACACTGTTATCCGTTACTTTTTATGATTTAATTTTAGTTTCATTTATTAATGTATGCCTAATGTATAAGGTACAAAAAATAAATTATTCGATAGTGCCCATGAGTAATATTGCATTTCCTTCAACAGGTTTTTCATGTATATTTTATTTATATGATTTATCGGTTTTGCGCACGATCTCTTTAATATAGACAATTGATATTTTAATAGTTTTTAGCACTCATACTTAATCATAATTGACGCGTAATGCAAATAAAACTCACCTGCACTCGTTGGCATTGTATCAAACTTTGCGTATGCGTCAATATCCGGAACACGACGTGCTCGATAGTGCTTTGCTCCTCGAAAATCATCCGCGCCAAATCCAACAGCACCTGGTTCCGTTTCACTTCCAGCTGTGATTTTTCATAGAGATGCGCGTTGCGTAGCCCAATGCCACAGAACTGCAGGTAGCTCGAGAAGACCTTCTCGTCCAGTTCCGTGAATGGCGCGTCTCCTACTTTATTTATCACCTAAACCCCCACAAAAAAAAAACATCTGATACTACGTCTTTCAGTGCTATCGCGATACCCAATTTCATATCTTGGGTTTGTAACAAGTCTTCTTCTATGATACTGGCTCGTATATTTACAATCTGAGAGTGAACGTTGTACTAGATTTATCAAGAAACTTGGCCAAGTTTCTAGTATAGTACTATGTTCAGCTAGTACAATTACCATATACTATGTTCAGGTAATACAATGACCATATACTATGTTCAGCTAGTACATAACCATATACTATGTTCAGCTAGTACAATGACCAATCATGTCTTGAATAAAAAACATGCACATGGTGGTTAACTATGACTAATAATAATACATAGTTGATGACAGCTAGTATAATTACAATATACTATGTTCAGGTAATACAATGACCATATATTATGTTCAGCTAGTACATAACCATATACTATGTTCAGCTAGTACAATTACTAATCATGTCTTGAATAAAAAACATGCACATGGTGGTTAACTATGACTAATAATAATACATAGTTAATGACAGCTAGTACAATTACTATATACTATGTTCAGGTAATACAATGACCATATACTATGTTCAGCTAGTACAATAACCATATACTATGTTCATCTAGTACAATGACCAACCGTGTCTTGAATAAAAAAACATGCGCATGGTGGTTAACTATGACTAATAATAATACATAGTTGATGACAGCTAGTACAATTACCATATACTATGTTCAGGTAATACAATGACCATATACTATGTTCAGCTAATACAATGACCAATCATGTCTTGAATAAAAAAAACATGCGCATGGTGGTTAACTATGACCACCATGCACATGTTTTTTATTCAAGACACGGTTGGTCATTGTACTAGCTGAACATAGTATATGGTTATTGTACTAGCTGATCATAGTATATGGTCATTGTATTACTTGAACATAGTATATGGTAATTATGGTAATTGTGCTAGCGGCGACCACACGTCCCTTATGTAAGAGGACATTCCTTTATTTTCAGTTAAAAGTAAGCACATTAGAAGCATGTATTTCCACAAATACAACTTTTAAATGAACTGTATAAAATTTTATGACTTATTAAAGCGTAAACCGAGACATCGTGTATGCTATTTTCGTAAAAAAAAATTATAAACTTAAGAATTTTATAGGTATTTTTTTAATTTTCTTCGATAGTCCTTTATTTTACCAAAGTAGTTTCGTAGTTTGTTAGAATTTACTTGTTATATAGACGAGTAGCTAGTCATCACGGACTCATATAATTGATATTAGTAAAGGTCATTTTAGACAAGACAATTTCTTAGCTACAAATTTTTTCAAGAAATGAATTCATATATCCTCCTGCCGTACAATTTGTCCTTATATAAATAGAACGCGTTATATTTTTCCATTCAATCTACAATCCAATTCAATATTTCAAATAATTTGCTGTATGATTCGAGACAATTTAGATTGTCTCGCATCTTGACTAACTTTTGAGTCAAGAAATTTTGAGTCTAAAACGACCTTTAGTAAAACCAGATTCGAGCATGCACAGTAATAATCCCTGATATCACAATATAAATGTTAAGTAATATACTATCCTACGATATAAATAAATCATCCAACAACATGCCCATTAAACAAACATTATTTTTCCGTGTGTCCACAGAATAATAACGTGCGTGGGCGTCTTTAGGTAATCCCCAGGAGGGGCCGCCGGATGAAAGAATAAAGAAAAAGTTCACCAACCTGAGCCACCCCAATCACATCGCCGTTGGTATCTTTTATGGGCATGCATAGCAACGTCCTCGTTTTATATCCGGTGAGGACGTCGATGTCGTGGTTGAACCGCTCATCCTGAAACAACGATAAAATATATATATTGCGGATGCCGCGGCGGGGATTATTGCAAATTGACCGATGCGTTTGCGACGAGGTGGGGCATATAGTTTATACGATAAGGGATGATGAACGTTGTTATGTTAAATTGGGTATGAACATTTTTGCTTGGAAGGATGTGCGCGGATGCAATAAATGAGGCGAGGATTTGTGCTGGTAACGAAACAAGTAGAGGATTTATAAAAAGTTACAGGAAATATAACGCTAGAAATCTAACCGAACCTTATGAATTTTATAAGGATTCTTTTAATTTTCTTTGATTCCTTTATTTTACAAAAAAAAAGATCGCACTATGAGATGACAAGTGTCGTAACTTCCAAAATGAATTTTCAGGTTTTTAATTTTGTTTTGATGATTTTTATGTATATTTTAACGACCCTTTAGTCCTGTTTTGCGTTTAGAATAAACCCAGTTATTATTTAAAAACAAAATTAAACAACATTAACTCAATAGTAAAACTATTGCATTTTTTAAAATGCATTTATATCTATTTATTTTTGGAAGTTAGGACATTTGTTATATCAGTGTGTCTATGGCCACCGTAGTCATCATAGTAGAGTAGATATATTTTGATGTGGCGGGTCCAAAGTTACATACATACATATTATTGTTATTATTTTATTAATTTCTTTGTACAATTATAATTCCTCAGATGTAATCAGAGGTAATTTGTAAAAAGTTACAAGAAATATAACTAATAATAATTGCAACAATAAATACATACATATTATTGTTATTATTTTATTAATTTCTTTGTACAATTATAATTCCTCAGATGTAATCAGAGGTAATTTGTAAAAAGTTACAAGAAATATAACTAATAATAATTGCCACAATGAATACATACATATTATTGTTATTATTTTATTAATTTCTTTGTACAATTATAATTCTTCAGATGTAATCAGAGGTAATTTGTAAAAAGTTACAAGAAATATAACTAATAATAATTGCCACAATGAATACATACATATTATTGTTATTATTTTATTAATTTCTTTGTACAATTATAATTCCTCAGATGTAATCAGAGGTAATTTGTAAAAAGTTACAAGAAATATAACTAATAATAATTGCCACAATGAATACATACATATTATTGTTATTATTTTATTATTTTCTTTGTACAATTATAATTTCTCAGATGTAATCAGAGGTAATTTGTAAAAAGTTACAAGAAATATAACTAATAATAATTGCAACAATTGCAAAGAAATTAATAAAATAATAACAATAATATGTATGTATTCACTGTTGCAATTATATGCGAGACAACAAACAAAATCTCCCTCAAACATTTATGTTTTCATTCTGTCGATCTAATTTTCGAAGTCAGGCAAGCGAGAGCACATCCCCCGGTATATCCCCCGCAGGGATGGCAAATATTTGTTTAAACCGTTAAAACGCGACGTTCGTACGAATACGCCAGGCCCTGTATTTTTTTGTTGTCTTCCGGTCGGAAATAAATCGCTCTGTGAGCCCCCAGAGAAATTTCATTAATTTTATAAATAAAATTCCAGAGAGGGAACGAATGGATTATATACGGCCGGCGTATGTGGAGGATATGAAGTCATCAGCGTGCAGAGAACGCAAATAATATATTAATTCAACAACATCCAACGCTTGATTATAACAAGAATATTACGGACTAAAATGAATAAATGAAGAATTATTATATTTCATTAGGAAAAGGATATACGATATAAGCAAAGACAAATAATAATAATAATAATGAAAAATAATAAAAATAAACAAAAAAAAATAATAAAATATAATAAATAAATAATAATAAAAAGAAATAATAATGAAATAATGGAATATATTATAAAATGAACATATGATGTGGCAGAAAAACTTTAATAAATTGATTCTCTCTATTTATAACATGAAACAGTTTCTTTACAGGCTTTTTACCAAACAGAGTACGATTTACGTCTCTATTTTTTTTTAAACTTCATATCATACTTTCAAAAGTGGAATTTAATTTTTGAACCATTGTCGATTTTTGTAACTAGCGAACTAATGTAATACTAAGGTGGCCCGCATTTCCCGGTACAGTCCCGAATGTTCAGTCGTTGTCCCGATTTTTCACAACTCGCTTGTTAGTCCCGAATTTATAGGATTTGTCCCGAATTGTTCCGAAAAACAGTAGTGTGACAATGTAAAAGTAAAAATGCATATATTTATATAGAAATACTTCTTGCCATATTTGGCTATCTGAATGAAGAATCATCAGATTTATCAATGTTAATTAATAATTTCTCAAAGAAATGCACTCTCCGGTGGGACTTGAACCCACGTTACCGGTTATAGCGACCGTCGCGCTACCAACTGCGCCACGGAGGGTGGTAGTGGATAGCGCGTGAGGCGATGCTTGAAACCTAGCTGAAATAAAATTCACTTGTGGTTTGACCATCTTCAGCGCTATCATTATTATTATCACAACGCCACGAAGGGATAATTATTAAACAAAATCTGCAATAGGAAAACACTATGCTTATCAATTTGCTAGTAACTAAGGGCCGAGGTAGAATTATGCGCATCGGAAGCGGCAAATAGAACAAGAAACAATAAGCCCGTACCAGCCCAGAGTGATAAAAGAAAGAGACTTAAGAAGGTCGGTCTTTTGTTTCAATGTAAAATTATATTAAGATTTTAAATTGTTTATCCAAAGGGCTAAGCTTATATTGATTACTTTTATTTTATTTTAATATTATTTTTATTGACTTCTTCGACCCTACCGCCGCAAAGGTACGGTTTTTATAACACTATGTGTGGTCTTCTCTTAGGAATTAAGAGACTTGTATAATGAGGTCAGTTTTAGTTCTATGCCACGTCTGGGACGGCTCCAATTTTGAACGAACAGAAGGTAGTTTTTGCTTTTTGTCATATCGTTTATCACTTTTATAATTAATCACGTTACCAGTTTGTCTTATGTTTTAGGGAAAAATATATTAAGATTTCCATTTTGTTCGAAATTATCTAGCCAACAGGCCAGGGAGGTTTCACAATGGGCCCATTTTGAGGCCTAAGTGTCTGTAGCTATGCTACCCTTCAGCCAACTATCCAGAACTATCCAGCCAACAGGCCAAAGTTCATATTGATTGGATAACTTTCATGTTATGTTTCTTCGCTTCTTAGACTTTACTACCAAAATGGTACACTTTATATAACACTATGTTTGTGTTTTTCTATTTGGAAATGAAAGACCTACAAAATAAGATCAAAAAGCACTTTCTATCATGACTTAAAATTGCCAAGCCTTGTAGCTTTACCGGTTCAATTTAAAACAATCTCGACATATTTCCCGCCATCTAGACTATATTTCCAATCAAAAAACATAATTTTCAGGGCCATACCACTTCAGGGACGGCCCCAATTTTGAACGAACTGACGATAGTTTTGGCATTTTTACCGATTATTATCACTTTTATATTTTATTATGTGGCGGGATTATCTTTTGTTGTAGAGAAAAAATCTATTAAGATTTTTCATTTGGTTCAAAATTGTCTATCCAACAGGCTCAAGTATATCTCAATTTTTATTTTATTTTTATTCACTTCCCCGACATTACCGCCAAAACGGTACACTTTTTATAACAATATTTTTGTGTTTTTCTATTTGGAAATGAAAGGCCTACAAAATAAAACCAAACACCATTTCCTGTCATGAAATAAACATTTGAAAGTTTCAAAAATTTGCCAAGCCCTGTAGCTTTACCGGTTGAATTTAAAGCAATCTCGACATTTTCCCCGCTATCTAGACTATATTTCCAATTAAACGACATAAGCTTCAAGGCCATGCCACTTCTGGGACGGCCCTAATTTTGAACGGACGGACGGTAGTTTTATTTGTATATTTACCGATTTTCATCACTTTTATAATTTATCATGTGACGGGTTTGTTTTTTGTTTTAAGAAAAAAATGTATTAAGATTCTTCATTTGGTTCAAAATTGTCTATGCAACAGTCAAAATTTCATCTTTATTGGACAATTTTTATTTTTATATTTTTCACTACTTTGGCCTTACCACGAAAACAGTGCACGTTTTATAACAATATTTTTTCGGATTTTTTGTTGGAATTGAAATAGCTACAAAATGAAATTAAGAACAATTTTCTATCAAGATATAAAATTTTATAAGTTCGAAAAATTTGCCAAGCCCTATAGCTTTACCCGTTCCATTTGCAACAATCTCGACATTTTTCCCGCCATCTAGACTATATTTCCAATCAAACGATATAAGTGTCAGGCCCGTGCCACTGGAACGGCCCTACTTTTGAACGGACAGACGGTAGTTTTTCCCGATTTTTATCACTTTTATATTTTATCATGTGACGGGCTTGTCTATTGGTTTAGGGAAAAATGTAATAAGATTTTTCATTTGGTTCAAAATTGTCTATCCAACAGGCTGCAATTCATCTTGATTGGACAATTTTTATTTTATTTTTATTCACTTCTTCGCCTTTACCGATAAAACGGTACAATTTTTGTTACAATATTTTTGGGTTTTTCTCTTTGGAAATTAAATACCTACAATATAAGACCAAAGTCCACTTTCTAGCATCAAATAAAATTTTCAAAGTTTCAAAAATTTGCCAAGCCTTGTAGCTTTTCAGCTTCCATTTGCAACAATCTCAATTTTTTTCCCTACATCTAGACTATATTTCCAATCAAACCACATACGTTTCAGGGCTATGCCACTTCTGGGAATGCCCCAATTTTGAACGGACGGACGGTAGTTTTGCCATTTTTACCGATTTTGATCACTTTTATACTTTATCATGTGACAGGCTTGTCTATTGGTTTAGGGAAAAATGTAATAAGATTTTTCATTTGGTTCAAAATTGTCTATCCAACAGGCTGCAGTTCATCTTGATTGGACAATTTTTATTTTATTTTTATTCACTTCTTCGCCTTTACCGATAAAACGGTACCATTTTTGTTATAATATTTGTGAGGTTTTCTCTTTGGAAATTAAATACCTACAATATAAGTCCACTTTCTATCATGAAATAAAATTTTAAAAGTTTCAAAAATTTGCCAAGCCCTGTAAGTTTTCAGGTTCAATTTGAAACAAGCGACGGGCTTGTGTATTGGTTTATGAAAAAATATAATAAAATTTTTCATTTGGTTCAAAATTGTCTATCCAACAGCAGTTCATCTTGATTGGACAATTTTTATTTTATTTTTATTCACTTCTTCGCCTTTACCGATAAAACGGAACAATTTTTGTTACAATTTTTTATGTTTTTCTCTTTGGAATTTAAATACCTACAATATAAGACCAAAGTCCACTTTCTATCATGAAATTAAATTTTCAAAGTTTAAAAAATTTGCCAAGCTCTGTAGGTTTTCAGGTTCAATTTGAAACAATATCGACAATTTTCCCGCCATCTAGACTATATTTCCAAACAAACGACATAAGTTTCAGGGCCATGCCACGTTTCGGACGGCCACAATTTTAAACGGACGGAAGGTAGTTTTGGGAATTTTTATCACTTTGCAAATTAATTTTGTGACCGGTTTATCTTTTGTTTTAGGGAAAAATTGATATTTTATTTGATTCAAAATTGTCAATCCAATATGCTGAAGTCGATTTCGATTTTATATTTTTGATTTTTATTTTCTTCACTTCTTCGGCCTTACCATCAAAACGGTACACGTTTTATAACATTATTTTTGTGTTTTCCTCTTTGGAAATGCTATACCGAAAAAATGAGACAATGGAATTTTCTCTTTGGAAATTAAATTCCTAAAATATAAGACCAAACAAAGTCCACCATGAAATAAAACTTTCAAAGTTTCAAAAATTTGCCAAGCCTTGTAACTTTTCAGCTTCTTTTTGCAACAATCTCAATATTTTTTCCCTAGATCTAGACTATATTTCCAATCAAACCACATAAGTTTCAGGGCCATGCCACTTCTGGGACGGCCCCAATTTTGAATGGACGGACGGTAGTTTTGGTATTTTTACCGATTTTTATCACTTTGATAATTTATCATATGACGGGTTTGTCTTTTGTTTTAAGGCAAAAATTTATTAAGATTTTTCATTTCGTTCAAAATTGACTATCCAGTAAATAAAAGTTCATCTTGATCGCACACTTTTTAGTTTAATTTTCTTCTCTTCTTCGGCTTACCACGATAACGATGCACGTTTTATACCAATATTTTTTTGGAAATACTATTACTTTATATAAAATCTATATATAATATAATTTACATAAGGTATTGTTTAGATAGTATATAAAATTTTATAAAAAATTATTAAGATTTTTCATTTGGTTCAAAATTGAAATGAAATTCAAATCAAAATCCAGTAGCTAAAAGTTCATCTTGATTGGACACTTTTTAGTTCCATTTTCTTCACTTGTTCGACTTACCACGATAACGATGCACGTTTTATACCAATATTTTTTTTGGAAATACTATTACTTTATACAAAATCTTTATATAATATAATTTACATAAGGTATTGTTTAGATAGTATATAAAATTATATAAAAACTTATTAAGATTTTTCATTTGGTTCAAAATTGTCTATCCAGTAGCTAAAAGTTCATCTTCATTGAACAATTTTCTTCACTTCTTCGGCTTTACCACGGTCTTCGGCTTTACCACGATAACGGTGCACGTTTTATGACAATATTTTTTCGGAATTTTCGTTGGAATTAAAATGACATCAGACACAATTCGTTGGAATTAAAATACCTACAAAATGACATCAGGCACAATTCTCTATCATGAAATAAAATGTTCCAAGTTCGAAAAATGTTGTCTATTCGTGTAGGAAACAATCTAATAAGATTTTTTATATGGTTCAAAATTGTCTATCTAAAAGCCTGCAGTTCATTGTGATTGGACATTTTTTATTTTATTTTTATTCACATCTTCGCCTTTACCGATAAAACGGTACAATTTTTGTTACAATATTTTTGGGTTTTTCTCTTTGGAAATTAAATACCTACAATATAAAACCAAATTCCAAAGTTTAAAAAATTTGCCAAGCTCTGTAGGTGTACAATATAAGACCAAATCCACTTTCTATCATGAAATTATATTTTCAAAGTTTAAAAAATTTGCCAAGCTCTGTAGGTGTTCAGGTTCCAAGTTCGAAAAATGTGCCAATACCTGTAGCTGTTCCGGTTCAATTTGAGACAATTTTGAAATATTTTCCGACATCTAGACTATATTTCTAATCAAAAAACATGTCGGAAAATGTTTCAAAATTGTCTCAAATTGAACCGGAACAGCTACAGGTATTGGCACATTTTTCGAACCAGGTCACTTCGGGGGCAACCCCAATTTTGACGCAACGGACCATAGTTTTGTGACGTTGAGGACTTTTTTTTGAAAATTTACATTTTAACTTTTTGCAGTTATATCTGTAACTTTACAGCAATTATAATTTAAGTTTGATAAGTCAGTTTTGGAGTATCTATCCAATGAGCCCAAACTAGATTTTTTTCGGGAAAAAATCGTTTTTTATTTTTATACTTTTCCGGCAGTGCACGCCTACTGGCTGACATTTTCTAATATTTTTTTCCACGATCTTTCTTTGCCTTTTTAGCGCACACAAACTGACAGTTACATTTTTCCGGTACGATCAATTTCATGTTTCACGCTTTGCCGGATTTTCACGTTTCCACAGCTTTTCACATTGGAGCCATAGTGCCCGGTCTAATTTTCCCGACGTCTAGAAGGATGACGCTTTCCAATGACACATTTCCCAAACGTCTACCACCCCCCTAGCGAACATGTTTCATTATTATTATTTTTGACCATGAATCCGCGATACAATTGATTTGAAAAAATTTCCTTCGGGCATCTGGTGCACTGATATGTTCTGCACAAAGATCAGTAAAAAAAATAAACAAAATATGTTGCATAATTATTTCATCGACCCAGCCTCTAAAATCGGCATATCGAGATACGAGCGTAAAAGTTTAAAATAAAAAATAAATAGAAGGAAAAATATGTCAAGATAGAAACTTTCCATTTTTCATTATCATTTTGTTATAAACATTGTGTAATTTTTTCAAATCAATCGTATGACCGATTCATGATCAAAAATAATAATTTACGTTACAACATATATTATACAACCACGCCTATAAAAATTATTAATAAAAATATATAACTATATATTATGGTCGGCAAGACATAAACAGAAGATTTCTCAAAATTTGGTTGTTATTGGTTATTTCAATTGGTCAGTACAGACCCGCAAACAATATATATATATATATATATATATATAAACATATATTTATAGAGTCCCGAATTTCAAACTTCAAATCTGGCCCCCTTACTAATACTGTTACTTTATATAAAATCCTTACAACAGAGTTATAGTTACTGAATCAACTTGAAATCAACAGGAATTAATAATAAAACGTACAGTAATGTGTACATTAATTTACAAAGGGTATTGTTTATATAGTATCGACATATTTATTTAATTAATTTATATATCAAATAATAAAATATAAATGTTCACATTGTTTTGTTTATTTATCACTATTTGAAAGAAATATCTCATATTATCTAGTTAAATAATGAATTATCAATTATCTCAACATTATTTGAGTTTTAAATGTTTAAATTGCATTAGGGTATCGAATAATTTGTATTATTTTTTCAATAGCCAGCTTCCACAACCCCTTAACGTATAATTAGAATACCCATTTTAAGCCGCTTTCGTTTAACGTTCAGGAGCTGCTCTGGGCTGGTCCTAGTTGGAGCCAAACGATAAACGTCTCTATAAGTAATAATTATTGCATTCTATTATTTTTTATTGCGGATGAATTCAATTTGACCCAGATTCATTCGTACAATTTATGTTGCTCGAACTAATTTGATTCGCGAATATAGGGGTTGACTGTTTTGCAAATACACTGAGCTTTATTCAACTGGAGTGATATAACAGACAGGCATTATTTTTTCATTCGTTTCAAGCACACACACACACACACATAACGAAATTTAACTCGCGTGTCAGCAGGCGACAACCAACCACGTTTTGCTCCTGTAATATCATAATAAATTCATACTGAACGCGCCCCGATAATGGCCCCTCCAATTGAATCCGTATGAAATATTCAACACCTCAATTCCACTCTGGTTGTAAGCAAAATTATTGTTTGTAATAATATTAGAAATTGGTGCGACCTGTTGATCGCTTCACCTGATCGATCGTAAATAAAAACGCCGTAGGAGAACGATCGGTGTAATGGGGGCCGTAATTATGTCATTTACGATATTACCTCACACACACACGCGCGCGCGCTCGCCGTCCACGCCGGGACATTATCTTTATTAATGCCTCCGATGGTGTAATCATCGCGTTTTTATGGGGCAGCGCGTATAAAATGACAAGGTCGCCCTGATGGACAGGGATACCCATCATCGATGCGCGCTTAATTTGTTCGCTGTCGATGCGACCATTAGCTCGATTGATGGGCGCCGGGAAACTATTCAATTAGCCAGCAAAGTTGTAATGGAGTCAATTTGTGAAATTTGTACTAGTTGAAAACTTTTAACCGCATATATGTCTCCGCTAGTAAATGATTATTTGGTTGCTACAAGATGTAGACGCTATTCAGAGATGCTATTAAACAAAAAGTCATGTAGGGAATTCCTTATATTGTATTGCAACATTATAAGGAATTCCGTACATGACTTTTTTATTTAATAAGTGGCAAAAGAAGTAAACAATAATAGATATGAATATTTCTATTAATGTTTAAGCCGAAACTAGATACAAAGTGTAACTAAATGATGTGATAAAAACGAAGTAAATTCACAAAGTGGATGGTCTTAACAAAAAAAATCATGAACAGTGCACATGCAGTAGCCAAAAAAACTGTTTTCTAGTTTTCTCCCTATTAAAACCTGCTGGAATTTTTTTTAATTGCAAAACTATATCAATGTTTCTAAGATTATAGTAAATAATTATGATATTTTTCTAACTTTAATTCTGCATTAACAACGAACACGCCCAATCTGCTTTAATTATTAAAACAAATAGGCGTATTTTGATTTTTAATTAAAAATATAGAAAAATTCATAATTTAAAATGTTTGCTTCTTAATGTTATAACTAGCATCGGATGGACAACTGATTAACTGATCTTCAAAAATGGTTTGAATTGTTAAATTGATGAGCATTTAGAAGATATTTGTAGCCAAAGTTAAATGCATACTGATTTTCGAAATTTTTAATAATAATTTTATAATTATAAAATAATTTCTCAAAAATTTCACTCTCCGGTGGGACTTGAGTACTTCACTATATATAAAAATATTTACATAAATTTGACTCAATAATATCAATAAAAAATAGTTTTTTTTTGTAAATATTTTTCTGTAAATTTCATTTGTAATATGATTTAAAATTGTGATATATTATTTTTATTATTATATATTTTTAGACTAGTGTGTATGTAACTAAAATATTTTTCTCTTGCAAATATTTTCACACGGAGGCCCCTTGGACGACCTCCCAAAAGATGGAAAGATAGCTGGACGTCTATATCACAGGAGGCACAATAGTTGGCAATTGACAGGACTAGTCCTACATTAAGAAGAAGAAGAATATTTTCTAACTGTCCTTAAATCTCTGTTGGTCTACTGATGATAGACAGAGAAAATGAAGAATATTCTCACAGGCTCATATTTAGTGAAACATAAGAACTTTATTTTCTATAAAAATAGATCAATGATTATTTATAAGCCATAACTGATATACATACAGGTCTCTCTTTAACTTTTTATAGATAAAAAGTCAAATTTAGTAATTATTATTAATTAGTAATCTTCTCAATCAAAGAAAATATTTAATAAGAAAACTGTGCGGCTACTACAACTGAGTTTGTATTTTAAACTTAATAAACCAGCAAACCACTGCTAGATGTAATTTCGTCCTCTTTTTAATATTTTTTATACAAATAACCTTACTTTTTCCTAACAATCGTTGTATGAATAATCCAATGCGCGCGGATATGCTAAGAAGCCAGCGGGTCGAACACATGGCGCCATGCACATCTGCTCCCTCATCAAAGGGGATTTAAATTTTAAACTAACCTGGTACGCGTCGGGAATATTGACGGGCTCCCCGCTCTCGGCGACATAGCCGACGATGCCGGTGCCCCAGGGTATCCGGATCTCGTCCTTCTTCTCCATCTCGACGAGCGTGCTCTTGGAGCACACGTCGAATAATTTAGAGACTAGACACCTCCCGTAGGAGGGGTGGGCCGGGCCCTGTGCGCTCTGAGGACACTTTTCGCCCTGCACGAGGAACAGCGAGCCGCGGTCGGCGTGCAGCAGCGTTGACACGTTCTGCAGGATCTTGTGGCACAGCGAACGCACCTCCAGCTCATTACAAATGTCTTTCACCTGAAACAAACAAAACAAAACAACAAATTAGGAAAACGTACGATATTTATAGCTAAAATAATTATTCTGCTAGTTTAGACTATTTTTAATCTAAGTCTAGTTAATATGTAGTTTAAGGGTATACTTCTGGTCTAGTTCAAGCGTACTTCTAGTATAGTTCAAGTATACTTCTAGTCTAGATCAAGTCCACAGCTACTCTAGCCCGCTCATGTGTACTTTGGTCTAATTCAATTGTACTGTTTTAGTTCATATATACTTCTGATATAGTCCAAATCCAGTGCAACTGTAGCCAAAGCCTAGTACAACTGTAGCACAAGCCTAGTACAACTGTAGTCCAAGTATAGTGCAAGTCTACTTCAAGTACACTTCTGATTTAGTTCAAGTGTAGCTCTGGTAGAGTTAAAAAGGAGTATAAATATATTTGGCTCAGTTCAAGTGCACTTCTGGCCTAGTACAACTGTAGTTCAAGTCTAGTCCAAGTATACTTTAAGTATACTTCCGGCCTAGTTCATATGTACTACTGGTTTAATTCAATTATACTTCTGGTCTAGTTAAAATACATAGATAAGTGCAGCTCCAGTAGAGTTCAAAAGTAGTACAAATATACTTCAAGTATACTGCTAGCTCAGTTCAAGTGTACTTCTGGTATAGTTCAAGTATACTTCTGATGTACTTCTAGTATAGTTCAAGTATACTTCTAGTCTAGATCAAGTCCACTTCTGATCTAAATCAAGTATGCTGGTTTAGTTCAAATATACTTATGGTATAATCCTAGTCTAGTGCAACTGTAGCCCAGGTCTAGTAAAACTGTAGTCCAAGTCCCGTGCAAGTCTACTTCAAGTACATTACTGGTCTAATTCAAGTGTAGTTCTGGTAGAGTTAAAAATGAGTATAAAGATAAGTATACTACTGGCTCAGTTCAAGTGCACTTCTGGTCTAGTACAACTGTAGTTCAAGTCTAGTCCAAGTATATTTTAGGTATACTTCCGGCCTAGTTCATGTGTACTACTGGTCTAATTCCAGTATACTTCTGGTTTAGTTAAAATACATAGATAAGTGTAGCTCTGGTAGAGTTCAAAAGTAGTACAAATATACTTCAAGTATATTGCTAGCTCAGTTCAAGTGTACTTCTGGTATAGTTCAAGTATACTTCTGATGTACTGCTAGTATAGTTCAAGTATACTTCTAGTCTAGATCAAGTTCATTTCTGATCTAATTCAAGTTGCTGGTTTAGTTCAAATATATTTCTGGTACAGTCCAAGTCTAGTGCAAGTTTACTTCAAGTATACTTTTGATCTAGTTCAAGTGTAGCTCTGGTAGAGTTAAAAAGGAGTATAAATATACTTGGCTCAGTTTATGTGCACTTCTGGTTTAGTACAACTGTGGTTCAAGACTAGTTCAATTATACTTTAAGTATACTTCCGACTTAGTTCATGTGAATTACTGGTCTAATTCAAGTATAATTCTAGTCTAGTGAAAATACATAGATAAGTGTAGCTCTAGAGAGTTCAAAAGTATTACAAATATACTTCAAGTATACTACTGGTTCAGTTCAAGTGCATTTCTGGTATAGTTCAAGTCTAGTACAACTGTAGCCAGTCCAAGTATACTCCAAGTATACTTCTGGTGTAATTCAAGTATACATCTGCTCTAGTTCAAATATACTAGTTCAAGTGTACTTCTGATCTAGTTCAAATGTAGTTCAAGTATACTGCTCGTTCAGTTCAAGTACACTTCTGGTATACCTCAAGTCTAGTACAACTGTAGTCCAAGTCCAGTCCAAGTATACTCCAAGTATACTTTTGCCCTAGTTCATGTGTACTTCTGGTCTAATTCAAGTATACATCTTGTCTAGTTCAAATATACTTCCGGTCTAGTTCAAATATACTTCTGGTCTAATCCAAGTCTAGTACAACTGTAGTCCAAGTCAGGTGCCAGCACTTCAATTATAATTCTGGTCTAGTTCAAGTGTACTTCTGATCAAATACAAATGTAGTTCAAGTATACTGCTAGTATAGTTCAAATATACTACTGGTCTAGTTCAAATATACTTCTCATCTAGTTCAAATATACTTCTGGTCTAGTCCTAGTTTAGTACAATTATACATCTGCTCTAATTCAAATACACTTCTGATTTAGTACAAGTCTAGTATAAGTATACTTCTAGTCTAGTTCATGTGTATTTCTGGTTTAATTCAAGTATACTTCCGGTATAGTTCAAATATACTTCTGGTCTAATCCAAGTCTAGTACAACAAGTATGGTGCAAGTCTACTTCAATTATAATTCTGGTCTAGATAAAGTGTACTTCTGACCTAGTACGAATGTAGTTCAGGTATACTGCTGATTCAGTTCAAGTGCACTTCTGGTATAGTTATTATAGTCTAATAAAACTGTAGTCCAAGTCCAATCCCAGTATACTCCAAGTATACTTCTGGCCTAGTTCATGTGTACTTCTGGTCTAATTCAAGTATACATCTGGTATAATTCAAATATACTACTGGTCTAGTTCAAATATACTTCTGATCTAGTTCAAATATATTTATGGTCTAGTCCTAGTTTAGTACAAGTATACTTCTGCTCTAGTTCAAATACACTTCTGGTCTAGTCCAAGTCTAGTATAAGTATACTTTAAGTATATTTCTAGTCTAGTTCATGTGTACTACTTCTGGTTTAATGTAAGTATACTTCCGGGCTAGTTCAAATATACTTCTGGTCTAATCTAAGTCTAGTACAACTGTAGTCCAAGTCAGGTGCAAGTCTACTTCAATTATAATTCTGGTCTAGTTGAAGTGTACTTCTGATCTAGTACAAATGTAGTCCAAATCTAGTCCAAGTATAGTCTAAATTATAAGTTTACTCAAAATTTAGTACAAGTCTAGTCCAAATCTATTTCAAGTATATTTCTAGTATAGTTCAAGTCTAGTTCGAGTGTAGCTAAGGCCTACTTCTAGTCCAGTACACAGTAGACAACTTACATAACTTACATACATACTTTATAATGCTTAAAGAATGTAAGAAGGAACGAAGAAAACGAAAAACATAAGTATACTAGACATAAACTATTATGAAAGGAGCGATCATAACAGTGAAGAGAAATTGGAAGATGGCGCCATTCAAAACACCGACATTTAAATCCCTGTAGTTTTCCTACATAGACCTCCCCATAGGTCTATATCAAAATATCGACGTTCACAAACATTCACCGACACTCAAAATACTGACAGTATCGAAATACCGGCAGTATCGAAGTAACGACAGTATCGAAATACCGACAGTAGCGAAATACCGACAGTATCGAAATACCGACAGTATCGAAATACCGACAGTATCGAAATACCGACAGTATCGAAATACCGACAGTATCGAAATACCGACAGTATCGAAATATCGACAGTGTCGAAATACCGACAGTATCAAAATACCGACAGTATCGAAATACCGACAGTATCGAAATATCGACAGTATCAAAATACCGACAGTATCGAAATACCGACAGTATCGAAATATCAACAGCATCGAAATACCGGCAGTATCGAAATACCGACATTCGTAATACCCACAGTATTGAAATTAAGTCATTCATAATACCGACAGTATCGAAATATTGATTTTCAAAATACTTTACTCATGCCGATATTGTGAATGTTAGTATTTTGATACTGTCGGTATTATAAATGCCAGGATTTTAATACCGTCGGTATTTCGATACCGTCAGTATTTTGAGTGTCTGTATTTTGATATAGACCGACGGGAAGGTCCATGTAGAAGAAATACAGATAGGCAAGAGAGAAAGGAAGTTTTCTCGATAAATAAAAAACTCGAAAGTACTCTCAGAATAGCTATTTGTTTCGATTAATGTTATATTGACCTTCATATTAAAAAAAAAAAATATTCTTACAGCCTAAAGCACTCGAGCCGATAGCTCTATCCGCCCTCAGGCTTTTCCGCTGGATACGGAAGAAGCTCAGGGTTTGGTATTTATGTAAATCGACATAGGCAGTTACATTATTATTTATGAATAAATTGAATTCAAGTATGTAACTGCGCACGTCGATTTACACAAATAACAAACCCAAAAACTTCTCCTTTTCAAAGCAATTTAAATGTGACTTACACCACTTTCATGTCACAGGCTTACATTAGACTGGAACTGTGCCTTATTTCATAAATATGTATTTTCTATTATTCTATTATTTTCGTTGTTACTGTGAAATGTGAATTGATACAATTTTTATATGTATATAATTATGTATGTCAAAGCAAATAAAAATAAAAAATAAAAAATGGCACATAAAAGCCATTATATATATATATATATATATATGGCATTTTCTACCACTGTGTGGTGTAAAGGTTTGAATTTTCCTCTATTTTAAAAATTGTTTCCATTCTCTTCTATTTATTGCCAGATCTTTTGCTTCCTTCTAGTTTTTCCTTTCCTTTTTAATAGTTTCGATATAGTTTCATCCCATTCTTCCTCTTTCTTGTTTCTGATTTTTGCTCTCCATATTCTTTTGGCTGATGCGGTCTCTGCCATCCTAATTATGTGTCCCTACCATCCTAATTGTCTTTCCTCTATGTAATTTATTGTCGGTGTTACATTTAGATCTCTTCTTATATCCTCATTCCTCATTTTGTCCTCCTCTAACTCTCCTCATATACTTCATTTCAACTGCTTGTATTTTGTTCTTTTGTGCTTTATTTAATGTCTATGTCTCGCATCCGTATATGTCTTATTACAGCTTTATATATTTTTATCTTCGTTTCTCTTGTTATAACATTTTTGCTTATGACTTTTTGTTCATAGCATGATACATAAAAGTCATTATTATTATTATTATTATTATACCGACATAATGCTCTAATTTTTTTTTAAATACAATTATTTTCAAAATAAACAAATCTTATTCTTTGGACGTGCCTCGTATAAATATTCTCGTATAATAAATTATTATAACATCAAACAGCTAATAAATATTATATATCCCCATAAATATTATGATTAATTGTGTAAATTAATATCGGACAGACTTCGCCGTATTATGCGGTAATTAATTTAAGAGAAAATCAGAATTAAAACATCGGAACAACACCCAAGGTTCCGAGGCCATTAAGAAAATTACACGTTTTCTTTTTGACATCTAATTTATTCTACATCCAATTACTGAAAACGAGTTGAGGCCATATTCTTCGCGGCGGCGCGAATTGGAAAAGTGATGGCGCAGAAATAGCGCACACAGAAGAAAGAAGAAAAAAAATAATAACGCGGCCATATACATCAACGTCAGATGCATAATTTCGATTCGAAATTAAAATCATCAACGTCGGCGGCAGCGCGGTAATAATTCTTGCTGACTGAACGACCGAACGAGGGGAGAATTAGCGAGCTTCGATAGTTTTCATATAATACAGGTTGACGTTGTGTTACTTCTATTGTATGTATATATAGTATGACAGTAGCGACAAAATCTTTATATATATATATATATATATATATATATATATATATATATATAGTGAAGTACTTCTTTCTTCTTATTTGTGTAAATAATTGGACATAAGAACATCTCACGCGCTATCCACTACCACCCTCCGTGGCGCAGTTGGTAGCGCGACGGCCGCGATAGCCGGAGACGTGGGTTCAAGTCCCACCGGAGAGTAAAATTTGTGAGAAATTATATATATATAATAAGCTTTATTTCTCATAAATTGTAGCACAATAATAAAATACATGTAATGCAGATACAATAAAGGAAACAGGCCAATATAAAAACATAAGTACCACTACAAGCCCAACATGAACGAATAGTACTCTTCCTTGTCGTACGGCTCGACAGTTAACAACAATGATTTTCTTTCACTTTTAAGCCTCGACAAAGATTTTAAATCTTTTATTTTTTGCGGAAGCACATTATAAAGTTTCAAGGCACTGTAATGTGGAGCCTTTTCGTACATAGACAGTTTATGCTTTGGAAGTCTATAATTTGTGAATTTTAAGTGTTTTTTTTTCTCCATTTCATAGCCTCATATACCTCAGTTTATATATAGCAACGTTGAGTAGTCTAAAGTGACATTTGGACCATGGATTGGAAAATAACTCGAGAGTTATCTCATTTCTACAACCGAGTCTAACGTTTTACCAATTTTTACATCTATCTGTGACGTTGTCAGATATGAATAGTGTGGTCATCCCTGCCCTAAACTATCATATAGTATTTCCTCCTCTTCTAAAATTCACCAAAATAAACCTTCGGGCTCGAGTTCAATTTGCACAATATGAATAAATATTGTGCTGCAATGGATTTACAATTCACAGGGGGTAAGCATATCGAATGTCGCATTGCTCGTTTATAATTGAAAACGATAATTGAATTCGACCCACCTGAAATATTGCCAATTTTTGCATTTGAATTTACAATCAAATAAATTGAATTACAACTACTAGTGTAAAGTTACAACTATACTTTAGGCGATTACGTTAAGCATGGTTTAGCATTGCTAGTCACCCCCGTGGCGTGCAGGCTCCCCAATGTCAGTATGAGACCGACGATGCTCTAACCACTAAGCCACTGAGGTGGGTTAAGAATAACAAAAAAAACTTCTATCTTTATAGGGCTATCAGCCGTGAGGCTTTTCCGCCGGTCAAGGGAGAATCTCAGAGGAGTTTAATCACCCGGTATTTACTTTAACTTCACAGAAATCCTCTGAAAAACTGTGAAAGGCGATTCGTGAAAATTCGCTCCCCGCTGGGGATCGAACTCAAGCTCCCTAATGCTCAGTACTACACCGCCGACGCCTCTAACCAGTCACTAAGCTGGGTGAATAGTAACATTTTCTGAGAAATGACGAATACCTTTTTCCCACAAGCTGTATATATTTCTTTAAGTTTTTCGTTTCATCTATATCTTCAAAACCTAACGATTTCCAATTGTATTGTTAAGCACTGAAATACACAACTTATATACTAGTTATACCAAAAACTACAATGCTTGAAGTAATAAACGATATAAATGGCATCAAATTCTAACTAATATACTCGATACATAAAAAAACTGTATGGCGTTTTGCCACCGCAGCCGTTCGTTTCAAGGGCCATTATCGCGACCGGACGGGCTAAAGTGGTGAGCTTGAAATATGCAGGGTGGATAATTACGGCGTGCTTCTATGAGTGTGTTAAATTGATACGTCTAAGTTTGCTGAATATTAAAAAAAAAACATTGAAGGGGTGGGTTGAACGCGCTCCAGTAGGTCGTTAATTGTCAGAAATGATGATTTAAGCAATTTATGTTTGTATTCAATATCAGGCAAATTTAAATCAAGTTAATTAACCCAGAAAGAAAAGAATAAACGAAATGGCCAATAAAATCCAGCAATTGTGATTTTTAATTGATTATAAATCAAATAAGGATTGGCGAAGACACATGACGACGTCTTAGTGAAGAAAGGCGTGGCCAATACGACAAGACACGAAACCAAGTCAAGAGACAGGGCTGATTGACGCGAGACGACAGAGGGGTCAAACAAACGCAACATAGACAATCGAGACAACATACCAGAAACCAAAACTTGAGCACTAGGCCAGGACAAACAACCCTGATGGCCTAGCCTTAGGCTAACTCAGCGTGAGGAAGGCTTAGTATGCCTCGAAGGCGGTCAAGTCTCCCCCGTGAGATGTGTGAAAGTTTTTCGGTAAGCGCTCAAATAACGTCAAATATTGTTAAATATAGTAAAATATAGTAAAATATAGTAAAATATAGTAAAATATAGTAAAATATAGTAAAATATAATAAAATATAGTAAAATATAGTAAAATATAGTCAAATATAGTCAAATATAGTCAAATATAGTAAAATATAGTCAAATATAATCAAATATAGTCAAATATAATCAAATATAATCAAATATAGTCAAATATAGTCAAATATAGTCAAATATAGTCAAATATAGTCAAATACAGCCAAATATAGTCAAATATAGTCAAATATAGTCAAATATAGTCAGATATAGTCAAATATAGTCAAATTTAGTCAAATATACTCAAATATTGTCAAAAATGTCGAATATTATTAAAATGTTCTAAATATCAAAAACGTCAAAAAGGTCAAAAAAGGTTAAAAACGTTTAAAAAGGTCTAAAAAGGTCAAAAAAGGTCAAAAATGCCAAAAATGAAAAAATGTCAATGTAATTCGGAAAGTCGTGTGGTGCCAAAAGCAGATATTTCACTATTCAAATATAGTCAAATATAGTCAAATATAGTCAAATATAGTCAAATATAGTCAAATATAGTCAAATATAGACAAATATAGTCAAATATTGTCAAAAATGTCTAATATTAAAATGTTCAAAATATCAAAAACGTCAAAAAAGGTCAAAAAGGTCAAAAAAATCAAAAAAATTCAAAAAAACATCAAAAAAGGTCTAAAATGAAAAAAATGTCAATGTTATTCGGAAAGTCGTATGGTGCCCACAGCAGATATTTCACTATTCACGGCGTCTTACGAGGAGAATATCACTTAGTTGCAAATAAAAATAATAAACATTTAAAAAATTTATAAACTATGCGATAAACCCGAATGCCAAAACTATTCAATTAATTTTAATAAAAGAATATTAAAACAAAGTTTACTACACAGGTCAAACCACCAATGCCAGCCACATTTGATAATCAACAACGCATAGTCTAAAGTCAATGGCATTTCACATATGCATACAAATCTCAAGGTATATTATTATTATTACCCGTGCTTCAATTATTTATTAATCCACATGGTGCAACGTTGCAGTTGCACGTTGACGTAATTGCCAATATATTTCAATATACACAATTGAGCAACGCAGTACGCAGCACAATAATACACAAAGTTGTGAAATGTAAATAACGTCATTAAAACTTCTTGCTATTACTGCTGCCTCGCTCAATGCTCGATACGTAACAACGAATAAAAAAACAAGATTTAATATTATCCAGCCATTAAACGCCAACTCCGGGCAGTAAACGAACTTATTTTATTGCCAGTCAATTGTCGCGCAAGTTCTATTTGCATGTCCGAAAAGTTTGCAGACGGGTTTTTGTATGTGTTGTATGTGTTCGTAAAATTAATAACTAAAATGAGTATTAGACTGTATAGAACTAGTATAGACTGTTAATAAATTGGTATGAAACTTTTTACTGTGTTTCATTGAGGTTACTGTCATTTTGACTAGTTTTACTTGCAAACTTGCAACTGTATTTTTATAGTCAAAAATAGCCTGATATACATTCCTGCAATTACATTGGAAGCCAGTCTGTTGTTGAATGACCCTATATAAGTTATTGTTAAATTTTCATTTTATGATTCATCAGCTAAAATATTGCGATGTTGCCTTAAATGGCAACATCATCAAAAGTTTGAATCGACTTTTGAGCATCCCTGCCCTATAAAGATAATAGTTTTTTTTACAAACGAATAGAACTTTCAATAAAGTACACTGTATAAGATTCTAGTTCATTCGCAGCGCGGCAGTTCACTCTTTACGTCAATTTAGAGGTTTAATCACCCGGTATATACATTATACATTGTACATTTACATTGTACATTTACAGTGTACATTTACATTGTACATTTACATTGTACATTCACATTGTACATTTACATTGTACATTTACATTGTACATTTACATTGTACATTTACATTGTACATTTACATTGTACATTTACATTGTACATTTACATTGTACATTTACATTGTACATTTACATTGTACATTTACATTGTACATTTACATTGTACATTTACATTGTACATTTACATTGTACATTTACATTGTACATTGTACATTGTACATTTACATTGTACATTTACATTGTACATTTACATTGTACATTTACATTGTACATTTACATTGTACATTTACATTGTACATTTACATTGTACATTTACATTGTACATTTACATTGTACATTTACATTGTACATTTACATTGTACATTTACATTGTACATTTACATTGTACATTTACATTGTACATTTACATTGTACATTTACATTGTACATTTACATTGTACATTTACATTGTACATTTACATTGTACATTTACATTGTACATTTACATTGTACATTTACATTGTACATTTACATTGTACATTTACATTGTACATTTACATTGTACATTTACATTGTACATTTACATTGTACATTATACATTTACATTGTACATTTACATTGTACATTTACATTGTACATTTACATTGTACATTTACATTGTACATTTACATTGTACATTTACATTGTACATTTACATTGTACATTTACATTGTACATTTACATTGTACATTTACATTGTACATTTACATTGTAAATTTAATTGTACTTTTACATTGTACATTTAAATTGAACATAACATATTTAAGTTGTACATTGCACATTTACATTGTACATTGCACATTTACATTGTACATTGCACATTTACATTGTATATTGCCAGTTTTTTTTTAAATTCTGATGTATAACTTTGTGTAGGTGTTTTGAACGTTTTCATTGATTAATTTTGTTCACGGTTTATTTATTTGATAATTTGCGAGTTCGCAGAACAACACCGTGCAACACCTCCATTCTCTACTTATCAATCCTCCATTCTGAGACACGTATAGTCAAATTAAGTCATGTATAGTCAGTTTAAGTCATGTGTAGTCAGTTTAAGTCATGTATAGTCAGTTTAAGTCACGTATAGTGAGTGTAGTCAGCTTAAGTCACAATTAGTTAAATAAATAAAAATATCTCAATTATGAGACAGTTCGGCTCTTAAGGTCGTTTTAGACAAGACAATTTCTTGACTCAAAAGTTAGTCAAGATGCGAGACAATCTAAATTGTCTCGTAGTATACAACAAATTATTTGAAATATTGAATTGGATGGTAGATCGAAAATATAACGCGATCTATTTGTCAAGGACAAATTGTATGGGAGGAGGATATATGAATTCATTTCTTGAACAACTTTTGAGCTAAGAAATTGTCTTGTCTAAAACGACCTTTAATAATTAATTTGGGGGAGAGTAATAACATAGATAATTCCAAGCTCGAAATCATTGAGCGAAATATATAGATTAGTTGAAAAAGTGATTTTCATCGCTCATGCTCATGCCGAATTTGGGCAAAAACTATCCTATTAACTTAATAATCTGACTTACCAATTCGAAGATCAATTCCTTCTCGTCCAACTGCCTCAGCTCATGCCGCGAGCGTCGTTGCCGCCGCCCAGGCGTCGGACTGTGCCCCGGCCCGCCGCCCATCTGGCCCTCAGTGCTCGTGAGGAACGTCGGGGTGCCATCAATCGTGCTGATCATCGGCTTCAGCAGCCCGCCGCGCTCGAATTCGTGCGCTGAGATCTTGCGGACGGGGGTGGTGGCGCCGGAGCCGCCCCGCGACTGGTTGTGCGTCGGCGAGGAGAGCTCGACGCTGGAGGACGTTGGCGTGGCATGGGACACCAGCCAGGAGTCGACCACCTGTCTGGTCGCCTTCCTGCAAAAAAAAAGAAAATGTTTATAACTATAAAAGTTGTCCAGTGCTAAATGCTTTAGGGCATTGTATTATACGAGTTGTAAAACTCGTTTTAGAAAAGAAAATTTGTTTAACCATAAGTTAGTCAAAATTAGATGTTTTGACTAACTTATGGTTAAACAAATTTTCTTTTATAAAACGAGTTTTACAACTCGTATAATACAATGCTCAGTATTGTATAGCAAATTGTTTGAAATATTGAATTCGATTGTAGATTGAATGGAAAATAAAATGCGTTGTATTTATTCTTCACGGACAAATTTGATGCGGAGTTGCATGATCGTGAATTCCAGAAATTGTTTCATTTCATGCAGATTCATCAAGTAAACGAGACAATATCTTAGTGAATATATTAATTAATTTGTTGAATAATTGTTGGTTCCAGAAAAGAAAATCTTGTCTAAAATGACTTTAAAACCGATAAAAGAAACAGACTTTTCATGTTGTTGTTAGAAAATAATTTCGATTAGCATGGTTTATCATTGCTAGTCGTCCCGGTGGCGTGCAATATCGCTCAGGCATTGCGGTCTTGCACCGCCGGTTGTAAGGGCCGAGGTAGAATTATGCGGCAAATAGAACAAGAAACAATGAGCCCGTACCAGCCCAGAGTGATATACGAAAGGCACACTAGTTGACAGCTCTTGAGGATCAACTACATTATTGCGTTCAAATATCGGGTTGAACAACGAAATCGCCAGTCTTCAGTTGATAGTATAATTAATTACTAGAATATTGGCTATCATTAATTAATTACTTATTATCAATGTTTGTCATTGGAGGTGCGAGACAGAGTCTTAACCGAAATAGACCAACTGTTCCGTATAAGGAAAAAGTAATCTGTAGAAGATACTTAAATCTATTTACTGTTTAGTCCTACCGTTCCTTTAAAATAACATCATGAAAATCCTTTTTATAAAAAAACTAGAGTAAGTATAACACTTTTATTATGATTAATATAACATAGAGTAATAATGTAAAACACATTTACTTCAAAATTTGAATAAAAAAAGTTTCAGGTTTATTTGGGTTAAGGTAAGTTGGTTTTCAACTCCTAATTAAATTTAAAACGAGTAAATTTTATACAATTGTAATTGTAGGAGGAGCAGTTTTTCCTACGATGGCGCCCAGGCAAGACACGCGCCGCATTAATTGTGCCACCCCCACGCCCCAAAAACTTGGCGGGACGGGATTAATTAGTGAGCGAGTCGTGCTCTGAATTTAGATTTATTTATTAATGGGGGAGTTTGAGATGGGGGGGAAAGAGAGAAAGTGGGTGGTGGTTTGAATACTACGACTTAAATCTTAGAACAGATTATGAGAGGTGTCAAACAGATACGGTTTTTTTTTTTATTATTAATCATATATATATATATATATATATATATATATATATATATATATATATATATATATATATATATATTGAAACATACATGCATACATAGTATATCTTATACTTTACATGTATGTATGTATATCTTGTATGTATGTATGATACAATAAATATATTTTAGACCATCGACCATTAATGCAGTTGGATTAAAGTTGAAAAAACCGCATGCGGAATTATCAAAACAAGAACAATGTTTAATGAACCTGAACCATGGATGATCACCTGTAAGGTTCTCAATAAAGAGGTTACCACTAAAATGATCAAGGACTGTGTACAAACAACTTGTCAGCTCAGAAGAAAAAGGATCTACAACAGATATTACCATATTTGAAGGAAGATAAAAGAGTTGTTCCAAGAATTAATCAATAATTAAAATAAATATGTGTTTTTTTTAAGTAAAAAGAAGGATTTTTAAAAGTAAAAGTTTTAATAATGTAAAACAATATTTGATATTAAAAAAGATATCAAAAAATCTAGATTTTTTTCATTGGCACCTTGTTTTCCCTATTTCCAAACGTGTTCTGATTAAATTTTTACTTTTCATTCAAAGCAGGAAGCGAATAAAAAAAATGTAATAGTATTATTAAACCCAGTCTAGATAATAAATTCAAAAAATTAAATTTTGGCCGAAATCTCTTGAAATTTCGTCCAGGATGCGAAAATGTTGTAAAATTTCAACACGGAATGCAAAAATGTTACCGAATTTCATAAAATTTGGTCAAAAATCGCTTGAAATTTCGTCCAGGATGTGAAAATGTTGTAAAATTTCAACACGGAATGCAAAAATATTATCGAATTTCATGCAATTTGGACCAAAATTTAAGAATTTTTACGATTTATCAACCAGAAGGGAAGAGTACATGGGTCAATTAATCTTAAAATTCCTTAATTTTGGCCGAAATCTCTTGAAATTTCGTCCAGGATGCGAAAATGTTGTAATAATTCAACCCGGAATGCAAAAATGTTACCGAATTTCATGCAATTTGGTCCAAAATTTAAGAATTTTTACAATTTATCAACCAGAAGGGGGGAGTACATGGGTCAATAAATTTTAAAAATTCTTAAATTTTGGCCAAAATCGCTTGAAATTTCGTCCAGGATGTGAAAATGTTGCAATATTTCAACCCGAGATGCAAAATAATACGGAATTTCATGCAATTTAGTCCAAAATTTAAGAATTTTTACGATTTATCAACCAGAAGGGGAGTACATGGGTCAATAAATCTTTAAAATTCTTAAATTTTGGCCAAAATCGCTTGAAATTTCGTCCAGGATGCGAAAATGTTGTAATAATTCAACACGGAATGCAAAAATATTATTGAATTTCGTGCAATTTGGACCAAAATTTAAGAATGTTTACGATTTATCAACCAGAAGGGGGAGTACATGAATTAATAAATCTTAAAATTCTTAAATTTTGGCCGAAATCGCTTGAAATATTGTCCAAGATGCGAAAATTTTGTAATATTTCAACCCGGGATGCAAACAGGTTACCGAATTTCATGCAATTTGGTCCAAAATTTAAGAATTTTTACGATTTATCAACCAGAAGGTTGAGTACATGGGTCAATAAATCTTAAAAAATCTTAAATTTTGGCCGAAATCGCTTGAAATTTCGTCCAGGATGCGAAAATGTTGTAAAATTTCAACCCGGAATGCAAAAATGTTACCGAATTTCATGCAATTTGGTCCAAAATTTGAGAATTTTTACGATTTATCAACCAGAAGGGGGGGTACATGGTTCAATAAATCTTAAAATTCTTAAATTTAGGCCGAAATCTCTTGAAATTGTGTCCAGGATGGGAAAATGTTTCATCCCGGGATGCAAAAATGATACGGAATTTCATGCAATTTAGTCACAAATTTAAGAATTTTTACGATTTATCAACCAGAAGGGGGAGTACATGGGTCAATAAATCTTAAAATTCTTAAATTTTGGCCGAAATCGCTTGAAATTTTGTCCAGGATGCGAAAATGTTGTAATATTTCAACCCGGGATGCAAACAGGTTACCGAATTTCATGCAATTTGGTCCAAAATTTAAGATTTTTTACGATTTATCAACCAGAAGGGTGAGTACATGGGTAAATAAATCTTAAAAATTCTTAAATTTTGGCCGAAATCGCTTGAAATTTCGTCCAGGATGCGAAAATGTTGTAATATTTCAACCCGGAATGCAAAAATGATACGGAATTTCATGTAATTTTGTCAAAAATTTAAGAATTTTTACGATTTATCAACCAGAAGGGGGTACATGGGTCAATCAATCTTAAAAAATCTTAAATTTTTGCCGAAATCTCTTGAAATTTCGTCCAGGATGCGAAAATGTTGTAATATTTCAACACAAGGTTACCAAATTTCATGCAATCTAGTCCAAAATTTAATAATATTTACGATTTCCTGATCAACCAGAAGGGGGGAGTACATGGGTCAATAAATCTTAAAAATTCTTAGTTTAAACAGTGAATACTCATCACGAAATGTTTGGCACGTAGCCCGTTGATGTCCAGTCTTCATATTGGATTTGTCACGAAAATACAAATACTCTTACACAGACATTCAGTGACTACGAAGTTATAATCACATCCCTGCTGTTGGGGAAAAGTTAATCTAGAACAAATATTACTATAAATAGCTAACAATTCCTCCAAATGCTTCTTCAATTTCAGTGATCACATATTCACTGAAATTGAAAAAGCATTTGGAGGAATTGTTAGCTATTTATAGTAATATTTGTTTTAGATTAACTTTTATTACAAAAAAATCTAGTTGACATTTAAATTTTCAAAGTTAAATACAAAAATAATAATAACTTATGTATATCAATGTAATAATAAACAAAAAAGACTTGTAATTGAAATTATATTGAAATCCATGAAGCGTTATTATTAATATTACTTTTTATAGAGTCCAGAGCAACATTTCACCTTTTAGTGTGGGGGGATTAATATATTATATTTTTATTTTTTGAAAAACGAAATAAATTGTACGTGTTAACATGTGTACGATATTTTTTGAAAAACGAAATAAATCGTACGTGTCAAGATTTGTACGATATTAAATTATATGAAAAGTTGTTGGAAATACAGAGTGATATTAGCAAACATATATTTTATGTATATTAGTCCTTTAACATTCGACTTTTATTGAAATTTTCCCCTTGAACAGAGTTTTATAATGAACGCGCATTTTTATGTAGACACCCCCTTAATTAAAACGGCGTTTCGTTATCGACCGAACCCTTCTCTCCCCCATTTCTTAATCTACATTCAAATCGGAAAATGCGATTATGGAGCGGCGGAATTCCCATTACGGCCGCCCTTGAAATATAAGTATGTATTATATTTATCGCAGGAATTTCCGCGCGCGCGTCAACGTTTTCATAGCCGTCATTGCGAGCGTGCCGCTGGGGCCGGGCGACGGGGGTTGTTTATCACTTTCGCGCCGGAGCACACACACATACACACACAAAGATGGGCTGGATGGGCTGGGGTGTCGTCGCAACTTTTAATAATCCCTCGCGTAAACTCCGGCGGGCGGTTCGAGGGCGATAAATTCCGATGGGGATGGGAATTTTATAGCAGCTCCCGTGTTATTTGTTACAAATTGTAAATTATCTGGGAAGATATTCTGCGAGAGGCGAGGGTAATTTATGAAGGCATTAAGCTAAAGAGGTACGAAGTAAACTGTCGTCCTTTATTAGGCTCTTCAGAACTGAGATTCTTTATAGAGTTGACATACTAACCATTGCTAACTTTATTCATGGCTTTATTAAAAAAAATTAACCATACGTAACTAAATAGTTATATTGTTTACACTACAATTTTTAGTTGTAGTAACTTTTGCATGGGGGAGGCCTTTGCCCAAAAGTGGGACGAAAACGGCTGACAATGATAATGATGATGATGAGTAACTTTTGCTTAACCATATGTTAGAGCTATAAAATCAAAATGGCCTAACTCAACTACTACCCAATTTATAAAAAAAGTGTAGCTTAGTATTCCAAATGTTCAAATTTTTATCTTGTGTAGCTGCCTACTTATATTTTGTGGCCCTATATATATATATTATTCTTAACTTTTCATTTTATGATTGGGTAGTCTAGAAATTTTTCATATATTTTAGTTTTGAGCCGTTTGTATGATAAAACTTATAACGTGATATAACAAAAACAAAAAAGTTTACTTTTCTTATGTTTCGAAACGAAAAAAAAAAGTGTTTCCACATTAGTCGCTTTCGTTTATCGTTCAGGAGCTGATTTAGGCTATTCTTCTCGTGTTAGGAACCACGGACCGTATATAATTAGAGTTTTCACATTAGTCGCTTTCGTTTATCGTTCAGGAGCTGTTCTAGGCTATTTTTCTCGTGTTAGGAACCACGGTCCATATACTCATACGGTTGTCTGATACAGAGCGGCGATTGTAGGTGAGGGGACAGTGGGAATAGACATCACTGGTATGCTCAACTCTTTACTTTACGGACCATGGTTAGAAACAACTTTTATAAACGTAAGCGCTTATTGAAACGAACAACTCAACTCGTCGTCAACCCCTCAACCCCTTTATTATTTCTTGACATTCCGTGATATGGGTGATATCAATTCATCACCGTCAACACCTCTCTCCCACTCGTTATTTTTCCAACGTGAAACCAATTCACCGCACCGCTTGAAACAACCCGGCGAGATTGCTATCACAATTTATTTAGAGGATAAAAAACTAGTTAGGGAGCCGCATTACGAATTTAAACAATTCGGGTGAGCTAGCCCCCCAATGGCTTTAAACAATACAACGCGAAACGAAATGAATCCTGGATTCATCCACGTGTTATTGCATTACTGCAGAACTCGCGAAGTTTTGGTTTTATTGGGGAAGTTTGCGGTGGCACCCGGGATGGCCGTTAAAGGAAACTATTAAATAATTACGAGGGGGCGCGGATTCCGCTTGTGGATCTTCTTAATGCACGACGATTGCAGGGTCTCCGGCTTGATGCCTTAGTGCGCGTCGCTGGCGAATTAATTGGCGGGCAATCAGGAGTTGGATTGCGAATTGCGGCGGCGGTGGAAAGGGGAGGTTGTAATATGCACGATTATAGAACCCTCTACTAATATGTCAGACAGATGAGAATTATAAAAGGTAAACTTCGCAAATACAGACGATTACTAACATCAAAAGATTCTGAGCAGATACAGCAAGCTCAGAATATACAAGGTGCTCATTAGATCAGTGCTAACATAACTCAGCGAGGCATGTACACCCAAAAGAAAAAGGAACATTTACTAGGAATATATGAAAGAAAAATCCTTTTAACACGAAATAATGTGCCCGAGCCATTTCTTATGGTTTAGTGCAACCCTTCTCCAGTTGGCAATACTCATCTGTTTGTTTCAGATCTTATTCCACCGCTGCTATCCATTTTGGGCCTTGTTTCAACAAACTTCCACTGCGTTATTAATTTGGCACTTCTACCTTCGCGCATATTGATGATGTGTCCTAGTCATCTGATTCTCTGATTGATAAGACACACACACACACTTTTCTTATGAATTTAAATTTCATAATTGGCGAGTGGAAAGACTTTATTAACTTTATAACTCCAAAAGCGTAGTTTTTCTGACTATGTGCATTATTTTCAAGGAAACTAGGAATATTCGAAAGAAAAATCCTTCGTAAAATCTTTGGACACAAAATGAAGATGCAAGGTGGCGTGTAAAATTTAACCATTTTAGTTAGTTAATTTTTATACGTCAGCATAATTTTGTGTATGACTAAAAATTGTACGAAGGATTTTTCTTTCGAATGTACTTAGTTTCCTTATCAATAAAACAGACATAGTCAGAAAAACTACGATTTTGGGTTATATAGTTTTTCCACTCACCGATTCAATTTCATAATTCGTACCATAAGAAAAGTGGATGTGTGTCTAAAAATTGTACGAAGGATTTTTCTTTCGAATATTTCTAGTTTCCTTATCAATAAAACAGACATAGTTAGAAAAACTACGATTTTGGAGTTATATAGTTTTTCCACTCATCGATTCAATTTCATAATTTTTACCATAAGAAAAGTGTGTGTGTCCAAAAATTGTACGAAGGATTTTTCTTTCAAATTTTTCTAGTTTCCCTAACAATAAAACAGACATAGTCAGAAAAACTACGATTTCGGAGTTATATAGTTTTTCCACACCCCAATTCAATTTCATAATTCGTACCATAAGAAAAGTATATGTGTGTCTAAAAATTGTACGAAGGATTTTTCTTTCGAATATTGCTAGTTTCCTTATCAATAAAACAGACATAGTTAGAAAAACTACGATTTTGGAGTTATATAGTTTTTCCACTCCCCGATTCAATTTCATAATTCGTACCATAAGAAAAGTGGATGTGTGTCTAAAAATTATACGAAGGATTTTTCTTTCGAATATTTCTAGTTTCCTTATCAATAAAACAGACATAGTTAGAAAAACTACGATTTTAGAGTTATATAGTTTTTCCACTCATCGATTCAATTTCATAATTTTTACCATAAGAAAAGTGTGTGTGTCCAAAAATTGTACAAAGGATCTTTCTTTCAAATTTTCCTAGTTTCCCTAACAATAAAACAGACATAGTCAGAAAAACTACGATTTCGGAGTTATATAGTTTTTCCACTCCCCAATTCAATTTCATAATTCGTACCATAAGAAAAGTGGATATGTGTGTCTAAAAATTGTAAGAAGGATTTTTCTTTCGAATATTCCTAGTCTTCTTATCAATAAAACAGACATAGTTAGAAAAACTAAGATTTTGGAGTTATATAGTTTTTCCACTCACCGATTCAATTTCATAATTCGTACCATAACAAAAGTATAGACGTGATTTCAACCTTAAATGACAGTTGCTCGAGTATCTTGACTAATTCAGTACAATTATGCTTAACACTACAGCAGGATTTTGAAAATGATATCAGGAATATGTATCTCCGATCGTTGTCATCATATCGTAGGGTACATTCGCTACGATATGATGACAACGATCGGATGTTCAAACGAAGATTCGGCACATTTGAGAAAGTTGAATTCTATTATAACCCTCAAGGCTAAAGTTATATGACTCCAGTTTCCAAATTGGCTTCTGACTTAACTTGTACTACAATACGAGCAACAAGGGCGCCCAGATGAAAACCATTTGAATTTCTTATAAAGGATTGTTTAAAGATGTACTTACCTCAAAAAGTAGTCCTGGACGAAATCTGGATGCTCGTCGAGCCAGGCTTCCATGCGTGCATATTCGGGGTCATAGCAATTCCGGTGTAACCGGTGCAAACCTGACTCCGCACCGCCACCCTCGCCTGGCATCCGAGACTCCTCGCTATTGCGCAAATGCAAGCCTGCAACAAAAAAAAATAATGCTTATAGAAACATGTTTGTAGAGGGTTTTCCAAAAATTCACGCATGATTTGAAAGTGTTGCCAACGAAAAAAAATTAAGCGCTACATGCAAGAACAACGTGTTTTCATTGTTGAACATTATTTTGAAAACTATGGTTTGGCAGCTTCAAATTTTGTACAAAATATGTTCGAAATTTAAGATCACTAGCTGTGATGAGATTAAATAAACTTTAGACAGACTGGATCAATTAGTGATCGTATACGCTCTGATGTGAGATTTTTGAACGATCGCTATGAATGTAGCGATCGTAAATAATTTTCTATTATTTTGAATGTTGTTGATTATTGGCTTCGTGTAATCTCTATCTTTCACAGAACTAAACGCTTGATATTAGTTATACAAATACAGTTATTTATTTATTTAGTTGTATGGTAAGAATTTTTATTTTCTTTATTTCTTTGAAATTGAAGGTTATACAATTTCAAAGAAATAAAGAAAATAAAAATTCTTAACATACAACTAAATAAATAAATGTATTTGTATAACTAATGATGAAAAATAATTTTTTATCATGAACTTTTAATATATGCATATATAAGTATGGAATAAATCCGATAAAACCTTCATTTAGGAATTTTGCAAAAATTGCTCGCACACGTCGATTTTTGATTTTAAAATGACAACTTTTAATGAAAGTGTCAATTTTTTTCGACCATTTTTGAATGAGCGACAATTTTTTCAAATTATAATCCGATTTTTTTATTGCGGATTCTGAAAGGAGTTATTTTTCTACGAACAGCGATGTATATTATGATATAGGTCGCATAAGGAAATTTACGAGAAAAATCATATCAAAAGTCAGAGTGAAAAAACATTAAACGAGAAATAATATTTGTATCCTGTAAATTGTATCTTGTATCTTGTATCTTGTATCTTGTATCTTGTGTCTTGTGTCTTGTGTCTTGTGTCTTGTGTCTTGTGTCTTGTGTCTTGTGTCTTGTGTCTTGTGTCTTGTGTCTTGTGTCTTGTGTCTTGTGTCTTGTGTCTTGTGTCTTGTGTCTTGTGTCTTGTGTCTTGTGTCTTGTGTCTTGTGTCTTGTGTCTTGTGTCTTGTGTCTTGTGTCTTGTGTCTTGTGTCTTGTGTCTTGTGTCTTGTGTCTTGTGTCTTGTGTCTTGTGTCTTGTGTCTTGTGTCTTGTGTCTTGTGTCTTGTGTCTTGTGTCTTGTGTCTTGTGTCTTGTGTCTTGTGTCTTGTGTCTTGTGTCTTGTGTCTTGTGTCTTGTGTCTTGTGTCTTGTGTCTTGTGTCTTGTGTCTTGTGTCTTGTGTCTTGTGTCTTGTGTCTTGTGTCTTGTGTCTTGTGTCTTGTGTCTTGTGTCTTGTGTCTTGTGTCTTGTATCTTGTATCTTGTATCTTGTATCTTGTATCTTGTATCTTGTATCTTGTATCTTGTATCTTGTATCTTGTATCTTGTATCTCGTATCTCGCATCTCGCATCTCGCATCTCGCATCCTGTATCCTGTATCCTGTATCCTGTATCCTGTATCCTGTATCCTATATCCTATATCCTATATCCTGTATCCTGCATCCTGTATCCTGTATCCTGTATCCTGTATCCTGTATCCTGTATCCTGTATCCTGTATCCTGTATCCTGTATCCTGTATCCTGTATCCTGTATCCTGTATCCTGTATCCTGTATCCTGTATCCTGTATCCTGTATCCTGTATCCTGTATCCTGTATCCTGTATCCTGTATCCTGTATCCTGTATCCTGTATCCTGTATCCTGTATCCTGTATCCTGTATCCTGTATCCTGTATCCTGTATCCTGTATCCTGTATCCTGTATCCTGTATCCTGTATCCTGTATCCTGTATCCTGTATCCTGTATCCTGTATCCTGTATCCTGTATCCTGTATCCTGTATCCTGTATCCTGTATCCTGTATCCTGTATCCTGTATCCTGTATCCTGTATCCTGTATCCTGTATCCTGTATCCTGCCTCCTGTGTTCTGTATCTTGTATACTGCATCCTGCATCCTGCATCCTGCATCCTGCATCCTGCATCCTGCATCCTGCATCCTGAATCCTGCATCCTGCCTCCTGCCTCTTGCCTCCTGCCTCCTGCCTCCTGCCTCCTGTATCCTGTAACATGAATCCTGTATCGTGTAACATGAATCTTGAATCCTGTATCTTGTATCTTGTATCTTGTATCTTGTATCTTGTATCTTGTATCTTGTATCTTGTATCTTGTATCTTGTATCTTGTATCTTGTATCTTGTATCTTGTATCTTGTATCTTGTATCTTGTATCTTGTATCTTGTATCTTGTATCTTGTATCTTGTATCTTGTATCTTGTATCTTGTATCTTGTATCTTGTATCTTGTATCTTGTATCTTGTATCTTGTATCTTGTATCTTGTATCTTGTATCTTGTATCTTGTATCTTGTATCTTGTATCTTGTATCTTGTATCTTGTATCTTGTATCTTGTATCTTGTATCTTGTATCTTGTATCTTGTATCTTGTATCTTGTATCTTGTATCTTGTATCTTGCATCTTGCATCTTGCATCTTGCATCTTGCATCTTGTATCTTGTATCTTGTATCTTGTATCTTGTATCTTGTATCTTGTATCTTGTATCTTGTATCTTGTATCTTGTATCTTGTATCTTGTATCTTGTATCTTGTATCTTGTATCTTGTATCTTGTATCTTGTATCTTGTATCTTGTATCTTGTATCTTGTATCTTGTATCTTGTATCTTGTATCTTGTATCTTGTATCTTGTATCTTGTATCTTGTATCTTGTATCTTGTATCTTGTATCTTGTATCTTGTATCTTGTATCTTGTATCTTGTATCTTGTATCTTGTATCTTGTATCTTGTATCTTGTATCTTGTATCTTGTATCTTGTATCTTGTATCTTGTATCTTGTATCTTGTATCTTGTATCTTGTATCTTGTATCTTGTATCTTGTATCTTGTATCTTGTATCTTGTATCTTGTATCTTGTATCTTGTATCTTGTATCTTGTATCTTGTATCTTGTATCTTGTATCTTGTATCTTGTATCTTGTATCTTGTATCTTGTATCTTGTATCTTGTATCTTGTATCTTGTATCTTGTATCTTGTATCTTGTATCTTGTATCTTGTATCTTGTATCTTGTATCTTGTATCTTGTATCTTGTATCTTGTATCTTGTATCTTGTATCTTGTATCTTGTATCTTGTATCTTGTATCTTGTATCTTGTATCTTGTATCTTGTATCTTGTATCTTGTATCTTGTATCTTGTATCTTGTATCTTGTATCTTGTATCTTGTATCTTGTATCTTGTATCTTGTATCTCGCATCTCGCATCTTGTATCTTGTATCTCGCATCCTGTATCCTGTATCCTGTATCCTGTATCCTATATCCTATATCCTGTATCCTGTATCCTGTATCCTGTATCCTGTATCCTGTATCCTGTATCCTGTATCCTGTATCCTGCATCCTGCATCCTGTATCCTGTATCCTGTATCCTGTATCCTGTATCCTGTATCCTGTATCCTGTATCCTGCATCCTGTATCCTGTATCCTGCATCCTATATCCTATATCCTGCCTCCTGTATTCTGTATCTTGTATACTGCATCCTGCATCCTGCCTCCTGCCTCCTGTATCCTGTAACATGAATCTTGAATCCTGTATCCTGTAACATGAATCTTGAATCCTGTATCCTGTAACATGAATCTTGAATCCTGTAACATGAATCTTGAATCCTGTATCTTGTATCTTGTATCTTGTATCTTGTATCTTGTATCTTGTATCTTGTATCTTGTATCTTGTATCTTGTATCTTGTATCTTGTATCTTGTATCTTGTATCTTGTATCTTGTATCTTGTATCTTGTATCTTGTATCTTGTATCTTGTATCTTGTATCTTGTATCTTGTATCTTGTATCTTGTATCTTGTATCTTGTATCTTGTATCTTGTATCTTGTATCTTGTATCTTGTATCTTGTATCTTGTATCTTGTATCTTGTATCTTGTATCTTGTATCTTGTATCTTGTATCTTGTATCTTGTATCTTGTATCTTGTATCTTGTATCTTGTATCTTGTATCTTCTATCTTCTATCTTCTATCTTCTATCTTGTATCTTGTATCTTGTATCTTGTATCTTGTATCTTGTATCTTGTATCTTGTATCTTGTATCTTGTATCTTGTATCTTGTATCTTGTATCTTGTATCTTGTATCTTGTATCTTGTATCTTGTATCTTGTATCTTGTATCTTGTATCTTGTATCTTGTATCTTGTATCTTGTATCTTGTATCTTGTATCTTGTATCTTGTATCTTGTATCTTGTATCTTGTATCTTGTATCTTGTATCTTGTATCTTGTATCTTGTATCTTGTATCTTGTATCTTGTATCTTGTATCTTGTATCTTGTATCTTGTATCTTGTATCTTGTATCTTGTATCTTGTATCTTGTATCTTGTATCTTGTATCTTGTATCTTGTATCTTGTATCTTGTATCTTGTATCTTGTATCTTGTATCTTGTATCTTGTATCTTGTATCTTGTATCTTGTATCTTGTATCTTGTATCTTGTATCTTGTATCTTGTATCTTGTATCTTGTATCTTGTATCTTGTATCTTGTATCTTGTATCTTGTATCTTGTATCTTGTATCTTGTAGCCTGTCTCCTGTATCCTGCATCCTGTATCTTGTATACTGTAACTTGAATCTTGAATCTTGAATCTTGAATCTTGGTATCTTGTATACTGCATCCTGCATCCTGCCTCCTGCCTCCTGTATCCTGTAACATGAATCTTGAATCCTGTATCCTGTAACATGAATCTTGAATCCTGTATCCTGTAACATGAATCTTGAATCCTGTAACATGAATCTTGAATCCTGTATCTTGTATCTTGTATCTTGTATCTTGTATCTTGTATCTTGTATCTTGTATCTTGTATCTTGTATCTTGTATCTTGTATCTTGTATCTTGTATCTTGTATCTTGTATCTTGTATCTTGTATCTTGTATCTTGTATCTTGTATCTTGTATCTTGTATCTTGTATCTTGTATCTTGTATCTTGTATCTTGTATCTTGTATCTTGTATCTTGTATCTTGTATCTTGTATCTTGTATCTTGTATCTTGTATCTTGTATCTTGTATCTTGTATCTTGTATCTTGTATCTTGTATCTTGTATCTTGTATCTTGTATCTTGTATCTTGTATCTTGTATCTTGTATCTTGTATCTTGTATCTTGTATCTTGTATCTTGTATCTTGTATCTTGTATCTTGTATCTTGTATCTTGTATCTTGTATCTTGTATCTTGTATCTTGTATCTTGTATCTTGTATCTTGTATCTTGTATCTTGTATCTTGTATCTTGTATCTTGTATCTTGTATCTTGTATCTTGTATCTTGTATCTTGTATCTTGTATCTTGTATCTTGTATCTTGTATCTTGTATCTTGTATCTTGTATCTTGTATCTTGTATCTTGTATCTTGTATCTTGTATCTTGTATCTTGTATCTTGTATCTTGTATCTTGTATCTTGTATCTTGTATCTTGTATCTTGTATCTTGTATCTTGTATCTTGTATCTTGTATCTTGTATCTTGTATCTTGTATCTTGTATCTTGTATCTTGTATCTTGTATCTTGTATCTTGTATCTTGTATCTTGTATCTTGTATCTTGTATCTTGTATCTTGTATCTTGTATCTTGTATCTTGTATCTTGTATCTTGTATCTTGTATCTTGTATCTTGTATCTTGTATCTTGTATCTTGTATCTTGTATCTTGTATCTTGTATCTTGTATCTTGTATCTTGTATCTTGTATCTTGTATCTTGTATCTTGTATCTTGTAGCCTGTCTCCTGTATCTGTATACTGTAACTTGAATCTTGAATCTTGAATCTTGAATCTTGAATCTTGAATCTTGAATCTTGAATCTTGAATCTTGAATCTTGAATCTTGAATCTTGAATCTTGAATCTTGAATCTTGAATCTTGAATCTTAAATCTTGAATCTTGAATCTTATATCTTGTATCTTGTATCCTATATCCGGTGTCTGGTATCTTGTATTCTATATCCGGTGTCTGGTATCTTGTATGCTGCATTTTTCATCCTACATCCTGCCTCCTGTATCTTGTATCTCGTATCTCGCATCATGTATCCTGTATCCAGTATCCAGTATCTTGAATCATGTAGCTTGTATTCTGTATCCGGTATCCTGTATTCTGTATCCGGTATCCTGAGTCATGTATCTTGTATGTTGCATTTACTGTTTTATATGATTTCTTTTACTCGTTTACCTCTAACATTGAGTGTATTAATAATAAATCATTACTATACATTGAAAGTGAAAATGAAACATAACCAGAAAACTAAACTAAACTAACCCACAAATGTAATAAAATCGGATTCGCGTTGGAAACAGTTTTCATCCAAACCGTACAAAGGTATTATTATATTCTTACTCCAGTATTCATTACGCTTAAATAACATTAAGTTCCTTAATAAACTTTCAACCCTCCCCGTGTTTGTTTCCCGGCGCGCCCTTCAAGGTAAACGAGTTTGCTGTCGAGTTTCCGCGTCCTCCCGCCGCGTCGGGGAAATATGAAAAAGCCGGAGGGGCTTTATAAATAGCACGCAGAGGAAACTCGGCTGCAAACTTTTCGTCTATAAATAGACTTTGAAAGCACGGGGCGCCCTGCGGCCGCAAAAGTACCTTTCGCGCCGAATTATCCGGCCGACGAAATGATTTGTTCGTAATCCAACTCCCCCCTGAGACTTGTTGAGTGTAAGTATAGGAAAAGTTTTATATATAAATGTTATAAAAAATATACTACGTTTCTATACATAAGTTATAAACAAAAATCAAAATTTAAACGAAAGCCCTGTGAGAACAAAAAAATGCAACCTAATGCAAAGAAGTAAACCAACACCATCGGTATATTTACTATCGGTGGTGTTGAGTAAACTCACATTGAAGTGCTCCTCGAGACAATCAAGGGCGACGTGAGCCACTTTCGTTTAATGTTCAGGAGCTGTTCTGAGCTGGTCTTATCTGGCTTAGAATAGCCCGGAACAGTTCCCAAATGATAAACGAAAGCGGCTATGAAATTTTAAAAAATTACTCAGAATAAACACTACAAAATCGTATTTCGTATGAAATACTGACTTTCGCAAAATATAGTATGAAAACTATCAACCCCGTATTTTTTTATTATTACTTTATTAGATAGACCAATATATTGTTAATGTAATTGTAAAGTTTGAACAAAATCTACCGAGGGATTTTGCAAATATTTGTAAATTTGTGCTTAAACAAAGAAATTCTTATTTTGATAATATACTAACTTTGACATTAAATTTGTATAAAAGCTAGCCACACCAAAATTGTTTTATAACATTTATGGATAGTCTAATATATTGCTAATGCATTAGCAAAGTTTACAAAATATTCATAGAGGGATTTTAGAAATATTTACAAATTTACAATTAAAACATACAAAATCGTTTTTTATGAAATACTGACTTTGGCATTAAATAGTATGAAAACTATCAACCACGTAATTTTTAATTCTTACTTTATTGGATTGACCAATATATTTTTAATGTGTCAGTCAAGTTTGAACAAAATCTATCGAGGGATTTTGGAAATATTTGTAAATTTGTGGTTAAAACAAAGAAAGTCTTATTTTTATGAAATACTAACTTTGTCATAAAAGTTACATAAAATCTAGCCACACCATATTTTTTTTATAACATTTGTGGATAGTCTAATATATTGCTAATACAATAGCAAAGTTTGTAATATATTCATAATGGGATTTTAGAAATATTTACAAATTTGCAGTTAAACCATACAAAATCGTATTTTTATGAAATACTGACTTTGGCATTAAGTAGTATGAAAACTATCAACCACGTAATTTTTATTTATTACTTTATAAGATTGGCCAATATATTGTTAATGTGTTAGTAAAGTTTGAAAAAAATCTATCCAGGGATTTTGAAAATATTTGTAAATTTGTGGTTAAAACAAAGAAAGTCTTATTTTTATGAAATACTAACTTTGACATTAAATTTACATAAAATCTAGCCACACCATTTTTTTTATAACATTTATGGATAGTCTAATCTATATTGCTATTATATTAGCAAATTTTGCAAAATAGCCAAAGGGATTTTAGAAATATTTACAAATTGGCAGTTAAAACATACAAAATCGTATTTTTATGAAATACTGACTTAGACATTAAATAATATGAAAACTAGTAACCCCATAATTTTTATTATTACTTTATTAGACAGGCCAAAATATTACCAATGTGTTGGTAAAATTTGAAAAATATCCATCGAGAGATTTTTGAAATATTTGTAAATTTGTGGTTAAAACCAAGAAAGTCTTATTTTTATGAAATACTAACTTTGGCATTAATTTTGCATAAAAAGCCATATCATAATTTATAGATAGTCTAATATATTACTATTATATTAGCAAAGTTTGCAAAATATTCATAGAGGGATTTTATAAATATTTACAAATTTACAGTTAAAACATACAAAATCGTATTTTTATGAAATACTGACTTTGGCATAAAATAATATGAAAACTATCAACCCCGTAATTTTTGATTATTACTTTATTAGATAGATCAATATATTGCCAATATGTTAGTAAAGGTTGAAAAATATCCATCGAGGGATTATTGAAATATTTGTAAATTTGTAGTTAAAACAAAGAAAGTCTTATTTTTATGAAATACTAACTTTGACATTAAATTTACATAAAATCTAGTCACACCATAATTTTTTTAATAACCGTTATGGATAGTCTAATATATTGCTAATACATTAGCAAAGTTTGCAAAATATTCATAGAGAGATTTTAGAAATATTTACAAATTTGCAGTTAAACCATACAAAATCATATTTTTTGAAATACTGACTTTGGCATTAAATAATATGAAAATTATTAACCTCGTAATTTTTGATTATTACTTTATTACTCAGATCAATATATTGCCAATGTGTTAGTAAAGGTTGAAAAATATCCATCGAGGGATTTTTTTAATTATTTGTAAATTTGTCGTTAAAACAAAGAAAATCTTATTTTTATGAAATACTAACTTTGACATTAAAATTACATAAAATCTAGCCACACCATAATTTTTTTAATAACCGTTATGGATAGTCTAATATATTGCTAATAGATTAGCAAAGTTTGCAATATATTCATAAAGGGATTTTAGAAATATTTACAAATTTGAAGTTAAACCATACAAAATCGTATTTTTATGAAATACTGACTTTGATATGAAATAATATGAAAACTATCAACCCCGTAATTTTTGATTATTACTTTATTACACACATCAATATATTGCCAATGTGTTAGTAAAGGTTGAAAAATATCCATCGAGGGATTTTTGAAATATTTGTAAATTTGTAGTTCAAACAAAGAGTCTTATTTTTATTACATAGTAACGTTGGCATTAATTTTGCATAAAAACTATGAACACCATAATTTTTTATAACATTTATGGATAGTCAAAAAGCAAAGTTTGCAAAATATTCATGCAGGGTTTTTAGAAATATTTACAACTTTGCAGATACAACATACCAAATCGTATTTTTAGTACATTTTTCTATATTTAATACTGAGCTGGGTAGAAATTCTTATTTTTTTTTTATAAATTATTAACTTTGTATATCATCGAATTTAATTTATAGCGTATTCTATTCGGTTAATAATCGAAAAAAACAACATACAACCAGTACAAGTGCAGAGATAAGGAGAAAGAATTGACTGAAACCTATCATACATCCAACTCTTTCTTGTCTTCATGGGAAAGGGGGTGGTTTCCTCTATTATTTCTACTGAATGTTCTGTTGTTTCTATGGTTGCGGGGGGTTAACCATAGAAACAACAGAACAATGAGTAGAAATAATAGAGGAAAGGGGGTTGAAAGCCATAAAGACAATGAAGACAGGAAACGTGAGTGGCTCAGAAATTATACCACCCTAGCTATTTAAGCACAACACTCCGAGACTAATTAAATCTTTAACAGACCTATTTACAAGATACATAAATGGAAAAGAAACCCCAAATACATGTAAAGAGTCCTGGTTAACGCAGATATACAAAAAAGGGCGGAAAATACGACATGGCGCGGTAGTTAGCGCCATACCTCCAACAAATACCATGCGCTGAATCAACGGATAGTCCTGACAGCTAATAGAAGAAGAGTACTGTGAACAAACACACCAAACAAGAATTAATGGACCAACATTCAGAACTGAAAAGGATTATTAATACCAGAATCGAACTGGTGACGGCGTTTTATTTAATTAAATTCATGACATTAGAACTGCGTTATTTGGGGCAATTCTCAGGATGATATCGAGCCTCCCTCTTGCCGATAACATGTTCCTTATCGGTCCATTAAAGCACCCCACCGCACGGGAAAACCGCGCTGACTGATCGTCGGCATGTTTTTCGCTTCCGATGAAAAATACGAGGGAATATCGTCAATTTACGTTCCCATAAATAAGAGGACATAATGTACAGGCACTAACGAGTCCGACGTAGATTTATAACGTCTTTCATCAAATAAGATTGTACATTAGGTAAATTATTGCTATTTTTTTTTCCTATATCGTAGTTTGAAAAAAAATAACAGTAGCAACACCATCTATATCATTCCTTAAAATAAACATAGATACTACTAATACATATTCTATATCAAGTTATTTTAATAAGAGAAATTAATTATTTCCTCCCTTGGCGGGCGGAAAAGCCTCACGGCTCATAGCCCTATGAAGATAGAAGTTTTGTTTTCTTTCCTGTGTTTGTAATTTAATATTGTCGGTTTATTTAGATCAGGGGTGGCCAAACTAATGATCACTTAGGGCAACCTGTTTCTTAAAAACTGTGAAAGGTAATTCGTGAAAATTCGCTCCCCGCTGGGGATCGAACTCAGGCTTCCCAATGCTGTACGAGGCGGACGACGCCTTTAACCACTCGGCCACTAAGCTGGGTACACAGATAATATAATGTTAATATCGAACATTTATATAAAAACTGTCACGAGTTTTACAGTACTGCCGAGACAGTTTTTACATAAATGTTCGATATTAACATTATATTATCTGTTTTTAATTTATAGTGTTGATTTATTTTCTTCCTAAACTACCGGAGACTAAACAAATAGAGTTTAGTCCTCCCAATAGTTAGTCCGGGGCAATCCAGGCACGTAGTAAAACCCGCCGTGCGCGCCAGACGACTTCCCGTTTTCACGTTCTAAAAATACCTGGGGGACGGGTGAGTAAGCCGCCGTAAATTGCAGCCGGCATATCTAACGAATTCGATTACGCATCTAAAAATACACGTGGCCGCCCCTATCGACCGGGGGGCGGGCGTGACGTAAACTTTACACTGCAAACGTAAACACTGGGGGGCCGGGACTTGTCATATCGGGCTGGACGGGACGGACGTGCGCTTGCAAAACGTTTCGACGCCTACGCACCGTCTGCTTTTTACTTGGATTACACTCTTGGGAATGTATAATGAATGTTAATGGGGACAAATTAAGTGCCACGGTTGCCCGGTCACAGATTTTTGGGTGATTATGCATTCTCGTGATGCAAGGGGATGGAAAAAGGGTTGTAGCAACACTAAGAATGTCATTATTTCGTACACTTATGGTATGCAATGGGATTGAATGGTACATCAATCAAATGTAGTGGGGCCAAGTGATATGGTCTTACCCAGGGCTCTAAAAACGCTGGTTACGGCTCAGGTTTTACCATACCATTCTCGTAGGTTCCTCAGCCAACATGTTCTGCGTTGTCCCTGAGATCTTTTTCCCATTATTTTGCCCTGTATAATTAATTATATGATATTGTCTCCTCGAATGATATGCCCCACATATTCTAGCTTTCATAGTTTTATTGTTCTTTCTATGAATGACTTCTTCATTTGTTGCAAGGTTTGTGTATGGTATCTTCAGCATGTATATCCACATAAAGCAAGACTGAATCTTGTCCATATTTGCTTTTATTAGTGCCACAGCTATATTTTTGTCAGATTTAACTTCATCGGCTTTCGCAGCCAACAAGCTACCAACTACACCACCTATGTTCTCTGTGGTATAGTTGGTAGTTTGTTGGCTGCGAAAGCCGATGTTAAACCTGTCAAAAATTAGGCTGTGGCGCAAATATGGACAAGATTCACGAGTTGTTCATAATTAATAATAATTCGAAATATCGGTGATTACGTGATATATCTTTATTATTCTTATCAATATATCTATCTTTTTATATATATTATCAATGTGATCTGTTTGATTTCTTGGTAATTTCCGTAGTAAAACCTATTCATCGGTATGAAACTTTAAAGAAGAAGAAGTGTTTCTAATGGTAAACGTATGAGGAACTCAACCGTACAAACTACAAACAATTTTCTTCGTTATCCTCAAAGATATGTTAATGTTATGTTAAAAATACTTGTGTTTTGAACATTTCAGCACAGCAGTTACTATCAAACATTTTCCCTTGCCTGTGTCTAACAAAGAGCCATATCTCTTCGCGATGTGACAACTAAAAATTATTTTCATATATAAAGATAAATATCATCCACAGTCTTAAAAACACTCCACTCCGTCGTCCATTATTTACGCTACAGCTATAAATTTTCATCCCCAACGCGCGCGTTGCTGCTCCTTCCTTTCGCGCGACCCGGAGATGAAAAGCTCTCACCACCACCCCCCAACCCCTAACCCACTCTCCCACACACACACTCAACAATACAAATCATGAAAGATGCGGCCCATTCCAGCGGGGCGGCCTTGATGAAGGCCGCAGTTGTTGGGCGGCGGGCGTATAAAGCGGCGCACAACTGCCGCCCGGCCGGCAATAAATTAGGGGGCGGAAGGCAATCTAGTTCTTGACCTTAGCTTTTCAAACCGCGTATCGATCGCAACGCATTTAAGTGTTTCTGCAATTCTCGGACGACTCGGATAGACAAAAAAATGTTTAATAGTGTGAATTGCGGAATTACTAGATTCAACACTATTCTTTTAATAGGACCACCTGTTAATAGGGGCTGCTGATTATAAACTCTAATAATACATAAGCCAAATGAAAATAATAGAGATGCGATACAGCATTTTATAATCTCAAGGAAATTGTAAAGGTCATTAGTGATACGATAGAGATACAATCACGCATTGTTCCTCATTACACTAATGTTTTTCAAATGAACGTTGCACATATATACTGTTGCGCTCGCTCTAATATTGTCTCTGTTAAGTTCGTATGACATAATTTAGTTTCTTATATCGTTTTCGATGCAGACACAAACTACATAGTGTCATACACACATGTAGAAAATTATATAGCGGCGGAATAATAATAAATTCACTTAACAATAACAACACCATAATACACAATGTTAATTTTCCATTTAGAAATAGTTATACAGTTTAATATATTAATTCTTACATATATATATAAACGATATAGGAAACTAGTTAATGTAATACGGGCTTTAGAACTAGCAAACTAACTAAATAATTTGCAAATATTGGATTGTTAAGGCGTCTACAGAATTCAGTGATTCACTGAAACTGTGTGCGATAAAAAACAAAGTAAAAACTCGTTTTATTTATCCTTTAGAATGAATTATCACAAAGTAGACGCCTTAACAATCCAATATTTGCAAATTATTTATTTAGTTTGCTCTCTGAAAGCAAATTGACTTAATATACTATAAAATTTAATGCAGAAATGTACCTAATTAACAGAAAAAAGTCTCTGCTATAGCCAAATTTTAATTAGTTATTATTCCAAGTTTATTCTGCGCGGCGCACAAAGAGACCTTATTAAAATTAAAATTGCCAAGCTACGTTTGAAAGCTTGCTCCCCTTTGTAATTCAAAGCCAGAAGGAATGAATAGCAATAAAAATACTAATAACAGTGGAAATTTTAATTTAAAAGGCGAACAACTGTCTCGGGCCGTTTGTGCGCGTACGGAGATTATTAATTACGTCAATTCCCCTGGAGAGGCACGCCGGTGGTTTAAACAAACTAACGAAATGCAGCGTTTTATTCGTTGATTGTGTTGACAGATAAATGTAATAATGGAAGAAAGAAGTTTACATACAAATATTATGCATTCAGATCTTAACGTAAATTCACTTCACCGTGTTTTGACGCCGACTTGGTATGCTTGATTCCACGTGGAAAAAATATGTTCATGAATTCCACGTGGACATTCATGAACATATTTTTAAAAATTACTAGAAAAACAAAGGTACAAGGTACCCGAGCGCCGTTCCGATGCGCACTATGCAAAAAAGCACTGGTAAATATGTTTCCGTTTGCACAAATAAAAATTTGTATACAATAGTTATATAGTATTACAGTCATACCCTAGTCAACTCATACAATAGTAAAACATAGTCATATCATAGCCTTATAATGGCCACATCAAGGTCACATAATGTTTCATTGTCATTGTCATGTCCTAGTCATATCACATTCCTACGATAATCACGCCATATTCAAGTGATAGTCAGTCTATGGTATATGACTTGGCCATAGTCATATCATAGTCTTGTCAAGTCATAATATAGTCAAGTCATAGTCATACTATAGTCAAGTCATAGTCATACTCTAGTCAAGTCATAGTCATACTATAGTCAAGTCATAGTCATCCAATATTCAACCATAGTCGTTTCATGGTCAAGTCATAGTCATACTACAGTCAAGTCATAGTCATTAAATAGCTAATCATAGTACTATAATAGTCAAATCATAGTCAATCATAATCCTATCAGTGTCAAGTGTAATAGTCATACAATAGTCAAGTCATGGTCAGTCTACGGTATATTGCTTTGCCATAGTCATATCATAGTCTTGTCAAATCATAATATAGTCAAATCATAGACAAACTATAGTCAAGTCATAGTTATTTAATAGTCAATCATAGTTCTATTATGGTCAAGTCATAGTCATACGATAGTCAAGTCATAGTCATTCAATAGTCAATCATAGTCCTATCATGGTAAAGTTATAGTCATACTATAGTCAAATCATAGTCATTTAATAGTCAATCATTGTTCTATTATGATCAAGTCATAGTCATACTATAGTTAAGTCATAGTCATTCAATAGTCAATCATAGTCCTATCATGGTCAAGTCATAGTCATTTAATAGTCAATCATAGTCCTATTATGGTCAAGTCATAGTCATTCAATAGTCATTCATAGTCCTATCATGGTCAAGTTATAGTCATTCAATAGTTTATAAGTCCTATCATGGTCAAGTTATAATCATACTATAGTCAAATCATAGTCATTTAATAGTCAATCATAGTCCTATTATGGCCAAGTCACAGTCACACTATTATCAAGTCATAGTCATTCAATAGTCAATCATAGTCCTATCATGGTCAAGACATAGTCATATAATAGTCAATAAGTCCTATCATGGTCAAGTTATAGTCATACTATAGTCAAATCATAGTCATTCAATAGTCAATCATAGTCCTACCATGGTCAAGTCATAGTTATTCAATAGTCAATTAGTCCTATCATGATCAAGTTATAGTCATACTATATAGTCCTATCATGGTCAAGTCATAGTCATACTATAGTTAAGTCATAGTCATTCAATAATCAATCATAGTTCTATCATGGTCAAGTTATAGTCATATTATAGTGAAGTCATAGTCATTCAATAGTCAATCATAATACTAGCATGGTACCGTCGTGGTCACATCACATTTCTATGGTAGTCATACCACGGTCAAGTCATAGCCATACTATTAGTATAATATGACTTAACCATGGCCAATGGTTATGGTCGAAAATAAGATATCGGAGCGCCGTTTCGGATTGCACTATGCAAAAAAAAGCACTGGTAACTTTTTCGTTTGCACAAATAAAAATCTGCATACATTAGTTATATTGTAGTCACATTTAAGTTTTATTATAGTCATACCGTAGTTAAGTTATACACTAGTAAAACATAGTCATATCATAGTCCTATGTTGGCCCATCAGGTCACTTGATATTCATATCATTTTCATGTAATAGTCATATCACATTTCTATAATAGTCATACCATAGTTAAGTCCTAGTCATTCTATGATATGACTTGTCCATAATCATATCACATTCCTATGATAGTCATACCCTAGTTAAGTCATAGCCATTATATGATATGACTTGTCCATAGTCATATCATAGTCTTATCAAAGTCATATCATAGTCTTATCAAAATCATAATATTGTCAAGTCATAGTCATACTATAGTCAAGTCATAGTTATTCAATAGTGAATCATGGTCCTATCATGGTCAGGTCATAGTCAATCATTGTCCTATTATGGTCAGGTCATAATCAATCAAGGTTCTATCATAGTCAGATCATAGTCATACTATAGTCAAGTAATAGTCATGCAATAGTCAATCATAGTACTTTCATGGGCACGTCGTGGTCACATCATATTCCTATGCTAGTCATAGATGGTATAGTCGTAGCCATACTATGCTATGATATGCCATTAATATAGTCAAGTCATATAGTAGTCTTTTCATAATCATGCTATATCGTAGTCCTGTCATAATCATACCATGGTCAAGTCATAGACATACCATGCCATGTCATGGTCATTTTATATTATATTATATTATGTAGTATACTATAGTCCTATTATGTAGTATACTATAGTTCTATGAAAGTCATGTCATAGTCACACCATTATAATCCAACTAATAGTTATATCATAGGCAAATTATAGCCCTATAATAAGCACATCTCGCTCATTTCATATTCCTATCATAATCATATCGAAGTATTATGATATACCTAACAGAGTGATATCATAGTCAAAGCAGAGTCACGTCACAATCATTTCATAATCATATCATAGTCACGACATAGTCACGCGATAGTCACTTTATAGTCATATCATAGTTCCATCGTGGGTATATCATACGTCACTTGCCAGACTATGCTATCATAGTCTTACCATAGTTAAGTCATAGCCATACTATGATATTCTAGTTCAGCAGTCGTCACGTGCCACGGCCCGGTAGTTTTTTTGTACATATCAAGCAATCAAATGAATAGATGCCGACTGTTGTGTTAAATCATAGTCATAACATATTATCAGCATAGTCATACTTTAAGCAGATTGTAGTCACATAATAATCATAATCACTTCGTGGTTATGCCATTATCAGACCATTGTAACATTGCATTTGCTTAATAATATTATCACGGTCATATCATAGTCATATCATAGTCATATCATAGTCATATCATAGTCATATCATAGTCATATCATAGTCATATCATAGTCATATCATAGTCATATCATAGTCATATCATAGTCATATCATAGTCATATCATAGTCATATCATAGTCATATCATAGTCATATCATAGTCATATCATAGTCATATCATAGTCATATCATAGTCATATCATAGTCATACCATAGCCATACTTATATCATAGTCAGGTCATAATCATATAATGACATCATAGTGATACAATGGTCCAAACATAGCCACATGATAGTCATTCTATAATCACTTCAGTATTATCATAGTCATATATGATATCACGGTCCTATCGTAGTCACATCATAGTCATATATGATATCACGGTCCTATCGTAGTCACATCATAGTCAAGTCATAGCCATACTTGGTATGCTCTATCATAGTCATATCATGCTCACATAACATCATAGTCATATAATAATTAGTTCGTAGTCACATAACAGTCAATCGATAGTGATATCATAGGCAGGTCTTAGTCATACCATAATCACATCAGGAATATCATACTAATTATGAATCATAGTATAAGAACTACTATTATTATATATCATTAAAATCATATCATAATCATATCATGGTCATATCATAGTCATATGATGATCATATCATAGTCATATGATGATCATATCAGAGTCATATCGCAGTCATATCATAGTCATATAATAGTCATATCATAGTCATATCATAGTCATATCATAGTCATATCATAGTCATGTCATAGTCATATCATTATTATATCATAGTCACGTCATAGTAATATCTTACTCCTATAATAACCATATTGTAGACACACCTTAGCCAAACATGGTCCTAGCATACTACTATCAAAATCATCATAGACATATCATAATTATAATATGATTATAGTCCTATAATAATAATCATATCATTGTCACGTCAATATAATCCTATCATAGACATATCAGTTGCTATAAAAGTCATGGACAGGTAATAGTCTTATTAGAATCACTATAGTCATCATAGTCTTATCATAATAACACAATTGCCATATCATAGTCACGTGAAAATACATATGTCATAACTTAGATTATCATAATCGTTAAAGACATATCAGTATCCCATTGTCATATGTCGTCATACAATTATCATATCATACTCTCATCATAGTGAATTATTGTACCTGCTAATAATAATAAAGCAAATCATATCAAATGAATGTCATAGTAATATCACAAGCCCTATCATATTCATACTATGGTTATATAACAGTCATGTAACAATTATATCATACTCCTATTATAATCATTATATACGTATCATAGACCTATCATAAGGATAACATTATAATATCGTAGTCATGTAATAATATTATTATATACCTAACAGAGTCTTGTAATAGACAAAGCAGAGTAGTCACATCATAGTCCTTTCATAATCATACTATCCTCATATCATAGTTACGATATGCCACGCCAAGGTCACTTCATACACATACCATAGTCACATCATAGTTGCATAATAGCATGATAGTGATATCATAGTCATGACATAGTCATACCATAATTTTGTCATAGTGGTCATGGTCCAATCATGCCCACACAAGTCACAAAAAATCTCAAAGTGACATTAGTGTAACATTATCATATCATAATAATCTCATAGTCATTTCATGTTAACAGCATAGTCACCGTCATATCGTAGTCCTATATTAGGTAGTCATACTGTCGTCAAATCATATGGATATCATAGTCAAACTCTAGTCAAATCACAATCCAGTCATTAGCACTAATATGGTCTTATCATAACCGGGATAGTAATATGATACTCACATCGTAATCATCATAACCATTATGGTCATAGTAATGTCATAGTCACATCACACTCCTAATATAGTAATACCATCGTCAAATCTTACGAATATCATAGTCATACTATGGTCAAAACATAATCACATTATAGTCATGTCGTAGTCATATCACTGTCACGGAGGAACACATGTGAAATAGTACTAAGCTGATTAATAAATTTTATTTTCGTACTATGATTGTTATAGTACTATGATCATATTATGATTATGGACTAAGGAATGTCAAACGTGGCTATTATAGGAGGTTAATATTACTATGACTAAGATATTACTATGACTAAGATATTACTATGACTAAGTTATTACTATGACTAAGATATTACTATGGCGTGACTATGATATGGGAATGAAAGGACTTTAAAGATGATTATCATCCAACTAGTCAAGTCTAGTCATGTCAAAAACTTATAATTCGTTTCAAGTTTTAGGTTTTTTTTTGTTCACTTACATGTATAGTATCTCGCCGCTGACTTACTTTTCTTGTGTCGGCAATGTTGTAGTTTGCACATGCTGAGGGAATGTCCCATGGATCGGGGCCTGCGCGTGCGATGCTTGGCACAGGTGCGCGGTCCTATCGGGGCGCGGGCGCCCCCCTTGGGGCACAGCCCCACATCGCGCCACCACTGTTTCAGCGTCACTGCCACGCTCGAGACCTTGCCGCCGGTCCGGGCGAGCGCGTCGCGCAACAGACACTTGTGCTTGTCCGGCGTCGTCGTCGGCGAGCACCAGCGCGGGCCGCCGCCCCTAGCCGCCGCCGGCTTCGACGGCACGCGGTTGTTGTTGTTCGGCTCCGTAGTAGCCGGCGGGCCGAACAATCGCAGCGCGTCGTCCGCGATCGCCTTGCCGCTACGCGGAGCCGTTTTTTTGGCGAGGGTCTACGCGCGCCGCCGCCGAAGCCGCCGCTCCGGCTGACTGTTATTGGGACTGAAGGCGGCGCGACACGGTTTTAGAGCACAGGGGTCGTTTCTCATTCTTCGCGAGCTTTCGATTGGTAGAGTACAATAACGCACTTGGTGGGTGGCACGAAGACGACGGCTTTTATATAAACGTCTGGGGGTGGCACTTCCTAAGGAAGAAAGTATGGAGAGTTACTACTCAATTCATATTCATTCGATTTGATCTCGATTGGGTTCTTCGATTCATATCATTTATTAAATATTCAAATAAAAAGTGGATTTCATTATAAAATGAAAGGCCTAACCGACGCGATCTGTACGCAGGCGATGGAGCGATTTCGCGAAATTATCTTAAGCTCGGTTGTATAAAGCAGACTTCATTTTCAATCCTTATTCAAACGTTACTTTTGACAACCTTGACATATAATGCGACGTTGCCATATATAAAACGCATAGTCTTTTAGTAAATGACTGAACGAACTATGAATCGTTTTAATATATGAGGTGAGTTTTAGCACAGTATTTTCTACTCATTCTGCGTATGTGGTAAAACTTTTGGCAATTGCAGACTAGGGATTTTTATCTTGGTCAATTTTGACGTCCTGGCATGATCACGGCGGCTCGACCAGCTGGTTAGGGCCAACGCATACAAATCACTAGATTTTAGCCAACATTTAAATTTTCCACATGCTGACTTAGCGGCAAGATTCTCAAAAGATGCGCGGCGACTTACCTACCATATTCTCATTAAAGCATGGCATATTATAATACGACGGATTTTAGATTTTGCTCTGATTAATAGTTTCCATTTTCGGATTATTTTCATAACATATTCTAGGGAATTAAGTATCGCTGGTTGTGTGGTGTACTTAGTAAAGTCTGTTTACATAAATAAAATAAAACAGTGTGGATCTGAAAACAAGCAGCGGTATTTATCGCCTCCTCCACAACCGGTTCTCCACATCCATTGTTTTGTTATGGATTAACACTGCTTATCGCAGCCGGCATTAAAAAAGCCCCGCCAGAGGTGATAAAACACATCGCTTATCACGTGCTGCTACTTAACCGCGATAACGTACAACACGCCGATAAGGCGCCAAACAAACACTTTAAAAAAATTTAGCTGTTACATCAAGTGGCTGGCGTTTGTTTGTTATTATCCACATGGAAAAATAATTAGATTATAAAATGTGTATTAAACAGGATGTCTTATAAATAAATTTATTTTTCAATAATAAGGCTTTTATGAGAATTCATTCCAATATATGCAAGGATCAAATTAATTTAATTTTTATAAAATTATAATAAGGGCAGAAAGTCTTCAGTCGTGATATGAATGTAATAGTGTATACTAATATATCATATAAATATTAATAAATAAATATTATTATTATTAAAATAATTTTTAATATATGTATAATAATTAGTAACAAAATTCTACGGGTTCATTATTAATTTCTTTCGTTATAGTTATAGTCACCATAATAACTACTACAATTTTAGTAGCTACTAGGTGTTAATCCGGTCATCCCACGGACATCACAAGTCATAAATGGCATAGCCAACGTCAGCCAATGTCAATAGACTTGAAAACATTGTCTTCGTTGTTATATCATAGAGATAATTCAGCAGAACGTGAATATCAACAACTTTCGATGTTTTTATAAATTTACAGTTTTTATCTAAATCCTGATTTTCCTATATGTGAATTCAGATTTTGTAACAGCTTGCAGTCCTTTTTCGTTTGATATCTATTCAAAATATCAATTGGTTAGGAAACAAAATCATAACTCGCGAAAAAAATAAGCAAGAATGTTCAAACTTGGTACATATATTCTCAATACATAATATAATAATTCACATATGAATATAGCAAGATTACTATTGATCTATTTCAGGATTTATAGTCATCACAGTAACTACAATGTCATACTAGTATTTCTAAAGGGACACAATTTAAAACCCTGTGATTCTGGAATACCCGAATCAGGGGAAGTATCTTTGGGACAGTAAGATTTCGTTCTGACGGCCAAGTTTTGAAGCTAGGCTAATACACTTTAGATGATTAATAGAGGGATATTTTCCCTATTCTTGCATGGACACAACTTAAAACACACGATTTTGAGTTGTGCCACTTTAGAAAAAACTAGTGCGGTATATTTTGAGCTAATTTTTTGATTATAAAAATATTTGAGGTATAAAAAGCAGCCTTTCAGCTTCACGTCTACAAATTTATAATTTGCAACTACAATTTGATTTTCCTATATTGATTGGTACGTGAGTCATGATTTTGATCTAACCGATTAATATTCATCAAATAGAATAGCTACAAAGTTTAAATTTACAACAGATATTCTCAATGGGTAAATAAATCCATAAACAAATATAAACAATAATTGGAGGCAAGAAAAATTTATATCTCATTGTAAAGATTAATAATTGTATATAAACATTTTTAAACAATACAGAGCTATTTTTACTGATTAATGCAAAACACTGATCCTCTCAATGTTTTGTTCCTTGACTATGAGTAAAACACTCATCAATCAGAGTTTCTCTATGTGTGTCGCGGTTTGCGAATTAGCGCTATATCTAATAAGCTGCTCGTTAATTGTCCTGCCTCGTTCGGTTGCGCCCGCGGTTGTCGGCGGTGACCACGCGACCGCTGAATGGGCTCCCCGTTATGTTTAATGAAATAAGTGCCCTCCGCAACATTTCTTTTTTTCTCGTTCCATCAAGCAATTGATGTTTGCCCGCGCGCGAGCGAATTGAATTAGGCGCTCGCTCGTATCGGGCGCGCACGGTTTATAACCGCGTTTCGCGCTGAGTGAGTGTGATGCATGATAAATATTTACAATAGTTAATTGTATGGGGTAGGAATGATTATATTTTGCAGAATTTCAGCAGGCTGCTAGCTGGGGGGAAGCACTCGGTGGGATTACGCTCGCACCGTTATTGTAAACATGGGGTGGAGAGAGGGTGTGAGGTTGGATGGTTTGTAATATGCTGATTGGAGTGTTTATACACCACAAATTGGTTTTATTCGTTTCATGTTAGTATATGCAATATCTTTTTTTTTTCACGAACCTAAAAATCAATATCTTCAAAATTATATAACTGATGAAAACTGTAATTTATTTCAAAATATTGCATACACACACATAGCCCGAACATATGAGAAACAAATTCCACCCCACTATCGGTCACGGATTGTCTATTCACTCTGCGAAATAGGATTTGTGATTATTATATCCGGTTTTTTATCATCTCCACAATTTTCAAAGGACCCCTGAATAATGGGTAGTGTAGAAAAACAATCCGAATGATCTGTAATAATTTCTTTTCTGCGACCATACCCCCACCCTCCCCAAATATTTTTCATGACCTTCAGTTTGAGAATCACCGCTCTAAAGTCCCTGTCTAAAGCAGGGAAAGTAGGGACGAGCAACCTTTATTTTAAAATGGGCCAGGTACAAATTTTAAAATATTGTGCATTATATTAAGCTTACTCATCCCTACTTTAGAGCTTACATGTAGCTGTCATACAAATCTCTTAAGATTTTGCGCAATTATATATTAATTTAATAATATTTAATATTGTATTTATGAGATTTTGTAAATATAGATGATTATTTAACCTATCTATGAACTCTTGGTTCATCCACGTCGCAAAGTCAACTTCCCTCAGCATCTGTCTTCAAATACGGGTATTTATTGATCGACCCTCGTATATTGTGGGGGGGGGGGGGGTGTAGATATTGAACGAAGACAAGATAATACAAAAGAGTAACAGAAGAATGACGAGAATACCAAAAATACGATAGCAATGCCATAAAAGAAATGAAGAGAATGTAGTAAGATGAACTAGGAGATAGTGAAATGAGGTGGTCTGGCACAGTAAACTGTAATATAGACGAATACCAGGCGTATTATGGTAGAGGGGAGAACAACTACTAGAGCTGGTCGCGTAGCTTCACTTTGAGATATGCAATGACGGTGCGAGACCAACGTTCACTAGACGGAACTCCACTTCATGGATCGACAACACCACGGCAACCACGGGCATGAGGTGGAGAGTTACCGACTAGAACACCAGAACATACAAGACTAGCAGATCCTTAACGATAATCGGTATATATGGTACACCAGCAAGGCCCAGAAAGGTGGATAACACACAACACAGCCATCAGAAACCACAAGATGGGCCATCAGACGCTGAGGCACTGGCGTCCCACATGGAGATAACGACAACCGAAGGTAGTGCAAATTGAGCTGAGACGGACACATTGGCAGAGACACTCAGCAGACGAATACAGAACGCATGCAAGGCATGCTTGCCGAAGACATGGGTAGGTCGCGCAACCAGGAACACTTACTGGTGGTGCGATGGTTAAGGGCAGTTAACAACCAAGCCCGACACCCTGGAGTCTACCTTATAGAATCGTCACCGGGGCAAGATCCGTAGTCGAGGACCAGGGCCCGAGGCAAGAATGGGGACCGCAGTCGAGCGCCAGGGCCCGAGGCAAGAATGGGAACCGCAGTCGAACACCAGGGCCCGAGGCAAGAATGGGGACCGCAGTCGATCACCAGGGCCCGATGCAAGAATGGGGACCGCAGTCGAGCACCAGGGCCCGAGGCAAAAATGGGAACCGCAGTCGAGCACCAAGGCACGAGGCAAGAATGGTGATCGCAGTCGAACACCAGGGCCCGATGCAAGAATGGGGACCGCAGTCGAGCACCAGGGTCCGAGGCAAGAATGGGAACCGCAGTTGAGCACCAGGGCCCGAGGCAAGAATGGGAACCGCAGTTGAGCACCAGGACCCGAGGAAAGAATGGGAACCGCAGTCGAGCACCAGGGCCCAAGGCAAGAATGGGGACCGCAGTCGACCACCAGGGCATGAGGCAAGAATAGGGACCACAGTCGAGCACCAGTGCCCGAGGCAAGAATGGAGACCGCAGTTGAGCACCAGGGCCCGAGGCAAGAATGGGGACCGCAGTCGAGCACCAGGGCCCGAGACAAGAATGGGGACCGCACTCGAACACCAGGGCCCGAGGCAAGAATGGGGACCGCAGTCGAGCACCAGGACCCGAGGCAAGAATGGGGACCGCAGTCGAGCACCAGGACCCGAGGCAAGAATGGAGATCGCAATCGAGCACCAGGGCCCGAGGCAAGAATGAGGACCGCAATCGAACACGAACATGAGGCAAGAATGGGGAGCGGGGGTGTCGTCAGCGGTAATCCAAGCCGCTTACTATAACATCGCACTACAATCAGACAACGATCATGAACACGAGACCAACGTGCAGAGGTACCGCCCTGGAAGGAGGACGAAGCCAGGGAGGCGGTCCTGGGAGTCCCGAACAGGAAGCACCGGGCCCAGACGGTCTCAACGACGATATTATCATAGCGGTAGCATTCCTAGTGGCTACCGACCTCAAAGCAATCTTGCCCTCATCCGGATATTTGTTGACTATGACAAATATCCGGATGAGAGTAAGATTCCCCAGAGGTGGAAGAGGGCTAAGCTTGTTCTCGTCCCCAAATAAGGCAAACCAAGCACAGGCGCGGCTGCGTATAAGCCTTTGTGCCGCCTTCCAGGCCTGGCAAAAACTTCGATCTTATCAACAAGCTAGGCACGAGTGCAGAGGAGACCGAAGGCCTCTTGCATGCCCAATACGGCGTTCGAAAAAAACGCACTGCGACAGGCGCGATCCTGGGACTGGTGATTTAGACCAGGGGTGGCCCGCGGCGAAATAGTTTGGGCACGGCATTAATTAAGGCATTTAGGAAACCCGCCAAAGCCTACAATAAAAAGTTCATTAAAAAAACAAGGGTTCAGATGATAACAGGAAATGCTTGCGGGAAGATGTTGGCCCACCAAAGGCTAGAGGAAGGAGAACCATCACTACAAATCTCCCAAGTCCTTTAATAATAGGGGGTTTAGGCGAAGGGTCTACGACCGATCAGTAATAAAAAATGCACAGTGTAATCCCCATAAATCACTAAGTCAAGATTGTTTGATGGCACGTCATAGCCTTATTAAACATTTCTTTGAAAAAAAATGGCACGTTGACAATAATGGTTCGCCACCCTTGACTTAGACCATCAAAGAGTGCAACAGCGGACCACAAAGGGGCAGAAGGCATTGTCTGATGGTCAACCTCGACGTCAGCACTGCCTTCAACTTCATCCCATAGAGCTGCATCAACACAGCATTAAGGGAACTCGGCATCCCGCACAAGAGATCCATCGAGACATCTGAGGCATCTGAGCTATCTGAGTGATATGCAAATCAGGTATGAAGGAACCATTGAAGGACAGGACTTTGAGATGACAGGCTGGGTGCCATAGTCCTGTGACTTAGCCTTCAAGTTTTGATCAAGCTAGGCCCGGATCAAACCTTGAAGGCCTTTCGCCAAAACAAAAGAAGGGGCATGCTTACGAAGGGAGTGCGTTTTCATCAGGAAAACGCTCGTCCCCACACCGCCCGTGCAACAAGTGGCCTCAACAACCAATTTGGATAGGATAACGGAAAACGCCCCCCCCTACAGCCCTGACTCAACGTTAAGTGATTATCATGTGTGTCCGGTGTTGAAGTCAGACCTGGGTGGGATGAATTTCAGATCCGACGCGGAGTTGAAAGAAGAGGCCGTACGCTACCCATCGCGGGTGAGGTCTGTGACAAGGGTATACAAAAAATGCTACACCGCATGCAAAAATCCATCGGGTATTATGTGGAAATATAGTAAAAAGTCCAACAATGTATTAATCAATGCAAATAAATGTGTTTTTCTTTAAGAAATTAGAGACCTTATTTTATGGACAACCCTCATATACCAAACCAACAAAATGGGCCATCTTTTAATATGTCTCCATTCTTGTTTTTAATTACTTGTATATGTTCCGTCCCTTTTTCATTTCTCATTGATTTTAACGTTGTATAGAACAATTTCTGGTTTTCTTTGCTCTTTTTCTCTATTTTTTCTCCAAATTCTTTCCATTTTGCTTTTATTTGATATGTTTACCATTTCCTCTCTCTTTTTTATATAGGTCATATTTCAGTGTTGTTCTGTCTGTTAAATAGTTTGTCCATGCTTTTTTTTTAAATAGACCGCTTGAGTACTCTTACTTTCTGGCCGTGCCTTGTACATAAGACATTATTATAGTCCTCTATCATAACACCAACAATCGTGTGACTTGTTTATTTCAAAGAATTTTACATCATCACAAATTCTGAATTATTATTTTTATAATTTATGTGTGTTCAAATCTACATGTACGTACAATCAAAACCTGTGCGTTTAATCACAGTGGAAATTTTCTTGTTTCAATGAAAGAAAAAAAAAACCTCAACGTAATGACATGCAAATCAGCCATTAATAAACCTATGGCCATAAAATTTAATTATTCGCACCTACCGCCTCCAATATAATTCCATCTGTCGCACGAGAAGTGACCTTAAGCATGCTCAACACACTATCAGTAGCCTATAAGAACTGCACGCCGCGCGCGGTTGGTGCAACCTTGGATTAGGTAAGGTTAGTAACAGCTCATTAAGAAAACAACAATTAAAACACGCTGCAGATAGAGAAATCAGCACGCGAAAAGCAATGCGGTGTGTATGTACTGCGCGTCGTCGATTCGGAATCGTGTAAACAAATGCGATTAAAATGAGTGATACATGACATGACCTATACAATGAGACCAGTTTTGTATGTAAACAGTGTTTATTTACTCAAGTGTGCTTTTGGGGGACGACTATACTTATTAAACTGGCAATTACTGTTGTAATTAAATTGTTGTTGCAATAGATGTTAAGCCACGTTTATAGAAATTATTATTATTGTCTATTTAAGTTTTAAGGCTTGAAGCCATCGCTTTTCTCAATGATGGCAAGTATTTTATTAATGCAAACATTAATTTATATCATATATCACTGGTGTTTGAGCTAAAGGGCTTAAGTCATCATTTTTTTCGATTTTCTCCATCGCTCAGATGATTCAAGCGATTGTCAAATAGCAACTGCGCGTCGATGTTAATTTTGATTAAAAAAAAATCAATATAATTTTGTAGTAGATCATCTAATAATGAATTTACTTTTTTAAAGTTGCTATTACCAAAATTTAAAAAATCAGGAAATATTACGACCGTGTCTGAAATATGTTTAGCAGGATTCAAAACGATTATTATTTTGTAAAATATCTATTATAATATGCACGTTTTATTATACGTATCAATTTATTTTTGAATGATACATTCGTATTATCTGCAATAAATTTTGTATTAACCTTTTTTTGGTCTAGGGACACTTAGAGCCCTACAAACCTGACTATACCCGTCCACTATTTCAAACGACTTGAACTATGCATTACATTATTCTTCACATATATTTTTTTAATTACCCTTAAATTAATAAATGACATTAATTTAATCATAGAAAATAACGGATGATAGTGTAGTGTATAGTTCAAGATGTTTGAAATGGTGGACGGGTATAGTCCGGTTGGTAGGGGCCGCCCGCCCACCCCACCTTTGTTTGCATAGTTTTTCCATAGGATAACACTCTCCTTGGAATGGTTTTAACAATATAAAACATTTGTGTCCATTGAAAAAACAATGCGAGCGAAGGTGGTGTGGGCGGGTGTCCCCTACCAACCTGACTATACCCGTCCACTATTTCAAACGACTTCAACTATGCACTACACTATCATCCGTTATTTTTTATGATTAAATTAATGTCATTTATTAATTTAAGAGTAATTAAAAAAATATATGTGAAAAATAATGTAATGCATAGTTCAAGTCGTTTGAAATAGTGGACGGGTATAGTCCGGTTGGTAGGGGCCGCCCGCCCACCCCACCTTTGTTTGCATAGTTTTTCCATAGGATAACACTCTCCTTGGAATGGTTTTAACAATATAAAACATTTGTGTCCATTGAAAAAACAATGCAAGCGAAGGTGGGGTGGGCGGGTGGCCCCTACCAACCTGACTATACCCGTCCACTATTTCAAACGACTTGAACTATGCACTACACTATCATCCGTTATTTTTTATGATTAAATTAATGTCATTTATTAATTTAAGAGTAATTAAAAAAATATATGTGAAAAATAATGTAATGCATAGTTCAAGTCGTTTGAAATAGTGGACGGGTATAGTCCGGTTGGTAGGGGCCGCCCGCCCACCCCACCTTTGTTTGCATAGTTTTTCCATAGGATAACACTCTCCTTGGAATGGTTTTAACAATATAAAACATTTGTGTCCATTGAAAAAACAATGCAAGCGAAGGTGGGGTGGGCGGGTGGCCCCTACCAACCTGACTATACCCGTCCACTATTTCAAACGACTTGAACTATGCACTACACTATCATCCGTTATTTTTTATGATTAAATTAATGTCATTTATTAATTTAAGAGTAATTAAAAAAATATATGTGAAAAATAATGTAATGCATAGTTCAAGTCGTTTGAAATAGTGGACGGGTATAGTCCGGTTGGTAGGGGCCGCCCGCCCACCCCACCTTTGTTTGCATAGTTTTTCCATAGGATAACACTCTCCTTGGAATGGTTTTAACAATATAAAACATTTGTGTCCATTGAAAAAACAATGCGAGCGAAGGTGGGGTGGGCGGGTGGCCCCTACCAACCTGACTATACCCGTCCACTGTTTCAAACGACTTGAACTATGCACTACACTATCATCCGTTATTTTTTATGATTAAATTAATGTCATTCATTAATTTAAGGGTAATTAAAAAAATATATGTGAAGAATAATGTAATGCATAGTTCAAGTCGTTTGAAATAGTGGACTGGTATAGTCCGGTTGGTAGGGGCCGCCCGCCCACCCCACCTTTGTTTGCATAGTTTTTCCATAGGATAACACTCTCCTTGGAATGGTTTTAACAATATAAAACATGTGTGTCCATTGAAAAAACAATGCGAGCGAAGGTGGGGTGGGCGGGTGGCCCCTACCAACCTGACTATACCCGTCCAGTATTTCAAACGACTTGAACTATGCACTACACTATCATCCGTTATTTTTTATGATTAAATTAATGTCATTTATTAATTTAAGGGTAATTAAAAAAATATATGTGAAAAATAATGTAATGCATAGTTCAAGTCGTTTGAAATAGTGGACGGGTATAGTCAGGTTGGTAGGGGTCACCGACCCACCCCACCTTTGCTCGCATAGTTTTTTCCATAGGATAACACTCTTCTTGAAATAATTTAAACAATATTTTTTTTTGCCCAAACACCAGTGATATATTACATAAAAAATCCAATTGGACTGTCAACGCAGTTCATGCGTCAATTTATGTAAATAATTGAACAAAAATATCTCACGCCCTATTCACTACCACCCTCCGTGGTGCAGTTGGTAGCGCGACGGCCGCGATAGCCGGAGACGTGGGTTCAAGTCCCACCGGATAGTGAAATTTTTGAGAAATTATATATATATATATATATATATATATATATATATATATATATAAATTTATTAATACAAAAATTAATTTATGTAATATATCACTAGTGTTTGGGCAAAAGGGCTATATTATAATAGATATTTTACAATAATAATCGTTTTGAATCTAAATACCTAATAGTTTTTTTTTTCAAAACGATTCATATATAACAACCCTTTAAAAAAGTACAAGCATAAATATTATTTCATCGAATGATAGCAGGTTGAGACAACCTTGATAACACACAACCAATAAAGCATAGTAAATTACAAAGCTTGATAACCGATATCGTTCGCGTATGCAAATATTTGTAGCAACATACTGATGACCAATTTGTAGCACCATTACCCCACCCTGTCGCGACACGATTATTGATCAATACTGGCAAATTGATTGATAAATCTGCACTAATAATCAACATTTTAATTAAATTACAAAATCATGTCGTTGCACAATAATCACAACAGGCGCGAGTTGTTATTGTTGTTGCGGTTACGATAACGGTTGTAAAAATTTAACGAGACTTTTTTTTTATTTAGTTTAGCACTTTATGTGTGTGTTGTTAACCGCGCAGGGCCTCCGGCTATGAAGAAACGGGCGCTATCTTGATGGTAATTATGCAAAGTGCGATTGAGATATCTGCGAGGGCTTGATTTATAGCCGGCGTTAATTATCTGTACGTGCGATTTGGATGAATATCGCTGGTTTTATGTGCTTGGCATCGAGCTGAATGATTTTGAGGAACAATTTATAGCTGTTGATAATTGAGGCATTGAGAGCTAAATTAATTAACAAATTAATTTATATAATATATCACTGGTGTTTGGGAAAAGGGCCTTAAGTCATCATTTTTTCGATTTTCTCCATAGCTCAGATGACTCAAGCGATTGTCAAACAGCAACTGCGCATCAAAAATGCCCAAAATCAAAGTGAGCGATTAAGAAAAGATGCATAAACAGATTGCATAGATTTAGTTGATGAATACTGTATGATGACGAATGTATACACGGTGAGGTCAGAATTTTTTCAGACCACCCTCGTAGATTGGGCAAAAAATAAATAAACATCATCACAAAAAAGTTGTAACTGTAAAACATAAAACTGAACAATATTTTTTTTGTTTTGGTCGTCTGGTAACCGTTCGGTCACCGGTCTCGTCTAATCGTCTATGCAAACAAAAATTCAATTAACTCCCACCCTCGCATCGCGCAACACAAAAACAAACAGCAAAAACTTGGCAACAATTCGTGCCTTTCCATAGCTGCAAGGAATGCGGGAAAGGTCGCGGCCAGTTGACTTTTTGTGCTAAGCAAAAAAAATTGCAAGTCGATTCCGTTTTTATCGTAGAACATGCGCGCTGCGAGTGTGCAAATAAATTTCCATTAAATATCGTAGCGCAATTAACCTTTCGAGGGAAAATACATAAAACGCCGTTTAATTGATCTTGATAAGTTAAATAATGGAAACTAATAAAACCGCGATAGAAATTAATGCACGGTTTCTAGTTGTATAAGTATCTTTTTTTTTTGCACCATTAATCAGACTTGATTTATATGCGAACATGTCGAGAAAATTGTGTAATTAAACCGAAATCGTGCTTCGCATTAGTAAGAGAACTGTAATTTATAACATTGTAGGTATTTTAATACAGGTAATAAATTTGGATTAACATTAGTAGCAAATTATAGGCGGACAAATTGTAGGCGGGCAGCCGATTAAATAACTGTATAATATCACAATTAAAACACATTACAAATGGAACTAAAATAATTGATCAAAATCAAGTCGATTCAAATGAAATGTTCGTTCTGGCTCAAAATTTGCTGACCTCAAGTCTAGAACACTAGAAATACGAGGCATATCCAGAAAGTAAGAGTACTGAGGCTCTCACGGTCGGAGGGATTTTATTTTCATCATGTTGGCCACACGGCAGTGTAGCCTGACTCCTCCCCTTTGCATCGAGACCGGTTCGAGGTCAGTACGTTGAGAACTGTTGACACGACAACAAGTTTCGTGAATAATGTCAATCCAATCTCCCGCCAAGTGCGAAATACGCGGCGTCATCCGTTACCTCGTTTGGAAGGGAAAACCTCCATTTGAGATTTATAATGAGGTGAAAACTGCATATGGTGATAAAGCTATGAATCGTACGAATGTGTACAAGTGGTGTCGCGAGTTTAAAAACGGTCGTACGTCTGTGCATGATGATCAGAGGAGCAGAAGACCTTCAATTGTGACTGACGAAATTGTGGAAAAAATTGAAAATGCGCTCCGTGACGATCGCAGATTGACTGTGGATGAACTTTCTGCGATGTTTCCGCAAATCTGCAGATCTCTACTACACGAAACAATCACAGAAACCCTCGGATATCGGAAACTGTCCGCGAGGTGGGTCCCAAAACAACTGACAGACCAGCACAAGTTGAGTCGAGTGGAGGCCGGGCAAGAGTTTTTGAGGCGCTGGAAACTCCATGGAGATGAATTTCTTCGCTCCATCGTAACTGGAGATGAAACTTGGGTAGCACACCACACGCCCGAAATCAAAAGCAGTCTCAACAGTGGCATCACACCTCTTCACCCTCCGCCAAAAAGTTCAAAATCACAATTTCAGCCAAGAAAGTCATGGCATCCGTGTTTTGGGACTGTCAAGGCATAATTTTAATCGAATATCTGCCTCAAGGGGAGACCATCAACTCTGCAAGATACTGTGAGACCTTAAAAAAATTGCGGAGGGCGATTCAGAACAAGAGGAGAGGCATGCTGACAAAAGGAGTCTGCCTGCTGTACGACAATGCCAGACCACACACAGCCAACGCCACGAAGGAACTGCTCGCCTCGTTTAAAAGGGATGTCCTGAACCATCCCGCGCATTCCCCTGATCTAGCACCTTCAGATTACTATCTCTTTACCTCCCTGTAGCTGCACATGGGTGGAAAAAGGTTTTTAACCGACGAGGAGGTAAAGGAGGAGTTGGAGAAGTGGACGAAGAAGTTGGCGGGAAACTACTTCGAGGAAGGCATCAAAAAATTGATACCTCGCGACACCACCTGCATAGAGAGGAATGTCTTTTATTATGTACAAAAGTTTCACGTATTTTTTTTTGTTTAAATAAAAAACACCTACAAAAATTCAGTACTCTTACTTTCTGGATATGCCTCGTAGTTTTTTTAATATACCTGGAATAACCAATTTAAATGAAATTCAGTTTTGGAAGAGGATTTTCCATGAAACTTCATATAATTTATATAACTATAAGGATTATTACATCCTTCTTATATCAATTATATGAAGATAAAAGAAAATCGCGCACAAATTCCTCTTCCAAAACTGAATTTGATTTAAATTGGTTATTCCAGGTATTGACCTCTATCCGATGGCAAAGCGACACCTGGTGTCTACAAATTGAATTCTAGCAAACACTCGGAACATAAAAGAATTAAATACGGCAACAGTGCATATATTCTGAATGTTGGTATAGCTGCTACATAAAATAACTTAAAATAAGGCAATTGACAATAATTTAGCAAAAAGTGCTGTATGAAAATTGATGTTTTTCTATTAGAAGAGATAATATTGGACAAGAATTGTAGATTCTCAGTAAAGCCAAATGTGAGACGAACACGTTGGGCACCATATGTACAAATTCATTATTGCGAGAAAGTGTAAAACGACCATTGAATAAAATTACGTGTAAAATGTGTCGGCGGTAATTACCAATGAAGTAAATAAACCATCAGAGTTAATGGTAGTGGAATTTTAAATAATAAGTCCATACTATAAGAAAACAATACTCGTACAACAGACAATCAAAGGAAATTTAAATGATTCAAACAACTTATCAAGTTCAAATCGTGCTGTGTTAAATAATAGATTAGAATAAGAAATAATTATCTGAAGATAAAAAATATTAGAGAAAACGGTAATTGATAATAAGAAAACAATACTCGTACAACAGACAATCAAAGGAAATTTAAATGATTCAATAACGAAAACTTGGCGCCAAAAGTATGTGTCACCATTGCAACATTTCGGGCCGGCGTAGTGGCGCCCCATCGGTAATTCTATAGGTCAATATTAAATATAATATTAAATATAAAACTATTTTTAGTGTTCTAGGTCTAGGTCTAGGTGCGATTTTTGAGCGATTGTCATCGGCGTGCGCTATAAAACGTATAGAAGATTCATAGTGATGGACTAATAGCATTCGTTCAAAAATTAATGTCAAAATATAACTACCGACAAGCGTTTATTTTTGACAGAGATGGCGATCACCCTTCACGAAACGAAGGGCCAAAAATCGACACCATTCGCTATAAGAGTGGATGTCCCTAGATCGCTATATTCATAAATTTAACGATCGAGAGACGTACGCTAAAATTGCGAATCGAGTCGATTTTTGACCCTTTTTTTGAAATTACAGAAAACAAGGATAGTGTAGAGTTCGAGTTGCTCCGGTAAAGATTATTATTTGTTTTTTAGAAGTTGAGATGAAAAAAAAACCCTTGACAGCTATTAGTCTTTCCGTTGGTGGAGGAAGAAGCTCAGAGGAGTGTAATTACTCGGTATTTACATTAAATTCACAGAAACCCTCTGAAAGACTATGAAAGGTGATTCGCGCATTTCGTCACAACAGGATTTGAACTCTCGTTTCCCTAATACTAGTACGAGATCCAACCGCTAATAGCGAATGAACAAACATTTTTGAAATATCAATAATAATGCATTACAGCTGTAATGCATTATTATTGATATTTCAAAAATGTTAGTTCATTCGCTATGGTGTAGTAAAATAAATGTTTTTATAACCAGAACAATCAAATAAAACGCTTGCATCAAAAATAATGCCGGTGAGCGTACATAAATAATTAAATGTTTTAATGGTTTCAAAATATTTGACGACCTTTTTTCATAGCTCAACGTAATAAACCTGCACGAACCTGGTGAGTGATTATCTTTTTTTTTTATGAAAAAAAAAACATGAAATATATGTTCCTCGCCACTGGCAGCAATGACATAAGACGTGTTTATCTCTACGTAATATCTGCACGTGCTGATAATTAGTTGCTCGTGCAGCTTGATGCACACTGGGCAGGTGGAATTCTATTTTGGCCGCTCGCATTCTCCGCGTCGTAATTAAATAAGGCCGAAATGTGGCACACGCACGCGTCATCTTTTTACTAACCGTACTACAAAAGAATATCACGATATGGAAACTATACTTGATGTGATTATTGATTTTGGGCACATACTTTTGAGTATGTAATTGCGAGGAATCAAACAACTTATCAAGTTCAAATCGTGCTGTGTTAAATAATAGAGTAGAATAAGAAATAATTATCTAAAGATAAAAAATATTAGAAAAAGGTAATTGTAAAGCCAGCCATACACGTTTCGGTATACCGGAGAGGTAAACCGGGCGGTTTTCCTCTCCGGTTTGCCTGCACAGTCCCTGAAGCCATCCATACACGTTGCCCTCTACCGGAGAGGTACGCGTGCACAGGTAAACCGGAGCGTGTGTGTGGACAAGTTTCGGTAAACCAGCACAGGCGTAGTGACCTGTACGCGCGCCCGGAGAAGAACCAAAATTCGATTCTTTCTACCCGAAGGCGAATGCTTCATCGGCTTTACCGCCAAAACAGTGCACTTTTTATAACAATATTTTTTCGGAATTTTCTTTGGAATTAAAATACCTACAAAATGAGGCCAAACACGACTTTTTAGCATGAAATAAATGTTTCCAATTTGTTTTTTTTTTCAAATTTTATTTCAATTCCTGTAATTTTTCCGGTTTAACTTGAAATAATCTCGACATTATTCCCGAAACTACTATATACTATATTTTTATTACAAAATGACAAATATGTAGCCCAGTACTGTTTACCCTACTGTGTGTGAGCCAAGGCAGCGTGCAGATATACCGGCGAGGAAAACCGACAGGTTTACCTCTCCGGTTTACCGGAACGTGTATGGCCGGCTGGTTCTTCTCCGGTCGCCTGTACAGATCATTAAGCCTGTGTAGTTTTACCCAACTTGTCCACACACACGCTCCGGTTTACTTGTACAGGTCTTTGCGCAGGCAAACCTCTCCGGTATAGCGGAACGTGTATGGCCAGCTTAAGGAAACAAGACAACTTATCTAAGTTCAAATCGCGCTGAATTAATAAATAATAGATTTCACTAGAAACCAGAAGTATTAGGAAAAAAGACGAGGAAGATCTCAGACCTTTAACAAAAACGAGTAATGAGGATTCTCATTGTGGCAGCAAAAAAGGAAATGAATAAGGGACTGTAGGAACACAGAAATACTCATCAAAATGGAGGAAAAGACATATTAAAGGAAATAAAATCGCTAAGAATGCAATGGTTTGGACATGTACGAAAGAAAGACAACAATCCAACAGTAAGAGAAATGACGCAATTGAAACCAAGGGAAAACCATATCGACTACTTTTTAGCAATCTACATAAGAGCCTCTGGGAATGAAAGTTGGTGAAATAATCCTCACTAGCTACACTGATGAGATCTAACAAGATGGATCCAGAAATGAGCCTGTGAGAATGAAAGTGGTGCAAGTAATATTTGAATTGTTTTAAAATGGAGAAGATTTTGGGTTTGGCATTTATATAAATCGACTGGCGGAGTTAGACATGAAATCAATTTATTCATAAATAAAAATGTAACTGCATACGTCGATTTACATATATACCAAACTCATAATCTTCTTTAATCTTTTCAAAACAATTGAAATATGTCTTACACCACTTTCATTCTCACAGGTTAATATCTAGATCGATCTTGTTAGATCTCATCAGTGTAGCTCTGCTAGTGAGAATTAATTTACGCAATATCTTCAGTGGTTATATATAAAGTAATGTAAGTTTCCTTTCAGATAGAGGAATATTTTTCCAATAGAGGGCACTACTCGGTAATCCTGATGGCATGATTATGGTTATTAACATATGGGTGTGCATTGTTAATTGATATGGTATCGCCAGATGGCGTTAAACCTTGTATCTAAAGGTACTTTACTTGTACTTTTCAACCACTTTCACGCCACCCTGGCGTATGGGTCTCTTTCTCTGCCTGTAGTGCTGGCAACTGGCTCTACAGGTGGACCTACAGTTTAGCGTGGATTCCGAACCACTGGAGTACGTTTTTAGATGAGAATATCATCTACTCCGGACCAGAGAAAGGTAGCCATGAAACCCCACGCTGGCAAAGCGGGTTGGGGAGTGGGGGGCGCGTGCAAGCTGAAAAGTATTTCGCTTTGTGAGATTTGAACTCACGATCTTCAGCGCAGCAGTCCGATGCCTTACCACTGCGCTACGCTGTCTCTAAAGGTAAAGCTACAATACTAATAATCAATCAGATTTTCATGGACGATAAAAAATTTTTACTATAAGCATTTGACGCTCTGGAATAATGGGTAATTATGAAAAAAAAAGACCTTTATTTGGCATATCAGCCCAACCCTTCCCTTTACAAATTCCAGCCGCAAAAAAAATACTTTCACAGAAAGAACTAAAAATAAAATAAAGAAGAATACAAATTAACATTTTCTACCCACTAAAATAAACTAAACCCCCTCTGTCCTCGCCAATTACCTTTCCCACGTCAGCCTCCTGCAGATTTTCACGCCTTTCCCATCCTCTCCTAACCATTCGTTCAGCTTTCTGCACTCACCCACCCACTCTGCTTTTACTCCCTCACATTCTTTGCTAACGTGCCACCACGTGTCACTCCCCTTCCTACACAGCGCACACGCGGTGTACCCCAGCCCCATCCACACTTTTCTTCCTCGCTCTTCTGACCCACACCTCGCTCTTGCCATGCATACTTTGTCCTCTCTGCTCCACTCTCCCCTGGCTAAGTAGCTCGGGAGTTTCCCCTGCACTTGCCACTCTACGTAGCCAGGGTTACATGAGCTCTCAGCCATTCTCACTTGCCTTTCTTGCCACTCAATATCCCTCAGTCTCTCCCTTATCTCAGTTCCTAGGCTACCCCTTTCTCTCAGCTTCTCCTCTACCCACACCTCAGACATAGGTACCCACTATTTCATACATCCTTTCTCTATCCTTCCTCCATCTACTCTCTGTTCTACTCTTACACCTCATCCATACCTTCTGTACCAGTCTTTCCTCGCCCAAATCCTGCAATCTTTCCTCAAACTTCACAACCTTCACACACCACTCCCACCACATACTCATACGACTTGTCTCCTGCAACAGCACTGCCCTCGGTGTCGACCTTTCGAGCCCTAGCAGATTCTTCAGAAACCAAACCATTCACGCAATCCCCACACTTCCACTCCATACAACAGTATAGGTTTTACACACGCATCCCAGATCTTGCACGCCATTACGAGGTTACCACCCCACAAGCTCCCCCATTTTTTGCACGCAATCCCCCAAGCCATTCTTGCTTTGGCCTGCATACACTCCACATGCATCCTAAGCGCTCCTCCACAGTCAAATCAAAAGCCCAAATATTTAAAGCAATTCACTCTCTCAATCTGCCTTTCCTTCCATTTCAGCCCTTCGACCTTCCCCTCCTGCCCCTATGCCTAAACAGCATCCATTTGGTCTTTTCCACATTCACCACTAGCCCCCTCTTATCCAAGTACCTACCCATTCTTTCCAACTTCTCTTGCATCTCTTCCACCCTCTTGACCACCAGCACTATGTCATCTGCATACGCCAACATCCACACCTTGGACCTACCCACCACGAACCATCCTCTCTGTCCTCTCCTCAGCACCTCTTCCAACTCGCTCGTGTACATATTAAACAGGAGGGGGCTCAGCGGGCACCACATTCACCCTAAATTTCTCAGATATTTCTGCATTCACTCTTGCTTTCGCCCATGTCTCTTTTTACATCCTTCTCACCCACTCCACTCCTTCCTCTTTCATACCCAATCTATCCATACATTCCATCAGTTTCCCCCTAGGAACTGAGTCATACGCCGCTTTTAAATCCACAAACACCGCATACACTCTCCCTTTGCCTTCCAGCGCTTCCTCCACCATTCTCGCCAGCGTGAAAATCTGCTCCCTCGTCCCTCTTCCCCTTCTGAACCCATCCAGGCATTCCGGCAGCAGCCCTTTTTGTTCCACGTCCCTATCCATTCTATTTTTCAGTCATCATCAATTTATAACCGGCACTCATAATGGTGATCCCTTATAGTTTTTAATGTCCGAGGCTTCTCCCCCTTTATGAACCAGGACCGCCACCCCCACACGCCACTTTTCCGGCACCTCCTCCTCTCCACTCCACACCTTGTTAATACTCTGCCGCACCTTCTCCCTTCCTTCCTCCGGTAGCTTTTTGAAAGCCTCTGCCTTCAGCCCATCTTCCCCCGCTGCCTTTCCTAGTTTTAACTGTGCCAGGGCCACCTCCACCTCTTTCCGGGAAAATGCCTCCCTTCGCACCACCTGTCTCGCACTCCTAGCTCTACCTCAGACCCCGCCATCTGTTTACAACTCCTCTCCCACTCTGCTAGCTCTATGTTCACTTTACCCTGATTCGCCCTTCCCTTTAAGATCTCCCACATCCGTTTCTCCACTACACACTCCCTCAACCTCTTTTCCACTTTAATTATGAAATCATTACAAAATTCTCCAAATACATAGGACTCCCCAAATTCATATGCAAGGAAGCCACAATATCAGTCAAGATGGAAGAACCCTTCAAAACAAAAACGAGTAAGATAGGGAGACCCAATCTCCCCAAAACTATTTATTCTAGCCCTGGACGATATCTTCAAAAGACTCGACTGGGAGGACAAAATATCGATAGTTTACACCTACAACACATACGTTATGCATATGATATCGTACTAATCAGTGAAGACCCGGAAGAACTAAAAAGCATGATCATATAACTAAACCAAACTTCCTGCAATGTAGAACTTAAAAAAACTTAGAAATAAATTTCTAGAAAACAAATATCCTTTTTTAAGGTAAGAAAATGTAATAATATTAAATATTTATTGGATATAACTAAAGTAAATGTTTTTCTACGCATACCCATTCTTTAGAGGATCCTTTGAAATTTTTAAGTACAATAGGGGATCAAAAAGTTTGAGAAACACTAGAAAACTAGTGTATATCCGCGTGTGTGACCAATAAAACTAGGTTATTTAAAAGTGACATATGAAAAAGGTGCTTGATATACAGCGCCCTAAAGTATGGAATAAATTCGATAAAACCTTTATTTATGTTTTATGCAAAAATTACTCGGATATGTCGAGTTTTAATTTTAAATTTCCAACTTTTAATGAAAGTGTCAACTTTTTACGACTATTTTTGAATGAGCAATGACGTCATCAAATGACAGCCCCATTTTTTTATTGCGGATTGCGAAAGGAATTATTTTTCTGCGATCAGCAATGTATATTAAGATATAGATCACATAACGTAATTTCAGAGAAGAATTATTTCAAATGTCAGGAGAGAATTCATCGTGAAGCACGATTCATATCTCCAGATATTATTGAAAATGCTAAAAATTCATTTGTACTTCGAGCTCATCGTCAGGCTGTAAATGGTGCACAGTTGGAGCATTTACTTTAGCGTTTGTATATTATTTTGTGTTTCGTGTTTTTCATCTCTCTGAATTTTTTTCTCGGAAAATTCCTTATGTGACCTATATCATAATGAGCGATGTACATTATGATATAGGTCACATAAGGAAATTTCCGAGAAAACAATTCAGAGAGATGAAAAACACGAAACACAAAATAATATACAAACGCTAAAGTAAATGCTCAAACTGTGCTGATCGCAGACAAATAATCCCTTTCAGAATCTGCAAAAAAAAATGGGGCAGTCATTTGAAAAAAATGGTCGATGACGTCATTGCTCATTCAAAAATAGTCGAAATAAATGTACACTTTGACTAAAGTTGGAAATTTAAAAGAAAAAATCGACGTGTCCGAGTAATTTTTGAAAAATCATAAATAAAGATTTTATCGAATTTATGCCATACTTTAGGGACATCCTGTATATCAAGCACCTTTTTTATATGTAACTTTTAAATAAGCTAGTTTTATTGGTCACGCAAGTGGATATACATATTCTAGATCAGTGTTTCTCAAACTTTTTGAACCGCGACCCCCTTTTGCACTTAAAAATTTTAAAGGACCCTTTGAAGAATGGGTATACGTAGAAAAACATTTACTTTAGTTATATCCAATAAATATTTAATATTATTACATTTTCTTAACTTAAAAAATTTGTTTTCTACACCGTGTATGTATAAATAACAATATATTCGTAGCTAATTTTAATAATTTTGTATAGTATTGTGGTATTGTGTATGTTCTGCGGACGGAAGCTACAATATGCGAACGCGTAAATAAAAATATTTCTTGCAACAGCAACGCAAAATAAATGTTTATGACGCGGTCGTGGAAATTTTTTGCCGACGATAATGGTGAAGTGTTTTGTTGTTTCCAAACCAACAATGTCCGGTTTTTGTGAGCTCCAACGCAGCTAGTATGGCGCATCACGCTTGTATGTATTTTTTTTTAAAAGAGACTGTAAATCACTGTCATGGTTGTTAATACGGAAAGATAACGAGATTGATAGCGTAATCATAATAATAATGTTTATCGTTAGGTGGAATCAATTTTGTAATAGTGGAATAAAACTTTTAAATGAGTGATTGTTGTTGTTATCTATAAGGGAATCAGTACCGCGCTATATATGCTTCAAATATGGCTCTGCCATATCGAAATATAAATGTGCAGTCGTAATTTTACAATTAGAACGAGCCTTTCAGCAGGATTATTTTTATGATTTATGTATTTTTATTTACCGAAAGAACTATGGATGGCTCTCCCATATCGAAATATAAATGTGCAGTCAAAATTTTATAATTAGAACGAGTAGGTTTTTTTTCATCAAAAACTCTGTTACAACTATTTTTAATTACTATTTTTTGACTACTGTTACACATTTTACACAAGTTCTTTCGGGATTACTATTTATTTTCTAATATATACCTATTTTTAGGTTCTTCAGAAATCTTTCTACAATGGTAAAGTGTTTTGTTGTTGCCAAACCAACAATGTCCGGTTTTTGTGAGCTCCAACGGAGCTAGTATGGCAATGGAATACAGATGTGAAATATGTAACAGTACCAAACATTTAAAATAGTCGTAACATAGTTTTTGATGGAAAAAAACTTACTCGTTCTAATTATATAATTTTGACTGCACATTTATATTTCTATATGGGAGAGCCATCCATAGTTCTTTCACTAAATAAAAATACATAAATCATAAAAATAATCCTGCTGAAAGGCTCAACCCATTTCAATGTTTTATTTATTTATTTTCTGGTTTGCTACGAATACACTTTTTCACATCGCGGATGGGGATCCGATGGTATGATAGAAATTGTCATCTGGCGGCGATTTATTCGACACCCGGAAAAAACGCGGAGATAAATTAATGTGTATGCATTAATTCGTTGAACGGCGTCCAAATGATCTGTCTCGCAGAGGATATAAATAGCGCTTTTGTACGGGATATAATAAAATGTGGGGATTAAATCAACGTCTTTGACTAAAAAAAAAATGGGTTTCGCCGCTTGGCAGGCAACAACAAGTGTATTTTTGGGGAGTGAGATGGAGGTTTCTTTGCAAACGTGTAGGTCACGCACATTATTTATTGTTATTACTTCAGGGACTGTTCTGTCTTTAATACACCATATTTCATGTTTCTACTGGATTATCGCAACTAGTTCGCTCGCCACATATTACTCACTGAAAAATAGGTTCCAAAATGGACTTAACATTTTAATCTTCTTCTTCTAATTACAATAGTCGTGAATTGTAATTATAAGAAGCAGATTAAAATGTTAAGTCCATTTATATATATATATATATATATATATATATATATATATATATATAAAACTATTCAAACATGTTTTGAAAAAATCCTGATTGCTAAAGCATATTATTCTACGTAAATTGTATTGGCCAGGACAGAACTCACTAATACTGACCCGTAATTTACATGATTACGGGTCAGTATTAGTGAGTTCTAAGTCCTGACCAATACAATTTATATATATGATTATAATCTTGGCTAAGTATTTTTTGTTTTGTACATTTATTTAATTTTAATTTTAATAACTTTTATTAGTTATTTAGTTATATATATATTTATTAGTTATTTAGTTATATGGTGTTGAAAAATGCCCTTGTTCTAATTTTGTTTGTAATTTGTTTATCACTCCGCACACTGCACTCAAGTAATAAAATGCAGTTTCAATATAATTAACGCGTGTTTTACTATTACAAAAATATATCTACGATAATTGTTGCATTCGCGTAATCTAGTCCGCGAACTGTCAACGGGGCAATTTTATTGTTGTTATAAACCCGCGTATAACAGTAAATGCCGCGTTACATAAACTGATAAAAACTGGCGCCAAGCCGGTGTTGCGGGACCTTATCGGAACGGTTAAAAGTCGGCGATCTCGTTTCCCGCACGATTATTCCAATTAAAAAGCGCGCACCACGTGAAGAATGCTGGCAGACTTTACGCATGCTTCACCTACTGGTAATATACAATTTTACTAGTTGTGTGTATGTGTGTATGACACTATCGCCCGGTTTCTCCAACGAATCTTAACGAGTTTAAGACCGTCTTAATAATAACACGGTCTTAAAGCGTTGCACCAAACAAAAATCGTATCTTAAAACGATAAGACGGTCTTACATTGTAAGACTAAGTAAGATCTACATATTTTTGGTGCAACATAATAAAAATTTAAGACGAGGTTACATATAAGACCAGTTTATATAAGACGAACTTTAAGATTCGTTGGAGAAACCGGGCGTATGTAGTTTGTGTCTGCATCGAAAACGATATAAGAAACTAGATTATGTCTTACGGGCTTTACACAAATCCTACAGGTTGAAATACATCATATTAAAATTAATGAATTCCTGGCAGCTATAAAAAGCATTTGCTACCAAGAATTGTTTAGTTGCACTTTTGAATCTTTTGAGAGTTAGTTCTCACACTCTAAAGCCCGTATGACATTATCTAGTTTCTTATATCGATTTCGATGCAGACACAAATTACATAGTGAACATGTAGAAAATGATATAGCGGTGGAATAATAATAAATTCACTTAACAATAACAACACCGAAATACACAATGTTAATTTTCAATTTAGAAATAGTTATACAGTTTAATATATCAATTCTTATATAGAAAATGATATAGGAAACTAGATAATGTCATACGGGCATTATTAGTAGTAGGTTAAATAGCTTTTGCGATTGGAATATTAGGACTATTCTGTGATTTTGATGATCTAGAATATTCTACACGAATTATGGTTCTTCTGCCTTGTTATAATTATAACTACTCTCTTGCAAAGTAAATGCTGCTATATTGTGTTTGGCATAAAGAAGTCACTCCAAAATGTAGATACTTGGAAATGTGAGTTTAAAGACATTTCTACAGTAGGCTCTATATTCCAATCCTGCAGTGATGCGCACCGTCCTTCTTTGCAAGACAAAAATGCGAGAACTAGAAGCGCAATGACCCCATACCAACATGATATACAATGTGATCCAAATAAGAGAGAACACTCTGTCACTTTATTTTAAACGAGTGACAAATAAATTAAATATTTTTCAATTCAGTATCACGTAAACAATTTTATGATATAGTGTAAAATGATGTAAAACGCCTCTTTATATTGCGAAAACACGAACAAACTACCAACAGAAAGCTCCGACAAATATAATATCACTTAACATAAACAAATGTGCCACAACTCTAGATATCGATGTATTCAATATAAAGCAGAAAACATTAATAAAATTAATAGTTAGCGAATTGTAATACATACATATATATATATATATATATATATATATATATATATATATATATATATATATTATTTGTTTTATTTTTTAATATTTATATTTATACATTTTGCATATTATTGTTGTTGTCCTGTAATTGATTTTTTTCTTTCCGTAGGACAATAAAGCTTATTATTATTATTATTATTATATTTAAAACATTGTGTATACAAGTTTCTTTTCTCAAATGACACTGTATACTTTTTTCTTCAATTCTTACATTATTCGGTTAATTCTCTTTACGATCGAATAAAAAAATTATATGTTTGTATAAACAAAGTTTCAAGGAAATTGCGGTTAAATATTTGGAGAGAATCACATTGACAAATTTAAAGTAAAAATAGCGATGGCCATGAAAACAAAAGAAAATCGGGAAAAAATGACTTGAACTACGTCCTCCATTGTTTTATTCACGAATATAACAATGTTTTTCACATGCAAACCCTATGAATCTACATTGTTTTATATTATAGAACAAATGAGTATAACTGTCATACGAACTATCTATTTTATTGTTTTATTACACAAATGCAACAATATGGATTTATTATAACCTATAATATAAAATAATGAAGACCATACTTTGATTCCTAGATTATATAGGAAAAGAACATTGTTATATCCATGGATAAAACAATGAAGAGTGTAGTTCAATTTATAGGTTTAACAAAATTACAAATTATAAAATAATATCTGGTTTGGGCACCACACGACTTTCCACTTACATTTGACATTTTTCACAATATTTGACAATATTTACGATATTTTTCCATATTTGACGATATTTGATGATATTTGACAATATTTTACAATATTTGCCAATATTTTACGATATTTTACAATATTTTACGATATTTTTCCATATTTGACAATATTTGACGATACTATGTTTGATGATATTTGAGTATATTGGATAATATTTGAAATTATGGCAATATTTGGCGATATTTGTCAATATTTGACGATATTTTACAATATTTGCCAATATTTTTCCATATTTGACAATAATTGACCATATTTGACAATATTTGACGATATTTGAGGATATTTGACGATATTTGACGATACTATATTTGATATTATTTGACTATATTTGATATTTGACAATATGGCAATATTTGGCGAAATTTGACCATATTTGACGATATTTTACAATATTTGCCAATGTTTTACGATATTTTTCCATATTTAAGAATATTGGCCGACATTTGACGATACTATATTTGATGATATTTGACTATATTTGATAATATTTGACAATCTAGCAATATTTGGCGACATTTGACAATATTTTACAATATTTCCCAATATTTTTGAATATTTGAATATAATTGACGACATTTGACGATACTCTATTTGATGATATTTGACTATATTTGATAATATTTGACAATATAGCATTATTTGGCGACATTTGACAATATTTGACGATACTTTACAATATTTCCCAATATTTTTCCATTTATGACGATATTTGACGATATTTCACGATATTTGACGATATTTGATGATATTTGACGACATTTGACGATACTATATTTGATGATATTTGACTATATTTGATAATATACCAATATTTGGCGACATTTGACGATATTTTACAATATTACCCAATAGTTTTCCATATTTGACCATATTTGCCAATATTTGACGACATTTGACGATACTATATTTGATGATATTTGACTATTTTTGATTATATTTGACAATATGGCAATATTTGGCGACATTTGACAATATTTGACAATACTTGTGTTAAAAAACAAAATGAAATACTTCTCTTATGTTTGATGATATTTGAGTATATTTGATAATATTTGACATTATGGCAATATTTGGCGATATTTGTCAATATTTGCCAATATTTTTCCATATTTGACAATAATTGACAATATTTGACAATATTTGACAATATTTGACGATATTTGACGATATTTGACAATACTATATTTGATATTATTTGATATCTGACAATATGGCAATATTTGGCGAAATTTGACCATATTTTACGATATTTTACACATTTGCCAATGTTTTACGATATTTTTCCATATTTGAGAAAATTTGCCGACATTTGACGATACTATATTTGATGATATTTGACTATATTTGATAATATTTGACAATATAGCAATATTTGGCGACATTTGACAATATTTGACAATATTTTACAATATTTCCCTATATTTTTGAATATGATTGACGACATTTGACGATACTCTATTTGATGATATTTGACTATATTTGATAATATTTGACAATATAGCATTATTTGGCGACATTTGACGATATTTTCCAATATTTCCCAATATATTTCCATATTTGACAATATTTGCCAATATTTGACGATATTTGACGACATTTGACGATACTATATTTGATGATATTTGACTATATTTGATAATATACCAATATTTGGCGACATTTGACGATATTTTACAATATTTCCCAATATTTTTCCATATTTGACAATATTTGACGATATTTGACGACATTTGACGATACTATATTTGATGATATTTGACTATATTTGATAATATTTGACAATATGGCAATATTTGGCGACATTTGACAATATTTGACAATACTTGTGTTAAAAAACAAAATAAAATACTTGTCTCATGTTTGATGATATTTCAGTATATTTGATAATATTTGACATTATGGCAATATTTGGCGATATTTGTCAATATTTGATGATATTTTACAATATTTGCCAATATTTTTCCATATTTGACAATAATTGACAATATTTGACAATATTTGACAATATTTGACAATATTTGACGATATTTGACGATACTATATTTCATATTATTTGACTATATTTAATATTTGACAATATGGCAATATTTGGCGAAATTTGACCATATTTGACAATATTTTACAATATTTGCCAATGTTTTACGATATTTTTCCATATTTGAGAATATTTGCCGATATTTGACGATACTATATTTGATGATATTTGACTATATTTAATAATATTTGACAATATAGCAATATTTGGCGACATTTGACTATATTTGACGATATTTTACAATATTTCCCAATATTTTTGAATATTTGAATATAATTGACGACATTTGACGATACTCTTTTTGATGATATTTGATAATATTTGACAATATAGCAATATTTGGCGACATTTGACAATATTTGACGATATTTTACAATATTTCCCAATATTTTTGCATATTTGAAAATAATTGACGACATTTGGCGATACTATATTTGATGATATGACTATATTTGATAATCTTTGACAATATAGCAATATTTGACGACATTTGACAATATATGACGATATTTTACAATATTTCCCAATATTTTTCCATATTTGACAATATTTGACGATATTTGACTATATTTGATAATATACCAATATTTGGCGACATTTGACGATATTTTACAATATTTCTCAATATTTTTCCATATTAGATAATATTAGATAATATTTGACAATATTTGCCAATATTTGACAATATTTGACAATATTTGACAATATTTGACAATATTTGACAATATTTGACAATATTTGACAATATTTGACAATATTTGACAATATTTGACAATATTTGACAATATTTGACAATATTTGACAATATTTGACGATATTGACGACATTTGACGATACCATATTTGATGATATTTGACTATATTTGATAATATTTGACAATATAGCAATATTTGGCGACATTTGACAATATTTGACGATATTTTACAATATTTCCCAATATTTTTCCATATTTGACAATATTTGATGATTTTTGACGATATTTGACGACATTTGACGATACTATATTTCATGATATTTGACTATATTTGATAATATAGCAATATTTGGCGACATTTGACGACATTTGACGATATTTTGCAATATTTCCCAATATTTTTCTATATTTGACAATAGTTGACAATATTTGACGATATTTAACGATATTTGACGAGACGATATTTTGTAAAATTTAAAATTATTTGGAATTATTTGCAATTATTTGAAATTATTTGAAATTCTTTGAAATTCTTTGAAATTCTTTGAAATTCTTTGAAATTCTTTGAAATTCTTTGAAATTCTTTGAAATTATTTGACATTATTTAACACAATTTGACATTATTTGACATTATTTGACATTATTTGACATTATTTCATATAATTTGACATAATTTGAAATAATTTGACATGATTTGACATAATTTGACATAATTTGACATCATTTGACATAATTTGACATAATTTGACATAATTTGACATAATTTGACATAATTTGACATAATTTGACATAATTTGACATAATTTGACGATATTAACGAAATATACTATTTTTGGAAAATGTCTTATGTATGTGTGTGTGTGTATGTCTACAGAAAGACAGTATGCAATATGCCAATCAGCAACAATATAGCTTTCGTGCATTCTACGTCGTCAAGTGTCGTTAAATATTGTCAAATATTGTCAAATATTATCAAATATTGTCAAATATCGTCAACCATTGTCAAACATTTAAAAATGAGAAATGTCAAATATCAAAAACCCAAAAAAATTCAAAAAAGGCAATGTAATTGGGAAAGTGGTGCCCACACCAGATATTTTTTTAGCTCCTATAGATTTTGTGGAGGATCTGCATAAACCACAGTCTTTAGGTGGCCCCACAAAAACTAATTTAATGGTGTTAGATCTGGTGATCTTGGAGGTGAATACACGGGTCCATTATCAAATGGGCATTGAATAGTTCACCAAGAACAAAAAACCAGACTTAATTTACATAAATAAAAGACACACACATATAATATCTCAGAGGTATACGTCTTTATGGCTCAGTTTTTTAAAGACGGGGTTACAATAAACCGTGATTATAATGTTAGATGTTTTCAACTTTCCATTTCATAGCCTTATGTACCTTTGTTTATATATATATATGGCAACGTCGCATTATGTGTCAAAATCATCAAAAGTGTGGTTGGAATTACGGATTAGAAATTAACTCGAGAGTTATCTGCTTTATATAACCGTGTCTTACGCCCGGTTTCTCCAACGAAACTTAACTAGTTTAAGACCGTTTTAATAATAAGACGGTCTTAAAACTCGTCTTATATAAGCTCGTCTTATTTATAACCACGTCTTACATTTTTATTCTGTTGCACCAAACATATGTAGATCTTACTTAGTTAAGTTGTTGGGGTGGTGTTTTGTTGTGTGGGGTGGTATTATTATTATGTATGTATGTATGTATGTATGTATGTATGTATGTATGTATTATGTTCTTATCAGTTATTATGTCATAACCCCCAAGTGTAACGGGTTAATTTCACTGCTAAAGCCCTGGTTTCCTAGGAGAACGGTCGCTTTAAAGCGGCCGCTTTTGACGTCATTCACAAATCACAAAGGTCGTTTTAGGTATATGTAATAGAATAATTCACAATTTTTCATCGTAATTCATTGCGTTTTTTGCAGTACGTTGAGGTATTACACTTTATAGGAAACTATATTCGTTTATATACACGTAGAATTATTTTTGTGACGTAAAAATGACGTCAAAAGCGGCCGTTTTTAAGCGGCCGCTCTTCTAGGAGCCTAGGGCTTTAGAGAGCAATTTGTTGACTGCTTTAATTTACACACACAAAAGTGTAGAAAACAAATTGACGAATGGGGCAACTATATCATATTATTATATATAGCAATCACTTGTAATAAATTAACTAAAAAATAAATTTAAAAAAAGAATGGAATTTTTAAAGGGAAGGGTTGGGCTGATATGCCAAATAAAGGTCTTAAATTTTGTAATAAATTATTAACCATTGTTTAAAAATATATGTAAACACACAATGTTTCAATTGACATTAGGTTAGAATCCGAATCTTAAGACCAGCTCCGGGATGTCCTACAATGTAGATGATTTTAAGATCCAATTTCTGTTGGTGCAACGATTTAAGACCGTCTCATTGTTAAGACGGTCTTAAACTAGTTAAGATGCGTTGGAGAAACCTGACGTAAGGAGGCTTGTAGTGGTACTTATGTTTTATATTGACCTGGTTCCTTTATTGTATCTGTATTAAATTTATTTTATTATTGTGCTACAATCTATGAGAAATAAAGTTTATTATTATTATTATTATTAAGTAAGATTTACATATGTTTGGTGCAACAGAATAAAAATTTAAGACGTGGTTATATATATATAAGACGAGTTTATATAAGACAAGCTTTATATAAGAGGAGCTTCAAGATTCGTTGGAGAAACCGGGCGTTATAATAGCGTGGTATATTTTAATCGAAATAATCTGCCGCATAAAAACTGCGCTTTTATATGAATGCTCTACGTTATCACAATAGAGATATTTTCGATGACATGATTACAGCTATAGAGATGAAGTCGTTTGATAATTGATTGACGGTTTCGTAATGGCATAAAGAAATTGGGTTTTATCAAATCAGAATCACACAACATCGTGCTGGCTGTCACCGAAGCATTTATTTAGTTCTATTGCGCCGACAGTTTGAATTACTAGCCGACTTCTCCATTTTCAGCCCGTCTCCAATTCCAGACGAAATTGGACGACGACGACGTGAAAAATAGCGTTGACCCCTGTCCGTCTCACACACACAACACACACTATCTCTCTCGTAACTACCAAATTCTTGTAATTGTCGGTCACGACTAAAAAAGCAACATCATGGGAACGCAATCAATTATTTAACTAATAACTGTTTATTTCTAGTTGTTTGTTTTATTTTATGTTAATAAAGCTACAAGATTTTAGTAGGAATAGCTTAGACGTTTTCGTGTTTTCTGTGAATTTAAGGTAAATACCGAGTGATTAAACTCCTCTGAGATTCTCCCTTGACCGGCGGAAATGCCTCACGGCTGATAGCCCTATAACGATAGAAGTTTTGTTTTGTTTTCGTGTATATACCATAAAACTTTAACTTTATCATACAAAGTATGGATACTACTTTATCATACACAGTATGGATACTACTTTATCATACAAAGTATGGATATCACTTTATCATGCATAAAGGTCGTAAAACAAAAATCAAAATCAAAACCTGAACCATTTTGGAAGTTATAACACTACTCATCTCTAAAAAAATATGTATGGCATTGTAACATATGTATGTAGTGAGTATGTAACACTGCCAATTACAGCTAAAAATCCAGTCGGCACTCATCACAGAAGCCATGTTTAACAACTACATTATAGTATTTTTGCTGTTGCATTTTCCCTGTGATCATGCCGCCCGTCACAATGAGTACGTTTCAACCGTAAAACGGTTTCACACACAAAAGCCACGCGGATTTCCTGACAGAGGTCACAGCGCACGGGCCATTACGTTAAGTGCCAGGGAAGATATCGCGTTATAATGTCAAAGTCAGGGATCCTTGGCAGTGTGCTACAACAGTCGCAGTAATTATCGATTCCGTACGTCGCACACTGAACCGAATAACTGGAGCACATATACAGACACACATACATAGACATTGTGTGTGCATACACACACTTATTGTAAAATAAAACGTACACAATTGAAACTGCATCTGCATTGTATCTGTCAAATCTTGTATCTATCGTGGCGAATGCTCGAATCTCAATAAGTATCAATTTGTTATGTCACAACTAAATATATTTGAGTTATTGAAATTGTTTTCAATTATATTCAAATTTGTGTACAAATAAAAATACTAAAAAAATATATTTCTGATCACATATTTGTTGCATAATTTTAATAAGTAATAAGTATAACTATTCGCAGCCGCATTCTAAATCATAACGTCCCATAAAATTCAAAAGTGTTATTTTCAGGGAGAAACAATTATTGGACAAACCAGCAAAAGCATTTTATCACTTGGCTGTAATACTTAAGCTCGTTTTAGACAAGACAATTTCTTGAACAAAAAGTTAGTCAAGATATGAATCCATCTAAATTGTCTAGTATTTTACAGCAAATTGTTTGAAATATTGAATTGGATTGTAGATTGAAATAAAAAGCGCTGTATTCTTCAAGGACAATTGTTATGCGGAGCTGCGTGATTTCGGACCCTTATTCCAGAAATTGTTTCCTTTCATACAGATTTATCAAGTAAACCAGACAATATCTTAAGGTCGTTTTAGACAAGACAATTTCTTAGTTCAAAAGTTGTTCAAGAAATGAATGCATATATCTTTCTCCCATACAATTTGTCCTTGGCAAATAGAATGAGTTATATCTTTCCATTCGATCTACCATCCAATTCAATATTTCAAATAATTTGCTGTATGATACGAGACAATTTAGATTGTCTCGCAGCTTGACTAACTTTTGAGTCAAGAAATTGTCTTGTCTAAAACGACCTTAACAAGTCAAGAAAATGTCTTGTCTAAAATGACCTTTAAAATGTCTCAGTGACGGTCTTATGTTAATGGTTCTCATAGTGCTCTTTAATGAATGTTGCTCACACTGTATTTGGCATGTTCCAATCACACACACCCCCTTAATATTCACCTCATATCGGTTCCGATCGTGCTCGCGTCTTTTATGCCCGCGATTGGAAGCCGCGAACGCAATCCGGCCTAATATTTCACGAGGGGATTGCTTGGATTTTGCTTATCGTTCCTCCGGATTGCGCGCGGGGGTTTTGTAAAATAAATGGGCCGTGTGGTTTAGCAAAGGGATGCAGCACGCTGCTGCAGGCAGCTGCGGCAGCTTAAACAAATTGAAGGTATTTGCTGGCTTTACACAAAAATAAACGCTGCATTGGGGGAAAAACATAAAAACGGGTGCACGCGTCGGTTTGATGAAAGAATTTTACTATCCACTACGATTTTTTGTAATTTGATTAAAGTTTTTATATATTATTTGTATATGTACACTCCGCCAACATCTATCACATCACATATAAAACGGCTTCAATTCCAAATACCGTAATCTAAAAACTTTTTTGTGTATTTTACTCCAATAATCCAATCTAAAGAGTGAACAAAAAATTAATGCAATTATATTCTTAATTCTCCCAATTATAACACATATTGTCTTCACAGAAATTTACTACCACTAAAAAACCGCAACGCGGAAATCTAACCCCGGTGATCGCATTTCACGAAACTCGCAGGATTACAGCGCTAATAAAAGTGCACAATAAACCCCGCATGCCCGTCCTAGCTGGAGCCGAAGGGTTTTTATATGCAATCCCCAATTTTTAATATTGTTTCCATTCTCGCCAGGCAGTAAATACCGATTGAGAGATCGAAGTTATTGCTCATGAAAAATCCTAGTCTACAGTTTTTACGAGCACCGCATAATTCCGTTTTCAAAATCTTTTTATCGTTATTGCGGATGTCGTTAGCTTTTATGGCCCGCCCTGTCCGACAACGATACGGAGTAGTCGCCGGTTATTATTGAAATAATTTCGGAACTATCGTAAGATGAAGCCAGGAATGGTAACTCTAAAAGGGTTGTATTATTTATTTCAGTCAGTGATTCAGGCTTTAACCCAGAATTAAATAGTTCTGTCGGAATTTTTATTATTTTTATCCATTCATACATTTTGTATATCTATCCATTTTTTGGCTGAAACTTGATCATCTCTGCATAAGCTTTCCTTTGGTTGGTGATTCAGGCATTTATCCGATAAGCTTTTAACCCAGAATTAAATAGTTTTCGCGGAATTTGTCTATTTTTATCCAGGGTTTCATACATTTTGTATATCTATCCATTTTTTATAGTATTTTAAATATAGATAGTCCGATAGTTAAAATACTATAAAAAATGGATAGATATACAAAATGTATGAAACTCTAGATAAAAATAGACAAATTCTGCGAGAACTATTTAATTCTAAAACCTATCGGATAAATGCCTGAATCACCAAAGGAAACCTAGTGCAGAGATGATCAGGTTTCAGCCAAGAATTATCATATTTTACCCAGATTTCAGAGATTATTCACTTGTTTCACCCGGATTTTCTGGATTTGTTATCGGTATTGCAGATATTTACCTGATAATCACCAATTTAACCCAGCACGAGCATGTTGACGGTTATTACCATATGGGTGTGGATTGCTTATTGATATGGTACCGCCAGATGGCGTTTAACTTTCCTCCTAGGGGGTTAGTTGTAACTTTTTTAGAGTAAAACTAGTATTACTTCTCCTTTAAAATGATTTATTACAAAGTAGACGTCTTAACCATCCAATATTTCATAAGTTTCTTATATGCGGCCCGCAACATTTTTGAATTTGTAGCTGTTGGAAAAAAAAGTTGCTCGTCACAACGATGAGATGGTGGAATCGAGAAAATATGGGAAGCTCGCTATTATAGTTATAACTATCTATCTATACTATAGAATAACTGAAAAACATCAGTTTTTAAGAAATATCACTGTCTCTCTGCCTTGCAGATTCTGTATTGTTGTAGCTAACTCTATCTCTGAGTAGCACAAGAATGGCACAAATGGAATGAAATACGGGAGGCATATGTTCGACAGTGGTCGCAAACAGACTGAGTAATGATGATGATAATGATCATGAACTCTCCCTCACTGTAGCTAACTCACTATCGCTGTAGACGACTATTACTCCCTGATTTACTATATAATACTATATAATCCTTGGGTCGCTGAATTAATCTCTGCCTCGCTGTACTAATCCTTGTCATATTGTAGCTAACTCTGTATCGCTGTAGTTAACTCTGTCTCGCAGTAGATAACTTAGTTTCACTGCAGCTAGCTTTGCCTTGTAGTAGCTAACTTATTTTCAATATAGCTAGCTCTGTCTCACAGTAGCTAACTTTGTTTCACTGTAGCTAGCTCTGTCCCGCTGTAGCTAGCTCTGTCTCGTTGTAGCAGACTCTGTCTCGCTGTCTCGCTGTAGGTAACTCTATCAAGCTCTAGTTAACTATGTCTCGCTGTATCTAACTTTGTCTCGCTGCAGCTAAATTTGTCCTGCTGTAGCTAACTCTATTTCGCTGCAGCTAACACTGTTTCCCAGTAGCTAACATAGTTTCATTCTAGCTAGCTCTGTCCCGCTGTAGCTGGCTCTGTCTCGTTGTTATAAACTCTGTCTCGTTGTTGATAACACTGTCTCGTTGGACCAGACACAGTCTCGCAGTAGCTAACTTTGTTTCACTATAACTAGTGGCACAAATAGAATAAAATACGGGAGGCATATGTTCGACAGTGGTCGCAAACAGACTGATAATGATGATGATAATGATCATGAACTCTCCCTCACTGGAGCTAACTCTCTATCGCTGTAGACGACTATTACTCCCTAATTTACTATATTAATCCTTGGGTCGCTGAATTAATCTCTGCCTCGCTGTACTAATCCTTGTCATATTGTAGCTAACTCTGTATCGCTTTAGCTAACTCTGTCTCGCTCTAGTTAACTCTACCTTGCTGTAGCTAACTCTGTCTAGCCGTAGCTAACTTTGTCTCGCTGCAATTCAATTTGTCCTGCTGTAGCTAACTCTGTTTCGCTGCAGATAACACTGACTCGCAGTAGCTAACTTTTTTTCACTTTAGCTATCTCTCTCTCTCACTGTAGCCAGCGCTGGCTAACTCCGCCTCGCGGTTGCTAACTTTACCTGACTGTAACTAACTCTGAATCGTTGTGGCTCACTTTCTCTCACTGTAATTAACACCGTCTCGCAGTAGCTAACTTTGTTTCACTATAGCTAGGTCGATCTCACTGTAGCTAACTCTGCCTCGCTGTAGCTAACTCTGTCTAGGCGTAGATAACTTTGTCTCGCTTCAACTAAATTTGTCCTGCTGTAGATAACTCTGTTACGCTGCAGCTAACACTGACTCGCAGTAGCTAACTATTTTCACTGTAGCTAGCTCTCTCTTACTGTGGCTAACTCCGCCTCGCGGTTGCTAACTTTGCCTGATTGTAACTAACTCTGAATCGCTGTGGCTCACTTTGTCTCACTGTAACTAACACTGTCTCGCAGTAGCTACCTTTGTTTCACTATAGCGAGGTCTCTCTTGCTGCAGCTAACTCTGCCTCGCTGTAATTAACTCTGCTTCGCTGTAGCTAACTCTGTCTAGCCCTAGCTAACTTTGTCTTGCTGCAACTAAATTTGTCCTGCTGTAGCAAACTCTCTTTCGCTGCAGCTAATACTGTCTCCCAGTAGCTAACTTTGTTTCACTATAGCTAGCTGTGTCTCGCTGTAGATAACTCTGCCTCGCTGTAGCTAACTCTGTCTAGCTGTATCTAACTTTGTCTCGCTGTAACTAAATGTGTCCTGCTGTTGCTAACTTTGTTTCGCTGCAGCTAACACTGACTCACGGTAGATAACTTTGTTTCACTGTAGCTATCTGTATCTCGCTGTACCTAGCTCTGTTTCGCGGTCGCTAACTTTGTCTCACTATAGCTAACTTTGTCTAGGTGTAACTAACACAGTCACGCAGTAGCTAACTTTGTTTCACTGTAGCTAGATCTGTCTCACTGTAGCTATCTCTGTCTCGCGGAAGCTAATTTTGCCTCGCTGAAACTAACTCTGAATCGCTGTAGCTCACTTTGTCTCACTGTAACTAACACTGTCTCGCAGTAGCAAATTTTGTTTCACTGTAGCTAGCTCTGTCTCGCTGTAGCTAACTCTGTCTCGCGGTAGCTAACTTTATCTGGCTGTAGCTAGCTTTATCTCGCTGTAGCTAACTTTATCTGGCTGCAGCTAGCTTTATCTCGCTCTAGCTGGCTTTGTCTGGCTGTATCTAACTCTGAATGGCTGTAGGTCAGTTTATCTCACTGTAACTAGCTCTGCCTCGCTGTAGCTAACTCTGTCTCGCGATAGTTAACTTTGTCTGGCTGTACCTAGCTTTGTCTCGCTGTGGCTAACTTTGTCTAGCTGCAACTAACTCTGAATCGCTGTAGCTCACTTTGTCTCACTGTAACTAACACAGTCTCGCAGTTGCAAACTTTGCTTCGTTGTAGCTAGCTCGGATTCGCTGTAGTTGACTCTGTCTCGAGGTAGCTAATTTTGACTGCCTTTAGCTAGCTTTATCTCGCTGAAGTTAACGTTGTCTGGCTGTAGCTAACTTTATCTCGCTGTATCTGCCTTCGTCTGGCTGTATCTAACTCTGAATCGCAGTAGGTCACTTTGTCTCACTGTAACTAGCTCTGTCTCGCTGTAGCTAGCTCTGTCTCGCAGTAGCTATCTCTGTCTCGCGGTAGTTACCTTTGTCTGGCTATAGCTAGCTTTGTCTAGCAGTGGCTAACTTTGTCTAGCTGTAACTCACTCTGAATCGCTGTAGCTCACTTTGCCTCACTGTAACTAACACTGTCTCGCAGTAGCAAACTTGTTTCACTGTAGATAGCTCTGTCTCGCTGCAGCTGACTCTGTTTCGCGGTAGCTAACTTTGTCTGGCTGTAGCAAGCTTTATCTCGCTGAAACTAATGTTGTCTGGCTGCAGATAGCTTTATCTGGCTGTAGCTAACTTTGTCTGGCTGTAACTAACTCTGAATCGCTGTAGCTCACTTTTTCTCACTGTAACTAGCTGTAGCTAACTCTGTCTCGCGATAGATAACTTTGCTTGACTGTAGCTAGCTTTATTTCGTTGAAACTATCTTTATCTGGCTGTAGCTAGCTTTATCTCGCTGTAGCTAACTGTGTCTGGATGTAACTAACTCTGAATCGCTGTAGCTAATTTTGTCTGGCTGTAGCTAGCTTTATCTCGCTTTAGCTGCCTTTGTCTGGCTGTATCTAACTCTGATTCGCTGTAGGTCACTTTTTCTCACTGTAACTAGCTCTGTCTCATTGTAACTAGCTCTGTCTCGCTGTAGCTAGCTCTGTATCGCTTTAGCTAACTCTGTCTCGCGGTAGCTAACGTTGTCTGGCTGTAGCTAGCTTTGTCTCGCTGTAGCTAACTTCGTCTGGCAGTAAGTAACTCTGAATTGCTGTAGCTAACACTGTCTCGATGTTTCCAACCCTCTCTATCTGAATCTATCTATTATCACGCTGTTGATCTGTTGACGCAGAGAGATCTTAAAAGGTAGTGAGACAATTTTTACTCTAAAAACAATGAAATTCTATTTAGTAATGCTTATAGCATTGAAACCACGTAACGTGAAGGAATCACAAACTTTCCCAATACTGTGTTTTATAGTTATGGGGAAAGTAAAAACATCGCCACATATTCCAAATATAAAGCCCAGAGTGGTGGCATCCTCGTAAAATAGCCCGCGTTTCGCACATTCCATAAAACGGAATTTTAACGGCTCTTCGAACAACTCTATCGTGTTGCAGGCTCTTCGGACTTCAGACGGCGGACGCAATTCTTACAAAACACATCCGAAAATAAACCGTGAAATGTGAGGCTGTAAAACGGACACGACCAGCACTTATTACACGACACACATTTATGGAACGGCGGCAGGGATTATTACATTGCTGTTTATCTGCTGAGAACTTGCTCGGATTCCACAAAAACATTCACGAAAAATATATAGAGTTATTATAGCGAAATTGAATGACTTGTAAAGATTTAGATATTTATTCTATAACCACTTTTATTTATTTATTTATTCTATCCCAACTGTATATATGATAAACTGCCATATATACAGTTGGGAGAGCTTAAGCCCTGGTTTCCTAGGAAAGCGGTCGCTTAAAAACGGCCGCTTTTGACGTCATCTTTACGTCACAAAAATAATTCTACGTGTATATAAACGAATATAGTTTCCTATAAAGTGTAATACCTCAACGTACTGCAAAAACGCCATGAATTACGATGAAAAATTGTGAGTTCTTCTATTACATATACTTAAAACCGACCTTTGTGATTTGTGAATGACGTCAAAAGCGGCCGCTTTAAAGCGACCGTTCGGCTTTACCATGTTCATACATATTATCGTTTGCCTTCTACCTTAAGGACCATTCACAATAAGCGTGGTAACGACTAAGGTAGCGGTAAGCGAAATTGCACATATGTATACAAATGCGGGCGTTTATAGCAGCGCAGTAAAAAAATATTATTTTTAAATTGCAGCTTACAATTTTCTAAAATTATTTGTGCAATACACATATATGTTTACAGTCAGGGCCGTAACTAGGTAAGGGCAACAGGGGCACGTGCCCAGGCCCTAGAAAGAAATACCTTACCACTACCACGCTTATTATTATTATTCTTTTACCTCTACAGGGTTATCAGTCATGAGGCTTTTCAGCCGGTCAAGGGAGAAGCTCAGAGGAGTTTAATCAACCGAGATAATTGATCCCTCCTCAAAAGTCGGGGCTTTCAACTAGTATGTTTATAATGACAGTTTTGCCAAGAAAAATACTTCCTGCATACATTTTTCACACTCGAAATAAATCACCCTGGCCACAGAAAACAACCTCCATAAATTAATTTTGGTTCATTCAATTTCTCCTCATTACATATTTTCCAGTTTTACACCAAACGTGTAATTAAAAACTTCGGCGCGATTACAAAATGAATTATCGCGCCGCCGCCGTCGCGCTAGTTGGCACGTTGGAACATCTTGATTAAAATTAAATTCGCGCGAATATCGCTAACGAGTTTATCGCCGTACCCGAAACTTCGTTCGTTTGTGCATAACATTTTAATAGCCACACCAACGACGACGACGACGCCGAGGTAAAGTTACACGTTGTTATCGGGGGAGGCCCTGCACAAGTTTGCCAGCCGGGGCTCAAAGTTCTCGTCATGTTAATGTTATACAAAATAATACCACAGGAGCGTAATTAAACAAGCTAATTTCGGATGTGAAAGTTTTGGTGAGTGCTGATGATTTTCAGTAAAATCAAAGGAGAGATTATATGAATACAAAATTGTGATTTGTAAATATATTACAGTAATTTTGTGTTTATTATTATTTTATATATATATATATATATATATATATACTAGGTGATATTCCTGTCGTCTGATGAAATTTCAAATTTATCCACGATAATGTGATATAAAAATCACAAGCAAAACAGGAGTTTCCTAGAAAACATTGAAACTAACAAGTAGTTTCCCTCATTGCACGGGACACACTGTAGGTATTTATTCAATTGATTTTCATGATTGATTGTTTAATCTCTATCTGTTTTACTTTATTTAAGATAATAATAAAGTAAAACAGGTAGTACACTGTAGTGTTAAGTTGATATAGTAATATAGACGTTACATCGTTATTACAGCTGATGACTATTATCCATTTACACAAAAACATACAAAATAAGAAGAATAAATAATATTATAAAGTAAGGTAATACATCCCTGGATAGTTCTGGATAGTTGGCTGGAGGGTAGCAAAGCTACAAACACTTAGGCCTCAAAATGGGCCCATTGTGAAACCTCCCTTTAATACATCCCTACTTTATAATATAATTATTTCATCGTCTTATTTTGTATGTTCTGTAAATGGATGATAGTCTGTAGTGCAATACAGCTATTATTATTATTATTATTATTACTATGGATAAAGTAAGGTAATACCAGTAATACATCCCTACTTTATAATATTATTATATTATATTATATTATATTATGAATTATCGTCTTATTTTGTATGTTGTTCTGTAAATGGATGTTGAAGTAAGCTAATACATCCCTACTTTATAATATTATTATTTTATCGTCTTATTTTGTATGTTGTTTTGTCAATGGATGGATGCTAGTCTGTAGTGCAATACAGCTATTATTATTATTATTACTATCGATTTATATACACTTCCTCGAAGAAGGGAAACATTCACCTATCCCTTAGATCTTTTTGGGATTAGGCTCGGTCAACACAGCCTTTCTACCTAAACGCTTAGGATGTCTGTCCATTGTCTTTCCACAATATATGTGCGGTGCCTAGCAGTGCAATTTTTTGTATTTATTATTATTATTATTATAAAACATTTTTTGTCGTTTATACAATAACTTTTAAACAACAGACAAAAAAACAAAAAATGGTTTTACTTTTGTAACCACACTGTAGGTATCATTATTTTATAATATGGTTAAGTATAGGTGTTTACTGCATTATTATGTTTTGATAATAATGCAGTAAATATATTATAAACTACCTACACCTAACCATATTATAAAATAATGATTTTTCATCAACAAAAGCAATAGCTATGCTAATATTTACATTTTATTATTATCTTTTGCCGTGTTTCCTCATTATAATCTAATATATGGAGCATATGCACTTGTCTCTATTAATTAATAGTAGAAAAACTATTATTTAATAGTTTTTCTACTATTAATTAATGAAGGCAAGTGCATAGGCACATTATATTAGATTATAATGAGGAAACACGGCAAAAGATAATCATAAAATGTAAATATTAGCATAGCTATTGCTTTTGTTGATGAAAAATCACTATTATTTAATAGTTTTTCTATTATTAATGAATAAAGGCAAGTGCATAGACCATTTGGTCGTCTAAACTAAACTAAGATAGTACTGATTTGCCCCTCACACCTTCATGTAAGCAAAAAAAAGACAATGTATTCCGCCTGTAGAGGCCAAATTAAAACAAATCACAGCCGAAGACGTCCTGTGGCGACCGCAATTTATCGGCACAACAAAAAACCCCGTCCGGGTAGAAATAAACCCGAAGCCCCTCAACCTTAGCTCGTGCTATTTTTCCCAGTGTGCACATTTCAATCAACGCCATCCCGCCTATAATTTTTCGTGTAATTTTCCCATTACGATAGCCATCGATTATGTTAAACCAACCGGCATTGGTTTACGCAAACAAAACGCAGCCGCGATATCTAAAACGGAAACGCGCGCGCGTTTCCTTTGGGGCTTGCGGGCAGCTCGCGCCAAGTCAAAAATTACCATAACAAAACGCTCCTTTCAGCCGTAATAAATATTAATCGTTCGACCTATGTGATTTATGTATGATTGCATTAACAACAACAATTTCCCGATTACGCCCCGGCGATGACCCATTACAAGAGCAACAAAAAAACGTTTATATATATTTTTTTTTGCAACGCACTCACATTTATGCAACTGAGTTCATATGCATAATTTTAATATTTATCAGATATCGCGAAATTGGCATGCGTTCGCACAGAGAGTTTGTGTTTACGGTCAGGGGGGGACTTTGTGTGTTACTAAGCAGGAATCGGCCAGCCGTGCGCGATTTCCCCGAACGTGACCAAACGGAATTTTATAATGAAATAATCACCGCAGGAATGCTTTTACTACTTGACTTGATAATCGAAGAACCCAGTCGTTTCAACAAATAATCATAAGTAACGAAAACGGTGCGTACGTACCATAAAAAAAATCCGGCAGCGTGTGAAATAAAATCCAAAACAAAATAAAACACTATACACCACGATTTTCGCACACTAATCACATTTTACGGTTTGAAACTTTCCACGGACGGAGCGAGAGAGCGATACGACTCTTGTGCGGGCCACAAATGCACGGAACCGGACTGTTGTGTCTCTCGGGGAGCTCGCGCGCGCGTGTTCGCCTATGCGTTTTCGGTGCGACTGACAGCGAATTCCGACGCATATGCTCCACGCGATTTCTCGGATCCAGTTTGAGCAGGCCGCGACGACGCACGCTCGCCCTGCCGCGAACCAGCCGCCGCCCCCCCGCACACCGCTCGCGAGAACCGCGAATTCGAAACGCGCCGCCGATTATCAGCTGGTCGGCGGAGGGCCTCGGTTTGTTGTGACTGCGATTTATACGAAAACGAGAGGAGAAGAGAGTGTGTTATTGTAGGGCTGTTTTTTTTATTCATGTTGTTGATAATATGCAGATTAGCCCGACTAATTGTAGGCGATTAAAGTGAAATTAGTAGATTGGTGTCTTGATAAACAGTTTTATGTTTCGAAATGGGAGACTGAAAAGTGTAATGGGCCGTTATGGTTGCTGTTGAAAACAATACCTGATGGGGGCATTTGTATAAGCTTGGAATACAACAAAGCATAGTTTTAAATTATCTTTATGTAATCATTTGCTAAATAGAGAACCGTTATGTTATATTACATTGTAACGACTCGTTCAAACGAAGCGAATTTATCAGCTTACGGACGGTTTTTGATTCACAGTTTTGTCAGGCCACGATCACTCACAAATCATATGCGTTATCGAATTTACAGAACAATATACAAAATAAGACTATGAAATAATAATATTATAACACTCACAAATCACACGCGATAACGCGTGGGATTATGTGAAAATACACCTGCAGACTATTTAATAAATTTGTATCGTATAAATAACGGCTCGTTCATACTATGCGACCTCGTAAGGTCAGTTTTATTCCTTTTTCAGATTTAGAAATAGATCAAATCGCTTTCCCCACGAATGGAACAAACTTTGTCGTGATGTGGGGGCCCACCGGGAACCTGATTGGCGTCCCACTGACAAGATGTTTTGGGACTCATCACAACTCGTTTAGGTTACTCCACGGATTCTGTAGGCAGCAAAATCTCGACAGATAATAATAAACAGGAAACTAGCCACCCCATTGCTAGAAGAGGTCTTGCACACTCTCCCCCGACCAGAGCTCACTCGGAGTCATGTAGTCCATATCAGACCATATAGGTATAAAGAGGAAAGCTGACAGGACGAATCGGCACCGGACCTGGAACCAGCAACGAAAATCTACTAGCATCACTAATTCGAAGGGCACACAAACACGCCACCACGCTCCAAGAACTGGCTATGATGAACGCTAACAGCAAGGTGGAAATCAAAAGACGATAGAAGCGCTACATAGTCTCACAACCAAACTAACCAGCACCATGGAAGACATGACTGGCAGAGCGGAACACGATAAGAATCCTGCGACGCTGCCTAAATACCGCGACGTAGCTATATCACCCCTGATGACATGACAATGCACGGTCGTCACCCAGACCCCTCCACCGGAACCCCCCAAGGTACAGACAGCTCACACGGCAGACAAAATAAGAGTCGAAATGCTAGAAGAAGGAGACTACAGCTAGTTCATCGAAACGGCCCATAAAGAATGGCTACCTGACACTTTTCGGGTAACCGAAGTTAAGGAGGGCGACATATTCCTGACACCCCCGACTCGGCGCTTGTACACTGCGTGACGGCGGACATGGATTGTCCATTGCGACCCAATTCAGCGTAAGATTTGGCAGACGGGCCTCCGGGACCAAAACACACCACCAGGAGAATTCGCGTATCTCATAAACACCACAGAGGTACCTACAAGGAGCGGGGAAACGACTAATGGGCAATTCACAATAAACGAGGTAGGGGTAACGTAGCGGTAAGCGAAATTGCACACTTGTATAAAAATGCGGGCGTTTACAGCAGCGCAGTCAAACTATCACAGAACATGGGTAATTATCTCTACCATAATTATCGCATAACATTACTGCCCAATTCTGAACGTCTGATTTTTTATAGTCATGCAAAATATTGGTTACCGCTACCTTACCACTACCGCGCTTATTGTGAATGGCCCATAAGGCGACCCGAGTAGTCTTTGCAATGGTCATAAAGGCCACAAAAGAGGCAAAAACAATCCCAGAGACACTCTATAAATGCCTACAGGACCTAAGGAGGAAAATACAGGCATGAAACATTCACAAAGTGCCGCTCCTAGGTATAAGAGGCGAGGTTGAAAAGTGTAATGGGTCGTTATGGTTGCTGTTGAAAACAATACCTGATAGTTCCACTCCTAGGTATAAGAGGCGATCTCCTGAACAGGGAAACAGCAAGGAAAATACTGGAATACATCTTCGCGTGCACCAGCATAAAAGTCACCACAGTCAGCCACAAGAGAAAGACAACCGGCATAGGAAATGTGGCAGGTGAGGTACCCCAGCACGAGACTACACCAGAGGCCGTCACGTAAACGAACACCGACAATACACCAACGATAAACGGAGGAAGCGGATGGGCAGATGTCGTCCCGCATAACCAGGACGAATTAAAAAGGACGGTGGCGTTTAAAACGGAAAAGGGGACCCTAAAAAAGCCTGCCCACATACACGTCCGGGTAGGTCTAGGATACGCTGAAATCCTCAAAAACATAAGGGCCAAGGTATAAAACATAGTGGACGCGGAATTAATACACACAGTACCGAGAAGCAGACACGGAGGCATAGACATCGAACTCGACGAGCCACCGCCAAGACCCACCAAATCGCGGAAACGCTAAAGCAGATAGTGGGAGATATTCTGGATAGTTGGCTGCAGGGCAGCATAGCTAAAGACACTTAGGCATCATTCACATAGAGGTTAGTGCAGTTGCATCGGTAGTGCAGAAAAGTTAATCAACGGTGTTGGATGCAAATGTTTAGATTGCCTTAGTGGTAGTGCAGAACTGCAGCAGTACGGTAGAAGCTAGCTAGGTTTTAACTTTTACCACTGCACCTCACCGAAGACTTCTACCGCCCAATCAACGAGAACGACATGCGCACTATTTGCACAAGTCGAGATATCTCAATTTGACATTTACCACAATTTAAATTATACTATACTTTTATATACACAAAAATGAAATTAAAATCTGCATAGGTATATTGTTGATTATAAATATGGAGGAAAGTCCGCAATCCTCACTTTTGAAGTTTTACACCACGCTTTCAAAATATAAATTCTATTTGAACGCATCAAATTATAACGCTACTACCAACTACACTGTCAACTCCACTACCCCTGCACTAACCTCTATGTGAATGATACTTTAGGCCTGAAAATGGGTCCATTGTGAAACCTCCCTTTAAGGCTACTCACTCGTCCCACCAGTCAATACTGCGTGTGAATTGCAAAACTCTGGCGGGTGAGGAGATGCCAATGCTAGCCATACTAGGCCAGCAGTCCCCTAGTATTAGATGCCTAGTGTTTACTAGAGCTGGATTACATGCTCTACTGTTTCTAGTTCTTCATTGCACCCTCTACATAACGGGTTGTTCACCAGACCCACCGTGTGTAGTTGTTTGTCTAGTCGGCAGTGGCCAGTTAGGATGTTGGTCAATAATTTCAGATTAGTTCTAGATAAGTTAAGGTGGGCCGTGGCTTAAATTTTACAAGGAAATGGGAGATAGTGGGAGATGCGCATCGCATAAAAATGGCGACACGGTGGAGCTCGTCATTAAAAACCTAGAAGAGGGCTCGACGGCAGATGATATCATATATATATATATATATATATATATATATATATATATATATATATATATATATATATAATAATCAGAGCCACCATTCCCAGCGACTTCACTGCCGAGACTAAATGAATCCGGCAGAGCGAGTACGATTGCATCGGCGTCGTCACTTCGCTGAAGACCGTTAGTATAGGCTGGGTGCGAGTAGCCCTTTCCAGATGCAGAATGACCGAAAGACAAGTAAGATTAACATGTTGCTTCAGATGCCTAGAGTAGGGGCACACAGCCAGGGAATGCACAAGGCCGGACAGACGAGACCAATGTTGGAAGTGCGGAACGCCTGGCCACAAAGAGGCAGAATGCACTAGCACGCCAAAATGCATGGCATGCATACAGATGAGGAAACCCAACGACCACTTCCCAGGAAGCTGTCTACACTTGCTGCTTTCTGGGAAGTGGTCGCTGGGTTTCTCCATCTGTGTGCATGTAATGCATTTTCGCTTGCTAGTGCATTGTGCAACATTGCCGTGTCAAAAAAGAAGGAAACCGCGGATACAACGGGCCTAAACACTACCAGGCCTACGCGTACTACAGTTTAACGCATAGCGGCCCACGACCTTCTAGGGGCCACAATTGTAGACTTCGAGGTCGACGTGGTAGCGCTGAGTGAACCCAACATCGCACGCCTGGACAATACACAAAGTTCGAAAATGAAAGCGAATGTTGCCGTCAAAACCTATAGTAAGCAAAGCATCACCGGATGGGGAGCGCCAACCAAGGGAATAGAATGGCTAAAAATAGAGGAGGTAGTAGTCTACAGCTGATACGCCTCACCAAACATACTATGGGAGACCTACGTGAGGTGCGTACGGGCGACTTCAATGCGAAAGACCCAAGGTGGAGTGGAAAAGACACCGACGCCAGAGGCGCAACAGGGGTGGATAATATCTCCTCCCTTAATATCCAAGACGTGAACATGGGCGACACGCCAACATTTGTCAGAGGTGACTATGAGTCCGTAATGGACATAACCCTCGCGAACGCCAAACTTGCGGACTACATCAGCGGGTGGCAAGTGGTAGACAAAGACGAGTGCTATAGCGACTATCGATACATCCTCTGTACCATAAAGGACACCAGACCGCACCAATCCCCTCCTACTAACATCCCCCGAAGCGGGCAAGTCAGGAAGACGGATAGAGGCCATTATGCGCAGATCTTTACAGCCCGAGCTGTATAACAAACTAGAACTCTGCTGGATCAAAGGACATAGTGGCATCAAGGGGAACGAAATAGCAGATGAACTTGCCAGGTAGGGATCCTTAAATCCTCTAACAACCCAAGAGGATGAAATAATTTCTGCAGGTACTCTGAAAAAAATAATAGAGCATAGGACACATGCACTTCACAAGGTAAGATGGCGAGAAACGCCGCGCTGCAAGCAATCAAAGGTAGCAATTAGGCAACCTTGTAAAATTGCAGCCTTAACTTATCAAGAACTAATCTGAAATTATTGATCAACATCCTAACTGGTCACTGCCGGCTAAACAAACACCTACACACGATGGGTCTGGTAGACAGCCCGGTATGTAGAGGGTGCAATGAAGAACTAGAAACATCGGAGCATGTAATATGCCTCTGCCCAGCTCTAGTAAACACTAGACATCTAATACTAGAGGAGTGCTGGCCTAGTATGGTCAGCATTGGCAACTCCTCACCCGCCAGAGTTTTGCAGTTCGCACGCAAAATTAACTGGTGAGACGAGTAAGCAGTCTTAAAGGGAGGTCTCACAATGGGCCCATTTTGAGGCCTAAGTGTCTGTGTAGCTAATCTACCCTCCAGCCAACTATCCGGAACTACAGCCCGAGCACTCGGTCACGCCAGTGCCGAAGAGACGTGTCGCGCCTACATGGAAGGACTACTGTCCCCCACACTAGTACCAACCCAAAAAGAAGACCGGTATATTGCTGGTGCGAGGCCGTGTGTGATGCCAGGAATGCGGCCAACCATGCCAGAAGGCTGGTTACTAGAAATAGGGGAACAGACAGGAAAAGAGGGACTCTTCAGGAGGACTATCGCCAGAGCAACAAGAAATTGAAACTGACCATCCTCCGGAACAAGGAAAGATGCTAGCGCAAGATCTGCGAGCAGTTAAAGGTAGCCCCGGGGGACTCCCCTATAGACTTGTGTCGAAAAGATCGACTATCGCTAGAGCAAGAGGAAATGAAAACTGACTATCCTCCAGAACAAGGAAAGATGCTGGCGCGAGCTCTGCGAGCAGGTAGAGGCTGACCCCTAGGGACTCCCCTATAGACTTGTGTCAAAAAGATCGACTATCGCCAGAGCAAGAGGAAATTAAAACAGATCATCCTCCGGAACAAGAAAAGATGCTGGTGCGAGCTCTGCGAGCAGGTAAAGGTAGATCCCTGGGGACTCCTCTATAGAAATGATACAACTAACCCCCTAGGAGGAACGTTAAACGCCATCTAGTGGCACTACTTAAATTAGCATTGCTAAGAGATGAATTCACACTTATATATGTCTCCTCTATAGACTTGTGCCCACAAAGATCGGAGTCATTCCCCCGGACCGAGGGCTATGGTGCGTGGAGGGGTGATAAATGTGGTGAATGCGCTCTTTCCAGCAAGTCCGCTACAAATAAATATACAGACTGCCAATATTACCGTTAGCTGACATCAAGACCTGAACAGCATCCACTAAATTAAGGAAGCAGTCCAGATCATGTAGGCGCAACACGTCTCTTCCGCACTGGCGTGGCCGAGTGCTTGGGCTGTGAGGATTGCGCAAAACGGTTCCTATCCATCTTCCTGACTTGCCAGCATCGGCGGGTGTCAGTAGAAGGGGATTGGATTGTCATCTGGTGTTCTTTATGGAGCAGAGGATATATCGATAGTCCGCGTAGTACTCGTCCTTGTCTACCACTTGCCACCCGGTGGTCCAGATGTGTCTCGAAAAAATTAAACAGCTTTTGAATCAGCCCCGGATTGGAAACGGGCCCACCTAGTGCTCATTTCCAAAAGGGGTAAACCGGCTAGTGATCTGACATCGTACCGACCCCTATGTCTTCTCGACGGGTTAGCAAAATACAGGAACGCCTGATGAGAACTAGACTTATTGATGAATTGATGCATTGATCTAGCCTGCCAAAATGCATAGATTTCATCAATAAGTCTAGTTCTCATCAGCCGTTCCAGTAGTTTGCTAAACCGTCGAGAAGGCATAGGGGTCGGTACGATGTGAGGTCACTGGCCGGCTTGCCCCTTTTGGGGTGGCAGTTCGGTTTTAGGTAGGGCAGAACGGCGGTAGACGCCAGAATAGCAGTAAAGACGCTGGACGTGTAGGCAAACCAGCCCCCCTTTAGGAAACGAAGGCACTGCGTCATGGTGGCACTGGATGTGCGGAATGCTATGGAGGAAAATCCTAGAGTCACTAGAGAAGAGAGATACTTGCTACGTATGATTGGCAGCTATATGGAAACAGACAGATCCAATACGAGACCAATGATGGCCGAGGGATATTAACATGTACAGGGGCGTCTCCCAAGGATCTGTGCTGGACCCGACGCTTGGAATATAGTATATAACAATATACTAAAGCTCCAGATACCGGAGGGAGTTGGAACAGTTGCATTGGCAGATGACTTAGCTTTAGTAATACTCGACAGAAGTGTGGACGAACTTAAAGGCAGAGTGACCAAGGTGGCGGAGTGGATGCGACGCACAGGCCTCGAACTAACCACGTAGAAAACCGAGGTTGTATGGCTATCAACTCGTAGGGCCGGAAGAAGTGACGCAAACACTATAACACTACTAGGAAGCGAACATCAAATCCAAAATACACTGAAGTACTTGAGGGTTATCCTGAAGTCCAACCCCAGATGCAGCGCCCACGTCGCAGAGACTGCAAGAGCAGCGGCTAGGATGGAAGCGGCGGTGGCCAGGCTACTTCCAAATACTGATTGTTAAGGGCAAAGATCCAAGTCGACACACATGCAGAGAGTTAACGGTTCGCAGAGAAGAAGAGTAGACCTAATATCGGAGAACTAAGACGAGTACAATATGCAACTCAAAAGAATGCCAAACCCAAACCAAAAATCTACAAGATATGGAAATGAACGAACTATAAATCAAAATTGAGAGTAGCATCTGAACGGACGCCAGAAAAGTATACTCACTTCAGAAACTGGATGCCCTTACGAAGCTCGGAGGACGCCATTAGCAGGTGTCGTACGCGCGAAGCTACTATACGCTGCACCGGCCTGGAAGGACAGTGTCGAGACTGCAAGGAACAGATATAGGCTACAGCGTGCATTACAACTCGAAGCACTTACGACCACCAGAGCCTACAAAACTGTCTCGACAGAAGCAATTGAAATAATAGCAAGCATCATCTGGTCGGACCTAGCAGTAACCGAAAGGAGCACCGCATACATAGCAAGGCAGGCATGCGAAAGTAGACTCCTTGCTGGACAAATAGCAAGGAACCAACAATAACAACATATGTTTAGGTAGAAAAGAAAGAAACCGAACTATGGAGGAAATGGCAAGAGCGTTGGGAGGCCGGCACAAATGTGGACTAGAACCCTAATCACGAGTATCCAAGCTTGGGTTGAAAGGTCATACTACATACTGGGTAACTCAGCTGCTAACCGCCATGCTTGTTATTGAAATATCTGCATAGTAGTGGAAATTGATGTAAGGCAGTATTGTACTAGTGTTGACGCATACCAACACTCAGACAGTTATTTATTTGGTTGCCCTAAGAAACAGACTCTACTTTTTAGAAGAAAGTTCTGCATTTACAGAACAGTGCCCCAGAAAATTTGTCTATCTATTTCTAAATCTACAAGAGCAATATGTTGCTTCTGGGACTATGCGATTTCCTAAGCTAAGTTAAAACTCAGCTTAGGAAGTCGCATAGTCTTAACGAGACGTTATTTATATGATACAAATATTCTATGTGAATCAGACCTCTGCCACCTCTTGAAGTCAATAACACATGCGCTCTAGAATGTTCATATAGCGGTCTGAATTGACTACGAATATAGACCTTGAATTATTATTATTATTATGAAAAAAAACTACTTTTTTAGCAATGCGGCAGTTTTTGAGATAATGGCTTAGATTATTATACTATTGATAGTTTCTAGCTGATTGTTATCGCTATATTGTCAACTATCTATAACTAATATCGATATGTTGGGCACTACCATATCAGTAGTATTCATCATTTATTTTTATTATATACAGTACGTTTCTATGTATTGTTTTCCAGTAAACAGTAAATTTACTTTGCCGATCATAGAGAAATCACATATTTCGCATAAAAATCACAAGAAACAGACGTGACTAAACCCACGTCTGAAGCAATCCATATCAGCCACGCTCTCACGTACATATGTACGTGAACTGCACGCTCTTGTGAAACACATAACATCGTTAAGCCTATTATTCATTAATCTCATTGATTTTTATACAAACTCACATAAATCACGCACCATTAATCATCATAAATAATGCCGGCATAAATTAGGATTTATCATATTTTAAAGCCCCCATTCCATTTAGCAGGTATGAATGGGCTTGCGTAATATGCCGACCATATGCTCGAAAAATTGATTTCATGCCAATACGGTTCCGAAACGATTGTATTGATTTGATTTCAATGCTGGACTGAAATTGCAGCTGTTACTCCCATGCAATTGTTTCCAGATAGATAGAGCATAGTAGTAAAAAAGTGGTAAATATGAAAAAACCTCTACTTTTATAGGGTTATTAGCCGTAAAGTTATTTCGCTGGAAAAGGGAAACTCTCAGAGGCGTTTAATCACCTTATTTACCTTAAATTTACGAGAAACCTCTGAAAAACTTTGAACATTTTCAAATTCTACGCATAGGAGGAGTAACTGCCACCTTAAATTGTATCTACTATAATTTGCTAAAAAAATTGCCTATGATTGGTTTTTTGAATCTTCACTCCCAGTACGAGACGCACTAGGCCACTGAGCTGGCTTGGTAAATATATATATATATAAATGTGATTTCCAAAATTTCACCCACAAAGGGCTTTGAACTCACGCTCTCCTTTTTCACAGTAAATATGTCTATAATTTTAAAACGAATCATTTTCTGTTCACAATCATATTTGTATCATCTGGATGTTAAAAAATATAAATTTGTAAGTTTTAAACATAGAAAGGGGAAATTTCATTGATTTATGTCACTAATAAATACATACCACATAGTAAGGGTAGTAACAAGACTATTTAATACATTTTTTTTTATTATACGTTTCTTTTAAATTAAAATTGATTTGAAAACGACTTTTTCTTCCGAATCTCAACATCTCTGAAATCGAGATTGTATTAACTGATGTCCCCGCAGACGATTTTGAATGATTAATGACCCGCCGTCTTCGCTGTCGCGTCCATAAATCTCTCATCATCGCGTTATTTTTTACAACCACCGTCTACTCCATCAAAAGCGCAGATGCTGCAGTGTGCACAATCAGCAATTAGGGAGCGACGTTCCACCTGTCCCGGCAATTTTGCGGGGATTGTTCTTGTCAAAGGGTAATTACCCGTCAGCACAGTGAATTACCGATTGAAACACAGAGCTGGCATGTGCACAAAGATCTATAAATCGATAATTTCAGGGCTTGAAATGTGCTAATTAAACAAATTAGTAACAATTAAATAACTGGAGGAGTTTCAATTTACATTGCAAACTATATGCTCGAAATTGAGTTATGTAATGTTGATGTTCTAATTATAGGATATTTCTATATTTAACTTATGTAGATTTGGAAAATATATTTAATGGTGTGATTTATATATTTAGGCTGAATATATACATACTTTTTTTTTAAATATATAAAATTTAATACGTTTACCATTATGTAGCAATAAATTCTCATAAATAAATTTCACAAGTTGATTTAATAATTTCAATTTAAAGATTGCTCTGCCAGATTAGCGTGAAGGGTTTAGGGCACCACAATTATTTTTATTTTTAACAGAAATAAGTTAGCAGCATTTTGTCAACACGAGCTGTAAGCAACAAATTATATAGATAGAATTATCTCTTATTAAATTTTATCAAGCGTGCATTATGTAGGAATTAATTAGCAAATCTTATAGAAATTGTATCATTTAATTAAATCATTTCTGATTGAGCTTAGCTTAGCGTGAAGCTGGTAGGGCACCATAATATACCGGTGTGAAGTTATCCTTCCAGCCTCTATACCGCGCGGCGCCGCGTTATCGCGCGCACGTCCTATTGTTTGCGGATCTGTACTGACCAATTGGGGTGACCAATAAAATCCAAATTTTTAGGAATCTTTTTTTAATAAATAAAATATTTTTGTATATTTTTGTTGAGGTTTGTGATGTGGAGGGGCAGTGAGGGAAATGCCAATAAAGGTCTTTTTTTTTAATAAATAAAAAAAAGACCTTTATTTGGCATATCAGCCCAACCCTTCCCTTTTACTCACATTCCCAAACCGTACTATCACAGAAAGAAATAAAAAAAGACACAAAAAAAGAATACAAATTAACATAAAATACATTTTTGTATCCATTAAAATAAACCCCCTCGGCCCTCGCCAATTTCATATCCCACGTCAGCCTCCTGCAGATTTTCACGCCTTTCCCATCCTCTCCTAACCATTCGTTCAGCTTTCTGCACTCTCCAACCCACTCTTCTTTCACTCCCTCACATTCTTTGCTAGGGTGCCACCACGTGTCACTCCCCTTCCTACACAGCGCACACGCGGTGTACCCCAGCCCCATCCACACTTTTCTTCCTCGCTCTTCTGAACCACACCTCGCTCTTGCCATACATACTTTGTCCTCTCTGCTCCACTCTCCCCTGGCTAAGTACCGCGGGAGTTTCCCCGGCACTTGCCACTCTACGTAGCCAGGGTTGTATGAGCTCTCAGCCATTCTCACTTGACTTTCTTGCCACTCAATATCCCTCAATCTCTCTCTTATCTCAGTTCCTAGGCTACCCCTTTCTCTCAGCTTCTCCTCTACCCACACCTCAGACATACCCACTCTTTCATACATCCTTTCTCTATCCTTCCTCCATCTACTCTCTGTTCTACTCTTACACCTCATCCATACCTCCCGTACCAGTCTTTCCTCGCCCAAATCCTGCAATCTTTCCTCAAACTTCACAACCCTCACACACGATTCTCACCGCAAAATCATACGATTTGTCTCCTGCAACAGCACTGTCCTCGGTGTCGACCTTTCGAGCCCTAGCAGATTCTTCAGAAACCAACTTTGCTCCCTTTCTATTACCTCCCATTCACGCAATCCCCACACTTCCACTCCATACAACAATATAGGTTTTACACACGCATCCCATATCTTGCACGCTATTACGAGGTTACCACCCCACAAACTCCCCCATTTTCTGCACGCAATCCGCCAAGCCATTCATTCTAACCATTCGTTCAGCTTTCTGCACTCTCCAACCCACTCTTCTTTCACTCCCTCACATTCTTTGCTAAGGTGCCACCACGTGTCACTCCCCTTCCTACACAGCGCACACGCGGTGTACCCCAGCCCCATCCACACTTTTCTTCCTCGCTCGTCTGAACCACACCTCGCTCTTGCCATGTATACTTTGTCCTCTCTGCTCCACTCTCCCCTGGCTAAGTACCTCGGGAGTTTCCCCTGCACTTGCCACTTTACGTAGCCAGGGTTGTATGAGCTCTCAGCCATTCTCACTTGCCTTTCTTGCCACTCAATATCTCTCCCTTATCTCAGTTCCTAGGCTACCCCTTTCTCTCAGCTTCTCCTCTACCCACACCTCAGACATACCCACTCTTTCATACATCCTTTCTCTATCCTTCCTCCATCTACTCTCTGTTCTACTCTTACACCTCATCCATACCTCCCGTACCAGTCTTTCCTCGCCCAAATCCTGCAATCTTTCCTCAAACTTCACAACCCTCACACACGACTCCCACCACATACTCATACGATTTGTCTCAACAAACTAATCAGCACTGCCCTCGGTGTCGACCTTTCGAGCTCTAACAGATTCTTCCGAAACCAACCTTGCTCCCTTTCTATTACCTCCCATTCACGCAATCCCCACACTTCCACTCCATACAACAATATAGGTTTTACACACGCATCCCATATCTTGCTCGCCATTACGAGGTTACCACCCCACAAACTCCCCCATTTTCTGCACGCAATCCCCCAAGCCATTCTTGCTTTCGCCTGCATACACTCCACATGCACCCTAAGCCCTCCTCCACAGTCAAACCAAAAGCCCAAATATTTAAAGCCATTCACTCTCTCAATCAGCCTTTCCTTCCATTTCAGCCCTTCGTCTTTACCCCTCCTGCCCCTATTCCTAAACAACACCCATTTGGTCTTTTTCACATTCACCACTAGCCCCCTCTTATCCAGGTATCTACCCATTCTATCCAACATCTCTTCCACTCTCTTGGCCACCAGCACCACGTCATCTGCATACGCCAACATCCACACTTTGGATCTACCCACCACGACCCCTCCTGCCTGTCCTCTCCTCAGCACCTCTTCCAACTCGCTCGTGTACAGATTAAAGAGGAGGGGGCTCAGCGGGCACCCCTGCCGTACTCCCACATTCACCCTAAATTTCTCAGATATTTCTCCATTCACTCTTGCTTTCGCCCATGACTCTTTATACACCCTTCTCACCCACTCCACTCCTTCCTCTTCCATACCCAATCTATCCATACATTCCACCAGCTTCCCCCTGAGAACTGAGTCATACGCAGCTTTTAAATCCACAAACACCGCATACACTCTCCCTTTACATTCCAGCGCTTCCTCCACCATTCTCACCAGCGTGAAAATCTGCTCCCTCGTCCCTCTTCCCCTTCTGAACCCATCCTGGCATTCCGGCAGCAGCACTCATAATGGTGATCACCCTATAGTTGTTTACGTCCGAGGCCTCTCCTCCTTTGTGCACCGGGACCACCAACCCCACACGCCACTTTTCCGGCACTTCCTCCTCTCCACTCCACACCTTGTTAATACTCTGCCGCACCTTCGCCCTTCCTTCCTCCGGTAACTTTTTGAAAGCCTCTGCCTTCAGCCCATCTTCCCCCGCTGCCTTTCCTAGTTTTAACTGTGCCACCTCCACTTTAATATGTAGTTTTATATTTTTATTAATATTTTTTATAGGCGTTGTTATATAATATATGTTGTAACGTAAATTATTATTTTGATCATGAATCCGTCATAATATTGATTTGAAAAAATTACACAATGTTTATAACAAAATGGCAATGGAAAATGGAAAGTCTCTATCTTGGCCTTTTTTTTTCTTGTATTTATTTTTTATTTTTAACTTTTCAGCTCCTATCTCGATATGCAGATTTTAGAGGATGGGCCTATAAAAGAACAACGACTGCTTAGAGAAACTTGATATCAAGCTGGCAAAGCTTAATTTTCTTAAAAACGGCAAAAGCAATCAAATTAATTTGTGCACAACTAATTAGCAACAAATTCTCTAATGGGTTTTATTTGATTCTGCTAGAATTGCCATGGCAGCTTATGTACATGATTAAATGAACATCGTAATACACAAAGCTCTATGTATATGCGTTCTGGTGTTGATTCAATTTATACACTGGGAAAATTTATAGGATAATTCTATATTTATCTTAAGCAGATCCATAAACAATATTTAATGGAGTGATAAATATACTCAAGCTACGAATTTCGAAATTTGTATATACAGCGCATTGTTTTTGTCCCTTTATAAAAAAGACTAGTGAAATCCTGTCATCAGACAGCGTATAGTAGGCTAGTTGCGTCTATTGTTATCGTAGAAGTTGCAACTGCATAGTAGGAATATTGGGTCTATTGTTATCGTAGAAGTTGCAACTGCATGAAAAATAAAAAATAAAATGCAGTGCATTTTCTTCTTCTCACCATGCAGATAACTATTTTTATCGTACAAGTACAACAACTGCATGGTGAGAAGAAGAAAATGCACTGCATTTTCTTGTTTTCATCATGCAGTTGCAACTTCTACGATAACAATAGACCCAATATTCCTACTATGCAGTTGCAACTTCTACGATAACAATAGACGCAACTATCCTACTATACGCCGTCTGATGACAGAATTTCACTAGTCTTTCTTATAAAGGGACAAAAACAATGCGCTGTATATACAAATTTCAAAATTACAGTCAGTAATTAAAATATTCGTCACGACACAGCACAAAAGTCATAAATCACAGGTCATTCGGTTTCAAAACAATGTCTTCGTTTTTATATTATAGAGGTGTAAAACTGACTATAATTGTATTGAATTTTGAATATAAAAAACAATGAAAAATAAATCCAAAATCTGTGTTTAGCGCATAAAATAAAATTAAAACACAGATATCAGATTTCTTTCTGGTACAAACTTGTACAAACACGCCTGCGTGTCTCGCCCGGAATATGAGTAACATTTCACAGTTAATAACCTCCAGGTATAGAGGATCTCGCACCGGTCCCGAAAGAAAGAGATAATAGCCCGCCTTTGCCTTTGCCATTGACAACACCTATAACTATATCTATGAACCCGCCGCCGCCGCCGGTGTGGGCGAACGCGGATGCAACTTTTCCCCGGCCGACTTTCTGGGAACTGCAAAGATTCCGCCATTGATAACAATAACTCCTCCGCCGTCGTCGGCTGCGCATTGTGTAGCTGACACCGCGACATTACCCCCTTTGTCCGGCCCTATTTAAATATCATTCATTTCGCACGGCCCCCTTGCGTTTTTTTGTTGTATGATTTATTCGGCCCAGCGGGGACGGGGCCGCGTAAATCTCCATTAATTATGCATTGTGCGGCGGCGGCGTGCACCGGCCGATAAAAAAAATGTGAATCATGTGCGATATTTATAAGGGGAAATGGCTGGGAAAGCGCTTTCACTCTTCACAGGTGATTGAAATGGTTGGCCGGATTTACAGATCGTATGAACATCTATGTAGAGCCCCTGTATACTATCAAATAACATTAAACAAACTATTCAAGAATAAAAATCGTCATCCCAACTAGAAAATGTAAGAAAGTAGAGGCACATACACGAAAGCTGATTCTATTTATTATATTTTTATTTATTTATTTAATTTAATCTATATGCCAATATGTATACTTTTTCATGGGAAATAAAAGACTACTAATATTATTATCAAAATAGTATTACCTCTGTAATATAGATATACGCATCAACATTGTATTCAATACAGATATGAAATATAGCATAATAAAATGTAATGATAATAAAAACAACTGCGCCAGTTTGGTGCAAACATATTTTCCGTATTATGATTAAATAAATCAATTTGCGCGCCATTCGTCATTGTCGGTCCGTAATAACTTTTATGTAATAAATTTGCGAAATGCATGTGTGACCAGAAAAATACTCGGAATGGGCTGTTGTGTGCGTGTTTTTTTTTATATGCCGGATGAAATAATTCATTTGGATTAAAATTGGAATGTGTCCCGAAAACATTTAATTTAGTTTGCTATATAACATATGAATTATGTTAGTACATTTTAATTAAAAAATGTTTGTACAGGTTTATTGGTAAAATAATAAAGCGTGGAAAATCGACCTATTCAATTTATATAGATTAAAATCGAAAATATACAGTCTGTATGAAGTTTGTATGATACATGCATTCATCTCTATTTATTTCTATAATGAAATTCCTAACGAAGTTAGAAAACTAGAAATTCCTTGAAGCAATACGGTGGCATATATGGCACAAGGCATATTTTTGCCCGTTTTAGATATTATCATAATCGCATATTATCTAGAAAGGTATTACAGATATCTATAAGCATTCATATAGACTAAAATTAATTTTACATGTGATATTTCAACACGTAAGTGAAGAGTATGTGAAAATATACTACAGAAATTATCCTTTGAAGTTTTTACAACAAATCAACACTTACAAGTGCACTTATGACAGTTTTTTGCTAACTTCTACCTTTGAAATGTTATATGTTAACTGTTTTTGTGAACGTAGTTATGAAAAAAACATATATTTTAGTGGTAAAGACAGAAATTGTTTCTTAAAATGTCATATTGCCTTATCTGGCACAAATCCTTATTTGTAATATTATTTCACAAATAAGGATTTGAGCTGTTGTAAAATTTTAAAAAATTTTCTGCCATAATTCCTATGTTAAAATATATTGATTTTTTTTGCAAAGTTTGCCAAAATCATACATAAAGCTTAAGCTTCGTGCTCATACGTTCAGTAGTTTATACTAAAATGGGCACACACGTTGTATGGTACATACATCGCAACGTACTTATGTATGATGTATGTAGTATCTAATAATTAATTAAATTGATATTGATATACCACCCAAGAATTTTTAGAGTGTAATACGGTAAATTTATACCAGTAGACACTATTACTTTCCGAATTCAGCACTGCTGTACAAGAAAGGTATTGCTATTTTTGATGTAATTGTTTGTTATAGTATTGTATTTCAATGAAGGAGATGAATAAAACTACTATGTTTTTCACCACTTTTAGTTTAATTGTTTGAAACAATTAGTTTTATCAAGTTTTTCCAGTCATCGGGAAAAACTTGTTAATGCCTAGAGCTTAGTTGTTTCAAAAAAATGCAAACAAGTGGTAAAAAACATAGTAGTATTATTCATCTCCATTGAAAATGAATTACCACGTAGTAGACGCCACAACCATTCAATTTCTGTATTGTATTTGTATTTTATATTTTACAATGGGGTACTTAAATAAAGCACTTATCCATGTATGTATAAAATATGTTACCTCAAATATTTTTCTAAGGAAAAAAATGTTGTTTGTCGGTAAATTTTTAAGCCCTGGTTTCTCGGGAAGCCGTGCCGATAAAATCGGCCGCTTTTGACGTCATTTTGACATCACAAAAAAAAACGTTTACGTGCATTTCAATAAATAAGGAAAGCCAGAGAGAGGTATACCTTAATGTAATGGAAAATGTGATGAATTACAGCAGATTATGGCTGTGTCCTTTTGTTTAGAAAAAATGTACCCCTGAATATTCTTATTATGTACTTACTAACTTTTACTATACATGTGCGCTGTGGTTCACTTACCTAGAACAAAAAGAAAACATTATTAACATTTAATAATAATAATAATAATAATAATAATAATAAAATATTTATTGCTATACGGTAGGGATGGCGAACGTTTTTAGACATGAGTGTCGAAAGCTCGAAAAACATTATAAAAAAACATAATTTTAAACAATTTAATGTGCCACTAAAAATAATTAAAACAATAAAAGCCTGCGCATTAAAAAAATATTGCGCCTACCTGGAACGATATCGTATCTATAACTATCTAGACACAATCAAACAAAACAATGAGATTTTAATCTTGATGAAATAATCTCCGACCAAGACGTAATTTCCTGTGCGATTCCCCAAAAAATTGATTAGCTCCCACTTGTGTCTGGCCGAGTTTTTTTTTTGTTTTAATTCGTTAATTCCGCCTAATCGAGCAGTTGCCAACGCGTGAGGATCAGCCGCTCATAATAATAATGGTTGACGCAAAAGGGTGCCCCGTCGCCGTCGCCACCCCCGCCAGACGGCGATGACAAAGTTTTAGCGATCGCCCGATAATAATTAACTTAATTTATTTGCAATTTCAGACTTGTGAAACCACCCCCCACGCGATATCGCATTAAATTACTAATCCGTCTTTTAATTATCGCTCGATGCTAATCATACTGCATCATCTTTGGGGGGAGGATGTGCGTGGTCACGTCGCGTATATTAAGTATGTTGCAGGGGTGGGTGTATTTCATAGGATTGTTATTAGTGTTTTGGTCAATTAGGGCTGTTCTTATGATATATTATCCATTATGCGATTAAATTATTGTAATTATAGCGCGGATTTATTACTGTTTATTATAAAACATTGGCAAGCCAAGAAATATCGAGAATAATACAATACAAGTAGAGACAATAAGAAGAGACCACAGGAAATAATGACAAGACGGCAGGATCAGAAGACACGATAAGAAGACACAACAAGAAAACACGACAAATAAACAGGACCAGAAAATGGAACCACCTAGTACAAGTAGACAGGGCCAAAAGACAGGACCTGAAGACAAAATCAGAAGATGGAACCACAAGAGAGGATAGGAAGACAGGACAAGAAGACAGGGCCTAAAGACAAGACAGGACTAGAAGACGAAACTAGAAGGCAAGAGTAAAAGACAAGACTAGAAGACAAAACTAGAAGACAAGACTAGAATTCAAGATTAGAATTCAAGACTAGAATTCAAGACTAGAAGACAAGACTAGAAGACAAGACTAGAAGACAAGACTAGAAGACAAGACTAGAAGACAAGACTAGAAGACAAGACTAGAAGACAAGACTAGAAGACAAAACTAGAAGACAAGACTAGAATTCAAGATTAGAATTCAAGACTAGAATTCAAGACTAGAAGACAAGACTAGAAGACAAGACTAGAAGACAAGACTAGAAGACAAGACTAGAAGACAAGACTAGAAGACAAGACTAGAAGACAAGACTAGAAGATAAGACTAGAAGACAAGACTAGAAGACAAGACTAGAAGACAAGACTAGAAGACAAGACTAGAAGACAAGACTAGAAGACAAGACTAGAAGACAAGACTAGAAGACAAGACTAGAAGACAAGACTAGAAGACAAGACTAGAAGACAAGACTAGAAGACAAGACTAGAAGACAAGACTAGAAGACAAGACTAGAAGACAAGACTAGAAGACAAGACTAGAAGACAAGACTAGAAGACAAGACTAGAAGACAAGACTAGAAGACAAGACTAGAAGACAAGACTAGAAGATAAGACCAGACAGGACTAGACGACCTCACAGGACTCGCAGATCAGACACGATTAGAAGACTATACCCGACAGGACGCTCATACACGATCAGACGACCTGACACGACTAAAATAAGACCAAACTAGAGAACAAGTCAAGAGTACAAGACAAGACAAGACTAGGAACATGACAAAACTAGAGTACGAGACAATACTAAAAGACCAGACACGACTAGAGGAGCAGAAAATACTAGAATAGAAAGCAAGTCAGGACTAGAAGGCAACACAAGACTATAAAACAAGATACGACTAGAGGATAGGGCATAACTTAAGTACCAAACACGACTAGATGACAAGACACGACTAGACGCCAAGAGTTGACAATATAAAACTAGAGAGCACGAGTAGAGAGAGGATAAGCCAAGACTAGTGGAGAGAGGACAAGACAAAACTAGTGAAGAGAGGACAAGGCAAGATTAGTAGAGAGAGAACAAGACCAGAAATCCTAGTAGAAATAAAAAACAAAACTATACAAGTAGAGAGAAGACCAGTCACAACAAGAACACCATATACAACTAGACGACCAGACAACCAGACTCCATGATTAGAAGACAATCCACCACTAGAAGACTAAACTTGACTAGGGAACATAACAAGACTAGAGAACAAGACAAGACAATAGTAAAAGACCAGGCCCACTAGAAGACCAGATAAGACTAGAATAGAATAGAAAGCTAGACAAGACTACACGTCAAGACAAGAAAGGACCAGAAAATAAGATATGACTAGAGGATAGGGCACGACTCTAAAGATCAAACACGACTAGACGACCAGAGATGAGAAGACCAAAGGGGACAAGGTGAGACTAGAGAGAGGAGAAGTCAAGGCTAGAGATAGAATAAGAATAGTATATAGAGGGCAAGGCAAGACTAGAAGAGAGAGGACAAGGCAAAACCAGTAGATGGAGGATAAGGCAAGGGTAGTAGAGAGAGGACAAAATAAGATTAGAGAGAGTTCAATGCAAGACTAATAGAGAGAGGAGAAAACAAGACAAGACAGGGCTAGAAAACAATACAAGACAAGACAAGGCGACAGGACAAACCTAGAGGATACGAGAAAACTAGAATACACAATAATAATAAATAATAATAATAAGTCTAGACACGATTAGAAAATCAAAAAAGACTAGAAAAGAAAGCAAGACATGACTAGAAACCAAGACTAATCTATAGAACAAGATATGACTAGAGGATAGAGCACGACTGACAGATTACACATGATTACACGACAAGACGACTAGAGATAGACCATAAACTAGAGAGGACAAGTAGGGAGAGGACAAGCTAAGACAAGTGGAGAGAGGACCCAGCAAAGTAGATAGCGTACAAGAAAAAGCTAGTAGATATGGGGTCGGGAGGAGACTAGTAGAGAAAGGACAATGCAAGCCTAGTAGACAAAGGACAATACAAGCCAAGTAGAGAGAGAACAAAACTAGATTTTTAGAGATAGGACCAGTCACGACCAGAAGACAATACATAACTAGACGACCAGACAACTAGAAAACTATAACACGGCTAAAGATAAGGCACGACTAACTAGACGACAGGACAAGAAAGAACTAGAGTAAAAGACAATACTCAAAAACCAGACATGACTAGAAGACCAGAAAACAAAAATCTAAAATCAATACAGAACTAGAAGGAAAGACCAGACTAGAGAACACATTAGGACTAGAGGATAGGGTACGACTGAACGAATAAACACGACTAGAATACAAGACAGGACTAGAGGTCCAGATGCAACAATACTAAAGAGGACAAGGCAAAACAAGAAAGAAGACAAGACAAGACTAGTGGAAAGAGGAAATATAAAGACTAGTAGAAATAGGACATGGCAAGACTAGCGGTGAGGACAAGACAAGACTAGTAGAGATAAGGCACGACTGAAAGAGTAAACATGACTAGATGATAACACACGACTAGAAGACCAGTTATAAACCATATTAAAGAGGATAAGGCAAGACTAGAGAGGACAAGGCAATACGAACGGTGAGGACAAGACAAGACTAGTAGACAGGCGACAATACAAGGCAGAACTAGAGTCAGGACTAGAAGGCAGGTCTAGAAGGCCTGATTAGAAGGCAAGACAAGAAGGGAAAAATAGAAGGCAGGACTAGAAGAGAGGACTATAAGTCAGGACTAATAGGCAGGATTAGGAGGCAGAACTAGGAAGCTGGACTAGAGAGGACAAGTATAGAAAGAAGAAGCCAAGAATAGTAGAGAGAGGACAAAGGCTATCTCGAAAACTAAGACTGATCTGAGAAAAGTTATACTTAATTTTCGTTTTATAATTAAATTTTAAAACTTAATTTTTATTTTGGTGCCCATGCTGCAGAACACCAAAAAGATATATTAGACCGAAAATTTAGTGGTAAATACGCCAAGCGTTATAAATGTCCGTTTTTAATTTAATATATTTTTCTAGCAAAAAAGTCTAGTAGATAGAGGACAAGACTAGTAGAGAGAAGACAAAACTAGTAGAGAAAGGTCAAAATAAGCCTGGTAGAATAAAATTATACTAGCAAACCAGGCACAACTAGAAAACAAGACACGACAAGACTATGGGACATGATAATACTATAGAACAAGATAAGACTGGATTACAAGACACGACTACAGGATAAGGCAATACAAAAAGACAAGACTAAAATAGAACGCAAGGCAAGACTAGATAGCAATATTAGACTATAGAATAAAATACAACTAGAGGATAGGGCACGACTAAAATACCAAACATGACTAGATAACCAGAGATGACAAGATAAGACTAGACAGGACAAGGCAAGACTAGAGAGAGTTCAAGAAGATACAACTAGAGGATAGGGCACGACTAAAATACCAAACATGACTAGATAACCAGAGATGACAAGATAAGACTAGACAGGACAAGGCAAGACTAGAGAGAGTTCAAGAAGATACTAGAGAGAGGATAAAGAACGATTAGAAAGGGGGCAAGGCAAGGCCAGTAGATGGAGGGCAAGGTAAGAGCAGCAGCGAGAGGAAAAGGCATGACTAGTAGAGAGAGGATAAGGGCAGACCAGTAGCTGGAGGACAAGGCAAGAGTAGTAGAGAGAGGACAAGGCAAGACTAAAGAAAACAAGGCAAGACTAAAGAGGACAAGCCAATACTATAGAGCATTCAATGCAAGACTAGTAGAAGGAGGAGAAGGTAAGGCCAGTACAGACAGGGCAAGGGAAGACTAGTAGAAAGAGGATAGGGAATACTAGTATAAATAGGACATGGCAAGACTAGTAGAGAGAGGACAAGACAGGGCAGAACTAAAGGCATGACTGGAAGGCAGTACTAAAAGGCATGACAAGAAGGTAAAACTAGAAGGCAGGCCTAAAAGTCAGGCCTATAAGTCAAAGCTAGGAGGCAGGATAAGGAGGCAGAACCAGGAAGCAAGACTAGGAGTTATGACTAGGAGGCAATACTAGGAGGCAACACTAGGAGGTAACACTAGGATGCAGGACTAGCGAGGTAAAACTAGGAGGCAGAACTAGAGGGCAAGGTAAGAGTAGCAGCGAGAGGAAAAGGCATGACTAGTAGAGGGAGGACAAGGGCAGACCAGTAGATGGAGGACAAGTCAAGAGTAGTAGAGAGAGGACAAGGCAAGACTAAAGAAAACAAGGCAAGACTAAAGATGACAAGCCAATACTTTAGAGCATTCAATGCAAGACTAGTAGAAAGAGGAGAAGGTAAGGCTAATACAGACAGGGCAAGGGAAAACTAGTAGAAATAGGACAGGGAATACTAGTATAAATAGGACGTGTCAAAACTAGTAGAGAGAGGATAAGACAGGGCAGAACTAGGGGCATGACTGGAAGTCATGCCTATAAGTCAGGACTATAAGTCAAGGCTAGGAGGCAGGACTATGAGGCAGGATAAGGAGGCAGAACTAGGAAGCAAGACTAGGAAGCAAGACTAGGAAGCAAGACTAGAAGATATGACTAGGAGGCAACACTAGGAGGCAATACTAGAAGGCAGCACTAGGAGGTAACACTAGGAGGCAGGACTAGCGAGGTAAAAATAGGAGGCAGAACTAGGGGGCAGAGCTTGGTGTCAGATAGGATGCAGTACTTCGAGGCAGGACTAGGTAGACTAGAAGGAAATAGGGCAACGCAAGCTTAGTAGAGAGGCAAGATTAATAGAGAAAGATTAGTAGAAAGATGACAAGGCAAGATTAGAAGAGAGAGGACAAGGCGAGACTAGTTGAGAAACAACAAGGAAAGACAAGTATAGAGAGGATAAAACAAAACCAGTGGAGAGAGAGGACAAGACACAGCAGGACAAGAAGGCAGGACTAGAATACAGGAGTAGAAGGTCTAGCCCTGGCTTCTAGTTCTGTATTCTAGTCTTGCCTTCTTGTCCTGCCTTCTAGTCCTGCCTTCTTGTCCTGCCTTCTAGTCCTGCCTTCTTGTCCTGCAGGCGGGACTAGAATGCATGACTAGATGGCAAAACTAGAAGTTCCTCCCTACAAGGCAGGAATAGACGGCAGGACCAGATGGCAGGACTAGAAGGCAAGACTAGATGGCAGGACCATATGGCAGGACTAGAAGGCAAGACTAGATGGCAAGACTAGATGGCAGGACTAGAAGGCAGGACTAGAAGACACAACTAGAAGGCAGGGCTAGAAGGCAGGACTAGAAGGCATGACTAGATGGCAAGACTAGAAGACAGGAATAGAAGGCAGAACTAAATGGCTTCTGTCTGGCAGGAATAGAAGGCAGGATTAGATGGCAGGACTAGAAATTATAGCAAGGGGGCAAATGCAGCTCTTCGCTGAGTTAAGTACGGCTCCTATATTTTGAAAATTTGGAAATCATTATTTTCTTTTTCGTAATTATATTTTATATGTATTTATATTTATTTATATGTGTTTATATGTGTTTATATGTGTTTATATGTGTTTATATGTGTTTATATGTGTTTATATGCGTTTATATGTGTTTATATGTGTTTATATGTGTTTATATGTGTTCATATGTGTTTAAATGTGTTTATATGTGTTTAAATGTGTTTAAATGTGTTTATATGTGTTTATATGTGTTTATATGTGTTTATATGTGTTTATATGTGTTTATATGTGTTTATATGTGTTTATATGTGTTTATATGTGTCTATATGTGTTTATATGTGTTTATATGTTCTTATATGCAAATTGTGAAAATATGCCTCAAAACATAACAAGAAGACAAGTTAAGAATTCAGGATCAAAAAACAGGCCAAGAAGATACAACAAAAAGACAAGACTGATAGAAAGATGGCATGGCAAGAATAGTAGAGAGAACAAAGCCAAGCTAGTAGAGTGAGGACAAGGCAAGACCAGTAAATAGATGGCAAGACCAGTAGACAGAGAACAAACAGTGTTTATATGTGTTTATATGTGTTTATATGTGTTTATATGTGTTTATATGTGTTTATATGTGTTTATATGTGTTTATATGTGTTTATATGTGTTTATATGTGTTTATATGTGTTTATATGTTTTTATATGCAAATGGTGAAAATATGCAATTACATGAAATAAACAAATTTGAATTTGTTTATCTTCGTGTGTACAGTCATCACGATTCTTTGATAGCAAATGACATATTCAAATTTGTGTATTCACGTGTGGCTCTTTATAAAATATAAAAAACTGGATTACAGCTCTCTTTGGCCTCATGTGTGTCCACCCTGGATTTAAAGTTTCCAGTTTTTCAACACCACAATATATGTACATATTCTAAAATTCGTACCAAACTAGAGTTTGAAAATAAATAGTATTTGCGCATCTAAATGGATTAATTATTATTCTAATTATTACATAACACGGTAAGGATTATAACAATGCAGTAATCGTGCTCTCCTGCAGCGTTGCGATGACCACGATATTATTAATAATCGTAATAAATTTAAGTGCAATTATATCTGCACACATAAACATCAGCCTTACGCGCGCGCGCGCGCTCGAATAAATTATTTCAATTAATCGGCGCCGCCGCCGGGCGCTGTTTACATAAACGCTTACGCAGCGCGTCATTACAATGTAACAATTATCGATCGGCCGGCAATAAAATGTATTGTGTTCTAATATCGGGACGTGCTTAATGACTGTTTATTCGCGATGACTGTTTGCCCGGGTTATTTTTATGGCCGCCGCCGCACGGTTTTTCTGCGAAGACCCCGAAGATATTCGGTGCAGCGGGTATTTTTATTGCTGCTCTGTAAAAATACGGCTTAGAGGTCTTAACGAGAATCGGCCGCTCGATTTCAGTGTTTCGGCACGAATATTAAGTAGAGGAGATAATGTGGGCGGCAGACTAAACGGTGTGTTCGAATTTTGGGAAATCACTAATCGGTGCAGGTAACGAAAACACGTTAAAAATGGGGGGTAAAATGTAAATTTTACTTGCGCAATGAATGTAAACTAATTGAATATTACTTCAAATCACATCAAAATCTTTATTATGTTAATTTTCATGTAATTACCTACAGGATCTAACCTGTAGGTACAAAAGGTTATGCTTTTCTCTGGTAAATTCCTATTAAACGGATAGAGTGAAGTAGAGATGGATAATTCTAATAATTTCAAAGATTCGAATCGTGGAATCTGATTCTTTACCAAGATTTGTTCACTGATTTGTCTAAGTGAGTCAGATGAATCTTTATCTAGAAAATTTCAAATTCATGCGAAATATCGCATTGTCCGCGCTCCTTGCGTAATATACTAGTATGTATTAGTACTTACATTCGTGAAATATATTGACTCACTGATTCAAATATATGACTGTTGAATGTAAGTATCGAATAGTACATAGATATTTCGCATGATATAATTATTATTGTGAAGCAATGAGTCGAATCAGTGAACAAGTCTTGTTCCATGATACGAATCTCAGAAACGAGTAGAATTGGTCATCTCTATCCGGTTTATTGGAATTTATCATAGAAAAGCATAACCTTTTGTACCTACAAAATAAGGTCCTGTAGATAACTAACATAATATTATAAGAAAATATATATATATATATATATATATATATATATATATAATATATATATATATATATATATATATATATATATAATATATATATATATATATATATATATAATATATAATATATATATATATATATATATATATATATATATATATAATTCTTCATTTTCAACTGAGTCACTGAGTCGAGTTGTAACGTTACACACCCACGCTTATACGGTGGGATGCCTCGATGGTATAGTTTTCTTCATTTTACCGAAGTGTTCAGTTCCTGCCTCATGGCTACCTAAACGCCAAAGCATCGGGATGGCGACAATTTAGAAAATCTTTATGAATGATTGACATGTACTGACCCACCATAGTTGTAGTAATCATCATCAACTATTAAATACATTCGGTGACTTCTCCGGACGAATAGAATAACTTAAATTGAACTTTCCGCGAACCGCCTCGCTCATCTAATAGTTCTGCGTACTACTCTGTCATTGCTTAAATGCGCCGTCCGGACATTTCATAAACAAACGGCGCCTGTTACGTTACGTGGGGCTTCGCGGAAGCGTTCGAATTTGGAAAGTTGGCTTGTATACGATTATAATTACATTTTGTTGTGTTGCTGAAACTCGGGCGAGTGCGGGGGATATGCACGTGGCGCAAACTTGCCGAGCGGAAAACTTGCCGTCGCCCCGGAACTGTCCATACTAATTGCGAAAAGTTCGGCAGGTACTTAGCGTAGTCGCGCTAAAGCGGCCGCAATTTTAAGTTTCAAAGTTCGCGCTGGAGTGCCGATTAAGAGTTAATGGGGTAAGCAAATCAAGATTTTGATGCACTGGTTGAAATTGAATTTAATTTGAGCAAAGCGCTATTTGGTTAATCTTTGTGAATTCATCCTCACGAACTGAGCTACACTAAAAAAATTAAAAACACGAATAGAGAATTCAGAATTAAATACTTGCTTATGCTTATAAACCGGATAAAGTGAAGACTCAAGGGAATATTACTCTTGTAAAATCAATTTAAAAATTTCGATTTTTTTTAAATAACTGACGCTATGGTGTTTAGGTAAGCTGTACAATAGGAACAGGAAAATTCTATAAGTATTTTCCTGTTCCTATTGAGTGTTTTATTTCTACTTCATCATGTGCAACTTATTCTCAGAAGAAAGCAAGGCAAGGAAATTTAGGGCATCAGACGACTGATATGGATCCGTGCAGACAGGGGGACAAGAACGAGGGGGTCAGTACGAGCTGCAACTGAAAGAAAAGACTATTAATAATAGCACAGGCAGTCGTACGGAGGCTATTCTGGTATGGGCAGCGTATACAGTCACCTACGCGGAACTTCATAAGCAGGTAAGGGAAGTGGATGATGGCAAGACCATGGTCACTAAAATCACAAAGATTGGGGCTTGCGATATGGAGGTGGATGTAGTGGGGGAAGAGTACCCAAGACGACCAGCTAAGGGACAAAATAGCAAGCAAATCCGAAGGGGCGACAATAGTCGTGAGGACAGGCATGACCATATATCTCAAGAGGATGGACCAGTTGATGAGTAGTGAAGAAGTAATGGAGGCCCTAGTTAGGGAAATGGGGAAGGGCGGAAGAAGCCCTAAGGTCAGCATACGAGGGAACCGTAACGGCCCTCCAACCAGCCTTCGCACGGAGCAAGCTCAATACCGAGCAAGGAGGAAAGAATACAGGCGGACGATAGAGCGCAGCCAGAAAACGCACTGGCAAATCTTTGCAGGGAGGTCGACGAGGACCCGTGGGACTACTCATACAAGACCGCATTGAAAAAGATGGTGGTGAAACCCCTCTTCACGGCTGCAGGAAATGCGTACCATGAAGAAGCGGAGGAGGACGACACCCTTCCACAAACTTACCAAAGCTAGGAGTTAGAGACCGTCCTTCAAATCATGGCGCACCTCCCAAATAACAAGGCCTCGGGACCGGACCCGGATCCCTATCGAAGTAGTGAAAGCAGCGACTCCAGAACTGGCAAAAGCAATATCAGCCCTGGCAAACCGGAGCCTCGAGGAAGGGAAATTCCCTGACAGGTGGAAGACTACCAGATTGGTCATAATACCGAAGCCGGGTATGCCAGCAAGCGATCAGAAAACATACCGCCCTTTTGTCACCTGGACGGGATGACGCCGGTGGTAGATCGCCCCTTTCTCAACCCACACTGCCGGTTGTGCAAGCCCCCGATGTCTCGAGGGTCTCGGCAATACGGTTCGCTATCATCCTCTCAACAACTATGGCGAAGGTTGTGGAGAGGATGATAGCGGACTGTATTACCGAGGCCCACGAGTTATCGGGGGTTTGCACGACCGGCAGTACGGGTTCAGGAAGGGGCGATTCAATACCGACGTCATCCCGGCCGTCCGCAAACAAGTGAAGAAAGCAAACGAAGGCATCCGGTGAAAGAGGAAACACAGCATGATGGTCACCCTGGATATTACCAATGCGTTCAAAAGGATACCAAGGGTGGCCATCATAAGGATTAAGACAGAGAAAGGTGCCGATGGCACTGATGAAAATGGTACAGGGATACCTAAGCGAAGGGTCACTCACGAGGGCACCTAGGGAACGTCAAGGTATGAGGTCTCGGGAGGGGGGCGGCGGGGTTATCCGCAAGGACTAGTGCTAGGCCGCCTACTGTGGAACGTCGTGTTCGATGACGACTTGAGCTGCCTGAGAACGTATACGCAATAGTCTTCGCTGACGACTCGACAATCGTCGCCCGCAGGCAATGACAAGAATCAAGGATAGAGGAAACGGCCCTATTTCTTAACCGAAAGGCCAAAATGCAAGGAGCACTCACCATCAGATTGATTACTGGGACACGAAGCGACGGTAAAATGCAAGAGATAAAATACCTCGGAATGATCCTAGAGGCAAACCCAAGCCAAGTCTCGCAGATATTAGAGGCGACTCGAGATGTGATACGAACGCCCTAGCCCTAGCCAAACTGTGCCCAAACGTCAAAGGCCCGGGGGAACTAAAGAGAAGGCTGCTGGCGACGGTGTCGCGCGCCTAGCTCACCTACGCAGCTCCGGCATGGGACGCCATCGAGACTGGGCGGAATGTGGACAGGTTGAGGAGGGCGCTGCGCACCAGTGCGCTACGCATAACTCGAGCTTACCGTACCATATCAACGGACGCAGTGGAATTACTAGCGACATCCATTCCGGCAGGTGGAAGAAGTGGCCAAGGTTTATACCGTAGTCCGGGAGGGACAATCCCCAGTGACAGTCCCTAAGGAGGCGAGGGCAAAACGATGACCAAGTGGTACAGACGGTGGAAGAAAACCCTAGAACGCAGGGTGGACGAGGAAATTTTTCAACCAACTGAAACCCGTGGTGAAACGGGGACATGGTTAAACCACTGGTTAACTCATTTTTTTATAGTGCACGAAGTATTCTAGAGTTACCTGCACATGATAGACAAGGCGTCGAATCCAATGTGCAGGTACTGTCACGAACTGGACAGACTGAACGATCCGGCAGATACGATCTTCAGATTCCACAGGTAGCATGCGGAGCGACACAAGATGATGATGGAGAGGAGAGAGAGAAGAGGAGGTAGTCACCCCCAATCAACTGTGAAGGATGATGCTACATACATAGGCGGGCGGGGACGCAGTAGCTATATACGCCAAGACAGTAATGCGGGGCAAATATAACGACGACGTCTATTTAAAACAGATACTGATACAGAACGAAGGCTAACGAAATAGAATCAGAGAGAAGAATAACGAACTGACGCGAAACGACAGGCAAGACCCTAGTTACAGAACGTGAGTTTTGGATTAGCCGGTAAGCGCCCCAGCTAGAACGCGGGCCAAATCTGGCACTACACATGCCTCCAACACCTAGTGATGAGAGAAAGGCATGGGTGTCTCCAGAAGATTCGACCTGATAGGACGAACAAAGTGCTGGGGACAAGGACACGAAGCAACCCAGTGCCGAGGGCCGGATAGGCGTGGTTATGGTGGCGATGCGGCATAACAAAGCATTATGTTCAAAGATGTAGTATTGCCATCTGCGAGCACGAGGGGCGTACTACTAACTAATATACCCGGGATATGTGTGAAACCAGGAGGTGGCTGACAGCACGTAGCGGCAGCAGAAGCCACGAGTGCCGAATCAAAATAGTTCTCCGTATTCTTGAAATCAATCTCAACAGATGTAGGCCGGCCCAAGGCCGATACAATGCTGTTATCACCAGCGAACCTAATGTAAAGCGTGGTGAAGGCCCCGACGTTCATGGGCCGTACAATGGAGAAAAAGCCAAACCCGAACCACAGGATAGTAGATCGGGGGAGAGGTATGTAGTGGCTCAGGAAAAAGGGATCCTCATTATAAGTGTCTACGTGAACCCCAATAATTTGACAAACTGCCGGCCAAACAAATACCTACACAAGGTGGTGGGCAGCCCGTTATGTAGAGGGTGCAATGAAGAACTAGAAACAGCAGAGCATGTAATATGCCTCTGTCTAGCTCTAGTAAACACTAGGCATCTAATACTAGGGGACTGCTGGCCTAGTATGGTCAGCATTGACGACTCCTCGCCCGCCAGAGTTTTGCAGCTGGCACACAAAATTGACTGGTGGGACGAGTGAGCAGCCTTAAAGGGAGGTTTCACAATGGGTCCATTTTGAGACCTAAGTGTCTGTAGCTATGCTGCCCTCCAGCCAACTATTCAGAACTATTCAGAACCCTAATAATAGCTTACTCACTCTAGACCACTGCCTAGACAGGATTAGGCTGGACAGGATTCGGCTAGACAGGATTCGGCTAGACAGGATTCGGCTAGACAGGATTCGGCTAGACAGGATTCGGCTAGCGACTGGCAGCACGAGGAATTTTAATGCCAAGTCGGCGGAGTGGGGGGTGTCCGATACAGAATGTGCGACGCCGGGCACTATGAGCTTACATTAGGTGCTTTCGTTTAACATTACTAGTCGCCCTGTGGCGTGCTGTATCGCTCCAAGTTTTGCAGCCGTATGCTGGTAATAAGGAACGTGAAATATAATTGTGCGCATGGGAAACGGCTTGCACGACAAATAGAACAAGAGAGAATAAGCAGCACACGGTGATAAATAAAAACAGCTATTACGATGGCAGGAAATTGGGATCTTATTGATGGTCAGAGGACAGGTCTTTCTTGTGGCATGTCGGACCTACACCCAAATGGGGCGGTGAAGGGAACCCCTATAGAGACGAGGCAGGTGCGTACCGCTATCGAAAACAGGAGGTGCTGGGAAGAGCTGTTCGAGATCGTAGAGGATGACAACTACAAAATTGCCCTCAGGCATTTAGACGCTTAATGGTAAGGCATGAGCATGTTAATGGTTATTGACCATTAAAGTTACCGATGGAGGCGTCACTGCGCCGTCACTTAAAGGTCCTAAAGTAACATAACGTTTTAGCGCCAAGATTTTGTTGTTGAATCATTTAAATTTCTGTTGATAATTTGTTTATCAACAGAAATTTAAATGATTCACCAACAAAATCTTTGCACTAAAACGTTAGGTTACTTTAGGACCTTTAAGTGACAGCGCAGTGACGCCTAACATTGTATTTTTCGTATAGTATGGGCTCTGTACGTAAGAATCACGTATCATAAAACGTGATGGTTCATTTACTTCGCTGGTAATTGCCGCCGACATATTTTACAGGGACGTTTCTTCAGGACACGCTAAACAGTTTATATCAGTAATGAATTTGAAACGATTTTTTACCTTGTTTTGTATCACAGTTCTGATAAATTGTGATAAAAAAGTTTTATTTATCCTTTAAATATCGTATTATTTATTTTGTAGTATTTGTGTTTGCGATTCAACTTACATACAACCACAACTACGTATTTTCAGTTTTATTTATAAGCTTAACCCCCGCTTTTTGTAATTAGTTGTTGTCGTTATGCCAATAAATGCCTATGTCTCTCAATATATACATACATACGTATTTTTTTGTTTCTAAACATTCTTTGCATTATGACAACCCTGAGACCAATAAATATTTACATTGCCACTTAATTGGCCAAGAGAAAACTGTCCCTAATTGAGCAATCTGCCGCTGTGCGAATGCAAAACATTTACATTTCCATTGTCGTGCCGTGACCTGGGAGCAGCGGCGAATCAACAACAAACGCAACCTTACGAAAAATTTGCATGCAGCGGCGGCGCGGCGTCGTTATCACAACGATGAAACCCCCGAAGGACGCCGCCCAATTAGCGATTTAATGCAAACATGAGCTGGATACAAAATCGCGAATTTTAATGAGTAAGCAGTGATTAAAACGAAATTTATCTGATTTATTATCTCGGGTGTGACGTTTTTATGTGATACAAAAATTTAATATCTATATCGTTTGCAACTGTTTAATTTGTACAACAAAAATTAATATTCATTGACTGCTTTACTAATCTTATTATCAATATTATATATGTATATATATATATATATATATATATATATATATATATATATATATGTATTATATATATATATATATATATATATATATATATATATGTATATAAATGTATATAATCGTATATAAACGGGAATCCAATGCGACTATTGCGGTTACTATATGAATAGAGGTTGATAAAATGTTACCCATTTTTTTTCATAGCAGAGTGATGAAAAGTTATATTTTTTTAGTGATTATTAACATGTAGAAACCCTATCTCGGTAAAGAAAATTCTTGAGGGTCCACAAACACACAATTTTCTCATTTATCTCAAATACTAACCATTATTTTTTCCATTTTCTATCCAAAAAAAATATATATAATGTTGCATACGAATTTGTTCTTCGATTAGCTCATTGTGAGACTGTAAATGTTGCACAGTTTGACCATTTAATTTAGATTTTTATTGTTTAATTAAATATTATTTTGCATTTTTTTCACTCTGACATTTGAAATGTTGTTTCTCTGTATCATAATATACATCACTGATCGCAGAAAAATAATCCCTTTCAGAATCCGCTATAGAAAATGGAATTGTCATTGGAAAAAATTATCGATGCCGTAATTCCTCATTCAAAAATGGTCGAAACAAATTGACGCTTTTTTTTTAAATTGCCAATTTAAAATTAAAAAGTGTTCGAGAAATTTACATTTAGAGGTTTTATAGAATGCATTCTATACTTTTGTGACATCCTGTATATAGGAAAAACTGCAACATACAAAAGTGTTTCATTTTAAATTTATTTTTAATTAAATTTATTCAAAAATAAATGAAATAAATGTTGTGCATCAAATATTTGTTTCCATTTATTCAATTGATTTTTCGTATAAATTGGATTGCACCCTACCAATTCAATTTAATGTCACATTTATCAATCCAGAGACCCCCTACAGCGTTTTTATTCTGGGTGGTCGCCACTCTATCTTATTATAATCGGCGATATACAATGTGTTTTTCATGAACATAATAGCAATAAATAATTTTTATTGGCTGTAAACAATAGATATTTAATAGATAATTCCCAGCTTCCATTTTCGTACACAATAGGACATCGATGATCATCAGCGCGGAGATGTAATAAAATTACACGACTTACATAACTAAGATGCTATGCATAAGCCATTATAGTGTTGTGCAAACGGAATCTACATATAGATAGAATTTTGGCGTTGCGAACTTATTGAGAACTCGAATTTATAATTGTGCGAGCGTGGAGCGGGTTTCGCATTATGTATATTTTTGTGCTTGACGAGTTTCCGTAACTATGTACATATATTTTCCGGTTAGCATACGGGTTTTGAAAATTAAAGTATTAAAAAAGTTGGTGAAGACACGAGAATTGTGCCCTATATATATACGGTTACCATACGTTCTTTATTTAAGAGGACAGTCCATTTCATTGGTCTTATTTAATATTAATTATTTATTTTGATCTTAATCTAATGATTGCGTGTTCTGGGAAGAGAATAAAGATCGTTTTAGACAAGATAATTTCTTGAGTCAAAAGTTAATCAAGATGCGAGACAATCTAAATTATCTCGTATCATACCGCAAAATTATTTGAAATATTGAATTGGATGGTAGATCGAATGGAAAAATATAACGCGTTCTATTCGTCAAGGACAAATTGAATGGGAGGAGGATATATAAATTAATTTCTTGAACAACTTTTGAGCTAAGAAATTGTCCTGTCTAAAACGAGCTTTATATCTTTCTATGGGCAATTCAAGCTAGTCGCTACTCTAACTCGTGGCAGAAAATTGCAAATAAAGACTAAAAGAAAAACCTTTATTGGCATTTCCCTCACTGCCCTTCCACATCACAAACCACAACAAAAATATACAAAAATTAAAATATAATATAAATTAAATAAAGACTATATATTTCTATTTTCACTAGATTACAAATTAAAGTCTGTAGACAGTTTGGAACTTTATTATTTCATTACTTTATTATTACATATTTTTATCTTAAAAGTATGTTTCTGTTAGTTTATTCGAATGATTTGCATGACTCACGCAATCAATGACAAACGGTTGCGTAAGATTTCGCCTCTTTTCTTCATTATCATTGCCACCAAGTGAAATCGATCAACACGGTTAAAAACGCAACCGTGATTTTCGTGGTGAAATCTTGCGCCAGTCGTGACTCAACTCGCGCTCTAAAAACCAACGCGACGACTCGCAAAATCACAACAGGTTTAATGAACCTTCCGCGGTGATTACCGTGAAATTTCTCGTCCATAAGAAACAATGCGTTTTTCGTTTTCATTGGAAACGTGAGATTTCTATATTGCGGCTTTTCGAGGATAATTACCGGTGTGGTTTCATTTATTAGTTGCCAAATTTATTGATTTATTTATACAGTCAGGGCAATATTGATGGAACAAATTGGACATTAAAATTATAGAAACTGCTTTCTAAGTAATTGTTTGAGTGCATATGAAAATTCATACCGGTGTGAAGTTAACCTCTAAGATCTCAGCCTCTATACCGCGCGTCGCCGCGAGACCGCGCACACGGCGGATTGTTGGCGGGTCTCTATAGACCAATTAGGTGACCAATAAAATCCAAATTTTGAGGATTCTTTTGTTTATGACTTGCGGACTATAATATATAGTTATATATTTTGATTCATAATTTTTATAGGCGTTGTTGTATAATATATGTTGTAACTTAAATTATTATTTTTGATCATGAATCCGTCATACAATTGATTTAAAAAAATTACACAAAATTTATAATAAAATGACAATGGAAAATGGAAAGTCTCTATCTTGGCATATTTGTTCTTCTATTTATTTTTGATTTTTAACTTTTACCCTCCTATCTTGATTTTAGTGTCTGGGTCGATAAAAAAATTATGCAACATATTTTATTTAATTTTTTTTACTGATCCTAGTGCAGAACATATCAGTGCACTATATGCCCGAAAGAAATTGGAAAATTTTGATTATAAATATATTTTTTTTCGGTGACCAAGTCTAATTTCATTATTATTATTATTTTTTACCATGAATCCGTCATACAATTGATTTGAAAAAATTACACAATGTTTATAACAAAATGACAATAGAAAAGGGAAAGTCTCTATCTTGGCATATTTTTCCTTTTATAGATTTTTTATTTTTAACTTTTACGCTCCTATCTCGATATGCCGATTTTAGAGACTCGGTCGATAAAAAAATTATGCAACATATTTTGTTTATTTTTTTTACTGATCCTAGTGCAGAACATATCAGTGCACTAGATGCCCGAAGAAAATTGGAAAATGTTGATTATAAGTATATTTTTTTCGGCGACAAAGTCGAACATACTTCATTATTTTTTTTATCATTGATCCGTGATACGATTGATTTGAAAAAATTACACAAGGTATATTACAAAATGGCAATAAAAAATGGAAAGTCTCTATTCTGGCATATTTTTCCTTCTATTTATTTTTTATTTTTAACTTTTACCCTCCTATCTCGATATGTCGATTTTAGAGGCTGGGTCGATAAAAAAATTATACAACATATTTTGTTTAATTTTTTTACTGATCCTAGTGAAGAACATATCAGAGCACAAGATGCCCGAAGGAAATTGGAAAATTTTGATTATAAGTATTATTTTTTCGGCGACCAAGTCGAAAATAATTACACCAGAAGGAACGTACTGTTGCCGTGTACCATTTAGCTTAAAATTAATTTTCGCTACCTTTTATGGCTAAAATAGTCGAAATAAACCCGATTTTTCGATGTCTGTGTCTGGTATGTATGTTTGTCTGTCTGTGAACAAAATAGTTTTATGTGTATATAAACGAATATAGTTTCCCATAAAGAGTAATACATCAATGTCACACAAAAAGGCAATAATATTCACAAACGGTTTTCGTAATTTTAATTAGCACTCCAAGGACTATTGATTGAGCGAAAAGGTATTTTTGAATTTTTGATTTTGGTTGAAAAATATTGACCCTTATTTGCTCGGATGTTTTTTTTGCGTCTCATATTACAACTTTTAGACGGGTTTATACTGTTCCTAAATAAAAAGCCAAGCCCTGAAACCAAAAATACAAACTATATGTCGATACGACAAACACTGAGAAACAACTCAAAAATTATAATTCTGACAATTTTTAGACTTTGTTGGGGTTATGATATCCATAAACCGTTTTCGCGATTTTAATTAGCATCCTAAGGATTATTGATTGATTGGCAGTAAAAAAATATGTGGACGGGCATAGTCTGGTTGGTAGGAATCACCTGCCCACCCCACCTTTGCTCGCATAGTTTTTTTCAATGGATACAGACGTTTTATATTGTTTAAGCTATTCCAAGAAGAGTGTTATCCTATGGAAAAACTATGCGAGTAAAGGTGCGGTGGGCGGGTGGCCCCTACCAACCAAACTATGCCCGTCCATTATTTCAAATGACTTGAACTATGCAATACATTATTATCCATTACTTTGTATAATTTAATTTTAGTTTCATTTATTAATTAACGCCTGATTAGTTAAAAAAATGTGAAAAACACTGTAGTGCATAGTTCAAGTGGTTTGAAATAGTGGACGGGCATAGTTTGGTTGGTAAGGGACACCCGCCCACCCCACCTTCGCTCGCATAGTTTTTTTTATGGATACAGACGTTTTATATTGTTTAAACTATTCCAAGAAGAGTGTTATTCTATGGAAAAACTATGCGAGCAAAGGTGGGGTGGTTGGTTGGCCCCTACCAACCAAACTATGCCCGTCCATTATTTCCAATGACTTGAACTCTGCACTACATTGTTATCCATTACTTTGTATGATTTAATTTTAGTTTCATTTATTAATTTACGCCTGATTCGTAAAAAAATGTGAAAATCAATGCAGTGCATAGTTCAAGTTGTTTGAAATAGTGGACGAGCATAGTTTGGTTGGTAGGGGCCACCCGCCCACCCCACCTTCGCTCGCATAGTTTTTTTTAATGGATACAGACGTTTTATATTGTTTAAACTATTCCAAGAAGAGTGTTATCCTATGGAAAAACTATGCGAGCGAAGGTGGGTTGGGCGGGTGGCCCCTACCAACCAAACTATGCCCGTCCATTGTTTCAAATGACTTGAACTCTGCACTACATCGTTATCCATTACTTTCTATGATTTAATTTCAGTTTCATTTATTAATTTACGCCTGATTCGTAAAAAAATGTGAAAATCAATGCAGTGCATAGTTCAAGTTGTTTGAAATAGTGGACGAGCATAGTTTGGTTGGTAGGGGCCACCCGCCCACCCCACCTTCGCTCGCATAGTTTTTTTAATGGATACAGATGTTTTATATTGTTGAAACTATTCCAAGAAGAGTGTTATCCTATGGAAAAACTATGCGAGCAAAGGTGGGGTGGGCGGGTGGCCCATACCAACCAAACTATGCCCGTCCATTATTTCAAATGACTTGAACTATGCAATACATTATTATTCATAACTTTGTATGATTTAATTTTAGTTTCATTTATTAATTATCGCCTGATTAGTTAAAAAAATGTGAAAAACAATGCAGTGCACAGTTCAAGTCGTTTGAAATAGTGGACGGGCATACTTTGGTTGGTAGGGGACACCCGCCCACCCCACCTATGCTCGCATAATTTTTTTAATGGATACAGACGTTTTATATTGTTTAAACTATTCCAAAAAGAGTGTTATCCTATGGGAAAACTATGCGAGCAAAGGTGGGGTGGGCGGGTGGCCCCTACCTACCAAACTATGCCCGTCCATTATTTCAAATGACTTGAACTCTGCAATTCATTATTATCCATTACTTTGTATGATTTAATTTTAGTTTCATTTATTAATTTACGCCTGATTAGTTTAAAAAAATGTGAAAACCACTGTAGTGCATAGTTCAAGTCGTTTGAAATAGTGGACGGGCATAGTTTGGTTGGTAGGGGACACCCGCCCACCCCACCTTTCTCGCATAGTTTTTTTAATGAATACAGACGTTTTATATTGTTTAAACTATTCCAAGAAGAGTGTTATCCTATGGAAAAACTATGCAAGCAAAGGTGGGGTGGGCGGTTGCCCCCTACCAACCAAACTATGCCCGTCCATTATTTCAAATGACTTGAACTCTGCAATACATTATTATCCATTACTTTGTATGATTCAATTTTAGTATCATTTATTAATTAACGCCTGATTAGTTAAAAAATGTGAAAAACACTGTAGTGCATAGTTCAAGTCGTTTGAAATAGTGGACGGGCATAGTTTGGTTGGTAGGGGCCATCCGCCCGCCCCACCTTCGCTGGCATAGTTTTTCTATAGGATAACACTTTTCTTGGAATAGTTTAAACAATATAAAACGTCTGTATCCATTGAAAAAACTATGATAAACAGATGGTTCTAGAATCTAGGAGGACTGGTCACATGAAAAACGTCATGGGAACCGTCCTAGGTAGTAGGAAAATTAAAATCCAAATATATAAATCGGTAACTAACCCGGTAGACATAAGTCGGCCGCAGAGATAATATGAATGTCAGAAATGAATATTTGAAATGAAAGTCCTAAGGCGAATTACTACAGGCACGATCAAAATCAGAAATGATACCTACGGAAGACTAGACTACCTTCACATGAAGACGCGATACTGGTATGCTGGATACTAATTTTATATGGAACGATAAGGTATCTGCATGGGAATGCTTCCATTGCCTACAATGTAAAACTAGTATCCAGCACACACCGTATCGCGTACTTGCGTCTTCGTATGAACTTATTGTAAGGAAGAACGAACATAGTGGAAGAAAGACAAGAATATAACAAGCTTCACACAATGATTGAGATGGTATGGACACATTCAACAAAGCCAAACAAAGGAATTCATAAGAAAAGTAAATAATTGGAAGAGGAAGAAAGTTGGAGTTTAATGAATATAGATTTCCATCTATCTGCTAGAAATTAGTAGAATAAAAAAATTAAGAGTTTCTGAGTATGTGACCTGAGTAAGTGAGTACAAAAATTCTGGTATAACGCCTTAAACTGTTAATATTGAGAAAATAGACTATAAACCATGACTTTTTACGTAGTCAACTTCCCACGGAAATTTATTTGTTCCAACACAACACTGTATGCATGCATTCAAGACAGAAAATAAAACTCGATCGTAATCCTCATAACCGCCGCCGTATAAAAACAAACCGCACGCGGTGCTTCCTAGAGACGCCATAAAAGCCCCCCAAACGACCAGTAATTTCCATGGGACCCCCAGTAAAAAGCAATGGAATTATTCTTCCTACTGCCCTTGACATTGCCGAACGCCGCAGCATAAAAAGAACGCGCCGTATTAAATAATAATAACAAGTAGTACGAGTATCGCCCGCCGAGGGCAAGGTCAGTTTTCTGGCGCCAGCGGTAAAGAAAAAAAACCTGCAGCACGCGCTTTCCCAATCGAGTTACGACGGCCGCAATCTCAAGTTTCATGTGCATGTGTATAGATCTGATTGGGAATGAAATTATTTTCGTACGATATGGGCATTTATTACCGGATAAATTTATGTACGCATTAGCATTGGGAGATGGGATGATATACGAAACTGCAATATTGTGGGGGCTCATTTTATGTGTTACGTGAATGCGATAACTGCTGGTTATAACCCGCACGTAATGGTTATAATATTTGCTGGGAAATTTATAACTTTAAATGGAGACACGAGCAAAATAAAAACGTTTGATTATAAAATAATACAATGTATTGTCGTGCTAAAAAATATGCAGTACGTATAATCTTTATTAGTAATTGTGTTCTTTACTCGACAGTAGGGAAAAAGTTGAAAGGCAGGAGCTGAATTCATCACATAAATCACAAACATAATCACTATTGGAATAATTACTACTGGAAGAAACAAGAGAAACGAGAATAAAAATATACAAGGCTATAATAAGACCTATAATAACATAGGGATGCGCGACATGGATATTAAATAAAGCACAAAGCGGCAAATACAAGCAGTAGACATAAAGTATATGAGGAGAGTTAGAGGAGTGACAAAATGAGACTATAAAAAGAGAACTAAATGTAACACCGACAATACATTACATCGAGGAAAGACAATTGAGATGGTGCGCACACATAATTAGGAAGGCAAAGACAACACCGGCCAAAAGAATATGGAAAGCAAAAATCAAAAACAACAAAAAAACGAAGACCAAGAAAAAAAACGGAATGAAGTTATATTGGATCTATTAGTTAGAAAGGAAAGGAAAAACCTGAAAAGATGGTAAACAACTGGCAAAGAAGATGTGATGGGAAAAATGTATAAAAGAATAGAGAAAAATTCAAACCTTCATACCACATCGTGGTAGAAAAGGCCAGTGGATACACAAACACACACACACACACATATATATATATATATATATATATATATATATATATATATATATATATATATATATATATATATATATATATAGATATATAAGAATATCAAGCAGTTGGAAGACTAGCATATTAACTAGGGCTGTTTTCGTTTATCACGCTGTACTGCTACGGGATTATTGTCTCTTGTTCTATTTGCCACTCCCAATGCGCACAATTCTACCGCGGCTCTTATAACCGGCGGCGCACGACCGCAAGACTTGTCTGTTTGTTGACTGTTAAACAAAAGTACCTTATATATTAATAATATAATATCTTTAAAACCAACCAAATAGACTCTTATGATAGAATCTGTCAAACTGATAAGCGATACAGCACGCCACGGGGCGACCAGTAATGCTAAACCATGCTAAACGGAAGCACCTTATGCATATCTTTAAGATCCAATTCACACATAAGCGCCAGCACCGTGTCTTCGCCTCTTCGCCTAAGACACGGTAGGCGAAGGGCCGAAACTCCTCCACGCCGCCTTTATGTAAACATAAGGTGATGTCCCTTCACTGCATATGGACATCACAATCGCCTGTGGAACGCTTAGGTGTGAATTGGGCCTAAGAAAGCGGAAACGAAAAAAACTGAAATCTACCGAGGTATCATCCTCTTAAATACTGCACTAACGGCATTATTAATTATTAACTTCACAGAACACGTCTGAAACTTCACAGAAAACCTCTGTAAAACAGTGAAAGGTGATTTGCGAAAAATCGGCCGGATGAGGTTCGACGGGCTCTCAATACGAGAGAGATTTTGTTTTCCTTTTAGTACAATAAAGGTATTATTATTATTACTATTAACTATAACCATAGCTAGACAACATATTTATTATGACTATAAGATTGAATCATTGAATCATTTCGGACAAAAACGATGATTCATTCTGCTACTGAATTTCGTTAATAGTTAACATTTAAAAATTGTCGCGGGGTAGACAGTTAGGAGCACTCCGTGCGCTCAGCATGTTTGATAATTATAAAAATATTGACCTAGTGGCCCGGAATATTTCGTAAGGATTACAATATTTGATTTACACATACTTGTCCTCATAAAGCGTTTCATGATACAACTACATTAAACCGGCCTAAATTTCGTGTAAACAATCATCATCATTATAAAACGATTTTGGTGTAACTAAAAAAAAATATGCGCGTTGTTTCAATGTGCAACTAAATAACTTTCACGTATAAATGACTGACGTGTTTTGTTTACACAGATGACTCTCAGATGAAAATCTATATATAAATCAGATTACTATTTCATATATAATTGTAAACCCACCTCTTAGCAATCTATATATCTAGATTTCGATCTTATTAGATCTCGTCTGAGAGCTACACTGACGAGCTCTAATAAGATCGAAATCTAGATATGTAGATTGCTAAGAGGTGGATTCACACTCGGACTAAACTTAATATCGCAACCTACAATGTTAGAACTCTGTCTACCGAAGACCGCTTACTAGAACTGGAACACGAGCTCTCCAAAATAAAGTGGGATATCGTGGGACTTGCAGAGGTTCGCAGAAGAGATGAAGGACTGCTGCACCTTAAGTCAGGGAATACGCTCTATTACAACGGCGAACTGGAGGGTACCCAACATGGAGTGGGCTTTATGGTACATAAGAACATTGCACAAAATGTCTTTGCTTTTGGATCAATTTCTGCAAGAGTGATATACTTAGACATCTATATAACTCAAAGATATACCTTAAAAGTAATACAAGTATACGCGCCCACTTCAACGTACCCAGATGAAGATATAGAGGAATTGTATGAAGACATCGCAAAAGCAAAAGAGGAAAATAAAGCATTCTACACTCTTGTCGTTGGGGACTTTAATGCAAAAGTTGGACATAAAACGAATGAAGACAATCCGTGGATAGGACCATATAGTGCAGATAACAGAAACGCACGTGGAGAAATGTTACTGAACTTCCTAGAAGAACACCAATGCTACCAAATGAATTCATTCTTTAAAAAAGCAACTCATAGAAGATGGACATGGCATAGTCCCGATCAAAATACTAGAAACGAAATAGATTACATAATCAGTTCGCATAAAAGCATAGTAGAAGATGTAACTGTGTTAAATTCATTTTATACTGGAAGTGACCATCGTATCGTGAGAGCAAAAATAAACATTCCTACCAAATTAGAGCGTATTAAGTTAATAAAACCAAGAGAAGGGACCCTCAACATATCTTCACTACATACAAAGGGCCAACTCTTTGATGCAGAAGTCACAAAGCTCCTCCTACGGAATCCCGGCAATGAAAACCTTGACAAAGCACTTGATAACGTTGAACAGGCAGTATCAAAAGCTGCCAAAACTGTACTGGGCATATCTAAGCAGAAACAACAGAAACTTACTGATGAGACATATGCTTTGATCAAACTCAGGAAAGAACTGCTACTTCTAAACAACGATGATCACCAACAACTGAAGATATATAATAAACAAGTACGCAGAAGTGTCAGAAATGATATATACAACTATAACAAAAATATAGTACAAAGCGCACTCGAGCAGAATAGCGGAATCAAATTCACAAAGAGCAAAATATCAGAAGGCAGAAAACAAATCAGCAAGCTAACAGACAAAGATGGAACAATACTAACAACTAGAGAAGAAATACACTCACAGGTGGAAGAATTTTACACAGATCTCTATGCCCACAAAATAGAACAGAGAACACCTACAAAAAATGATAGAAGGGCCAAACTGACACGACATTATACAGAGGATCTGCCAGAGGTAAGCGTTTACGAAATTAAAAAAGCAATGAAGGCAATGAAGAATAATAAAACAACAGGTTCTGATGGCATTCCTATCGAACTTATCAAATTTGGTGGTCATACTTTATTAAAAACTCTCCAACAACTCTTTAACGAATGTATCGACACAGGCGAAACTCCTCGGAACTGGAAGAATGCTATAGTGATCCTGCTGCACAAGAAAGGCAGTAAACATGAACTAAAAAACGACAGACCTATTTCACTACTTAGCCACATATACAAACTATTTATGAAGGTAATAACAAATAGACTATCACATAGATTAGACCAGTTCCAACCTGTAGAGCAAGCTGGATTCCGTAGCGGATACAGTACAGTCGACCATGTACACACAGTTCGACAGACAATTCAAAAATGCAACGAATACCAAAAACCAATATACCTTGCTTTCATTGACTTTGAGAAGGCTTTTGACACGGTGGAATCCTGGGCCACTATTAACGCGCTCCAGAGATGTCATATAGACTATCGGTACATAAATATTTTAAAAAGTATATATCGAGATGCTTCAATGGTTGTAGAGGTGGCAGGAGGAACAAACCATATTCCTATTCGACGCGGTATCCGGCAAGGTGACACTATCTCACCGAAGTTATTTACAAATGTACTTGAGGATGTATTCAAGACTCTTAATTGGAGTAAGGTTGGTCTTAATATCAATGGTACATTCCTATCACACCTTCGCTTTGCAGACGATATAGTGGTGTTTGCAGAAAGTCCCGAAACACTTCAACGGATGGTAGCTGAGTTAAATACTGGAAGTGAGAGTATTGGCTTAAAAATCAATATTTCAAAAACAAAAGTGATGACCAACCAACCCATACTACCTCCAATTAAAATACATAACAAAGACCTTGAACTAGTTGCTGAATATATATACCTCGGACAAATAATAACCTGTCAGAAAAACATGCAAATGGCAGAAGTCAAGCGGCGTGTAAATATGGGTTGGGCTGCATTTAGCAATCTAAAGCATATTTTAAAATCCGACATGCCTCAACATCTCAAAACAAGAACTTACGACCAATGTATTCTACCAACTATGACTTATGGTTGCGAAACATGGACTCTCACAAAGGCGGCAATGCAGAAACTAAAAGTTGCCCAACGATCCATGGAAAGGCAAATGCTTGGGATTACACTTCGGGACAAAATGTTGAATACCTGGATACGAGAACGTACCAAGGTTACAGATATTGTCCTTAGAGTAACTAAACTCAAATGGCAGTGGGCTGGACACGTCATAAGACGGGAAGATAACCGCTGGAGCAGACAGATCATTGAATGGAGGCCGCGTACCGGGAGAAGAAACATAGGAAGACCACCAGCACGTTGGGCCGATTATATTAAAACGGTGGCAGGCAAACAGTGGACTAGACAAACACTATGTAGAGAAAATTGGAAGTCCTTGGGGGAGGCCTACGTTCAATATTGGACTAGAGATGGCTGATATTGATGATGATATATATATATTTTATACGATTGGCCTTGTGCTGCTACCCGGTGATCCTGATAGCATGAGCATGTTGACAGTTATTACCATATGGTTGTGCATTGCTAATTGATGTGGTGCCACCAGATGGCTTTTAACTTTCCTCTTCGGGGGGTAGTTGTACTATTTTTAGATTACTATTTATTTTATTTACTTTTTTATTAATTTTCCGAACCAATTTCAAGCATAGTATCGGCAAAGAAACGCCTCTACAAGACTTGGTAGAAACATGATCTGAAGAGGCTGAGACAAACTAAAAAGAAGCTAAAAAGGCAAGAAGAACAATAGCAATAAGAATAGAAAAAGCTGATTTAGACCTGTATAAACGTCTAAAATAAGCGACGGATACCGAAATATACAGAATTGCAAAATGCAGAGATAACAACACTATAGCTGTTTTCGTTTATCGCTCTGTGCTGCTACTGGCTTATCGTATCTTGGTCTATGTGTCGCTCTTGAGGCGCACAATTCTACCTCGGCCCTTATCACTGGCCCTTACCACCGGCAGCTCACGACTGCAAGACTGCGATAGAGCACGCCACGGAAATGTTAAACGAAAGCGCCTTATAATATAAACATCTAGAACAACCAACGGACACATGAGTACCTTTCGTTTATCACTCTGGGCTGGTACGGGCTTATTGATTCTATTTGCCGCTTCCGACGCGCATGTTTCTACCTCGGTCCTTATAACCGGCGGCACACGAACGCAAGACCAGGGCGATACTGCACGCCACAGGGGTGACTAGCAATGATAAACCATGCTAAACGAAAGCGCCTCTACATATACAAAATTGCAAAATGAAGGGACAACACAAAAGACCTTGGAACGATAAAATATATCAAGAACAGGAACCGTACACTGTTCACAACTGAAACGGACATATATAAGCTGCTTTCGTTTATCTTTAATAGCTGCCCCAAATAATTCACACCGGAGCATGTCGTTACAACTGTGAATATTCTTGGAAAATTGTATCAAGTATAATTTCCATAATATAACAGTATAGTCAAATTGAAAAGTATCTGCAACCGCATTAAGAGCGGAAGGTAAATTGGTGGCGATCTAGGATCGGCTCAATGGATAATCGAACACGAAACGAACAGCCCGGAACAGCTCACGAACGATAAACGAAAACGGCTATAATAGATTGTTACTACAACGAGCTACTGAAAGAAGAATTTCCGCGGAAGCCACAAACAAAAGAGCCTAAGATAAACGGACCCAAACAAGAGAAATAGCCACCGCAGACATTAGTAGAGTAATCTCCAAACCGGAAAATAACAAAGGTAACGAACCAGATGAAATACCAGCCCGAATCTGGAAAGAACTAACAGCAGATGGGGAAGCATGGCTGACAAAATTATTCCATAACATTCCAAGAACTGAGAAAATGCCAGATGCGCAGAGGAAGACTGCACTAGTTCCATTTTACATAAAGTGTTTGTAGCTATGCTACCCTCCAGCCAACTATCCAGAACTATGAAGATGTAAGTTGTATGTCAAGATAGTTTTCGCAATCATATATATCTCACATGATTCCGGAAACTATCGTGACATACAACCTACCATCTGGATAGTTCTGGATAGTTCTGGATAGTTGGCTGGAAAGTAGCATAGCTACAGATACTGAGGCCTCAAAATGGGCCCATTGTGAAACATCCCTTTAAAGCTACTCACTCGTCCCACCAGTCAATTCTGCGTGCAAGCTGCGGAACCCTGGCGGGTGAGGATTTACCAATGCTGGCCATACTAGGTCTCTAGTACTAGCTGCCTAATGTTTACTAAAGCTGGGCAGAGGTATATTACATGCTCTGCTGTTTCTAGTTCTTCATTGCATCTTTTACCTAACAGGCTGTCTACCAGACCCATCGTGTGTAGGTGTTTGTTTAGCCGACTTACATATCGCACCCTCAAAATCTGGCTAATAGTCTTAATAAGCGAACGACTCATAATCTAAATTCCTTGAGAGAATATCAGTTTGGATTATGGCGGGCAAAGTAGAAAGTCAAGCAGTTAGAGTTTAGGGAATACATTGGATGGAAAAACTTGTAGCAGACAACAAGGCGAATGAGAGAGATAGAGACAGGTCGTCTTGACGAGCGACTTCAACGCAAAATCACCAGCGTGGGAGTCACCTGAGACGGACGCCAGAGAAGAAGCAGTGCGGAAACTATTTGCCGCACTCAATCATCTATCAGCCCGCAATGCCGGCATGCCGACCTCCGAGAAAAGGGACTCGACATCCTTCATTGACATGACACTAGCGTCGATGCAACTGATGGGGAGAGTGCGGGGCTACTAGGACTAGGAGTACTAGAGAAGGAAACGTTGAGCGACCACCGGTACATCGAAAGTACACATACACTCCAACAAGGTGGGCGCTCAGCCCACCCAGGACACAACACAAGACAGGCGTGAGGACGTAGGTACTGAACGGGATGTATGTGGAGCTCTTACGAGCCACGCTCGATAACTCAGGAAACTGAGGACCCAGATGAGATAGCCGAAGACCTGAACAGACAACTGTAGGAGGCGTTCCAGATCGCCGTCCCGTCTAAGAGAGCCACGACGTGAAGACCTAAGACACACTGGTGGTGTCCAGAGTTCGTTGATGCCAGAAATGCAGCAAATAGTGAAAGTCCAACGTGCTAAAGCGACTGGAGCCCCAAAAAACCAGCTCCAAGACCGCTACAGAACACAACGGAAAGAGTACAGGCGGGCGATCGAGAGAAGCCAGAAGGTCTGCTACTGAAAACTGTGTAGGAAAGTCCAGGGTCTTCTCGACAAACTGGGTTTAAAGAAGATCGGCGACCGCCCGGCTGGTCCTGAAGCATTAGTCGCCAGAAGTGCCCTATTCCCACCAGGAGCAGTCATGGGCCAATAACCGCAACCTGGGAACGAGCAGGCACCCACAGAGCCCAACACGTGGGAAGAAGATGAGGTGTCAGCAGCCAATCTCAGGTTACCTGGCAGGAAGGAGCCAGAACCGGATGCACTGCCAGCTGCCGCGGCGATAGTGGGACGGATCACTAGGATTGCGAAGAGTTGCCTGGAAAATTGCAAGGTTCCGAGACGATGGAAGACAACAAAAATAAGGACAGTCTTCATTCGGATATCTGGGAAATTTCCCCTCAACGAACCGTCTGCTTACCTCCCGCTGTCTGCTGGACGGAGCGGCAAACATGCCGGAACGACTGATTGCGGACCATCTTACTGAGGCTATTTAAGCTGCCGGAGGACTGCACAAAGTAGAAAGTACGGTTTCAGAAAAGGCAGCTCTACCACCGACACGATCCGAAGTCTGATGATCGAGGCCAACGCTGCTATGGGTGACCATCATGGAAGCGGTAAGGAGAAGAGGCATATCACCTGCACTCAACAAAACAGTCAGAGGCTCACTGCAATTCTAGGAGATCACCCATGAAGGAAGGGACGACCTGATCTGATACATGCGAGGTGACGGAGAGGGGGGTTACTATGTTCTAGGCCCCTCCTATGGAATATAGTTTATGACGACGATCCCCGAGAACACGAGGATCATCGCGTTCGCGGACGACAAGGTACCATGTCACTATCGACGCAGCTCCGGCCTGGGTCGAGGCAATAAAGACTAACAGAATGTGAACAGGTTAAGGAGGGCGTTGCGCACCAGCGCTCTTATCACCCGACCATATAGGACACCCTCCACATATGCAGTGAGGGTTCTGGCGGCCACGATGTCAGCGGACCTGATGGTGGAAACTTAGCGAGAAATTAAAGGAGGAAGAAGATGCCCATAGCCATAGCGAGAGATGAAGCAAGGAAGCAAGCCATATCCAAATGGAAAAGAAGCTGGGACGAGACACCAAACGCGATATGGACGAACGGGTTCTTTCCCCAACTAATAACACTTATTGATAGAAAACATGGAGATACAAACCATTGGCTGAAGCAACTACTGGCAGGACATGACATTTTCTAATCCTATTTATATAGAATTGGAAAGGCGACAAGTGACCGGTGCCACAAGACAGAGGACCCGACCCACACGTTGTACCACTGCGACAGGTAGTATAATGCACGAGCCACTTTATAGACAGAACTGTGGGAGGAAGAACTCTCCCACCAGCAAATGGGACGTCTAATGTTACAAAATTCTATGCTGAAGATGTCATTCTAAGTTCTGGCGGCTACAATTCCGGTGGACCTGATGGTGAAAGAGAGAGAAGCCGTATACCGAGAAATTAAAGGAGGAACATCATCCACGATAGCGAGAGACGAGGCAAGGAAGCAAGCCATATCCAAATGGTCAAGACGCTAGGAGTGACAAATGGGATGCCTAATGCTACAAACATCTAAGACGCGGTTGCGAAATTCCTAACGCAAGTGATGAAGCAGAAGTATAACGACGATCTGCAGACATAAGACACGACAACAGACAAACAATATAGGACAGAAGACAGGACTAACTAGCACCAGGACAGCATCATAATGCTTAGGGTGTTCTTGAGACAGACAGACGTGAATTTAGCAGATGGCTAGTACAACAATCGCTCATTATTGTAGAAGTGACTGAAATGATATGATTTTAATGCAATCAGAACTCAGTAATACAATAATCTATGATGACGATGCAGTCATCCTAAGTTTAAATAAAAGTGTAAACATGCCATTAACACTAGTGAAGGGCAACGACCTCTCTATGAAAAATCAGCTGAGTATGAATGCGTCAAAAACCGTAGATATGATTTTCAGTCTCAGGCCATACACCTGCAACAATTCAAGCAATAAATCGCTGAAATTTGTAAAGGGAGGATTCGCAATCGCATTTTCAGACCTAAGTGTCTGTAGTTATGCTACCCTCCAACCAACTATTCAAAACTATCCAGATTGCTTTATAATATGGAAAATACAATTCCGCGGTATTATTGGATTACCACGGTCATCCAGTACCAATGCATGATTTATCTATTAATTACATATCTTTTATAAATCAGAAATTTTAATTGTAATTCAAACTAAGTAGTAACCATAAAAACAATTGTTATTTAGCCGTGAAATTTTGTGCGAACCATCGAAGGTTCGCTACTGAGAAATTTAAGCAGCCGTACGATGCGGTGTTTATGTGTGTGTGCCGTTCAGAATGCTCAATTTGATTATACGTGCGTGATCGATTCGTTCAAAATAAATTTGTACTCACTTATATGCAAGACCTCGTGCAACAAATGCAAGTTATCAGAGGTCATGCTGCTAAAATGGCACGCGTGATTCATGGCGGTTTTTGGGGGGCTTGATGCGCAGATAGTGTTCCTACAAAATCAATACGGTTACAACAATATATATAAACTGCGGTTAAAATAACGCGCTAAATATTCTAATACCGGACGAATTTGCAATTTGCGATTTATCGGGCGTACAGCTATAATAACCGATGCAAATTGGTATGAATATTTAAATTGCTGCGCGGGAACTAATTGGGGCTAAATAATAATGCATCCTTTTGCAGTTTAAATATCGAAATTGTTAAATATTATGACTGTTTTAGTTAAATTGTAAAAAGCACTCAAATTTTGAATTTCAATTATTTATGTCTGCTGGATTATTTCACAGTTTCAGTATTTTGAATTAGTTATGGCTTATAATTATTTACAGAAAGACTAAAATATGATTGTGGAATAAATTTACTGAGCACGCCGATAAAAATGTACGAGCAGATAATTGATTTAAAATAAGTGATCGGAAATGCGATGGATGATTCACAGAGTGGTTTCAAAGAGGGAAGAAGCATACAAGATCATGTATTCGTAATAAGACAGATGACACAAAACGAAGTACAGGAAAAAAGAAAACATTTGTAGCATTTATAGACATGCGAGAAGCATTCGATAAAGTATCAAGAAAGAGTACATGGAAAACGACGGGGAAACAAGACATAGAGATCAACAACAGGGAAGAGAAAACAATGAAGATGTATCATGCTATGAACAACAAATTCACAAGCATAAAAGAAATAACAAGAGAAACGAAAATAAAAGTAATATAGGTCTTATTATAGCCTTGTACTATAATAAGACCTATATTAACATGCGGATGAGAGACATGGACATTAAATAAAGCACAAAAGAGAAAAACACAAGCAGTAGAAATGAAGTATATGAGGAGAGTTCGAGGAATGACAAAAAAGGATAATATATATATATATATATATATATATATATATATATATATAAATAAATGTAACACCGACAATAATTACATAGAGGAAAGACAATTGTGACAGTGGGGACACATAATTAGGATGACAGAAACGACACCGACCAACAGAATATGGAAAGCATAAATCAAAAACAAGAAGAACGGAAGACCAAGAAAAAAAATGGGATGAAGCTATATCCGAACCATTAGAAAGGAGGAAAAAAAACTGAACAGAAGCAAAGTACTAAAAACTATAATATAGAACCAACCAATAACTGCGGCTATTGCAGCATATCTAGGGATTCATTTTATTACATGTAAGGAGTTTGGGTTATAGAAAACTTTTATTAGAAACAAATATTAATTTCATCGGTTTCTCTTAAGGCAATTTTCGCAGATTGTCATTAGTAGTGTAGTGTACTACTAATGACAATCTGCGAAATTACCCAAGAGAAACCGATTAAATTAATATTTTTTTCTAATAAAAGTTTTCTATAACCCAAACTCCTTACATGTAATAAAATGAATCCCTAGATATGCTGCAATAGCCGCAGTTATTGATTGGTTCTATATTATCGTTTTTAGTACTTGTATATTCCATAGTAAACTTATACTGTTACGAGCAATCGAGCATGTACTTTTCAGAAATATTATTGATTACCGAATAGCAGGCGCATATACAACTTTACGGTTTCCTGTTAACGGCACTTTTGCCCGACATGTAATGATAATAATAATCTTTATGGCAGCCCAAACAATTGTCGTTCTCGGTACGAAGTCGTTGCGTTCGCAGTGTTTATTGTTTTTAAATGATAGGCTGTAGCGAAATTCAATACCGGCTATTGATCTTAAAAGCCGCATTGTGTTTTCATTACTCGTGCAACAGTACAGATTATGTTATTTTGCCAGTGGCGGTAAATTTAGGGCTGTTTCGCACTATAGGTCAAGCAAATAAAACCATTTATTACCTATTGGTAATAAATTTCGATTTACTATTTCCTCAAAATTCTCAAACGGCAAGATTTTTATTTATTTTATTAGACACCATATGTTGCACTCCCGTTTATATGTGTGTGTCCTTTATGTCCCTTAAGGCATTATTTATGTTACGTTGAAGTATACCGCTACTTAAAAAACAGGGCTTAATTGCCGTTTTTACGGCACCGTCTTCACAGAAACCCAAAGCCATAGACACACCAGACGAGTAATATAATACGAACGTCGTCGGTTGAAAATGAATTAAGATCGTTTTAGATAAGACAATTTCTTGACTCAAAAGTTAGTCAAGATGCGAGACAATCTATATTATCTCGTATCATACAGCAAATTATTTGGAATATTGAATTGGATGGTAGATTGAATGGAAAAATATAACGCGTTATATTTGTCAAGGACAAATTGTATGGGAGTAGGATATATGAATTCATTTCTTGAACAACTTTTGAGCTAAGAAATTGTTTTGCCTAAAACGACCTTTAGAATTAAAATTAAAATTTCTTTCATTTCTCATTTACATATTACTATTAAGAGGCATATGCTTAATTTCTAATCAATTAATTCAGAATTTATATATATATATATATATATATATATATATATATATATATATATATATACTCTGAATTAACTGATAAAGCATTCCATTTATTTTCGATTCGAATTTATTTATTTTTGCTAAGAAGTACATATAGCATTAAACAAAAGTTGTGATCGTGAAGTGAACGGCCAGCACCTGTATGTTCCGGCGATTCAAATAAAACGCCAACAGGGAAATGCACTTTAGACTTTTCCAGGAAAAGCGCGGATGAAGTGGACTTTACTGGGGAGGTTTAAAATGTGCCCTGCGGCGTTTCTTTGTGAAATGCTGTTTGCGCCAAGAAGTGAAGCACCACGGGAGGATAATTAAATTTAAAAGACTCCGGATAATCATAATGAAATAATATTTGATTGCTTGTTATTTTCATCCACCACAACTCGACTTTTTATAACAGAATCCAAAATTCTGTTCCAAATATATGTCACACTTAGGGGGAAAATTGCCAAAGTCGTAGCATTTAATTTATTATGCATAATATGAAGCTCTGGTATGTCTGATTAAGAATTTAGCTGAACATTTTTATAAAATAATATTAAAATAACCTGTGGACAATGTTAAATATTTTTTAAAAACAGTTGTTATAATCTTAGATGAAATAGTAAATAAATGATACAAATGTACGACTTTTCACAGCCTTATCCTAAATCGTACTCTTTGATTTTAATTAACATTGAGGACTAAAATAGAATACAAAACTTCTATCTTCTATCAACCGTGGAGATTTTCCGCAGTAAAGAATGAAGTTCAGAGATGTTTAATCACCCGGTATTTACCTTAATTTCACAGAAAACCTCTAAAAAATTGTGAAAGATCATTCGGGAAAATATATAAATGTTATTTACATATTAGATTTTGATCTTGGGTGTTATATTCGGGTACATGAGATCTGTGCAGACGTGTAAAAAAATACAAAATGTTACAAAATTATTGTCCTCTCGGAGACAATAAGTTTGTAACATTTTCGTAACAAACGTGGGGTACCAAATAATATTGAAACCTCTTCGCTGCCTGAAAGGTTTCAATATTATTAGTTCACGTTATGAAAGAAAAGCGGGCGAAAATGAAATCCATTACGGGATGAAACGCCCGCCCCCCGGACGATACAAATGATAAACCGGTGCGAACTGCAGCGACGCATGGACCAGATGGACGTCTTGAAAGATTAAAGCGCTAAAATGTTTTCTGAAAACAGGACGATGTGAAACTGCTGCACGAGTTATTTATATTTGATAAATGGGAGTTGGAAAAGGCGCAGACGTGGCGATTGTAGCTATAAACTGGACATTTATTGCAAATGAAACATCGTTGTGAAATATTCAGATTCACCAGCAAATTTCAAAGAAAGAATAATATGTTGTTCCTTAAATTTCGGTTTTTAATAGGCAGTGTTTATTTTTCCAGACAGAAATGTTATTTCTAACCAAAAAAAAAGACCTTCATTTGGCATACCTCTCAAAAAATACACACGTCCTCCAATAAACAATGCTAATTTTTAACCACAACTTATTCTTATGTATACGTATTTTTGACTTAAGTAGTCGATTAAATTGATTTTTACTATTAGGCTAATAGGTTATTAGGCTAATAGGATATTAGGCTAATAATAAAAATCAATTTAATCGACTAAAAACCTATTAACCTATGGAACGACTAACAAGAGATGGCGATAAAAATCTGGTTAGCGCTGCGTTTTCCTTGTTGAAGTATTTAAATAATCTGCTGATTATTTGTTTTAACAGTATTGTTCCCGCTTATAGACTTAATGCATAACGCGTGAATTATAATTGTACCAGACTCATCAAGAAGTTTGACCTGAACGAAGGGTGAATCCGGCACTACCCATGCCTACCATCCGGAATGGGCGGTGACGGGGCATGGGTGTCTTTCGAAGATTCCACCTCACAGGACAAAAAAAAAAGACTCATCAAGAAACTTGACCAAGTTAGTTATGTTCAGCTCATGTCTTCAATAAAACACATTCGCAGGATATTTTAATATGAAATCGTGTGACGATAAGCAAATTTTAAAATTTCATAAAATATAGTCGGTATGGGGCGGAATTTCGACACAAATAAATGCAAATTAATTTCAATTTCTATATACCGGATGTGTTTTTTTAACCTGAACTTTTCAGATACCTGGAAAAATACCAAAAAAAAAAATCGCTACACTAAATATATTTACAAACAGTAATACTTAGCCCCTATAAAGTATGAAACTCAACTATTCTGTTTTTTTTTATTAATAAACTCAAATATTACAAATCGTGTATCGTGTATCGTGTATCGTGTATCGTGTATCGTGTATCGTGTATCGTGTATCGTGTATCGTGTATCGTGTCTATTCATAGTTTTTTTGGGTTAATAAACCCAAAAATTATAAATCGTGTATCGTAACTATTCATAGTTTTCTTTGGGTTGTTGAATTCAGAAATGATGAATCTGATATTAGTTGGAAGCCAAAAAGTACTACTCTGTTTGTGGTTTTAAAAATTTGATAAAAGTACTCCGAATATATCCACAAATAGGCATAGTTAGACCTTGAAAAGTATGAAATATGTATTTCTACCATTCGTAGTCTTTTTGGGGTTTTAAATTCAAAAATTACAAATCTGACATTACTCAGGGCATAGCAAGTACCATAACTCTGTTTGCAGTTTTCTAAATTTTATAAAATTTCTCTGAATATATCCACAGTCATATTCAGACCCTACAAAGTATAACATATGTATTTTAACTGCTCGTAGTCATTTTGGGTTGTTAAATTCAAAAATTACAAATCTGACATTAGTCTGCAAATAAAAAGTACCATAACTCTGTTTGTAATTTTTTATATTTTATAAAATTTCACTGAATATATTTATAGTCATATTTAGACCCTTCAAAGTATGAGATGTGTATCTTAACTGTTCGTAGTCTCTTTGGGTTGTTAAACTCAAAAATTAGAAATCTGACATTAATTCGGGGGACACAAAGGATTATAACTCTGTTTGTAGTTTTCAATTTTTTTTAAACTTACGCTGAATATATTTAGAAATAGTCATACTTAGTCCCTACAAAGTATAATATAATATCTCAACTATTCGTAGGTTTTTTGGATTTTTAAACTCAAAAATTACAAATCCTACTGAATAATGTAGGATTTGTAATTTTTTTGTGGGTGAAAAGTACCATAATTCTGTTTGTAATTTACAAACATTTATAAATTTTCTCTGAATATATTTACAAATAGTCATATTTAGACCTTTCAAAGTATGAAATGTGTATGTTAACTGTTCGTAGTCTTTTTGAACTGTTAAACTCAAAAATTACAAATCCTATATTAGTCAGGGGATAAAAGAGTACTATAACTCTGTATGTAGTTTTCAAAAGTTTATAAAATTATACTAAATATATTTACAAACAGTAGTACTTAGCCTCTACAAAGTATGAAACCTCAACTATTCTTAGTTTTTTTTTTCTTGGGTTCATAAACTCAAAAATTACTAATCGTGTATCGTTTATCGTAACTATTCATAGTTTTTTTTTGGGTTGTTGAATTCAAAAATGATAAATCTGATATTAGTTGGAGGGGTTTTAAATATAAAAATTAAAAATCTGACATTACTCAGGGGATAGAAAGTACCATAACTCTGGTTGCAGTTTTCAAAATTTTATCAAATTTCTCTGAATATATCTACAAAAAGTCCTATTTAGATCCTACAAAGTATAACATATGTATCTTAACTGCTCGTAGTCATTTTGAGTTGCTAAATTCAAATATTACGAATTTGACATTAGTCAGCGGTTTAAAAGTACCATAACTCTCTTTGTAATTTTCAAAATTTTATAAAACTACGCTGAATATGTTTATAAATAGTCATATATAGACTCTTCAAAATATGAAATGTGTATCTCAACTATTCGTAGGGTTTTCGGATCGTTAAGCTCAAAAATTAGAAACGTGACATTAGTCAGCGGGTAAAAAGTTCCATAACTCTGTTTGTAATTTACAAAATTTTATAAAATTACGCTGAATATATTTATAAATAGTCATACATAGACCCTTCAAAATATGAAATGTGTATCTCAACTAATCGTAGTGTTTTTGGGTCGTTAAACTCAAAAATTACAAACCTAGCATTAGTAATCGGGTAAAATGTACCATAACTTTGTTTGTGATTTTCAAAATTTTATAAAATTACGCTGAATATGTTTATAAGTAGTCATACATAGACCCTTCAAAGTATGAAATGTGTATCTCATCTATTCGTAGGGTTTTTGGGTCGTTAAACTCAAAAATTACAAACCTGACATTAGTCAGCGGGTAAAAAGTACTATAACTTTGTTTGTAATTTTCAAAATTTTATAAAATGACTCTAAATATGTTTATAAATAGTCATACATAGACCCTTCAAAATATGAAATGTATATCTCAACTATTCGTAGGGTTTTTCGGGTTGTTAAACTCAAAAATTACAAATCTGGCAGTAGTAATCGGGTAAAATGTACCATAACTTTGTTTGTAATTTTCAAAATTTATAAAATTACGCTGAATATATTTATAAATAGTCATACATAGACCCTTCAACATATGAAATGTGTATCTCAACTATTCGTAGGGTTTTCGGGTAGTTAAACTCAAAAATTACAAACCTGACATTAGTCCGCGGGTAAAAAGTACCATAACTCTGTTTGTAATTTTCAAAATTTTATAAAATTACGCTGAATATATTTATAAATAGTCATACATAGACCCTTCAAAATATGAAATGTGTATCTCAACTATTCGTAGGGTTCTTGGGTTGTTGAACTCAAAAATTACAACCCTGGCATTAGTCAGAGGGTAAAAAGTACCATAACTCTGTTTGTAATTTTCAAAATTTTATAAAATTACGCTGAATATATTTATAAATAGTCATACGTAGACCCTTCAAAATATGAAATGTGTATCTCAACTATTCGTAGGGTTTTCGGGTCGTTAAACTCAAAAATTAGAAACCTGACATTAGTCCGCGGGTAAAAAGTACCATAACTCTGTTAGTCATTTTCAAAATTTTATAAAATTACGCTGAATATATTTATAAATAGTCATATATAGACCCTACAAAATATGAAATGTGCATTTAAACTATTCGTAGGGGTTTTGGGTCGTTAAACTCAAAAATTACAAACCTGTCCTTAGTAATCGGGTAAAATGTACCATAATTTTATTTGTAATTTTCAAAATTTTATAAAATTACTTTGAATATGTTTATAAATAGTCATACATAGACCCTTCAAAATATAAAATGTGTATCTCACCTAATCGTAAAGTTTTTGGGTCGTTACCTCAAAAATTACAAATCTGGCATTAGTAATCGGATAAAATGTACCATAACTTTGTTTGTAATTTTCAAAATTTTATAAAATTACGCTGTATCTATTTATAAATAGTCATACATAGACCCTTCAAAATATGAAATGTGTATCTCACCTAGTCGTAGGGTTTTTGGGTCGTTAACTCAAAAATTACAAACCTGACATTAGTCAGCGGGTAAAAAGTACCATAACTTTGTTTGTAATTTTCAAAATTTTATAAAATTACGCTGAATATATTTATAAATAGTCATACATAGACCCTTTAAAATATGAAATGTGTACCGCAACGATTCGTAGGGTTTTTGGTCGTTTAACTCAAAAATTACAAACCTGACGTTAGTCAGAGCGGGTAAAAAGTACCATAATTCTGTTTGTAATTTTCAAAATTTTATAAAATTACGCTGATTATATTTATAAGTAGTCATACATAGACCCTTCAAAATATGAAATGTGTATCTCAACTATTCGTTGGGTTTTCGGGTCGTTAAACACAAAAACTACAAACGTGGCATTAGTAATCGGGTAAAATGTACCATAACTTTGTTTGTAATTTTCAAAATTTTATAAAATTACTTTAAATATGTTTATAAATAGTCATACATAGACCCTTCAAAATATGAAATGTGTATCTCACCTATTCGTAGGGTTTTTGGGTCGTTAAACTCAAAAATTACAAACCTGACATTAGTAATTGGGTAAAATGTACCATAACTTTTATTGTAATTTTCAAAATTTTATAAAATTACTCTGAATATGTTTATAAATAGTTATACATAGACCCTTCAAAATATGAAATGTGCATCTCAACTATTCGTAGGGTTTTTAGGTTGTTAAACTAAAAAATTACAAACCTGGTATTAGTCAGAGGGTAAAAAGTACCATAACTCTGTTTGTAATTTTCAAAATTTTATAAAATTACGCTGAATATATTTATAAATAGTCATACATAGACCCTTCAAAAATATGAAATGTGCATCTCAACTATTCGTAGGGGGTTTTGGGTCGTTAAACTAAAAAATTACAAACCTGACATTAGTCAGCGGGTAGAAAGTACTATAACTTTATTTCTAATTTTCAAAATTTTATAGAATTACTCTGAATATGTTAATAAATAGTCATACATAGACCTTTCAAAATATGAAATGTGAATCTCACCTATTCGAAGGGTTTTTGGGTCGTTAAACTCAAAAATTACAAATCTGACATTAGTCACCAGGTAAAATGTACCATGACTTTGTTCATAATTTTCAAAATTTTATAAAATTACAGTAAATATATTTACAAATAGTAATACATCGATCCTTCAAAGACTGAAATGTATATTTCAATTATTCGTAGTCTTTTTGAGTTATTAAACTCGAAAATTACAAATTCTACATTAGTCAGGGGATAAAAAGTACTATAACTCTATTTGTAAGTTTCAAAATTTTAGAAAATTACTGTAAATTATTTACAAATAGTAATACTTCGATCCTTCAAAGTATGAAATATATATTTCAATTATTCGTAGTGTTTTTGAGTTATTAAACTCAAAAATTACAAATCCTACATTAGTCGGGGGATAAAAAGTACTATAACTCAATTTGTAGTTTTTTTTTTATAAAATTACGCTACATATTTAGAAATAGTAATACATAGACTTTACAAAGTTTGAAATGCGTATCTCAACGATTCGTAGTCATTTGGGGTTGTTATACTCAAAAATTACAATTCTGACATTAGTTAAAAGTTATTATAATTCTTTTTGTAGTTTTCAAAATTTTACAAAATTATTCTGTATATATTCACAATTAGTCATATTAAGTCTTTACGAAGTTTGAAATATTTATCTCATCTATTCGTAGTCTTTTTGGGCGATTAAACTGAAAAATTACAAATGTTCAATAGTTCGAACAAAAAAACTACTATATCTCAGTTTATATTTTTCGAATTTTTTTTAAATTACTCTAAATATATTGGCAAAAGGTTATATTTAGATCCTACGAAGTATAAAATATATATCTCAACTATTCGTATCATTTTGGGTGGATAAACTCAAAAATTATAAGGAAAAGTATACAAATAGTTACACGGGTTCAGAGTAAATCTATCTTAAAAGTTTCTGACTAGGTACTTTTCAGGATTTAATTTTCAGCTGTCTTCAACAGCTTGACGAATCTAGTACATCATGTAATGCACGTTTTAGATACTTTAATACATCAGTATATACTTAAAATGAACTTGGACTAAGAAATTTATGGTTACCACCTTTGTGCAAACCGGCGGCGCATGATTTCAAATTAAAATATTTACACATTTCATAATAAAAATTCCCAGACGTTCTCGCACACACACACACATTCAAATCCCCGCCGTCTCCAGCATAAGATTATCCAAAAGTTAAATAAGCCGCTTATGACGGCTTCATTGAATATTCTCTTGTAGCCAGCGAACGGGCGAAGAGCCTGCTGCGGCGCGAGATGGGGGTGGATGATATTGGCCTGGTATTTAGATCTCGCTGTGTTATTTATATGTGAACGGATGAATAAGGGGGGCGGTTTATAAGCGCAGATGCGATTTACATTTATAACGTATGGCGGCGGGGTTGGCGTGTGCTGCGATGGCGGGACACTTTCGGAATAATAAAGCTGTTTTGCTTAGAGAGTTAGAGACGGAATATTCATGCGAGCGATGAATGAATTAATGAGTGAGAGATTACTAGAAAATATAGGAAATTAGATAAGACTACGTGAAAAGTTGAGTGAGAAGTCAATTAAAATTTATATGCAGCTCACACCGAAATCATGGCCACAAAATGTACTGTGATAAAAATTATACAATTAAGCCGCTAGGAGGAAAGTTAAGTGCCATCTGGCGGCACCACATTAATTAGAAATGCACACCTATATGGTAATGACCGTCAACATGCTCATGCCATCAGGATCACCGTTAGTGCCCTCTATGGAATAATATTCCAACAGAATGCTTGAGTTATCAGCATAAAGCCGATTTTGTAAAACATATGTAAGTTCCACGCCGACCAGGTTACTCAGCACAGGAGGCGATATATTGGAATCCACAAGGGAAAAGGACGAGGTGTGGGCCGAAAGCTACATGGAAGACAGCAGCCACCAAGGAGGCAACCAATGAAGGTCTGGGCCTAGAACTACGTTACGGACCGATCTGGTTGGAAAATATATATTGCAGTACTATGTTCCTAGATAGGAATCAAAGGGCACATATCTTCAAAATGGAAAAATAATCAACAGCGAGTATTATGCGAACGTATTGCAGCGTTTGAGTCATGAAATGAAGTAAAAACGGCCATATTTGGCGAAAAAAGTGTCGTGCACACATTCTCGATTACCAAAATCAGGGAGTTAAATTTCGATTTGCTTCCTCAAGAACCCTATTCGCCAGATTTAGTCCGCTCGGATTATTTTCTTGTTCCAAACTTTAAAAAATAGCTTGGTGGTAAAAGATTTGCCAACAATGACGAAGTGAAGTCTGTGGTTGATGGCTATTTCGAAGAGCTCGACGGTTCTCACAATAAACAGGGTAAGAAGGGTATCTTTACTTCACAAACTCTTTTAGCTTAAAACACTTTTCCCAGCGATCTATAAGATATTTTGATTAATATATTATAGTGTCTAGGAGACGATCTAACAATATAATCTCTGGTTATAGTAACATCGCCTGTATACAACTGTCCCAAATATACAAATCACTGATTCTTAGTATAGCTAGATTTTAATATATTATTTGTAAATTGGCTCGAGACATTAATTTTTTATACCAACTAGGATAGGAATATAATATTTGCAAATAACAACTATTGTTTGTATAATCCTGATAATTATATTGGTTCTATCATTGTTTTTTCAGAAATAGTACGTTTTGAAAATTAAATTACTTACAATTAAGCGAGGCGAACCTTCTGAAACTAAACCCGGACATCCTCAGCTGTACCATTTGGTGAACATGCCAAAAAAAAAACCACGCGCCCTCAAGTTTGAAACGCGACTACCACACCGCCACCAACTCGCTCCATATAATAATTACACAACCGACCGAATCGCAATTACCGTTCACAATGGGAGCTTTTAAGCTATCGCTCTTAATTATCTATCTAGGTGTACATATTCGTTAATTCCGGGCGAAACGCGATGTTCTAATTAGTGATTGCCCGTGTGCGTACCGTCTTCGAGGGGAAATATTATTGTGTAGCGCAGCACGAACACGCGGGAATTATTAATTGCAGCTGCACACGGAAAAATTGGGCTAAACATATTTGTAGCTGGCAGCAATTTATACCTTCAATTGTAGCAAGGGTTATTATATGTTTGCGTGTGATCGCTTACGGGAACGCGGTTGAATTGCACACATATGCGGAGTTTAAATTGAATTTCAACCCCTGTGTGGTGGAGCACGGTTCACAGGTGTTGAATTCGCGAGGTTAGTTTAAGACTCTTGATATAGTTATTATTGGAAAACAGCTAGGACAGTGAAACTCCTTATATAATATATTTATATATTTCGCTCGTTTAATTTCGAGCATCAGCAGGATAATCTACAATAGTACAAAGGGATTATATTAATAATTGAACATGGTATAGATAAATGTGGTGTTAACTCAATTTAGATTTGAAAAAATGTCGTAAATTATGTTAATTGCCAGTTTCTGTGTTCATGAACTCTGCTTAGTAAGTTAACACCACATTTATCTATACATGTTCAATTAATTATAAGCTCTTTGTACTATTGTAGATTATCCTGATGATACTCGAAATTAAACGATCGAAATATATTGATATATTATAAAAGGAGTTTCACTGCCCTCGCTGTTTCCCAATAATAACTTATACATAATTAACTTTAGGCGAGTAAATACTATAATAAATATATATATATATATATATATATATATAATATATATGATAAACAAATCTTCTAATTTAAAGAAAACATACATATAACAAGTATACGAATATTGTGTAGTTTATATTTTATGTTTGTTTGATTTAGTATTGCTAAAAAAGGGTTTTAAATTATATTATTAAATTATTACCTCTGCCAGAGGTTGTTGATCATTGTAGCAGTTTTAACCTTCAAGACAGCGGATAGTCAAAGCTACACTACAAACAATATTAATAGGATATATTCTGATATTGGGCAATTCAAGTGGCAATGTGGAAGGTATCTCAAGACAATGTGAAATGTAATTTAGGTTATAAATTCATAGATATTTCTAGAATGTAAAATTGTATTATATTTTTGTAGTTTATATGTTATGTTTGTTTGATTTAGCATTGCTAAAAAAAGGTTTTAAATTATATTATTAAATTATTATCTCCGCCAGAGGTTGCTGATCATTGTGGCAATTTTAATCTTCAAGACAGCGAATAGTCAAAGCTACACTACAAACAATATTAATAGGATATATTCTGATATTGGGTAATTGAAGTGGGAATGTAAAAGGTACCACAAAAAAATGTGGAGTGTAGTTTATGTTGTAAATTGATACATATTTCTAGAATATAAAACTGTATTACATTTTGTAGTTTATATGTTATGTTTGTTTGATCTAGCATTACTAAATAAGGTTTTAAATTATATTATTAAATTATTATCTCCTCCAGAGATTGTTGATCATTGTGGCAATTTTAACCTTAAAGACAGCGGTTAGTCAAAGCTACACAATATTAAAAGAATATATTCTGATATTGGGTAATTCAAATGTGGAAGGTAACTTAGAACAACGTGGAGTGTAGTTTAGGTTGTAAATTGATAGATATTTCTAGAATGTAAAATTGTATTATATTTTGTAATTTATATGTTACGTTTGTTTGATTTGGCATTGCTAAAAAAATATTTTATATTATATTATTAAATTATTATATATAATATTTTATATTATATTATTAAATTATTATATATAATATTTTATATTATATTATTAAATTATTATATATAATATATAATATTATATATTATCATCCGCCAGACCTTGCTGATCATTGTAGCAATGTTCACCTTCAAGTCAGCGGATAACAGTCAAAGCTACTCAACACATAATATTAAACGGAGTAACAATAAGGAAAAAACTAATACACATGATTGTTAATCCGATGTGGTGTTTCGTAGGCATATGTATTGTGTCAGATGATATACATATGCCTACGAAACAACAAACATGGCGCCATACGCTACTAAAGGAATTGTAGAAAGAAGAGAGAGAATAGTTAATAATATGTCTACCTTATTGTTCATTCTTCGTCTCGTGTATTGGCGGGGTCTCTTGGCACTATACCACTTAATACAGTTTTCTAAAGTTCTTTAACACATCACCTATTAACTTTGCACTTTAACATTTCACAGCTGTTCGACTCGAATAAAGCAACAATCGGACGCGACGATTCACTCACGACTGACTCACGTTACTGTACAATTGCGGATTGAGCAAAACAATTTTTTGCTCCGCAGTGACCGGTTTAGGCGTATTAAAAAGAGTCTATTTTTATACGCTTATCTATAAATGTATAAAGTCGATGCTAGCAAATAATAGCCAGTTTTGTTTAATATAAAATCAAGACCCAGCTCAGTGGCGGAGTCCATCAGCCGTCTCGTATTGGGGAGTTTGAGTTCCATCCCCATCGGGGCGAATTTTCGCCGAATCACCTTTCAAAGATTTTCAGACGTTTTCTGTGAAATTTACGCAAATACCGGGTGATTAAACTCATCTGAGCTTCTCCTTTGACCGACGGATAAGCCTCACGGCTGATAGCCCTATAAAGATAGACGTATTTTTTTATAAAATCAACGCAGAAAGATCTCTGGATGATAGACTTAATAAAGATTGATTCTGTCTCTTTCTATAAAATCATTGTAATGATTAACAATATTTCTTTAACGTCAATTATTTAAAAAATTTCGTGTTTTCTATTTCCGAATAAACAGGTGTAGCATGAAAAATTAGTGGTCAAAATGCACCATTTTCCTAAAACTAAAAAAAATAATAAGAAATCGAAATCGTAACATTTTTAGGTGTCTCTCTAGCAAATTGTCTCCAAATTTTAATTTTAATAAATGTTTCTTTTAAATTAAATTATATATGAGCTTCAAGTTTTTCGCATTGAATGACATCTGTTGGCCAAATTTAGGTCATTTGCTTGTCCAGCACTTCGCAACTGATGTGAAGAATTACATTAAATAACAATATCGTGTGTAGAAAATAGAATTCAATATTAATGCGGTTGCAAGATACAGATCACAAAAGTTAAGATATATCAAGCTTCTAATTATCAAACAACTCTATTTACTAGTTACTTATGTTAGGAAATTGATGAAATAAGTATAATAATTTTATGAATGGATTGATGGTATGGAGTATATTGTTGCAATTCTCACAAAACAATAGGCTTATTATGCCATTAATATGCTGACTTTGCCATTTTTAATAAAAATGCTTACCTAGCATTTTGTATCTCTATAAATATATATAACCGCTGGCCTTTTCTACCACAGTGTAGTGCCTTTTCCATTCTCTTCTCTTTATTGCCAGTTCTTTTGCTTCCTTCCAGCTTTTTCATTTCCTTTCTAATAGTTCCGATATAGCTTCATCCCATTTTTTTTTGGTCTTCCTTTTTATTGTTTTTGATTTTTGATCTCCATATTCTTTTGGCTGGTGCTGTCTCTGCCATCCTAATTGTTTGCTAGAGTTTATCAGAAGCATATTACATGCTCTGCTGTTTCTAGTTCTTCATTGCACCGTCTGCATAAAGGGCTGTATACCAGACCCAACGTGTGTAGGTGTTTGTTTAGCCAAGTTAATTGTACCCAAATGTATCACGACTGTAACTCCTAGGCTAATCAATAAATATACCTAGTAATTTATTTGAAGTTGTACTGTGTTGCCGTTACCTTTTAGAAGTGCGTATAATCAACTTTCAATAAGCTGAAGAGTTATAAACTTGCCCTGGTACCAGAAGAAGGTTGGTATTGCCAATATAAATAGGTAATATTAACCACAATCGGTTGCTATCACTTTAATCCTGATAGTGATAGTAACCACCAGAACCCAGTGTGTGTTTGGACCTTCTAACCCAGATATCCAACAATATACGAGGGGCGTTTATTATATTATCTACCTAGCCATGACAATTTTCTTATGGCAAGTTTTCGTCTTCTTTTTGTTTGTTGACGCCCGTTTTATCTTATGTTTCTATGACTTTTTATGTCATCTCCAAGTTTGGTTTCAATCGCTTAACATTTATTATTTGTATATCATTTATCAAGTTGGTAAGGAGCATATCAAAATATCATAGGCATGCAGGCCAAACGTCAACTTCACCTGCACTCGGTACTAAACTTCTACGCTCTGGCGCCCGAAATCACGGCGGGCTAATCGATCCATCGAGAGAACAAAAAATGGAAAAACAAGGGAAACCATACTGCACTCAGCAAAAGATGACGGAGTAGCACTACTGGTGAGTAGCAAGGCAAACAACAGCCCCCTAAGATGGGGAGCGATATTCTCAAGAGCAGCAGAATTCAAATCATCAACATCAAGAGTCCTTGCAATAGATTTCTATAGGCTTTCCGCTGCACTCAGCAAAAGATGACGGAGTAGCCCTACTCGTGAGTAGCAAGACAAACAACAATGGGGAGCGATATCCTCAAGAGCAGCAAAATTCAAATCATCAACATCAAGAGTCTTTGCAATAGATTTCTATAGGCTTTCCGCACATAATTTTCTGATGTTCTGGGCGAAAATGATGCCCACAGCTTTTTGGGATTCTCTTAATTGAGTATATGCTAAAAGCACAACAACTGCATGGTGCATAAAGCATGAATTGTTCAAGAAGTAGTCAATGAATGCAGCTTTGAGGAATTACAACATGCTCCTTACCTGCTCCCTAATTCGTCCCCCGTGACTATTATATCTTTTCAAAACTTAAAAAATACTTGAGAGGGCGCCGCTTTTTATCGACGATTGAACAAAAAATGGGAAACCATACTGCAGCGAAAAATGACGGAGTAGCACTACTCCTGAGTAGCAAGACAAACAACAGTTCCCTAAGATGGGAAGCGATATCCCCAAGAGCAGCAAAATTTAACATTAAGGCATGCATCACCCTCTAGTATTGGACAATGGTAATGCATCTTGCCTTAATGTTAAATTTTGCTGCTCTTGGGGATATCGCCCCAGAAAGACAACTTCTACGACCAACTAAACAACGCCCTACGAAAAACCAGAAAGCAGAACATAATTAGTAGTCGGCGATGTAAACGCCAACGTGGTAAGTAACAACAGCAACAGGGAGCGAATCATTGCTATGGGATGGGAATCGTAAAAAACAACAGGGCATGACTGAATTTGCATTAAAAGGTGACAGAGGTGGCTAATAATCATATACCAGCCTAATTATTGATGCAGATGCAGAGGATTAATTAATATCATGAAAGTCTCGAATTAATTATTTAAAATTAATTTTGAATTTGAACTAAAGATTAGAATTGATATATTTTTATATTATATATATATATATTATTTTTTAGTTTTGATAAATTTGATCTAAAAGACAATGCTTTTCATGGTTTTCATAATCAGAATAAGTTACCATCTAAACTTATTGTAATTATGAGAACCTAAGCATTGTGTTTTAATGTAATTATATATATATATATATATATATATATATATATATATATTATATATATATATATATATATATATATATATATATATATATATATTACATTATGTACAATTCTACAAAAAAAAAATATATTAAAACTTACTGCTTATGTTTGCATAATCAAGATATGTACACATATTTTTTTAAATCGGTATGTATATTGTATGTAAAATGACACACATCAGAAGATTATACATTATATATAGTAGAAAAGACTGGAGAAACTTCAACAGCCGACTGATCCAAGAGGCAATCGAATTTATTGAAGATAAATGAATGAGATGAATGGAGAGATTACGGTTTAGGTTTAGAGATAAAGTCCTAATACACAAGCTGAAACACAAACCATAGAAACCATATCAGAAAAAGATGGTATCAGTAACATCGTACAAAACTTCTATCAGGAACTGTATCGCCATTCGGCCCCAGGGAGATGACAAAATCATAAATGTAGGCTCAGAAAACATTTAAAAAATAGATATACAGGAACTACGATCGAATGACTCTACACAAAGGTGCTAGGCTAGACTGGTAGGTTATGCCGGCAATGTGGCCCTAGTCGCGACTAGTACCAATGAAAAAGAACGGCAGGACAGAGCGGAGGAGCTGCGATGCTGGCTCGCCGAAAACGTTCTCTAAGTCACGGAGGAGAGGACTGAGGCGCGAAAAGGCAAGAAAAGGTGGTCAGAGGTCCGCTTTCATATCGGCACTACGGAGGGGATCCCTGAAGGTTGTCATAGACCAAGCCTTGAGCTTCCGCAAGCACGCAGATCTGGCAGAAGCAAGGGCAGTCGAATGCACTGCGGCCCTGGCAGCTAGCGTTGTACCGATCTGGTAGGAAAATACACGTTGCGGCTGTATGTTCCTAGATTATAATTAGAGGACACACACACATATTAATTTATAGGGGCGAAAATTAGTACATGAGTACAGAAGCATTAATTAATTTGTTTTTAATGAAATAAGGTACTAGCCTAAAGAGTATCCATAAGAGAATGGTGGTAGTATGGTAGCTAGCCCTATTTCCAAATCGAATATTGGTGCAAGCGGTTCAAGCAGGGAATCCATACATGATGACCCAAAGTGGGTAAGACCTCAGGAAGCACGAACTGATTGAAAATTTGATAAATGAATTTCGATAAATATAAACAACGACAAATTTGCAAGAATAATCTGTTGACTGTTTTATCCCAAGATGAAGACTTCTTGTTTAAAATTGTGATAGGAGATGAGATTTGGATACAGCACTGGGATTCTCCTACCAAACAAGAGTCCTTTCAATGGATTTTTTTAAAGGCTCTCCGCTGCACAAGAATGCGAAAACGCAATTTTCTGACTTTCTTCGTTATTAGAAGAATATCTGTCTTACTGTCGTAATGGCTACTACATTGAAAATAAAGTTTTCTTTGCCCTAGTCCTGGTTTTCTCTCTAAAAAGAGCAGCGTTTGACGTCATTTACATATCACAACAATAGTTTTTAAGTATATATAATTCAATAAATCTTCATAAATTACTGTAAATCATTTTTGCATTGTATCTGTGTTCTAATGCTTCTACCTCTTCACATTTCTCTCTCAAGTGTGTTTATTTTGCCTCTCTAATTGTTTGTCTAATTTAATAATGAATTGATTTATATTTCTCCGTATTCCTTTCTTTGTATTGTCTTCTAGTTTCCATTAATGTCAGGATTTTCGTCTAGCTATCCACTATTCTTTAACGGACCGTTGTCTGCTTTTCAATTGCTTCCTGTTTAACTCCTTCTTTTCATAACTAGGTAGATAACATATACAAAAACTCCTCTCTAAAATATTAATGGCGGCACGAATTTTCAAAACCTGTTAAAAATATATTTCATATCATGATATTCGTTTTACGTTGGCTTACATCAAATCGCGATAATTAGTTCCGAAATGGAGGCGAGTGTCACGCGAGATCCCAATTATGTCATCTCCACACAACAGTTTCCTTCGCAATTTGCGCGGCGCTTATTATCAAGATCCGTCATCGTTTCGTTTTAGCGAAATTACCTCGCATCACAATAATTCATTACATTAGCGCGAATGGGTTGCGGGAAATCCGCGACCACGCACATCCACACGTATAAGCATAATTTAAAAACAAAATACGAACACTAGTTCCCATACCAACTACTAAACTATTTCCGTTTACTCTTTCAAGCCACTTGAACACTGTCACTGTACTATTATTTGTAACTTTCTATCATGAAACTAGTTGCATTAATTTATTTGTGCATAATTCGTAAGCATTTACGGGAAATGATGTAGTGCAAAGTTCAAGTCGTTTGAAATAGTTGGGCATAGCTTGGTTGGTATGGGCCAGCCGCCCGCCGAGTTTGGTTGGTCCTTAGACCCACTCACCCCACCTTACTGCGCATAGTTTTGTTAGTGGATAACACGCTTTTATTAGTTGTTGCTTTACTTCTGAATATATAGTTTACAATAATTTAAAATAATTAAAACAACAATTAAATTAAGAGATTAGTGGTACCTTTTTATTCCTCGACGCAAACCCACTACTCCCACTTTTGCAATGACAGCACAAAAGGAGCATTAAACACTAAAAACAGGATAATCCGGTATAAAACAAGAAGCCCGTTTTCAATTTATAAATATATATACGAGGCATATCCAGAAAGTAAGAGTACTGAGACTCTCACGGTCGGAGGGATTTTATTTTCATCATGTTGGCCACACGGCAGTGTAGCCTGACCCCTCCCTTTGCACCGAGACCGGTTCGAAGTCAGTACGTTGAGAACTGTTGACACGACAACAAGTTTCGTGAATAATGTCAATCCAATCTCCCGCCAAGTGCGAAATACGCGGCGTCATCCGTTATCTCGTTTGGAAGGGAAAACCTGCATTTGAGATTTATAATGAGGTGAAAACTGCATATGGTGATAAAGCTATGAATCGTACGAATGTGTACAAGTGATGTCGCGAGTTTAAAAACGGTCGTACGTCTGTGCATGATGATCAGAGGAGCGGAAGACCTTCAATTGTGACTGACGAAATTGTGGAAAAAATTGAAAATGCGCTCCGTGACGATCGCAGATTGACTGTGGATGAACTTTCTGCGATGTTTCCGCAATCTCCAATCTCTACTACACGAAACAATCACAGAAACCCTCGGATATCGGAAACTGTCCGCGAGGTGGGTCCCAAAACAACTAACAGACCAGTTGAATCGAGTGGAGGTCGGGCAAGAGTTTTTGAGGCGCTGGAAACTCCATGGAGATGAATTTTTCCGTTCCATCGTAACTGGAGATGAAACTTGGGTAGCACACCACACGCCCGAAACCAAAAGACAGTGGCGTCACACCTCTTCACCCTCCGCCAAAAAGTATTTCGCACTTGGCGGGAGATTGGATTGACATTATTCACGAAACTTGTTGTCGCGTCAACAGTTTTCAACGTACTGACCTCGAACCGGTCTCTGTGCAAAGGGGAGGAGTCTGGCTACACTGCCCTGTGGCTAACATGATGAAAATAAAATCCCTCCGACCGTGAGAGCCTCAGTACTCTTACTTTCTGGATATGCCTCGTATATCAAAATTATAGTACACTTCAGCAGATAACTCTCGAGTTAAGAATTTATAATTTATTATATAAGATATATAAGATATATAAGATATATAAGATATATAAGATATATAAGATATATAAGATATATAAGATATATAAGATATATAAGATATATAAGATATATAAGATATATAAGATATATAAGATATATAAGATATATAAGATATATAAGATATATAAGATATATAAGATATATAAGATATATAAGATATATAAGATATATAAGATATATAAGATATATAAGATATATAAGATATATAAGATATATAAGATATATAAGATATATAAGATATATAAGATATATAAGATATATAAGATATATAAGATATATAAGATATATAAGATATATAAGGTTATAGTTACCTCACCTTTATACAATCTCGGCCTTAATCTAGTGATGAATTTATTTGTTTGATACAGTTATGTATTAAATTTTGCGTTCGTCACAATCATCAGACCAGCCGGAAATTCCTGGCTGCCTGTGGTGTTATGAGTCATGTTTCCCATAACCGTCGACGCCCGGCACATACACATACGCATTGGCGGGCATGTTGTAATTGCAATGTCTATGTCAACACGTCGACGCGAGCACAATGGATAGAGAAATATTAAATTATGGTGTCCCTGGTATCGTCTGGTATCGTATGGCACGGGCAGATAAATTCGTTTATGAGATCGATTGTTTGCCGGATCAATTGTAGCCGCGGCAGTAAATGCAGACTTTGGTTAAGCAATTACGAGACTCAAATGGTTTTCGAAATATGGAATAAAATACAGATTGTTAGCTTATTTGTGTAAAAAAAGACCTTTATTTGGCATAATTACCCAAAAATACCTTCTACAAAATTTCCACAATAATCAATACTCTTAACATAAATAACAGAGAAAATAATTTCAAATTTCTACACAATTCCCCCAATAAACAATACTCTTAACATAAAAAAAACAGGGAAAAAAATTGAAAAAAATACAAATAATAATAAGAGACTATTCGCGATAGTATTTTATTTTTATTTGAATTTTTTCAACTTTTTTCCTGTTACTTATGTGATATATGTTTATTGGAGGAATTTTGTAGAAGGGAATTTTTCGTTCTTTCTCTACACTAGACCCTGTCTGACCTCGACAATTTCCTCTCCCACCTTAACTTTCTGTAGATTTTCATGCCTTTCCTAACCTCTCCTAACCATTCATTCACCTTAAGACACTATTCACGATTAAATTGAGTTATTATTAAAATAACTTTAGTTATTACCCCTTATATAGTTTAAAATGGTGCAGAATTTAATTTTGATAAATATCAAATAGAATTTTTAACTTTTTCGGTAACCTCTGTTATAATAAAATTAAGGAACTTAAAACAATATTGTTTATAGTTTTGTGTTTTTTGCAGTTTGATTTAAACTACAAATTACCGTTTGATAGTGTTCCCCATTTTATTTCTATTGGATAGCGTGCGAATACGTTTTCCATCATCGTCAGAATACTTTTACCAGGGATCTTTTACCATCCATTAGCGGCGGACACCAGTCCCTTGCACCGCAAACCGCTAGGGCATTTCTAACTAATTGTCTGCCCGCTCTCGTACAGTTGCACACGAAGAAGACCGCACTATTAATCAAATCATGCCCTGTACAGAAAACTAGGTTTTTGCAGGTTTTAAACTTTATAACAGTTTCACTACCTGGAAAAGTAAAACCGTGAGTTTAAAAATTCCAAATTTCAATATTTATTTCAAGATATCGTCTAATTCTAACTGAGCGTTTTTGGATAGTAAACGTGAATTTGAATCATATTAAAAATTTACCAATACTAACTACCGAGACAATACAATAATACAACGAATTAAATAAGGAAATCAAATCACTGGCATTCAAATTAAAAATTAAAAACCTACTACTAAACAATAAAATCAAAATAGAATAGAAGACGAATAAAACAGTACAACAAATAACTTACACACGGTCACAGAGAAAAAAATAAATCACGAATACCAGCGGTGGAGGCTACAACAGAACCCTCAATACCCACAGCCCCGAGGAGGAATCACAACCACAAACCTAGCGGCGAGAACGGAGGGAAGAATCCAATACCTATATATTTTTGTTTGTTTGTAAATATACAAGTAATTTTAATTTATTTTTTTATTTATTTATTGTAATTAGTATAAAATCAAACAAAAACAAGGCAAAAATCAATTTATTTCATGGATTTTCAATATTGTCTTACTGTTTACAGCTACCTATATCCAAACTATGCCCATCGACTATTTCAAATGACTTGAACTGTACACTACATTGTTCCCTATATATTTTTAAAATTAAGTCTAACTTAATAAATGAAATTGATTCAATCATAAACAATTATGGATAATTGTGTAGCGTAGAGTTTAAGCCATTTGGAATAGTCAATGGGCATAGTTTGGTTGGTAGGGAATACCCACCCACCCCACCTTTGCTTGCATAGTTTTTTTCATTTCATTACACACTTTTTCGAGTAGTTTATTCAAAGTTATACCTTTGTATTCATATAAGAAATAAATGCAATCAAAACTAGAGGAACAAAACCAACCAAACTATATATAGTTATATATATATATATATATATATATATATATAACTATATATAGTATCTTATATATATATATATATATATATATATATATATATATATATATATATATAATATAGTTTAGGTAAGTATAAGAACAAGACCAACCAAACTATATAATAATATAGTTTGGTTAGTCTTGCTCCTCCACTTTTGATTGCATTTATTTCTTATATGAATACAAAGGTATAACTTTGAATAAACTACTCGAAAAAGTGTATAATCAAATGAAAAAATCTATTGCATATTATACTATACATATTTATTTTGTTATTAATAAATTTCTAAATTGTATATTTAATATTATTTACCTGTTGCGAAACTAGCACTACAATGTTTGAACCCTAGGTGAATACTGGTTTTTGTACAAAATTTATTTTATATGTTTATAATGAAGCCGTCGATGTCAATCTTTTATTGTATCAGACTAAAATTATTAAGCAGACACTTTTGAAATAAATTTCAATGCAGAAATGACGTGAACTTGAAACGAAATGCGCAGTACACTTAACTAAAAGTTCCTCATCACAGGACGGATGAAACCGTTGATGTAAATCTATTAATTTTATTCTATCTGACTAAAATTGTTGAGCAGACACTTTTTAAATAAATTTCAATCCAGAAATGACGTGAATTAAAACGAAATGCGCAGTAAATTAAACTAAAAATTCCTCATTACGGGACGGATGAAACTGTCGATGTCAAAATGTTATTGTATGAGACTAAAATTGTTAAGCAGACACTTTTGAAATAAATTTCAATGCAGAAATGACGTGAACTTGAAACGAAATGCGCAGTACACTTAACTAAAAGTTCCTCATCACAGGACGGATGAAACCGTTGATGTAAATCTATTAATTTTATTCTATCTGACTAAAATTGTTGAGCAGACACTTTTTAAATAAATTTCAATCCAGACATGACGTGAATTAAAATGAAATGCGCAGTAAATTAAACTAAAAATTCCTCATTACAGGACGGATGAAACCGTCGATGTCAAAATTTTATTGTATCAGACTAAAATTGTTAGGCAGACACTTTCTAAATAAATTTCAATGCAGAAATGACGTGAACTTGAAACACGAAATGCGCAGTACACTAAACTAAAAATTCCTCATTACAGGACTGGCAGGATTTCAAAGGTTACGTCCTTGATTGTTACAATGCAGAGACGTTTTAGACAGCCGGCAGATTTTTTTTTGCGACACACGTGTGTATTTGTACTGAGCTATTTATTTGCCAAACTTTTATTTTTGGATGATATGGATGGACTGCTTTGCATTGGATCGTGCAGAATAACAAAACGAGTTTTCGTGACAGGCCAACAATGGTTTGTTATGGTTTTGAGCGAAACGCAACGCACATTATAATTAAATTAATATTAAATTAATATAATTAAATTAATATTTTCATTGGATTGCAACTATAATATGAATAATCCAAGAAAACATATCACACCGACTCTTCGAAGAAAACACAACGAATTACATAATGAGGAATAGTTTTCATTAGCAGAAAATATTGATAATACCAATATTTTTTTTTTTAGTTTTAAATATAAATATGCATTTATTTAAACAACAAAGTACATATTCTATATAAATATAAAAATATACAAAATAAGTGAAGTTGTTTGGATATGATTTGATGTTTTTCCCTCTGTCCTCGCCGCGGAATTTATGGGTGATTTCCCATCTCGGCCTAACGGTATCGATTTTCAAATTAAACAAGCCATATCTTTGAAAATAATAAAGATATCTCATTGGGGTCTTTATAATTGAGTTTTTCATACTTATTCAAACAAGAATAACATAAAAAATCTTAAAATTGCGTGATGATGAATAGATATTTTTGCAGGAATGTGTGATAATACAAATTTCAAATTTACAAGCCATATCTTTGAAGATAATGAAGATAACTCATTAGAGTCCTTATAATTGAATTTTTCATACGTTTTTAGATAAGAATAACACAAAATATCTTAAAATTGCATCATGATGAATAGGTGTTTTTGCAGGAATGTGCGATGATACACATTTCAACTTTTGCAAGCCATATCTTTGAAGATAATAAAGATATCTCATTGGAGTCTTTATAATTGACTTTTTCATACATTTTTAGATAAGAATAACCTAAAAAAATCTTCAAATTGCATCATAATGAAAAGGCATTTTAGCAGGAATGTGTGAAAAACAAATTTCAATATTCACAAGTCATATCTTTCAAGATAATGAAGGTACCCCATTGGAGTCTTTATAATTGAGTTGTTCATACGTTTTTAGATAAGAATAACACAAACAATCTTAAACTTGCATCATGATGAATAGGTGTCTTTGCAGGAATGTGTGATGATAAAAATTTCAACTTTTGCAAGCCATATCTTTGAAGATAATAAAGATATCTCATTGGAGTCTTTATAATTGAGTTTTTCATACATTTTTAGACAAGAATAACACACAAAAATCTTAAAATTGCATCATGATGAATAGGTGTCTTTGCAGGAATGTGTGATGATAAAAATTTCAACTTTTGCAAGCCATATCTTTGAAGATAATAAAGATATCTCATTGGAGTCTTCATAATGGAGTTTTTCATACATTTTTAGACAAGAATAACACACAAAAATCTTAAAATTGCATCATGATGAATAGGTGTTATTGCAGGAATGTGTTATGATGCAAATTTCAACTTTTACAAGCCATATCTTTGAAGATAATAAAGAATCTCATTGGAGTCTTTATAATTCAGTTTTTTCATACATTTTTAGACAAGAATAACACAAAAAAATCTTAAAATTGCATCATGATGAATAGTTGTTTTTGCAGGAATGTGTGATAATACAAATATCAAGATTTACAAGCCATATCTTTGAAGATAATTCTTTGGAGTCTTTATAATTGAGTTTTTCATAAATTTTTAGATAAGAATAACACAAAAAATCTTAATATTGCATCATGTTGAATAGGTGTTTTTGCAGGAATGAGTGATGATACAAATTTCAACTTTTGCAAGCCATATCTTTGAGAAAATAAAGAATCTCATTGGAGTTTTTATAATTTAGTTCTTCATACATTTTTAGACAAGAATAACACAAAAAAACTTCAAATTGCATCATGATGAATAGTTGTTTTTGCAGCAATGTGTGATAATACAAATTTCAACTTTTGAAAGCCATATCTTTGAAGATAATAAAGATTTCTCAATGGAGTCTTTATAATTTAGTGTTTCATACATTTATAAACAAGAATAACACATAAAAATCTTAAAATTGCATCATAATGAATAAGTGCTTTTGCAGATATATGTGATAATACAAATTTCAACTTTCACAAGTCCTATCTTTGAAGATAATGAAGATACCTCATTGGAGTCTTTATAATTGAGTTTTTCATACATTTTTAGATAAGAATAAATCCTAAAATTGCATCATGATGAGTGGGTATTTTTGCAGGAATGAGTGATAATACTAATTTTAACTTTTACAAGCCATATGTTTGAAGATAATGAAGATACCTCATCGGAGTCTTTATGATTTAGATTTTCATATATTTCTAGACAAGAATAACTCAGAGAGATTTTCATACATTTATAGACAAGAATAACACACAAAAATCTTAAAATTGCATCATAATGAATAGGTATTTTAGCAGGAATGTGTGAAAAACAAATTTCAACTTTCAAAAGTCATATCTTTCAAGATAATGAAGGTACCCCATTGAAGTCTTTATAATTGAGTTGTTCATACGTTTTAGTAAGAGTAACACAAAAAATCTTAAAATTACATCATGATGTATAGGTGTTTTTGCAGGAATGTGTGATGATCCAAATTTCAACTTTTACAAGCCATATCTTTGAAGATAATAAAGAATCTCATTGGAGTCTTTATAATTCAGTTTTTTCATACATTTTTAGACAAGAATAACACACAAAAATCTTAAAATTGCATCATGATGAATAGTTGTTTTTGCAGCAATGTGTGATAATACAAATTTCAACTTTTGAAAGCCATATCTTTGAAGATAATAAAGATTTCTCAATGGAGTCTTTATAATTTAGTTTTTCATACATTTATAGACAAGAATAACACAAAAAAATCTTAAAATTGCATCATAATGAATAAGTGCTTTTGCAGATATATGTGATAATACAAATTTCAACTTTCACAAGTCCTATCTTTGAAAATAATGAAGATACCTCATTGGAGTCTTTATAATTGAGATTTTCATACATTTTTAGATAAGAATAAATCCTAAAATTGCATCATGATGAGTGGGTATTTTTGCAGGAATGAGTGATAATACTAATTTTAACTTTTACAAGCCATATGTTTGAAGATAATGAAGATACCTCATTGGAGTCTTTATGACTGAGATTTTCATATATTTCTAGACAAGAATAACACAGAGATTTTCATACATTTCTAGACAAGAATAACACACAAAAATCTTAAAATTGCATCATAATGAATAGGTATTTTAGCAGGAATGTGTGAAAAACAAATTTCCACTTTCAAAATATCTTTGAAGATAATGAAGATACCTCATTGGAGTCTTTATAATTGAGTTTTTCATACATTTCTAGATAAGAATAAATCCTAAAATTGCATCATGATGAATAGGTATTTTTGCAAGAATGTGTGATAATACTATTTTTTACTTTTACAAGCCATATCTTTGAAGATAATGAAGATACCTCATTGGAGACTTTATGATTGAGATTTTCATATATTTCTAGACAAGAACAACACAAAGAAATCTCAGAATTGCATTATGATGAATAGGTATTTTTGCAGGAATGTGTGATAAAACAAATTTCAAATTTCACAAACCATATCTTTGAAGACAATAAAAATATCTCATTGGAGTCTTTATAATTGAGTTTTTCATACATTTTTAGATAAGAATAACATATAATATCTTAAAATTGCATTATGATGAATAGGTATTTTTGCAGGAATGTGTGATAATACAAATTTACTTTTTCACGCCATATCTTTGAAGACAATCAAGATACCTCAATGGAGTTTCTATAATTTAGTTTTCCATACATTTATAGACTAGAATAACACAAAAAGTCTTAAAATTGCATCATGATGAATAGGAATAGGTACTTTTACAGGAATATGTGATAAAACAAATGTAAACTTTCACAAGCCATATCTTTGAAGATAATCAAGATATCTCATTGGGGTCTTTATAATTGAGTTTTTCATACCTATTTAAACAAAAATTACATAAAAAATCTTAACATACTTTATGATGAATAGGTATTTTTGCAGAAATGTGTGATAATACAAATTCTTAGTTTCACAAGCCATATCTTTTAAGATATGATCGAAGGAGTTCTAAACATAAAATTTCAAGTCCAAGAAGATATCTTCTTGGACTTGAAATTTTATGTTTAGAACTCTTTCGATAGATCATGCCTCAGGCTGAATTTGACCGCCCGCGTGCGGTGCACACCTTGCACGCCCGCTAGAACCGACCCTGGCAGGGCGACAATAGGTTCGGCTTAAAGTCTTCCTAATGGGGTTGTTAACGTAATCCTCGTCCACTAATGGGGTTGCAAATGTGCCGTCTTCTTCAAGGTGCGTCATTAGTTTAAGTTGGCTTGTTGTTACTCAAAGACGTCAACTGATTGTCCACTGGGATAATCGAACCCCAATTAAGTATCTACACAACACGGTGTTCAACACATGAGTATTAAACTAATCACCCAACTGAAATAGAGTTCATAATACTCGTGAAACATCAGCAATAAGCTGTGAACAGATGGAAACTCCCTCATAATCATGTGCCATAGGATTAGAAATGTTGTATCGTAAACTAATTTTGTAACTTTGTAGAAGTAAAACGAACTTCACAAAACTTGCAATATACTTTCGTACAGTGATTACCTCATCGACACTTTCCTACCAATTAATTCCGCTCGTTTATTTCTGCACGTGTGAAAAGACGCCTTCCTTCGCGCAAAACATAAAATGCAAACGTGGCGCTAACAAAACTTGCCCAGACACGCCACACACATACACACATACACCCATAACACATATACATATACACACATACACATATATAAGCACATACACATATATAAGCACATACATACACATACAAATACGAGGGAATGGCGGGGCCGTGTTTCCCACGAGCGGAGTCTCGCCCGCGGTCGCCCGCGCCGACCCGGAAACGGCCCACGACATCCGGTGCGCCATCTGGCAATTTTCTACATTGCACCAGACTAACAACTACCGTCTCCGGTTACGGGGCGGACGAGCAGATCGCCGTCTGGAAATTAGGAAGTGCACGGCCAAACGGGAAAAAATATGATGTAATAGGAGTATGCACGCAAACGAACGACAACCGCATTAATTTGTGACATTTATTGTGGGTTTTACTATTCATGACATTGTTAGTTCGATATTAAGTCTACATTTTCATCCCTTGTTGTGTTTTACTGTATTGTAATAATGCAACAATTAAAAATAAGAAATATCTTGCAGACAACATTTAAATTAAGGAAATTGATTTTACTGTAACGTACTGGGATAGTCTGAAGGCATTCATTTGCATCCCTTGTACTGTTTTTACTTTATGATTATTTGTAATAATGCACTAGTTGTTAGCATTATTACAAAGGATTAATGCCTCCAGAATATCCTAGTATCAATATATACCCAGTTCATCTTGTGCTATCAATTCAAAACTAGAAATAGATAATATGAATTTCGATCGAGGGTGGTGGTTTTTTTGTTCATTATTATTATTGGATGTTCTTTAAAAAACTGATTTTTAACAAAATACGTGCAAATTTCACAATTTTAATATAATAAAAATTACGACCTAGCTCAGTGGCCGAGTAGTTAGGTAAGGTTAGTTAGGACGACCCCCCCTGTCGTCCATTTCGTACTGAGCCTTGGGTAGTCCTTTTGGATCCCATTGAAGCGAATTTGAGGGTGGTGGCTTTTCATGTTTTTTTGTTCATTATTGAATTGGATGTTCTTCAAACAACTGATTTTTAACAAAATACTCGCAAATGGGTCCTTACCAACCAAACTATACCCGTCCACTATTACAATGACTTGAACTCTACACTACACTGTTATTCGTTACTTTCTATGAGTTAATTATTTTTATTATTAATTTACGCCTGATTCGTAAAAAAAAATATGAGAAACAATGTAGTGCATAGTTCAAGTCGTTTGAAATAGTGGACGGGCATAGTATGGTTGGTGGGGGCCGCCCGCCCACCCCACCTTTGCTCGCATAGTTGTTCCATGGGATATCACTCTTTTTGGAATAGTTTAAACAATATAAAACGCAGAGAGGGCAGAATATTTACAATTTATTGGATTTCTTGTATTTTAATTTAAGTTGGTGTATTGTATTTTATATATATTTTATTTATTATAGTATATTATTTTACTATAGTTTATTTTATAGGTGATAGGGATAGTCTTAGTTTGCACAAATCTATGTCACACTTGTATAAAAGTTTTGTTGATGCCAAATAAAGCTAAATTTATGTATATATATATGATATATTATATATATAATATATATATATAATATATATATATATATATATATATATATATATACTATATATATATATATATATATATATATATATACTATATATATATATATATATATCCCCTATGACCTTTATATATACATAGAATTGCACTTCTTATTGTATCTTCTCTTATTAACCTAGTTTTTTATATAGAGAATTTCTCCTTAATTGCAAGAACATCAAGAGCGAGCAAATAACGCGCACACGCGCTCTCCAAAAGATATAAAAATAAGTGCCCACCGTATTGTTAGAAGTGTCGTGTGATGTGTTCATTATTAAGCAGGTACCGGCTTGTGCATGAGCCTGCCGAGAACAATGGTTCTATTTATCTATATAGGTGCACTTTACGAGCTACGCAGCACATTGTTTGATATGCTCGCTCCTTACAATAATTTGTTATTACAATTTATTTAATTTGTTTTTTATTATTATATATTTAAAGGGTCAATAAAAATATTCAAAATTCGTTTTGTGTAACACGTTAGTTTGCAAAGCGTTTAAATTTTTGAAACATTGGCAAGAGATAATGTGAATATGATGAAATTTCATGTTTTCCCCTATTTCAACTCTGTAGCGTCTCTATTTCAAATGCTAGAGAGTTGGTCTATATGTGAAACTGTAGAGGATTCCTTGCACTACAGATTAACTATAGACGCTTTTCTCAAGCTCTTACCATTTTCGCTTTTAGCAAGATTGTTCGCGATTTTTCTATGTTTGTCCACAAACAATTTTCGTTTATACCCCTTTTTTTGTTTATGGTGAGTGTAGCCCCCGCCCCTAGACTGTGTGCAATTGCGGCCATTCACGTACCTATTGTGCATCATACAACATCCTTGATATGCCGAGTTAACTCTTTGTAGAAAAGTTTCCCGACTAGCGGTGGATTCGAACCACCAACCTTCCGCACTCTAAATAAAACTCTTCTAGTCATTACGAAAGTATCACAGCGAGAAAATTTCAGGCAGTGTTTATTTATTTATTTATTTATTTTTTCTCAACAGACATTGTTATCAAAAACTTCACAAAAGTCACGTATAGAATAAGCATTCATATATGTACAACGTTGTGAAATCCGTCTTACGCAATATTAAGTTTACAGAATAAATAAGCTCGTTTACATGTTAGTTTGCTACTTTGCATAAATTTTTAGATTTTAGATTTTTTTTATAGAAATTATAACTTGTAGTATCTGTAAACGTTTATGAATTACAGATTTTATCACTAAAAAGTTACACAAATTGTAGTTGAATCAAACTTTTGTATCGTATGCATTCGAAGTTATTTTTATATCGTTTAGTTTTTCAATTGTAGCATATATTAATTGATAAAAGAATTGGATACAATTGTAACATGTCGTTGTTTACCTCTTTAAACATGTATTAATACATCTGAGGAAGATTATTTGTATGAAATAAATATGGACTATAACTATGACTATGACTATATATTTAGAACGATTGTAAGAATAGCCGAACGCCTCTCGTACCGTATAATTATAATTATCTTATCACAAAAATAGCTCGTTTTTCTTAGAATTATCTAAGGACATTAATTAAGGGTGACATGGTATTTATACGCATCGAATACAAACAGATAAGTTTCGAATGGCGTGTAATGAATAGGCGGGGAAACACGAACATGTTAGACGGGAAGGACACAAGTGCATTAATTGCATCCTGAAAAGACGACACGATTATATACTGGCGACACCCGGCGTCCAGCTAAATGCGTACTAAGAACAGCGGTGGCAATTGCGTTAAATTGCGGCCACTGAGGGATTGTGTGGGAGAAACTTTGTTAATAATATAGCCTTAATAAAGATTGACTCTTTCTACTATGAAGAGTGAGAAAAAATTGACCATTTTCATGTCAGAACGTTGTGGAGAAATGTTAATAGTGAAAAAAAATGATACAACTAACCCCCTAGTAGGAAAGTTAAACGCCATCTGGCAGTATCACATCAATAAGCAATGCACACATAAGCCGTTTTCGTTTAGCGTTCGGGTGCTGTTCTGGGCTGGCCTTAGTTGGTTCAGAACAGCCTGGAACAGCTCCCGAACGATAAACGAAAACAGCTCTATATGGTAATAACATGCTCGTGCCATCAGGATCACTGGGTGGTGCCCACTATGAAATAATATTCTAACAGAGTTCACTTATATATGTTTTAAAAAAAAAAGTAAAAAATTATCAAATATTCGTAAATTTGATAAAATTTCTATAAATTGGCCAGAGCATATATATTTATGTGCTCTGGCCAATTTATAGAAATCTAAAAGTTATGTAATATATAACGCCTACACCTTACGGTAGAAGGCATATGATAAATAAAATAAAATGTATGTTAAAGTTAAAGTTGTCATGAATATCTACGTCTTCATTAGATATATTGATACCATATCACATATATAAGTGTGAATCAACCTCTTAGCAATCTACATATCTAGAATTCGATCTTATTAGATCTCATCAGTGTAGCTCAGCTAGTGAGGATGAATTCACAGAATATCTCGAGTGGTTATATATATATATATATATATATATATATATATATATATATATACCATATCAGTTTACAAAGCACATTTATTGAAAAAATCGATTTTCTGTATTAAAATAAAAAGAAAGTAATGAAATTGTTGCACTTGTCTATTAAAAATAATAAAAGAAATGTAAATTTATATAAAACATTGCATTTTGTTAAAAAAGTACACACATTCTATAAGTTGAAATATGTATTGTCACATATTCCTGCTCAAATACCTATTCATCATGATGCAATTTTAATTTTTTTTTTTTTAATTCATTATCTAATTTTAAATTTGTTTGTTACAATTGTTCAAAAATGTATGAAGAACTTAATTATAAGGCTCGGTTATGAAAGATCCTACTTAGTATTTTCACAGATTAGCGTTTATAAATGATTTATTAATTTCTCCACATATAGGGACATTATATGTGGAGAAATTAATAAATCATTTATAAAGGCTAATCTATGAAAATACTGAGTAGGATCTTTTATAACCGAGTCTTATAATTGAGTTCTTCATACATTTTTTGAACATGAATTACATAAAAAATATTAAAATTGTATCATGATGAATAGGTATTTGTGCAGAAATATGTAACAAAACAAATTTCAAATTATAGAAGCCATATCATTGAAGGTAATAAAGATATCTCATTAGCGTTTTTGAAATTGAGTTCATAATACATTTTTGAACAACTGTAACAAAAAAATTCTAAAATTAGATAATGAGGAACCGTTTTCCTTGCCTGAATATAAATTTCAAATTTAATAACAATTTCTCTGAAAATAATGAAGATATATAATTAGGGTCTTTGTAATTTATATCTTCATGCACTTCTGGATAAGTGTAACACATAAAAATTTAAAATTACATCATGATGAATCTTATTTTTAGCAGGAATGTGTGATAATACAAACTTAAACTTTTACAAGCCATATCATTGAGGATAATGAAGATTTGAGTTTTTAAAATTGAGTTCCTATCTTTGGATCAGTGTACCAAAAAAATCCTAAATTTACATAATGAGATACCGTTTTCCTTATCAGAAAAGACTGATAATATAAATTTGAAATTTAATAAGCCATATCTTTGAAGACAAAGAAGATATATCACTAAGGTCTTGAGAGTTTTTAAAATTGTGTTCTTAGTACCTTTCTTGAGTAGTGCAATAAAAAAATACAGCGAATTACATAATGAGGAATACGTTTCATTAGAAGAAAACAGTGATAATACAAATTTCAAATTAAACAAGCCATATCTTTGAAGATATTAAAGATATCTCATTGGAGTCTTTATAATTGAGTTTTTCATACATTTTAGACAAAAATAACACAACAAATCCTAAAATTACATCATGATGAATAGGTATTTTTGCAGGTGAGTGATTTTCAAATTTCACAAGCCATATCTTTGAATATAAGGAAGATATCTCATTGCGGTATTTATAATTGTGTTTTCCATACATATTCAAACAAGAATATAATAAAAATTAAAATTGCTTTATGATGAATAGGTATTTTTGCAGGAATGTGTGATAATACAAATTTCAACTTTTACAAGTCATATCTTTGAAAATAATGAAGATATCTCATTGAAGTCTTTATAATTTTGTTTTTTATGCATTTTAGACAAGAATAACATACACAAACTTAAAATTGCATCATGATGAATATGTATTTTTGCAGTAATGAGTGATTTTCAAATTTCACAAGTCATATCTTTGAAGTAAATGAAGATATCTCATTGCGGTGTTTGTAATTCAAACAAGAATACAATAAAAAATCTTAAAATTGCTTTATCATAAATAGGTATATTTGCAGGAATGAGTGATAATACAAATTTAAACTTTAACAAGCCATATCTTTGAAAATAATGAAGATATCTCATTGGAGTCTTTATAATTGAGGTTTTCATACATTTTTAGACAAGAATAACATACAAAATCTTAATATTGCACATGATGAATAGATATTTTTGCAGGAATGTGTGATCATACAAATTTCTATTTTTACAAGCCATATCTTTGAAAATAATGAAGATATCTTATTGGAGTCTTTATAATTTTGTTTTTTGTGCATTTTGAAACAAGAATAACACACAAAATCTTAAAATTGCATCATGATAAATAGATATTTTTGCAAGAATGTGTGATAATACATATTTCAACTTTTACAAATCATATCTTTGAAGACAATGAAGATATCACATTGGAGTCTTTATAATTGAATTTTTCATATATTTTTAGACAAGAATAACATATAAAACTTAAAATTGCATCATGATTAAATATTAGTTTTGCAGGAATGTGTGATAATACAAATTTTAACTTTTACAAGTCGTATCTTTGGAGATAATGAAGATAACTCATTGAAGTCTTTAAATTTTGTTTTTCATGTATTTTTAGACAATAATAACACACAAAAACTTAATAAAAAAATTGGAATGTGTGATAATACAAATGTCAACTTTTACAAGCCATATCTTTGAAAACAATGAAGATATCTCTTTAGAGCCTTCATAATTTTGTTTTTCATGGCATTTTAGACAAGAATAACAGACAAAAACTTAAAATTGCATCATGATCAATAGGTATTTTTGCAGACATGTGTGATAAAACTAAAACTAAAATTTCAAATTTCACAAGCCATATGTTTGAAGATAATGAAGATGTTTATAATTGTTTTTCATACATATTCAAACAACAATAACATAAAAAAATTTCAATTGCTTTATGATGAATAGGTATTTTTGCAGGAATGAGATAATACAAATTTTAACTTTTACAAGCTATATCTTTGAAGATAATGAAGATATCTCATTAGAGTCTTCATAATTTTGTTTTATATGCAATTTTAGACAAAAATAACACACAAAAAGAATGTGTGATTATACAAATGTCAACTTTTACAAGCCATATCTTTGAAGATAATGAAGATATCTCTTTAGAGTCTTCATAATTTTGTTTTTCATGCAATTTTAGACAAAAATAACAGACAAAAACTTAAAATTGCATCATGATTAATAGGTTTTTTTGCAGACATGTGTGATAAAACAAATTTCAAATTTCACAAGCCATATGTTTGAAGATAATGAAGATATCTCATTACGATGTTTATAATTGTGTTTTTCATACATATTCAAATAACAATAACATAAAAAAAATTCAATTGCTTTTTGATGAATAGGTATTTTTGCAGGAATGTGTGATAATACAAATTTCAACTTTTACAAGTCATATCTTTGAAGACAATGAAGATATCTCATTGAAGTCTTTATAATTGAGTTTTTCATACATTTTTAGACAAGAATAACACACAAAATCTTAAAATTGCATCATGATGAATAGATATTTTTGCAGGAATGTGTGATAATACAAATTTTAACTTTTAGAAGCCATATCATTGAAAATAATGAAGTTACCTCATTACAGTCTTCATAATTTTGTTTTTCATGCAATTTTAGACAAGAATAACACACAAAACTTAAAATTGCATCATGATTACTAGGTATTTTTGCAGGAATGTGTGATAAAACAAATTTCAAATTTCACAAGCCATATCTTTGAAGATAATGAAGATATCTCATTAGAGTCTTCATAATTTTGTTTTGCATGTAATTTTAGACAAGAATAACACACAAAACTTAAAATTGCATCATGATCAATAGGTATTTTTGCAGGAATGTGTGATAAAACAAATTTCAAATTTCACAAGCCATATGTTTAAAGATAATGAAGATATCTCATTACAATGTGTATAACTTGATATTAGGGAGTATAGTTTTTATTATGATTTCAAGTTATACCGTTTCGTACAATGTTGGTATAACTTGAAATCATAATAAAATCTATACTCCCTAATATCAAGTTTTCAATTCGAAATTAGACAAATCAACAACAAATCAAATACTTACATAAATTATACATTATAAACGCACGTATATTGATTTTATAAAACCTTTAATTGGTCAGTATAAAATCTTCCATTGCCTTTTCTGTAGGTTGTAATTGTAGGCCAAATTCAGCCCGAGGCATTAGCTATCGAAGGAGTTCTAAACATACAATTTGAAGTCCAATGAGATATCTTTGATTATCATCAGCCCGGAGCATGAGCTATCGAATGAGTCCAATGAGATATGTTCATTATCTTGAAAGATATGGCTTGTAAACGTTGAAATTTGTATTATCAGACATTCCTGCAAAAATACCTATTCATTATAAAGCAATTTAAAGATTTTTTATGTTATTCTGGTTTAAATATGTATGAATAACTCAATTATAAAAACCGCGATATCTTCATTATTGTGAAACATATGGCTTATTAAATTTGAAATTTGTTTTATCACACATTCCTGCAAAAATACCTATTCATCATGATACAATTTTAAGATTTTTTTCGTTATTCTTTTCTAAAAATGTATGAAAAACTCAATTATAAAGACTCCAATGAATTATCTTCATTATCTTCAAAGATATGGCTTGAAAAAGTTGAAATTTGTATAATCACACATTCCTGCAAAAATACATATTAATCATGATGCAATTTTAAGTTTTGTGTGTTATTCTTGTCTAAAATTGCATGCAAAACAAAATTATGAAGACTCTAATGAGATATTTTCATTATCTTCAAAGATATGCCTTGTAAAAGTTAAAATTTGTATTATCACACATTCCTGCAAATATATCTATTCACCATGATGCAATTTTAAAGACTTTTTGTGTTATTCTTGTCTAAAAATGTATGAGAAACTCAATTATAAAGACTACAATGAGGCATCTTCATTGTCTTTAAAGATATGACTTGTAAAAGTTTAAATTTGTATTATCACACATTATACGCAAAAATACCTATTCATCATAAAGCAATTAAAATTTTGTTTATGTTATTGTATATATATATATATATATATATATATATATATATATATATAGATATATATATATATATATATATATATATATATATATAAATATATATATATTATTGTAATAATAATAAGTGTCTTTATTTCCTTTTCAATTACAAATTAACAGTTGATGAACAGTGATATTAGAACAATACAACATTGAAAAAGAAAACGGCGGTTTTTAGGTGATAGTACATCTTACACAAGATGGAACATCTCTGTTTTTCAAAATGTATATATGTATAAATGTAAGTTTTGGTTAAACACCTAGCAAGTTTAATTTGATTTGATGTTTAACCAAAACTTACATGATATACATATATACCTTTTGAAAAGCAAAGATTGTCCATCTTGTGTAAGATGTACTGAGGCAGTTCAAAGTCACATAAAACACAAATTGCACCAAAAATAAACCTATTTTTAAAAACTTGTTAAAAGTATACAAGGCTAATACGAGTGCCAACAAAAATTATTCACCCGTGAAAAGATGTTCATGCACCATGCTGTGACTTTCATTTGAATTTCCTGGCACCGCCGCCAGCCAGCGAAAACGAACGGTACCAGCAAATACAAAAAAAAAACGGCGATTGCTGCCACCCACCGCAATCGCCAGTCGATTCGCCGCCCACGCATGCTAATGCTCGCGCCCGAGCCGCGGCGGCGGTGCATTATCATCAGCACGCGGGTTTTTATGGGTTCCCGGAGAGGCGAACGCGATAAATTAGCCGCCCACGCGGGTGGTGCCCTGCGCGATTGCCACTTCCATATGTGGCGGCGAGCCCACACGGCCGACCGTCTGTTTATGAATGGGGGACTTGAGTTTTTGAATGAATCCACCAACACACGTGCAGCCGCGTGAGCGTGTTTGTGAATGCGGTGCTCACTAGTCGCCTGATGTGTGTGTATGCAGATTTATTGAGGGAAACTGCACGCGGGTGTAAGCAGAGTTACGAGCATTGTGCGAGTTTCTTGGAAATCGTTCGACGGGTGTGCATGAACCGGAATTTTCTGTATAGAGGCGTTCGGACTAAAAATACTTACGTGGCAAATTACATAGTGCTGTATTTAATTTCATTCACGACTAGACTTAAAAGACACCATTATTGAACTTATTTTTGTACCGCGAAATTGTGTTTGCTATTTTGCTACTTTTATGTATTTAAGGTGAATCTCGGAAGACCAATTCAACCGGTTCAATGTTGACCTAATCGCGAGGTCTTTTCTAGTCAACATTTTATAATTTTCTGAAAATATGTTTGGATGTTTCACGTCTTAAAGGCACCTTACACGATCAATATTACTGTCAATATTTTAGAATAATGACAGTATAACTGTACGATAATCTGTTTAAAATGTTCAGTATTCTAAAATATTGCCAGTATTACTCATCGTGTAAGGTATATTAATGATGTGATGAAGAGAATACTGATCTTTATCCAGATAATTGATTACTTGATAAATATAAAAGGAGGATTGAAGCAAATATTGACAGTACTCGTATTGACAGTATTATTGACCGTGTAAGGTGCCTTTAAGGATGATTTGATCCTTTGTTAGGACGAAAAAGTTAATTTTTTGTCTCGAAATAAGCAAATATTTGCTTCAGATATATTTGCTTCAGAAAAGTATATATTTACTACGATTTGTAATCAAAATTCAAATGAAATTCCTCTAAGACATTGTAGTTTCATATTACAAGTTTTGATAAATTTAATTTGATAATGCTTAAGTACAGTAGTATAATTTATAGTCATCATAAAAGGCTCCATCGAAAAAATAAATTTATTTCTCGCTGCACACCCCTCCAGTTTTTCCTGGGGCGACGGTTTGTACACTCCGCAAAAGAAGTAGCAGCAGTTCCGTTAGTCTCACAATGCGTTTTTGTGATAGATTTTCAGCTCGGATCCTCGAACAACATTCTCGAAAATTCGCCTTAAGATCTTACTTTTGTCTTAAAAATGTGTCATGTTCGACCAGGGATGTTCAATTTGTTCTCATGGGCGGAGTCTAAGGCCCTCCGCACACGAGGTAACTGTTTTGTAACCCAAATTCAAACTAGTTTCAAACTAGTCATTCATACAACCAGTTTGCAATCAAAATTAAATCTCACACCGCACACGAGCACGACTGATTCTGGATCAGATCAGAGCTGTCCACAAAAGTCCCAACGCATTTTTTTACAAATGTCTGTAGTGAAGAGGACCCTAATAAAGTTAGTTACGGCCCTGCATATAAGCAATACTTCCACACATAATACCCAAACAATAGTAAGCTGTAAACAAGTTATTATATGTGAACAATATCGACATTCGTCTAGCACATCAAAAACGCACGTTAGTAGAATTAGATTATTCTCATGTAGCAAACAGGCAAGGCAAACCCAGTGCAAACGGCTACTTACGGAGATTTATTCGCGCGGAATGTCTTTCGAGGCGATTGTAATACACGTCGTTCCGGCTGTAGATCAATCCTGGACAGAAGAAACAGAGAGAATGGAAAACAGATTCAAAGGAAAACATAAATAAAAGGGCGCAAAATCAATTTAGACGCAAAACGCCGCCGCCGCGCTGCCTTGAATTGTGTGTATGAGAAATCGGCAAATAATAAAAAAAAAACATCTAAATTGAATTCTAATCGGAGTTTAAGGCGGGCTGAATTTATTCCAGCCGTGCTGTTGAATTGAATTTTGTTGACTCTGGAAAGAATGCCTTTATATTTATTTTATATGCATGAGCCTCAACGAAAAAGTTAATACCCAACAAAAACTTTATATAAAAAAAATCAATTGTTATAGTTATAGAGAGAATAAAAATTTAATAATAAAGTGATATGCATAAAAATAGCACTACCAAATTAATTGTACTATTTATTATACTGGAACTGCGCCATTTTCCCATATTTCTAATTTCTATTTTCTATTATTCTATTATTTTCGTTGTTACTGTAAACATGTGTTGATATAGTTGTTATATGTATTATATATTAGTATCATCCTATCACCACTGTGGTGATAGTGGAGGCATGGGTGTCTTTCGAAGATTCTACCCCAGACAGGGGCGAACTAACTAACTATGGCGAACTATCCATAGTCTCAGTTAAGTTGTATGTTTAGTTTGTATCGATTTTGGAAATTGGCACATTATTACCCATTTATTCAGTGTCCAGATATTTCTATCGATTGTAAATCAACTAATGTACTATCGATAGTTGATTTACAAACGATAGAAATATCTGGACACTGAATAAATGAGTAATATTGTGTAATTTCCAAAATCGCTTCGAACTAAACATTCAACTTAACTGAGACTATGGCGAACTATCCATAGTCTCAGTTAAGTTGTATGTTTAGTTCGTAGCGATTTTGGAAATTACACAATATTACTCATTTTTCCAGTGTCCAGATTTTATAATTTTATAACATAGTTATAATAGTTGCCATTATTATGAAAAATCCTAGTTAAGCCTACTACGATCTTAATCGGTGACTTTAACGCAAAAGTTGGAGGTGGAAAAAAAGATGTGCGAAAGTTTGAATTAAGTTTGTGGAATAAAAGGAGAGATAGGTTTGCATCAACCTATCTCTCCTTTTTTTTTAATATTATATATTAGTATCATCGTATCACCACAGTGGCGATAGTGAAGGCATGGGTGTCTTTCGAAGATTCCACCCCAGACGAAAAAAAAAAGTTGTTATATGTATAGAAATATGTATTTCAAGGGAAATAAAAGTCATTATTATTATTATTTATTTAACCCTCTTCATGGTACCTATAAGTAGTACAAATAATAGTTATTATTAACTATAGACTCATAACTATCAATATCTATTACTGAAAACTATGGATAACAATCGACTAAAAATATCGATACGTTGATAAACAAACTAAAAGGTATCGATCATCCATTCTTATCAACAAAATTTGCTGCGGTGTTCCGAAAAATAGCGATTCTATCAGTTACGCTTACAGTATAATACGTAGAGATTTTAAAAACTTCACAAAACCTCACTAATTCATGGTTTATGAGCAATTTTCTCAGTTAAGTTAAATGTTTAGTTCGTAGGGATATTGGAAGTGAAAGTACATTTTTACCCATTTATTCAGTGTTTAGATATTTCTATCCAACCCCACTAATTCATAGTTTGGGAGCAATTTCCTTAGTTAAGTCTCAATTCAGACTATAGATAATTCGCCATATTGTTAGTTAAGTTGAATGTTTAGTTCATAGCGATTTTGGAAATTGCTCATTATTACTCATTTATTCAGTCTCCACATATTTCTATCGATTGTAAATCAACTAACGGACTATCGATAGTTAATATACAATTGATAGAAATATCTGGACACTGAATAAATGGGTAATAATGTGTAATTTCCAAAATCGCTACAAACTAAACATTCAACTTAACTGAGACTATGGCGAACTTTCCATAGTCTCAGTTAAATTGAATGTTTAGTTCGTAGCGATTTTGGAAATTACACATTATTACCCATTTATTCAGTGTCCAGATATTTCTATCGATTGTATATCAACTAACGGACTATCGATAGTTGATATACAATCGATAGAAATATCTGGACACTGAATAAATGGGTAATAATGAGTAATTTCCAAAATCGCTACGAACTAAACATTCAATTTAACTGAGACTATGGAGAACTATCCATAGAAATATCTGGACACTGAATAAATGGGTAATAATGAGTAATTTCCAAAATCGCTTCGAACTAAACATTCAACTTAACTGAGAATATGGCGAACTATCCATAGTCTCAGTTAAGTTGAATGTTTAGTTCGTAGCGATTTTGGAAATTACACAATATTACCCATTTTTCCAGTGTCCAGATTTTATAATTTTATAATATATTTATAATACTTGCCATGATTAAAGAAAAATCCTAGTTAAGCTTACTACGATCTTAATCGGTGACTTTAACGCAAAAGTTGGAGGTGGAAAAGACGAAGACGCCGTGCGAAAGTTTGAATTAAGTTTTTGGGATAAAGGGGAGATAAGTTGGTGCAATTCTCTATATAAGACAATATGGCGATTATGAATATATATTTATTTAGAAGGTCGGAGTGTTTATCAGAGAATGGGTTCTGGGAGTTTTTGAAAGGAAAGGAAACAAAGGGTAAAATGAACAGACAGACTGAGACAAAAGTTTTGGAGAGATAGCTGGGAATTAGTAACAGGGGAGTCCGAGACAGGTGGTAGGACGCGAGAGGACTGCTCTTGGAATGAGCTGGAAGTGGCGCTGTGCCAGTTGAATTTGGGCGGGAGAAGACGGGATGAAGGCTGAAGCATAAAGTCGTTGCCAGTGGATGCAAGAGAGACTGCTACAGTGCAATAATATGGTGCGGAATGGAGTGGTGGAACTGTAGCCGCCTTATTTGAAGAGCTACAATAATGGTACTTATACCAATGGATAGAGCACGTCAAGGCCAACAGGACTGACATAAAATATTCCTAAAATATAAAGCCGTTTTGGCTTAAACGTGAAAAACTGTGGCCGCCTTATTTCAAGAGCTACAACAATGGTACTTATACCAATGGATAGAGGGCGCCAAGGCCAACAGGACTGTCAAAATACATTTCTAAAATATAGGGCTGTTTTGGCAAAAAAACGTGAAAAAATGTAGCGGCCTTATTTCAAGAGCTACAAGAATGGTACTTATACCAATAGATAGAGAGCACCAAGGCCTATAGGACTGTAAAAAGTATTTAAAAAATATAAGGCCGTTTTGGCACAAAAACACGTTAATGAGTACGAGGTACAAAGTAACAATGATAAAAGTGAAAATCAGATTGGATAGTGAAGTGGACGGAAGTGGGTTGCTGCAGGAAATTTAGAGTGTGTTTAGAAAGGGTAAAGGCGCCAGGGAGCATATTTTTACGCTCGAGATTGCTGGATGAAGTACTGAGTGCAAAGGGAGAATCTATGCGGTATCTGTAGATCTAAAAGCAGCTTATGTGACTCATTAGTTTTAGTTTATATTTCATTAATTTTGGTTTGATTGACAGTGCCATTAGTTTCAGTTTATTTGACAGTAACATTAGTTCTAGTTAATTTGACAGTAACAGTAGTTACAGTTTATTTCACACTATGATTACTTTCAGCTTATTTGTTAGTAACCAAGGCCAAAAGGACTGTCAAAAAACATTTCTAAAATATAAGGCCGTTTTGGCAGAAAATGTGAAAAACTGTAGCGGTCTTATTTCAAGAGCTAAAAGAATGGTACTTACACCAATGGATAGGAGACACAGAAGGCCAAAAGGACATGTCAAAAAACATTTCTAAAATATAACAATACTTTCAGTTTATCTGACTGTCATATTTGTATCAATTTTGTTTTATTAGTTGGTAGATATATTTGTTTCTGTTTGATTGACAGTAACATTACTTTCAGTGTTGTAGACTGGACAATTTATTTAAGGTTTGTTGACAGTAGCAATTGTATTAGATTTGTGGTCAGTTATATATGGATCAGATTAGTAGTCAGGTACAATTGTATTAGATTACTAGTCAACTACATTTGTGTCAGATTACTAGTCAGCTATATTTATATCATATTAGTTGTCAGCTACATTTGTATCAGATTATGAATCAGCTACATTTGTATCAGATTACTAGTCAACTATATTTGTATCAGATTAGTTGTCAGCTACATTTGTATTAGATTACTAATTAGCTTCATTCGTATCAGATTACTAGTCAGCTACAGTTGTATTAGACTAGTAGTCAGCTACATTTGTATTAGATTACTAGTCAGCTACATTTGTACAAGATTAGTAGTCAGCTACATTTGTATCAAATTACTAGCCAGCTACAGCTGTATTAGATTACTAGTCAGGTACAATTGTATCAGATTACTAGTAAACTACAATTGTATCAGATTACTAGTCAGCTACAATTATATCAGATTACTAGTAAACTACATTTGTATCAGATTACTAGTCAGCTACATATTTGTATTAGATTAGTAGTCAGCTACATTTGTATTAGATTACTAGTCAGGTATATTTTTATCAAGTTACTAGTCAGCTACATTTGTATCAGATTACTAGTCAGCTACAGTTGTATTAGATTACTAGTCAGGTACAATTATAAAAGATTACTAGTAAACTACATTTGTATCAGATTACTAGTCAGCTACATTTATATCAGATTACTAGTCAGCTACATATTTGTATTAGATTAGTAGTCAGCTACAGTTGTATTAGATTACTAGTCAGGTACAATTGTAAAAGATTACTAGTAAACTACATTTGTATCAGATTACTAAGGTACATTTTTATCAAGTTACTAGTCAGCTACAATTGTATCAGATTACTAGTAAACTACATTTGTATCAGATTACTAGTCAGCTACATTTGTATCAGATTACTAGTCAGCTACATATTTGTATTAGATTAGTAGTCAGCTACATTTGTATTAGATTACTAGTCAGCTACATTTGTATCAGATTACTAGTCAGCTACATATTTGTATTAGATTAGTAGTCAGCTACATTTGTATTAGATTACTAGTCAGGTATATTTTTATCAAGTTACTAGTCAGCTACATTTGTATCAGATTACTAGTCAGCTACAGTTGTATTAGATTACTAGTCAGGTACAATTGTAAAAGATTACTAGTAAACTACATTTGTATCAGATTACTAAGGTACATTTTTATCAAGTTACTAGTCAGGTACAATTGTATCAGATTACTAGTAAACTACATTTGTATCAGATTACTAGTCAGCTACATTTGTATCAGATTACTAGTCAGCTACATATTTGTATTAGATTAGTAGTCAGCTACATTTGTATTAGATTACTAGTCAGATACATTTTTATCAAATTACTAGTCAGCTACATTTGTATCAGATTACTAGTCAGCTACAGTTGTATTAGATTACTACAGCTACAATTGTATCAGATTACTAGTCAACTACATTGGTATCAGATCACTAGTCGGCTACATTTGCATTAGATTACCAGTCAGCTACATTTTTATCATATTACTAGTCAGCTGCATTTGTAACAGATTACTAGTCAGCTACAGTTGTATTAGATTACTAGTCAGCTGCGTTTGTATCAGATTACT